>OZ024903.1:57159256-57811446 GCA_964017125.1 Flabesymbios commensalis
CCTTTGACAACATTTTTTTGTGAACATATGTTCATAGACAGGCATTTTGATACCCTAAGTGGGCCTATTGAAAAAGAGTATGTGGTGTCTGTAAACATAAATGCTTTAAGCTTTATAGATTTCTCTGGATATGTTGCGAAATACATTACTAAAAAGGCAAAAACATAATATACTTTCAATGTTGCATGTGTGTCGGAAAATAGTAAAATTATACAATAAATTGACACACCATTTGCGCACTGAAATTTTTTATATTTTATTGAGAACAAATAAACTTCGAATTTATATATATAGGTGAAATAATTATGCATAACTAAAACTAACCTATGTCTGTATCGATAGTCTAAATTAGCAATGCTGGTATTAATTAATTAATTAATTAATTAAACATTCAGGTATGATCATAATGGTAAGTGCCGTACTAATAAATAAAATATAATAAAATGCCGAGCCACACAGTCGCTGTAACACCGTCGTTTTTACGTCAGACAATCAATATCTGATGGTCAGAGGCGCAGCAGACGGAATATATATAAAATATAAATTAATTAACCCTTGTGTTGCTGGACCGTATATAACGTACTCTTGTGCTGCTAGGACCGTATATAATTACCCTTGTGTTTCTGATAACGTATATAATTACCTAATGTGCTGTAGTAACCATATATAATTAACCCTTGTGCTGCTAGGACCGTATACAATTGACCATTGTGTTTCTAAAACCGTAATTAAATAACCATCTCGTTGTTAGGACCGTATATAATTAACCCTTGCGCTGCTAGGACTGTATATGCCATCTTCCACCACTCTCTGTCTAGACTAAGTGTAGAAGGAACACGGAAAGTTTCCTTTGTTCCATCTTACACCACACTAATCTTTATCTAGTGTAAGAGGAACACAGAAAGTTCCCTTTATGCCATATTCCACCACTCTAATCTCTATCTAGCGTAGGAAGAACACGGAAAGTCCCCTGTACAGTATGCAATATTCCACCACTCTAAACTATATATAGTGTAGGGGGGTCACGGAAAGTTCATCTTCCACCACTCTAAGTCTCTATCTGGTGTAGGTTATATAGGAGGAATATGGAAAGCTCCTTCCCTTCATGCCATCTTCAACCCACTCTAATCTCTATCTAATGTAGGAGTAACACGGAAAGTTCCCTTTATGCCATCATGTACCACTCTAATATATAGTAGTAGTAGTAGTAGTAGTAGTAGTAGTAGTAGTAGTAGTAGTAGTAGTAGTAGTAGTAGTAGTAGTAGTAGTAGTAGTAGTAGTATATATTACTGGAACATCTTAACCTGGATAATGTCTGTCTGTGTGACTTAATAATTTAAAAATTCAAATTCATTTCTGGTTCAATTATCTATTAAATGTTGAATAAGTTGCTAATTTACTTATATTTCCAAGGCCGGCAAGCTACGTATTCTTAAAATGTTCCTGTAGATTTGTTTTAAATATTTCATAAATATATCTACATCACCAACACCTTGGCTAATCCACACAAAACTAAAACCATATCTTTCCAAAAGACATCAAATATGAGACGCCCAGGTTACTCTAAACCTCTCATTCAAAACTTTTAACATTGAATAACAGACTTTGGGATATCTGTGATCAGGTATACGTATAAATTTAAGCCAATATGTGATACAACGAGAATAATAATAAAATGTTACAGGGTATTTTCCTATTTCTCCCATTATTGCTTGCTTAGGTGTGCATGTGTAGTGTAGGAGGAACACGTAAAGTACCCTTTATGTCATATTACACCACTCTAATCTCTATATATTATTATAGGAGGAACATGGAAAGTTTCCTTTGTGATCTCTTCCACCACTCTAACCTTTATCTTTTGTAGGCGGAACATGGGGAATACCCTTTATGCTATCTTACACCACTCTAAAAAATATCTTATGTAGAAGTAACATGAATTGTTACCTTTATACCATTTTCCATCACTAATTTCTATCTAACACACATGGCTTCATCTGTGCCATTTTGCACCATTCTAACCGAAAGTGATGGAAACGAGTGATTGTGAAAACAGAATATATTATTTTGGTAGTTTTAATAGATTTCGGGGATAATCGTATGATCATGTATGATTAATTTGCGTTTTAAACAGTGCCGTTTTAAACAGTGTCCAATGTACCCCTTGATGTCTATCACCTAATATTGAATGTAGCTTTGTTCAAATCTACTATAAATTCACGAAAAGATATGGCAAATAAGGCGGTTAAATTATTAAGCTCCTAATAAAAAACCGTAGTTGAGAAAATGTTAACTCATATTATTTTGATACCCTAAGATGTCTTTCATAATTTGCAGATACGGTCTAGTTTACGTGCATTAGGCTCCTGACTATTAGTAGGCATAAGTTTTATTTTTAGCCCGCCTTTTAATTTAATTAAAAAAGGTGGGCTATTGCAATTGAAGTTCGGCGTCGTCGGCGTCGGCGTCGGCGTTAACATTTACTTGTGGGCGCGATAACTTGAAAAGTTTTTCATGTTTCCTTCCCAAATTTGTTTTGCATGTTACTAATGACCACTTCTCGGACAAGTTCAATAATGACTGAAAAAAAATTCAAAATGGCCGACTTATTGCGATTTTTCACCTTTTACGTCAATAATTTGACCTTGTGGGCGCGATAACTTGAAAAGTTTCTCACGTATCTTTTTCAAATTTGTTATGCATGTTACTAATGACCAGTTCTCGGACAAGTTCAATAATGGCCAAAAAAAAAAAAAATGGCCGATTAATTGCGATTTTTCACATTTTACGTCAATAATTTGACCTTGTGGACGCGATAACTTGAAAAGTTTTTCACATATCCTTTTCAAATTTGTTATGCATGTTACTAATGACCAGTTCTCGGACAAGTTCAATAATGGCCAAAAAAAAAAAAAATGGCCGATTTATTGCGATTTTTCACATTTTACGTCAATAATTTGACCTTGTGGGCGCGATAAGTTGAAAAGTTTTTCACATATCCTCTTCAAATTGGTTATGCATGTTACTAATAAGTAGTTCTCGGACAAGTTCAATAATGGCCGAAAAAAAAAAAAAAATGGCCGATTTATTGCGATTTTTCACATTTTACGTCAATAATTTGACCTTGTGGGCGCGAAAACTTGAAAAGTTTTTCACATATCCTCTTCAAATTGATTATGGATATTACTAATAAGTAGTTCTTGGAGAAATTCAATAATGGCCGAAAAAAAAAAAAAATGGCCGATTTATTGCGATTTTTCTCACTTTCCGTCAATAATTTGACCCTGTGGGCGCGATAACTTGAAAAGTTTTTCACATATTCTCTTCAAATTTGTTATGTATGTTACTTATAAGTAGTTCTTGGACAAGTTCAATAATGGCTGAAAGAAAAAAAAAATGGCCGATTTATTGTGATTTTTCTCATTTTACGTCAATAATTTGACCTTGTGGGCGCGATAACTTGAAAAGTTTTTCACATATCCTCTTCCAATTTGTTATGCATGTTACTAATAAGTAGTTCTTGGACAAGTTCAATAATGGCTGAAAAAAAATTCAAAATGGCTGATTCATTGCGATTTTTCTCATTTTACGTCATTAATTTGACCTTGTAGTCTATGCAAGTATTATATAGTATATCATATTATACATGTATCTATCTTATTTAACATACCATTTATATCTTGGGTTGTTATTTACGTGATGACATTCGTCTTTATTTTTTTTATCATAATTCGGCGGCGGGCTATTATCGAGTGTGCTCTTGTTAACAATTTATTTTAATTTGTTTTCGGCGAAGAACACAAAAAGAGTTTAGATGACGCATAAATCATTTTTAGTAAGATATGCTTTTTGGCAAATATCAAATTTGTTTTCAGATATTTATATATGCGATACAGAATTTCAAATGTCTAAAAAATATATCTAATACGAATACAACGACATGATTGTTGTGGTTTTGAATACAAATGGTTGTTTACATTAATTTTGATGTATCTTATCTTATTTTATGTACCTAGTCTGATCAAATATCAATAACATCATAGCAAATTAAATACCAGCTCTAAATGCTGAAAAAATGTATTATGCACGTTTTCAAACAAATCAAAATAAATGTCGGAATCTTGTACACAAAGAGTTAATTTATATTTTTTCATATACTTTATATGTAAGATACATAATTTCAATGTGCATATTGTAAAGCTAATTGGGATTTTGTATTATTTTTTTTAGAATTCAATATTTTGTAAATTATGAAATTGCTAAAATATATACATTTATATTTTTGTGCTTTTGCAGGCAAAGGGTGCCTATATTTAAACAGGTCTTTCTAAAGACCAGATTCTTATAATAATGATGCTATCCAGTGGATAACTTCATGGGTGAGGCGTAAAAATATTCCTATTGTGTCTAATAAAGCAGAATCTTATTGAAGAGGCAAATAGTGGGCCTAGTATGCTGTGCTGTGGTACACAAAGGGTCATTCTTTTTACTTTTAATTCAATTATTTCTATAGTGAGATTATCTGAAGACATCTACATAACACTAATGAAGATTATTACAACATATTTAAACACATGGTTACAATGTAAATACATTTAGAGCACTTTAAACTTCAATCATGTTAGTGCTTTTGAATAGAAAGGGTCTTTAAATTTAATTGATATTTTTTTCATTAGCTTCCCATCATATGAGAAATTATCCCAATGAGTTAAAAAGTAAATGAGGATGCTGCTAATGAACCTTCTGTTTGTTTTGTAAGGTATGAGATCCAAATAGGTCACATAATATGTTATACCATGGTGCACAAATGGTCAAATAGCCAAATTTGTCCAAAATTTCGCGCTTGTTATCCTCCTGGCCATATTCCTGAGATTTCAAGCTTTCCAACGGTATATGATAAGTGATGTTGTTTTTTGGTGGAAGGTTGACTCAAATTTTGGTCACTTTGCTGCTACACTAGAAACTAATACAGCGATACACAGCTCACAATTTGACAGTGTGGGCCGTAATGCGCATTTATTGGCGGCACTACCATGTCAAAAATAAGAAATACGGGAATTTCCCCTGTATATCTAGCCCAACTGGTAAATGCACAGCACAAAAATTAAAAAAACTTTTGCAGTTCTATTCTATGGACATGTTTACATCATATGGTCATATTGATAAGCCAAAATAGAATCACTAATTTTTTTATGATTTCAGCCTGATTTCAGCAGGCAGGGCCTAGAACTTATCTTAAAAAATCCTATGGCCCACTAAAATTAACTTGTTGCGTCAAAAAACAAAGATATTGCTCAAAGTGTGGCGCAGCGATAGAATGATGTAGGGCCAGTTTTATTTTTTGTGGGAATCCCGCAATTAGGCCTAGGCCTATTTTTTATAAGTGAGGCACTGGGTATTCTTTACATCAGGCGCCAGAAACACAAGATAACACGATACATTGGCCCAATGCAGATGTAATGCTGGGCAACTGTCTGCGAAGCTTGGCCAATATTATTCCAAGCAAAACCCTTTACGGTCTAATAACTATACTTAATCATATATTTTATCTGAACACTTCTTAAAGAGGAAAGTAGGCCTACCTAACCTAGGGACCCCAAGCGTTATATTGGACATATTCATAAGGACTGGTGTACAGAAATGTCAACCGTTTCTCACACACAGAACCTCTATTTCCCCTAAATAGGACACAAACTCAGGCAAAATAAACTTAATAAATAAAAATGCATATTTCACCACACTTTGTCCCTTTTTCATGTCAGATGGTCGTAATGAAAGGGTTAACTTACCACATGATCAGGCATTGCAATAAATTACATTATTCGGTCATAATTCACACCAGAAGTGTATAAATTATATCAATGTGCAATGCCTTTTACTGCCGAGTCCAAAAATCTATTTTTAAAAATACAAAATTTGCTATTTTTGGAGATAAATATCTTAGCCAAAACCTAATTGTTATATTGCGTATTATGACACAGTTGTGTCAAGTGAAGCAAAGAGGGGTGGGAGAAGGTGGCGAGCGCTCCCCCGACAGACTGCTGGCGTTCATGAACACCCACCCAGCATTGACCCAATGTTGTTTTATCGTTGTGCCGACGTCAAAGACGGCGGACCAGCATTAGAACAACATTGGGTCAATGCCTCATGTTTGCTGGGTTGCGGTCACAGCTGATCAGCAAACTCGAGTCGTTGACACAATGTTAACCTGATGGTGGCCTACTGTTAGCAATACTGGGCCGGCATTAGCCCAGCATTGGCATACCAGTATAAAGGCCTTTATACCATAAATGTTTACACAATGCTAGCTTAATGCTGGCCCATTCTCTACGACCATGTCTCACCTGTAAAACAGCATTAGCTAAAGGTCTCATTTTTGCGGGGATCACCGGCAACTCGATACCCTGACACAATGTTGGTTCAATGTTGGAAGAGTGTCATAGATGATGGCACAACATTTAGCCAACATCGGGTCAGTGCAAGCCAAAAGGAGGCAGTGATATCAGCGGAAAGGAAGTATATACTTGATTTACAAGTGAGCAAATATGGCCTTTTGGCAGCGCTATGGCAGGAAGAGACGGGACGCCAGTTAAAAAGCATTAAATGCCTAGTATACCAGGGAACGGATAATGCCTTCTAACATTGCACAGACAGAACAGATAGTAACGGAAGTTAACGACAGACGTTTGCCTGGAAAGTCAACCTAAAATTTTGTCGACAGAGTCCACAAACTAAAAATGTCACGTGACTTTATTATAAGTCTATCTTCTCCACTTGTTTAACTGCACATGATAATAACATGTAACCAGGTAATTGTAACACTGCTATGAATATCATTTATATAAATTGTTAATTAATCTAATTTAAAACGTATAGTAAATCTGGTTTTATTACTTTGTAAGCAAGATTTTAATTGGTATTTTCAACATTTTCTCATCTAGAAAAAATATTGAGAGAAAATTGTGGTTTACACCTGCATTATTGTTCAATGTGTTTTACAGGTTGTGGACAAAATATACAAGGTGTGTCTTAGGCAACATATACAACGTGACAATGCGCAGTGGATGGTACAACAATAATATAATGCTGTCAAAGGGGCTGTCCCAAGTGCCTCAAACTTAAAAAGTTTAAATAAAAAATTATATTGAATTGACCATTCACCTGCCCGCGGAGGGTCAAGATGAAGGGTCCGATGTTGATTGTTTTTTCTTTGAAAGGGTCAACACTAAGGAAAATGCCTTTTTTAGTCACTACATCAGTCACTAACATCCCATGAATCGAGCCGGCATATTTTTGCGATGTTCACGATGACCAACAAGGATTTACAACATGTCAATTGGCCGAAGTTAGTGGCAGAGAACCCTAACGTCTGAACTGTGTGGCCTGATAAGAAAACATGACGTTTTAATTAAACTTGCAACGTCTTTGACGATGTGATACATCCGGGACTTTGCATACTTTTCCTAATAAGAGTTAAAAACTTTTTGTTATAGATTACAGCTCGTAGGTTTTGAAAAAAAATATCAGAATAAACTAGATTTGCCTCAGGGACAAAGCTTGCGTCTCTACCCGCTCCACATAATACATTAATTATAGAGAAATACAGTACTGTCACCAAATTTTTATGTAAACCTCGTGAAAATGTGATGTCAGAATCACAGCAAAATCTAATCAACATGTGGCCAGGGTAAGTTGCTTTCTTGGAACAAATCGGTGACGCAGTTCAAGCTCTTCAGAGTAATAAGTGATTCGTTGGCCATCTTGAATTTTGTTGAATAAAATGAAAAAAAGAAAAACAATTTTCCTGACATTTTTCTCAGGGCCACTGAGCATACCTAAAAGATAAAATTTGAGCTGTATAACCATATTACCAGATTTTGATAATAGCCAAAATAAGCAAAACTGAAATATCAGCTAAAATCCAAAAAAGTGAAAAAATATAAGTTTTTATTATCATAATCACACAAATAACAAATTATCGATCACTTTCTTCTTCTTCCGAGCGAAGCCTATGTATTACAATCCTGTATTGTTTCAATCGGTCAATAAAATATGTTTTAAACTAAATAACAAATTAGTACACATCCAGGGTAGGGTTATTTTTTTGAGCCAAACATGAAACAAATCCATGAAGCAGTTCAAGCTCTAGAGAGTGACATAGGATTTTGGCGGCCATCTTGGATTTTGTTGAAGAAGCTGAAAAACGCCAAAAAAATGTACCGGGCAAATTCTTTAGGGCCAATATGCATACTCCGGGCAGGGGTGTATAGCTAAATTAACAAATTTTGATGATAGCCAAAATGAACAAAACTGAAATATCCGATTCTGAAACGTAAAAAAACCCATAGTTTCTATTATCAGAATCACACCAAAAACTAATTAGCACATGTGCTGAGTATGATCTTCCCTTTAAAACAAACATGAAACAAATCCATAAAGCGGTTCAAGATCTAGAGAGCGACATACGATTTTGGCGGCCATCCTGGATTTTGTTGAAGAAGCTGAAAAACGCTGAAAAAAAATTACAGGGCAAATTTCCTAGAGCCAATATGCATACTGCAAATATTTAGAAATAATCCAAGTAGGGGTATATGGCTATATTACCTAATTTTAATGATGGTCAAAATGAGCAAAACAGAAATATCCGGTAAAATACTAAAACGTAAAAAATTCAAAGTTTTTATTATAAGAATCAAACCTAAAGCTTTTCAGCTCACGGCCAGGGTAAGGTCTTCCCCTTAAACCAAACATGAAACAAATCGATGAAGCGGTTCAAGCTCTAGCGTGCGCCATAGGATTTCGGCAGCCATCTTGGATTTTGTTGAAGAAACGGGAAGACGCAAAAAAAAATTTACCAGGCAAATTCCCCAGGGCCAGTATGCATACTGCAAGTATTTGGAAATAATCCGAGTAGGGGTTTTCGAGTGAGAGCAGAAACAAGTGGCGGCGGCGGCACCGGCGGGCAGACTCAGCAAAAACAATAAGTCTCCACCACCACATAGTGGGTGGAGACTTAAAAATTTAAAAAATTGTGTCGCATTTCCTTTTCCAGTCAAATACGACATGTCCATTAGACAAAGGGTCGATCTAACCGACAAAAAAACAATTATGGACATTCGTCATAATCGCATGTTTCTAAAAGTTGTAATCCAACGGAATGTTGCCACTAACACACTTGAACAATCGAAAAGATATAACAGACCTAAAATAAAAATATGCTAAAAGCATCCCCGTTAGATGGCAAATTTCCTAGACTCGAAACCAACCCTATCACTCAGCTCAAGGACTGGAAAGGTTAGGGTATCCTGTGGATAATGGCAGCTTGCCAACTCGAGGTGTTGACAGATTGCCAGGTCCACTCAGCGACCAGCATGGGTTTGGTAGAAGGGGAATTCCCATTGACCCAGTTTTTTAACACTGCATCATTATCCAAGATACAGTAGACTCTCGCCTTCCGTTCAGATCACCAATGCGGTCAGACCGCCATTCCGGACTACGGTCAATTTTTTGTGGCAAAATGGCAAGTTCTCTCTCTACTCGTCATGGCGGTCAAATAACATATTTTCAATATATGGTTATGACCATTTTGTTTTGAGAAAGGATTTTTATATTGAAAAAAAAAACGGTTCCCTATGTTGTCCGCCCATGTACAATGTGTACATTACAAACATGGTCAAATAGCTCCATTATCATGTGGTGACGATAACATCAGATCAAACGTTGCTATAATGATTTGTTTTTTAAATGTTTTACATTAAAATATACGATTGATCCGTTAGTTATATAGACAGTTAAGGGTTTTTTGTTTGTTGATAAAGCGTCTGGCTGATTCTGGCCATACATACACTGTAACTATTTTATTTCTTGCGTTTATTATCTGGTATCGTCAAAAGGCATAATTAAACCTGTTAAAAAGAAAATACAGAGTTTTCGTAAAATGAAAGCTCTTTTTATCGGACACAAAATAGATTATTAATCTTAGGCGAATCCCAAGCTATGTAATTCGTGGTTTGTTCGGATCTCGATTTGTTTGTAACAGTCTCTTTTAGCAATGAAATCTTGAGGGTAGTTCAAACCAAGTGCCTTATACGCCAACTACATGATGCTCTCTGTCTAGCTTGATTAATCTAGCATCAGGACTTGCGACAGCTGCTGAAATCAGTGCTAGTAATGATAGACAGGATGCATCCGGACTTGCGCCAGATGCAATGAACTTCATGAAGAACCAAACATATGATTATTCATTTGTTAGTTCGGCAGGACTTGCGCCAGCTGTTCTAACTATAGCAAACATGATGGGGAGTGATTTGCCAACTGGATTTGCGCCAGCTGCTGAAATCAGTGCTAGCAAGGATGGGCAGGATGCATCCGGACTTGCGCCGGATGCAATAAACTTTGTGAAGAACCAAACATATGATTTTTCATTTGTTAGTTCGGCAGGACTTGCGCCAGCTGTTCTAACAATGGAAAACATGATGGGGAGTGATTTGCCAACCCGATTTCGGCCAGTCGTTTTTTGATACAATATCCTCAAGCTCATTCTTACAGGTGGAATTAGTTTATTCTAGCATCAGGATTTGCACCAGCTGCTGAAATCAGTGCTAGCAAGTATGGGCAGGATGCATCCGGACTTGCGCCAGATGCAATAAACTTTGTGAAGAACCAAACATATGATTTTCCATTTGTTAGTTCGGCAGGACTTGCGCCAGCTGTTCTAATAATGGAAAACATGATGGGGAGTGATTTGCCAACCCGATTTCGGCCAGTCGGTTTTTGATACAATATCCACAAGCTCATTCTTACAGGTGGAATTACTTAAAATGTGAATGATTTATGTCCTTTTTCTTCTCCCGTGGAAGAGAAGAAAAAGCTAAAATTTTTACTTTTTCGTCAATAACTGCGTGAGTAAGAAATTATTATTATTATTATTATTTTTTTTTTTTAGAATTCTTTAGATCTTGCATTTGAATGTATATGTAAACACCATTTTTAGTGAATACAGCAATACTCAAGATGTGGACCATTTCCTCATGTTCCTAATTTGCTTCAAATCCTTCTAAATCTATGTTTTGTGGTCTTCTTATGTTTTCAAAGTGTGTCTGCAATACCTAGGTCAGCTCAAAATGAGGTCTGTATACTTCTGTTGTCAGATTTTACACTTACAGAAAATAAAATTCCACTGACATATAAATCCAGCCAGTCAAAACACTACTCAGACTTGCTTCAGGAATTATAAATACAATAGATGTTTATGATAATGTGTCCCTTATTATCTACATTTGGAAATTTTAATTATTAGGTTATCTATTCATTACATGTAAATTTCAAGTTTCACTTCTGTAGACATCCTAATTTCAATTTAAAAACTAAATTTCAGACTATATAGCTCTTCACTATTTAGAATTAGTGTTGTTTCTGATGCCGCAAGTAATGGTGGATTAGACAGATGAGAGGTTGGAATTCATATGTGCTCTTACGATGCATTCGAAAGTTTGTGTTGTGGGGGTCAGACACTTTGTGTCTGTGTGCCGTTTTCATACCCTCCTCAACAACAGATAATCTTGTTTAATAATGTTATTGATAGATTTTGTCAATATTATGTAATTTGTATGTAATGATACAAGAGTCAATGTTCATTAATATATTAATGTGAACAATTAGTAGATTGTTATTGATAGGTTTGGTTTTGTGTGAACAATTACTAGATTGTTATTGATAGTTTGGTTGATATTATCTAATTTGTTTGTAATGATACGAGAGTCAAAGTTCACATTTAAATAGTAGATTAGATCAATCAGAGACATGTATAAATATTCATAGTAGATTAGATCAATCAGAGACATGTATAAATAGTCCTAGTAGATTTGATCAATTTGAGACATGTATAAATATTCATAGTAGATTAGATCAATTAGAGACATGTATAAATATTCACTGGTTAATCCTGTTAACTTACTGTCAAGTAAATTTATACCTATTTTGGTCTTAGGGCTTCACTCTGTTACAACCACGTTTACATTAACAACATTTGAAGTGAAGCCCTTTTTATTTGTAGTCGTTTAATTTGATGTTTATTTTTAATAAACAAATTTTCCCCATTTTATGTGTCTGTTTTTTGTACGATAAATACAGAGTTTTCGTAAAATGAAAGCTCTTTTTATCGGACACAAAATAGATTATTAATCTTAGGCGAATCCCAAGCTATGTAATTCGTGGTTTGCTCGGATCTCGATTTGTTTGTAACAGTCTCTTTTAGCAATGAAATCTTGAGGGTAGTTCAAACCAAAAATTAATCCGAAAGAAATATAAATTTATATAGCAGATTCTATGTCTATCAAGAAAAACCCACCTCCTCCCGCTTCCATCCGCTGCAAGTTTTTTGTTCATTTTTCTTCTGACTGTTTTCATACCCTCCTCAACAACAGATAATCTTGTTTAATAATGTTATTGATAGATTTGTCAATATTATGTAATTTGTATGTAATGATACAAGAGTCAATGTTCATTAATATATTAATGTGAACAATTAGTAGATTGTTATTGATAGGTTTGGTTTTGTGTGAACAATTACTAGATTGTTATTGATAGTTTGGTTGATATTATCTAATTTGTTTGTAATGATACAAGAGTCAAAGTTTACATTTAAATAGTAGATTAGATCAATCAGAGACATGTATAAATATTCATAGTAGATTAGATCAATCAGAGACATGTATAAATAGTCCTAGTAGATTTGATCAATTTGAGACATGTATAAATATTCATAGTAGATTAGATCAATTAGAGACATGTATAAATATTCACTGGTTAATCCTGTTAACTTACTGTCAAGTAAATTTATACCTATTTTGGTCTTAGGGCTTCACTCTGTTACAACCACGTTTACATTAACAACATTTGAAGTGAAGCCCTTTTTATTTGTAGTCGTTTAATTTGATGTTTATTTTTAATAAACAAATTTTCCCCATTTTATGTGTCTGTTTTTTGTACGATAAATACAGAGTTTTCGTAAAATGAAAGCTCTTTTTATCGGACACAAAATAGATTATTAATCTTAGGCGAATCCCAAGCTATGTAATTCGTGGTTTGCTCGGATCTCGATTTGTTTGTAACAGTCTCTTTTAGCAATGAAATCTTGAGGGTAGTTCAAACCAAAAATTAATCCGAAAGAAATATAAATTTATATAGCAGATTCTATGTCTATCAAGAAAAACCCACCTCCTCCCGCTTCCATCCGCTGCAAGTTTTTTGTTCATTTTTCTTCTGACTGTTTTCATACCCTCCTCAACAACAGATAATCTTGTTTAATAATGTTATTGATAGATTTGTCAATATTATGTAATTTGTATGTAATGATACAAGAGTCAATGTTCATTAATATATTAATGTGAACAATTAGTAGATTGTTATTGATAGGTTTGGTTTTGTGTGAACAATTACTAGATTGTTATTGATAGTTTGGTTGATATTATCTAATTTGTTTGTAATGATACAAGAGTCAAAGTTTACATTTAAATAGTAGATTAGATCAATCAGAGACATGTATAAATATTCATAGTAGATTAGATCAATCAGAGACATGTATAAATAGTCCTAGTAGATTTGATCAATTTGAGACATGTATAAATATTCATAGTAGATTAGATCAATTAGAGACATGTATAAATATTCACTGGTTAATCCTGTTAACTTACTGTCAAGTAAATTTATACCTATTTTGGTCTTAGGGCTTCACTCTGTTACAACCACGTTTACATTAACAACATTTGAAGTGAAGCCCTTTTTATTTGTAGTCGTTTAATTTGATGTTTATTTTTAATAAACAAATTTTCCCCATTTTATGTGTCTGTTTTTTGTACGATAAATATGACAAGGTTTTAATAACCGACATATAATGCAATATATAGTGATTATTTTTTAAATTATTTGTTATTTTAAGAAATTGTATGCATTAGTTATATAGAAGTTTAAAGGTTAATTTTTTGCTGATTAAGCGTCCCGCTACTACTGACCATACACTGTCTGCGTGCTGCAGTAACTATTTTATTTCCAGCGTTAATTATCTGGTATCGTCAATAAGCATAATTAAATATGTTAAATAATGCAAACACAATGCAATTTTAAAACAATATGTGACAAGGTGTTATTAGCCGACAAATAATGCAATAGTGATTATTTTTAAAATTATGTTATTTTACGAAGCTGACTGCGTTAGGTTTATAGAAGATTATTTCTTGATAAAGCGTCTCGCTACAGCAAACAGTGTTAATTCATGCAGTGCTGAGGTGATGATGGACCGTCATCGCAGTTGACCAACATTAAACCAGCGTTCAACCGCCCGTGATAATAACTGTCGTCTTAAATAATAATTAAAGACGTGGGAATGTCGTATTTATACAACTCAAATGTTTGCATTTGAGATAGTGTTCATGGAGATTTTACAATTCACCTTAATCAAATTTTAAGTAATAATCATTACATGTTATGTTTTAATACAATAATAGACGTGGATTTTTTTTTATATGGGGACGCAGAGGGTTAATTACCCTGTAAGTCTGCGCTCGCACTTGTCGCGACGTCGACGGTGAGAGGACACATAACTCTAGTTCAAACACTTAAAACAATGCGCATAAGTAGACAATAGTAGGGCTGTTGGTTTCTTATCGGAACACTTCCTTGAACTTGCATTACCAGTTACCGTTCATGATTAGCTCCATAACCTGGAGTAAATTTTCACCTCCACGCACATGACATCTCAACTCGGAGTAGCTAGGCTTACTCCATATAAGACTGTGATGTGCGCTGAGTAAGGATATGATTAGATTTTGCCGCCGAGAAAGAGAGTTGGCAAAAGCCAGAGCGGCTATTTGCTGACTACAGAACAAAAGTTGGTAAAAAGGTTCAAGGTTCTACCAGTGACTACGATTCAATCCTGAGATCTATCGATCTCAAGATAGACTTAATAGCCACTGATTGATTAAATTCACAACGTTTAGACCTAATGCTACCTGTCTACATTTCACTGTACACACCATCACAGGTGAGCGCTCACACTTCAAGCAAGCGACGTGCCACACACTAATCCTGTGTGACAAACCGCAGCAAACTGCCTAACAACACAATACAATTTACTGTACTGTGTTAACAGGACACTAAATTACAAAATTCTAAATTTAATTTCGCTCTATCATTAGCATGGCTAGAGATAAAGCAAGTTTAGTCGACCTCTGCTCTTTTAAGAGCGTGGCTGTCTCGATTAAGGATCGAGGAGTCAAGAAGGTCTGGAGCCAGATTGGAAAGCTCAGTCCCTTGGGGAGGGACGAGCTCTCCAGGCTCCTCGTTGCCAATTCGTTAGTGGTCTATGAGGAGAAAAGTAAGCTAGAGAGGGCAGAAGGGGGGGGGGCGCCCCTGAGAAAGAAGACTACAAAAGACCGGAGCTACGCCGAAGCAATGGCAAAGCTATCAAAAGCTTTAAAACTTATTGAAGCATGGTGTTCCAAATGGCCGATAAAACTAAACGCAGGAAAAACTCAGCTGATTGTGTTTAGTGTCGGTCCAAAACCAGAACTTATAGATCTGGAACTGTTTGGTGAGCCTATTATTCAAACTCAAACAGCCAAACTGCTTGGAATCCTATTTGATCGAAGGCTTAGTTTTAAAGACCATATGAAAGACCTAATGACAAAGGTCTACAGGCGACTGAACCTGTTGAAGTTGCTCAAATGGACAAACTGGGGCGCCAGACCATATACCATCTTAAAAGCCTACAAGTGCTTTATACGCCCTGTCCTTGAATATGGTTCACTGATAACTGGAGCTTTAAGGGAATCACAAGTGAGGGAAACGCAGATCTTTCAAAACAAGTGCCTGAGACTAGCACTTGGTGCAACCTACCTGGACAGAATGAGAACAATAGATCTGCATGACCTCACTGATGTCCCTATGATTAAAACTAGGATGACGGCACTGGCGGTTAAAACATTTAGATCACTTGAAAACACACAGTGTTTCAAGGATCTGGTGTTGAATCATGAGATCGTTCAAAAACGATCAGGCTCTAATACAGTTCTGGATCAATTGCTGGCTGCAATCCAGGCTGACGCTTAAACACGGTTGACGGTTGACGAATAACGGTTGAGCTCCTGTTCCCACATAGAACAGGGGCTCTGGGGGCGCCGTTCTGTGTGACATACCAAAGCAGTGAGTTCCCTATCACTCCACTGCATGAGACAAGAACACGGTTGACGGATATCGGTTGAACTCCTGAACTCCTGTTCCCACAGAGAACAGGGGCTCTGAAAGGAGCCGTTTTGTGAGACACATAAGGCAGTGGGCTTTCAATCATAGCACTGAAGGAGGCGGATTCTGATCTTAAGCAATGAGCTCTTTATCAGTACATTGCTAGCTTGGTTGATGGCACGGCGGACACGGATGGTTGGCTGACGATGACGGTTCATGATGGTGGTTTCAAACACACTGCTCAGAAAGCAGAGCACATCTCAAAAGGGTCAGTCCTTGCCCTTACTCTGGTGGCTGGTCGCTCAAACGGCTGTTTCTTTATGGTTCAGCAGCCCTGCCCTGGTTCCTTGTCTTCTGGACTTCTTGCGGAAGGTTGTACAATCACCTACCTCACCAGGTGAAAAGAGAGAGGCACTATAAGGTTTATACCAGAACTAGTGCATAATCTCCCGTCAGCCCTCGCGCTGCGCGCTCCTCTAGTAGAAGCAATGGCAGGGTCCGCTGTGGGACTACCACCCACAGCGGCCCCAGGTAAAAAAGTGAGTATTAACGAACGGGTTAAAAGTAAGGCTCCAGTACAGGAACCAGTCCAGGGCCCAGTACAGGCCCCTGACCCAGACCAGCAGACACCTAAAACGTCCAAGGTTAATGGTAAACTAGTAATTAGAAATAAGACTAAGAAACGTAACTTGGACTTCCCCGAGGAATCAGGTAACCCCTTGGCAGTATCGGAGCCAGTCAACTCCCCTGCCAAGAGGATTAAGGTACAGGTCAAACCCAATACTGTAGATCTCTCATCTACAGTGGAAACCCGCGAAGACGCCCCGCGGGTGGATGAAGAGGACATGGAAGAGGCCACCGTGCACGTCCCGGCGGCCGGGGAGGGTGGACTGCCTTCACCCTCTCTTTACCAACCAGAGGACGGCGAATGTACAGACGACGGCGGCGACTTGGTTTAAACATATTTATTTTTCAATTGGAACAATACATATAAATGCAATACAAGGCTCCTTTCGAAGAGGCAATGATCTCAATCAAGGGTAGTGGCACAATTCAACAAGCGGCAGGCAGACACAGACAAGCTATTACCGCCACAGATCTTTATAAGGCGGTGGTGGGTGGAGGTGGTAGTAACAGAGTTCAAAATAGGCAGCAAGGGGAAAGGTATTGTAATTATACATTTATTTATTTAGCTAATAAAATTGAGCAGACAACCTCATTGTAAGAGGGAAAATCTTCCACTTGATCTTAAAAAGATAGCAATAGCTTCCATCAGATTTTCATTGATAAAAGGGGTTTGAATATCACTGCCGTGAAGCAAAGTTTTGCAATTAAATACCAAACCTAATTGGAGTACTGATACTATCAGATCATTCCTAGCCTCCGTGTGTAAAGGACACGAAATGAAGTAATGTTCCGTGGTCTCAACTTCGCCGCAGATACATATATTAGTACCTGAAACGTGTAGACTGTAAAGGTGGTCGTTGAGCTCGCTGCATCTCATTCGCAGACGAGCCATTATAATGTTAGTGGTCCTGGGACCGAGAAAGTAATATTTATTTTTGGTGGGTTTCTTCTTAACAATACTGTTTTTAAAGCTTGTTCTATCGTCAATTGATTTTAAATTTTCATCCAAATTGTTCCAAAAAGCAGTTGAGGTCGGAAAAAAAGAAGATTTAAAAGATTCTGTTCTACATGAAATGTTGTCCAAACGGTCAGCGTTCCTAAGATTATATCTATTTCCACTTCTTGTGTGGACACTATTGGGCAACAGATCATGTAGATATGTTGGTGTATGGTGATGTACTATGTCTGAAAACATAAATAATTTGCGATTGTTTCGTCGCTCTGGTAACGTATCCCAGGACAGTTCATCAAATAGAACAGCTGACGATACTCCCCGTATGCCACCCGCCACGATTTTGGCACCTCTTTTATGAATTTTATCCAGTTTATTTAAATCGGCGGCGACTTCACTCTAGTCGAATCTAAACAGCAAGGAAAAGCCAGGCGTAGACAGAGTGAAGAAGACCACAGCAAGCTAGATGAGATGGGGCGACGACTTCAAGCTTTAGGAGAACAGAAGTACAACGAGCATATGTTACCGCCAGCCAGGAAGCCCGTGGTGGGGGTTGACCTCCCTGCCCGGTACTTTGCAAACCCATCTCTCTTTAAAGATGACATGTCAGCAAAAGGTATTAAGGTAAGGGAGACCCGTCCCTCTAGGGGAGGGCACATCCTTATTTTTGCCGAGACAGTAGGAGATCAGGCTAAAAATATTAGAGATAGAACGAAGTGACAGTGGCTGCTATCGGCGCCCAATTTCAGCAGCAGATAGAGACAAAGACAGCAAAAAGAGCATAGTAGTCACTGAAGTCATGCCTACAGTTTCTGAAGAGGATGTCCGACGCTCTATACAGGAAAACCAAGGTCTGAATGCAATAGCAACAAGGTTGATCAACAAAGCGCCAGGTAACAGCATACACAAGGTAAAAGTGACATTCGACACAGAAGAAGACAAGTCCAAGGTAGACATCAGGAAGAGAGTAATGATCGGTAACACCTCATGTAAGATCTAGGAGTACAAGAAGAAGACTCGAATCCTACAATGTTTCAAGTGCCAACGATTTGGACACAGTCAACTACAGTGTTACGCCTCTGAGTGATGCGGCAGATGTACTGACCCCCCATTCACGTAACATCAAGTGTGCTAACTGCTCAGGAGATCACATGTCAACAGATGACCGCTGTCCCAGGGCTACCAACTTTAGAGACAGGATCAACAACAAGAAAGTAGGACAAGTAAACAGAGGAATGGACGTAGTTAGACGACGGGGGCCAGAGAAAGAAAGACACATCTCGCGTCCAGCTCCTCAGAGACCCCAGAAAGAAGTAAGTATTGACTCTAATTTTTCAAAGACAAACCTAACCCGTTTATCTATTAGTCTGTCCACACAGATGCTGAGAATCCTGATGAGTCAAGAGAGCGGAAAGCTGAGAATGGAACACATCCCAAGCATTATCAACGACGCAGTCAACTGGGCGTTTGCAGCTGAAGTAGACATCGAGATCGTGTGGACCAACCTCAACACACTTAAATGGTAAGACAACCTTTCACTTTTTACACCTAGCTAACCTAGAGACCCGTTAGGGACCGCTCTAAAGTACAGTACATTACTCAGCGACTCACACAGCATGGACAACAACAATATTTTAAAAACAGACAACATTAAATTATTTCACATTAATATAAACGGTTTATATGGTAGAAAAGCTGAATTAATTAACTATTTAAATGACTGTAAGCCTCATTTTGTAACGTTAAATGAGACTAAACTACGGGAGAAAACCAAGTGAGAAAAGATAGAACTATACCTAAAAATAACGATTAAAATAAAGAAAACCGAAATCTCGGAGGAGGAGTACTAATTAGTAAAGACATAAAACATAATGAAATAGACACGTCAAAATTCGAAGAAGAATTCTTAGCAATTAATTTCAAATCTCAAGGCAAAACCATAAATAAAGAAAACCGAAATCTCGGAGGAGGAGTAGGAGTACTAATTAGTAAAGACATACAACATAATGAAATAGACACGTCAAAATTCGAAGAAGAATTCTTAGCAATTAATTTCAAATCTCAAGGCAAAACCATAGCCCTGGCTACAATATATAATCCTCCAGGCAACACACCTAATATAAATAATTTCAAACACATATTAAAATCACACCCACTCGCCATCTTTATGGGAAACTATAATTGTAAACATGTATTTTTTGGATGTAAAAAAGCCAATAAAGAAGGTGACATTCTATTGGATATATTATAATTATTAGAATTATTAATAACAAAATGACGACACCCCAACCCATAGACCAGGCACTAACATGGGGGATTTTTTAGATCTTGCAATAGTCAGCCGCCAGATGGCGCCTAGAATAGAATCATGTGAAATAGGACAAGATATAGGCAGTGACCACCTCCCAGTTCACTTAACCCTAACATCCCCAGAAATCCAAAAACAAAACCAAAAAGAAATACTACAATATGAAAAAACAGACTGGGAAAGATTAAATAAACACTTAGAACAATATTTAGAAAAAAAACAAAGCGGAAACCCCTTTTGAAATAGATAGAGACAGTGACGTCCTAATAAACGCAATTAACAAAGGGTTAAAGAAATCATTCCCCAAAGCAAAAATAAAGGACAGGGCCTTCTATATATCTCAAGAAACTATAAAACTAATTAAATTAAAAAGACAGATCAGACGTCAAGCCAAGAACACGGTTGACGGATATCGGTTGAACTCCTGAACTCCTGTTCCCACAGAGAACAGGGGCTCTGAAAGGAGCCGTTTTGTGAGACACATAAGGCAGTGGGCTTTCAATCATAGCACTGAAGGAGGCGGATTCTGATCCTGATTCTGATTAAGCAATGAGCTCTTTATCAGTACATTGCTAGCTTGGGTGATGGCACGGCGGACACGGATGGTTGGCTGACGATGACGGTTTATGATGGTGGTTTCAAACACACTGCTCAGAAAGCAGAGCACATCTCAAAAGGGTCAGTCCTTGCCCTTACTCTGGTGGCTGGTCGCTCAAACGGCTGTTTCTTTATGGTTCAGCAGCCCTGCCCTGGTTCCTTGCCTTCTGGACTTCTTGCGGAAGGTTGTACAATCACCTACCTCACCAGGTGAAAAGAGAGAGGCACTATAAGGTTTATACCAGAACTAGTGCATAATCTCGCGTCAGCCCTCGCGCTGCGCGCTCCTCTAGTAGAAGCAATGGCAGGGTCCGCTGTGGGACTACCACCCACAGCGGCCCCAGGTAAAAAAGTGAGTATTAACGAACGGGTTAAAAGTAAGGCTCCAGTACAGGAACCAGTCCAGGGCCCAGTACAGGCCCCTGACCCAGACCAGCAGACACCTAAAACGTCCAAGGTTAATGGTAAACTAGTAATTAGAAATAAGACTAAGAAACGTAACTTGGACTTCCCCGAGGAATCAGGTAACCCCTTGGCAGTATCGGAGCCGGTCAACTCCCCTGCCAAGAGGATTAAGGTACAGGTCAAACCCAATACTGTAGATCTCTCATCTACAGTGGAAACCCGCGAAGACGCCCCGCGGGTGGATGAAGAGGACATGGAAGAGGCCAACGTGCACGTCCCGGCGGCCGGGGAGGGTGGACTGCCTTCACCCTCTCTTTACCAACCAGAGGACGGCGAATGTACAGACGACGGCGGCGACTTCACTCTAGTCGAATCTAAACAGCAAGGAAAAGCCAGGCGTAGACAGAGTGAAGAAGACCACAGCAAGCTAGATGATATGGGGCGACGACTTCAAGCTTTAGGAGAACAGAAGTACAACGAGCATATGTTACCGCCAGCCAGGAAGCCCGTGGTGGGGGTTGACCTCCCTGCCCGGTACTTTGCAAACCCATCTCTCTTTAAAGATGACATGTCAGCAAAAGGTATTAAGGTAAGGGAGACCCGTCCCACTAGGGGAGGGCACCTCCTTATTTTTGCCGAGACAGTAGGAGATCAGGCTAAAAATATTAGAGCTAGAACGAAGTGACAGTGGCTGCTATCGGCGCCCAATTTCAGCAGCAGATAGAGACAAAGACAGCAAAAAGAGCATAGTAGTCACTGAAGTCAGTCCTACAGTTTCTGAAGAGGATGTCCGACGCTCTATACAGGAAAACCAAGGTCTGAATGCAATAGCAACAAGGTTGATCAACAAAGCGCCAGGTAACAGCATACACAAGGTAAAAGTGACATTCGACACAGAAGAAGACAAGTCCAAGGTAGACATCAGGAAGAGAGTAATGATCGGTAACACCTCATGTAAGATCTAGGAGTACAAGAAGAAGACTCGAACCCTACAATGTTTCAAGTGCCAACGATTTGGACACAGTCAACTACAGTGTTACGCCTCTGAGTGATGCGGCAGATGTGCTGGCCCCCCATTCACGTAACATCAAGTGTGCTAACTGCTCAGGAGATCACATGTCAACAGATGACCGCTGTCCCAGGGCTACCAACTTTAGAGACAGGATCAACAACAAGAAAGTAGGACAAGTAAACAGAGGAATGGACGTAGTTAGACGACGGGGGCCAGAGAAAGAAAGACACATCTCGCGTCCAGCTCCTCAGAGACCCCAGAAAGAAGTAAGTATTGACTCTAATTTTTCAAAGACAAACCTAACCCGTTTATCTATTAGTCTGTCCACACAGATGCTGAGAATCCTGATGAGTCAAGAGAGCGGAAAGCTGAGAATGGAACACATCCCAAGCATTATCAACGACGCAGTCAACTGGGCGTTTGCAGCTGAAGTAGACATCGAGATCGTGTGGACCAACCTCAACACACTTAAATGGTAAGACAACCTTTCACTTTTTACACCTAGCTAACCTAGAGACCCGTTAGGGACCGCTCTAAAGTACAGTACAGTACTCAGCGACTCACACAGCATGGACAACAACAATATTTTTAAAACAGACAACATTAAATTATTTCACATTAATATAAACGGTTTATATGGTAGAAAAGCTGAATTAATTAACTATTTAAATGACTGTAAGCCTCATTTTGTAACGTTAAATGAGACTAAACTACGGGAGAAAACCAAGTGAGAAAAGATAGAACTATACCTAAAAATAACGATTAAAATAAAGAAAACCGAAATCTCGGAGGAGGAGTACTAATTAGTAAAGACATAAAACATAATGAAATAGACACGTCAAAATTCGAAGAAGAATTCTTAGCAATTAATTTCAAATCTCAAGGCAAAACCATAAATAAAGAAAACCGAAATCTCGGAGGAGGAGTAGGAGTACTAATTAGTAAAGACATACAACATAATGAAATAGACACGTCAAAATTCGAAGAAGAATTCTTAGCAATTAATTTCAAATCTCAAGGCAAAACCATAGCCCTGGCTACAATATATAATCCTCCAGGCAACACACCTAATATAAATAATTTCAAACACATATTAAAATCACACCCACTCGCCATCTTTATGGGAAACTATAATTGTAAACATGTATTTTTTGGATGTAAAAAAGCCAATAAAGAAGGTGACATTCTATTGGATATATTATAATTATTAGAATTATTAATAACAAAATGACGACACCCCAACCCATAGACCAGGCACTAACATGGGGGATTTTTTAGATCTTGCAATAGTCAGCCGCCAGATGGCGCCTAGAATAGAATCATGTGAAATAGGACAAGCTATAGGCAGTGACCACCTCCCAGTTCACTTAACCCTAACATCCCCAGAAATCCAAAAACAAAACCAAAAAGAAATACTACAATATGAAAAAACAGACTGGGAAAGATTAAATAAACACTTAGAACAAAATTTAGAAAAAAAACAAAGCGGAAACCCCTTTTGAAATAGATAGAGACAGTGACGTCCTAATAAACGCAATTAACAAAGGGTTAAAGAAATCATTCCCCAAAGCAAAAATAAAGGACAGGGCCTTCTATATATCTCAAGAAACTATAAAACTAATTAAATTAAAAAGACAGATCAGACGTCAAGCCAAGAACACGGTTGACGGATATCGGTTGAACTCCTGAACTCCTGTTCCCACAGAGAACAGGGGCTCTGAAAGGAGCCGTTTTGTGAGACACATAAGGCAGTGGGCTTTCAATCATAGCACTGAAGGAGGCGGATTCTGATCCTGATTCTGATTAAGCAATGAGCTCTTTATCAGTACATTGCTAGCTTGGGTGATGGCATGGCGGACACGGATGGTTGGCTGACGATGACGGTTTATGATGGTGGTTTCAAACACACTGCTCAGAAAGCAGAGCACATCTCAAAAGGGTCAGTCCTTGCCCTTACTCTGGTGGCTGGTCGCTCAAACGGCTGTTTCTTTATGGTTCAGCAGCCCTGCCCTGGTTCCTTGTCTTCTGGACTTCTTGCGGAAGGTTGTACAATCACCTACCTCACCAGGTGAAAAGAGAGAGGCACTATAAGGTTTATACCAGAACTAGTGCATAATCTCCCGTCAGCCCTCGCGCTGCGCGCTCCTCTAGTAGAAGCAATGGCAGGGTCCGCTGTGGGACTACCACCCACAGCGGCCCCAGGTAAAAAAGTGAGTATTAACGAACGGGTTAAAAGTAAGGCTCCAGTACAGGAACCAGTCCAGGGCCCAGTACAGGCCCCTGACCCAGACCAGCAGACACCTAAAACGTCCAAGGTTAATGGTAAACTAGTAATTAGAAATAAGACTAAGAAACGTAACTTGGACTTCCCCGAGGAATCAGGTAACCCCTTGGCAGTATCGGAGCCGGTCAACTCCCCTGCCAAGAGGATTAAGGTACAGGTCAAACCCAATACTGTAGATCTCTCATCTACAGTGGAAACCCGCGAAGACGCCCCGCGGGTGGATGAAGAGGACATGGAAGAGGCCACCGTGCACGTCCCGGCGGCCGGGGAGGGTGGACTGCCTTCACCCTCTCTTTGCCAACCAGAGGACGGCGAATGTACAGACGACGGCGGCGACTTCACTCTAGTCGAATCTAAACAGCAAGGAAAAGCCAGGCGTAGACAGAGTGAAGAAGACCACAGCAAGCTAGATGAGATGGGGCGACGACTTCAAGCTTTAGGAGAACAGAAGTACAACGAGCATATGTTACCGCCAGCCAGGAAGCCCGTGGTGGGGGTTGACCTCCCTGCCCGGTACTTTGCAAACCCATCTCTCTTTAAAGATGACATGTCAGCAAAAGGTATTAAGGTAAGGGAGACCCGTCCCACTAGGGGAGGGCACCTCCTTATTTTTGCCGAGACAGTAGGAGATCAGGCTAAAAATATTAGAGATAGAACGAAGTGACAGTGGCTGCTATCGGCGCCCAATTTCAGCAGCAGATAGAGACAAAGACAGCAAAAAGAGCATAGTAGTCACTGAAGTCATGCCTACAGTTTCTGAAGAGGATGTCCGACGCTCTATACAGGAAAACCAAGGTCTGAATGCAATAGCAACAAGGTTGATCAACAAAGCGCCAGGTAACAGCATACACAAGGTAAAAGTGACATTCGACACAGAAGAAGACAAGTCCAAGGTAGACATCAGGAAGAGAGTAATGATCGGTAACACCTCATGTAAGATCTAGGAGTACAAGAAGAAGACTCGAACCCTACAATGTTTCAAGTGCCAACGATTTGGACACAGTCAACTACAGTGTTACGCCTCTGAGTGATGCGGCAGATGTGCTGGCCCCCCATTCACGTAACATCAAGTGTGCTAACTGCTCAGGAGATCACATGTCAACAGATGACCGCTGTCCCAGGGCTACCAACTTTAGAGACAGGATCAACAACAAGAAAGTAGGACAAGTAAACAGAGGAATGGACGAAGTTAGACGACGGGGGCCAGAGAAAGAAAGACACATCTCGCGTCCAGCTCCTCAGAGACCCCAGAAAGAAGTAAGTATTGACACTAATTTTTCAAAGACAAACCTAACCCGTTTATCTATTAGTCTGTCCACACAGATGCTGAGAATCCTGATGAGTCAAGAGAGCGGAAAGCTGAGAATGGAACACATCCCAAGCATTATCAACGACGCAGTCAACTGGGCGTTTGCAGCTGAAGTAGACATCGAGATCGTGTGGACCAACCTCAACACACTTAAATGGTAAGACAACCTTTCACTTTTTACACCTAGCTAACCTAGAGACCCGTTAGGGACCGCTCTAAAGTACAGTACAGTACTCAGCGACTCACACAGCATGGACAACAACAATATTTTAAAAACAGACAACATTAAATTATTTCACATTAATATAAACGGTTTATATGGTAGAAAAGCTGAATTAATTAACTATTTAAATGACTGTAAACCTCATTTTGTAACGTTAAATGAGACTAAACTACGAGAGAAAACCAAGTGAGAAAAGATAGAGCTATACCTAAAAATAACGATTAAAATAAAGAAAACCGAAATCTCGGAGGAGGAGTACTAATTAGTAAAGACATAAAACATAATGAAATAGACACGTCAAAATTCGAAGAAGAATTCTTAGCAATTAATTTCAAATCTCAAGGCAAAACCATAAATAATGAAAACCGAAATCTCGGAGGAGGAGTAGGAGTACTAATTAGTAAAGACATAAAACATAATGAAATAGACACGTCAAAATTCGAAGAAGAATTCTTAGCAATTAATTTCAAATCTCAAGGTAAAACCATAGCCCTGGCTACAATATATAATCCTCCAGGCAACACACCTAATATAAATAATTTCAAACACATATTAAAATCACACCCACTCGCCATCTTTATGGGAAACTATA
Source organism: Flabesymbios commensalis (assembly GCA_964017125.1). Taxonomy (NCBI): domain Eukaryota; kingdom Metazoa; phylum Annelida; class Polychaeta; order Terebellida; family Flabelligeridae; genus Flabesymbios; species Flabesymbios commensalis. The sequence continues at coordinate 57,185,802 of OZ024903.1, forward strand.
ATTGTAAACATGTATTTTTTGGATGTAAAAAAGCCAATAAAGAAGGTGACATTCTATTGGATATATTATAATTATTAGAATTATTAATAACAAAATGACGACACCCCAACCCATAGACCAGGCACTAACATGGGGGATTTTTTAGATCTTGCAATAGTCAGCCGCCAGATGGCGCCTAGAATAGAATCATGTGAAATAGGACAAGCTATAGGCAGTGACCACCTCCCAGTTCACTTAACCCAAACATTCCCAGAAATCCGAAAACAAAACCAAAAAGAAATACTACAATATGAAAAAACAGACTGGGAAAGATTAAATAAACACTTAGAACAAAATTTAGAAAAAAAACAAAGCGGAAACCCCTTTTGAAATAGATAGAGACAGTGACGTCCTAATAAACGCAATTAACAAAGGGTTAAAGAAATCATTCCCCAAAGCAAAAATAAAGGACAGGGCCTTCTATATATCTCAAGAAACTATAAAACTAATTAAATTAAAAAGACAGATCAGACGTCAAGCCAAGAACACGGTTGACGGATATCGGTTGAACTCCTGAACTCCTGTTCCCACAGAGAACAGGGGCTCTGAAAGGAGCCGTTTTGTGAGACACATAAGGCAGTGGGCTTTCAATCATAGCACTGAAGGAGGCGGATTCTGATCCTGATTCTGATTAAGCAATGAGCTCTTTATCAGTACATTGCTAGCTTGGGTGATGGCATGGCGGACACGGATGGTTGGCTGACGATGACGGTTTATGATGGTGGTTTCAAACACACTGCTCAGAAAGCAGAGCACATCTCAAAAGGGTCAGTCCTTGCCCTTACTCTGGTGGCTGGTCGCTCAAACGGCTGTTTCTTTATGGTTCAGCAGCCCTGCCCTGGTTCCTTGTCTTCTGGACTTCTTGCGGAAGGTTGTACAATCACCTACCTCACCAGGTGAAAAGAGAGAGGCACTATAAGGTTTATACCAGAACTAGTGCATAATCTCGCGTCAGCCCTCGCGCTGCGCGCTCCTCTAGTAGAAGCAATGGCAGGGTCCGCTGTGGGACTACCACCCACAGCGGCCCCAGGTAAAAAAGTGAGTATTAACGAACGGGTTAAAAGTAAGGCTCCAGTACAGGAACCAGTCCAGGGCCCAGTACAGGCCCCTGACCCAGACCAGCAGACACCTAAAACGTCCAAGGTTAATGGTAAACTAGTAATTAGAAATAAGACTAAGAAACGTAACTTGGACTTCCCCGAGGAATCAGGTAACCCCTTGGCAGTATCGGAGCCGGTCAACTCCCCTGCCAAGAGGATTAAGGTACAGGTCAAACCCAATACTGTAGATCTCTCATCTACAGTGGAAACCCGCGAAGACGCCCCGCGGGTGGATGAAGAGGACATGGAAGAGGCCACCGTGCACGTCCCGGCGGCCGGGGAGGGTGGACTGCCTTCACCCTCTCTTTGCCAACCAGAGGACGGCGAATGTACAGACGACGGCGGCGACTTCACTCTAGTCGAATCTAAACAGCAAGGAAAAGACAGAGTGAAGAAGACCACAGCAAGCTAGATGAGATGGGGCGACGACTTCAAGCTTTAGGAGAACAGAAGTACAACGAGCATATGTTACCGCCAGCCAGGAAGCCCGTGGTGGGGGTTGACCTCCCTGCCCGGTACTTTGCAAACCCATCTCTCTTTAAAGATGACATGTCAGCAAAAGGTATTAAGGTAAGGGAGACCCGTCCCACTAGGGGAGGGCACCTCCTTATTTTTGCCGAGACAGTAGGAGATCAGGCTAAAAATATTAGAGATAGAACGAAGTGACAGTGGCTGCTATCGGCGCCCAATTTCAGCAGCAGATAGAGACAAAGACAGCAAAAAGAGCATAGTAGTCACTGAAGTCATGCCTACAGTTTCTGAAGAGGATGTCCGACGCTCTATACAGGAAAACCAAGGTCTGAATGCAATAGCAACAAGGTTGATCAACAAAGCGCCAGGTAACAGCATACACAAGGTAAAAGTGACATTCGACACAGAAGAAGACAAGTCCAAGGTAGACATCAGGAAGAGAGTAATGATCGGTAACACCTCATGTAAGATCTAGGAGTACAAGAAGAAGACTCGAACCCTACAATGTTTCAAGTGCCAACGATTTGGACACAGTCAACTACAGTGTTACGCCTCTGAGTGATGCGGCAGATGTGCTGGCCCCCCATTCACGTAACATCAAGTGTGCTAACTGCTCAGGAGATCACATGTCAACAGATGACCGCTGTCCCAGGGCTACCAACTTTAGAGACAGGATCAACAACAAGAAAGTAGGACAAGTAAACAGAGGAATGGACGAAGTTAGACGACGGGGGCCAGAGAAAGAAAGACACATCTCGCGTCCAGCTCCTCAGAGACCCCAGAAAGAAGTAAGTATTGACACTAATTTTTCAAAGACAAACCTAACCCGTTTATCTATTAGTCTGTCCACACAGATGCTGAGAATCCTGATGAGTCAAGAGAGCGGAAAGCTGAGAATGGAACACATCCCAAGCATTATCAACGACGCAGTCAACTGGGCGTTTGCAGCTGAAGTAGACATCGAGATCGTGTGGACCAACCTCAACACACTTAAATGGTAAGACAACCTTTCACTTTTTACACCTAGCTAACCTAGAGACCCGTTAGGGACCGCTCTAAAGTACAGTACAGTACTCAGCGACTCACACAGCATGGACAACAACAATATTTTAAAAACAGACAACATTAAATTATTTCACATTAATATAAACGGTTTATATGGTAGAAAAGCTGAATTAATTAACTATTTAAATGACTGTGAACCTCATTTTGTAACGTTAAATGAGACTAAACTACGAGAGAAAACCAAGTGAGAAAAGATAGAACTATACCTAAAAATAACGATTAAAATAAAGAAAACCGAAATCTCGGAGGAGGAGTAGGAGTACTAATTAGTAAAGACATAAAACATAATGAAATAGACACGTCAAAATTCGAAGAAGAATTCTTAGCAATTAATTTCAAATCTCAAGGCAAAACCATAGCCCTGGCTACAATATATAATCCTCCAGGCAACACACCTAATATAAATAATTTCAAACACATATTAAAATCACACCCACTCGCCATCTTTATGGGAAACTATAATTGTAAACATGTATTTTTTGGATGTAAAAAAGCCAATAAAGAAGGTGACATTCTATTGGATATATTATAATTATTAGAATTATTAATAACAAAATGACGACACCCCAACCCATAGACCAGGCACTAACATGGGGGATTTTTTAGATCTTGCAATAGTCAGCCGCCAGATGGCGCCTAGAATAGAATCATGTGAAATAGGACAAGCTATAGGCAGTGACCACCTCCCAGTTCACTTAACCCTAACATCCCCAGAAATCCAAAAACAAAACCAAAAAGAAATACTACAATATGAAAAAACAGACTGGGAAAGATTAAATAAACACTTAGAACAAAATTTAGAAAAAAAACAAAGCGGAAACCCCTTTTGAAATAGATAGAGACAGTGACGTCCTAATAAACGCAATTAACAAAGGGTTAAAGAAATCATTCCCCAAAGCAAAAATAAAGGACAGGGCCTTCTATATATCTCAAGAAACTATAAAACTAATTAAATTAAAAAGACAGATCAGACGTCAAGCCGAGAACACGGTTGACGGATATCGGTTGAACTCCTGAACTCCTGTTCCCACAGAGAACAGGGGCTCTGAAAGGAGCCGTTTTGTGAGACACATAAGGCAGTGGGCTTTCAATCATAGTACTGAAGGAGGCGGATTCTGATCTTAAGCAATGAGCTCTTTATCAGTACATTGCTAGCTTGGGTGATGGCACGGCGGACACGGATGGTTGGCTGACGATGACGGTTCATGATGGTGGTTTCAAACACACTGCTCAGAAAGCAGAGCACATCTCAAAAGGGTCAGTCCTTGCCCTTACTCTGGTGGCTGGTCGCTCAAACGGCTGTTTCTTTATGGTTCAGCAGCCCTGCCCTGGTTCCTTGTCTTCTGGACTTCTTGCGGAAGGTTGTACAATCACCTACCTCACCAGGTGAAAAGAGAGAGGCACTATAAGGTTTATACCAGAACTAGTGCATAATCTCGCGTCAGCCCTCGCGCTGCGCGCTCCTCTAGTAGAAGCAATGGCAGGGTCCGCTGTGGGACTACCACCCACAGCGGCCCCAGGTAAAAAAGTGAGTATTAACGAACGGGTTAAAAGTAAGGCTCCAGTACAGGAACCAGTCCAGGGCCCAGTACAGGCCCCTGACCCAGACCAGCAGACACCTAAAACGTCCAAGGTTAATGGTAAACTAGTAATTAGAAATAAGACTAAGAAACGTAACTTGGACTTCCCCGAGGAATCAGGTAACCCCTTGGCAGTATCGGAGCCGGTCAACTCCCCTGCCAAGAGGATTAAGGTACAGGTCAAACCCAATACTGTAGATCTCTCATCTACAGTGGAAACCCGCGAAGACGCCCCGCGGGTGGATGAAGAGGACATGGAAGAGGCCACCGTGCACGTCCCGGCGGCCGGGGAGGGTGGACTGCCTTCACCCTCTCTTTACCAACCAGAGGACGGCGAATGTACAGACGACGGCGGCGACTTCACTCTAGTCGAATCTAAACAGCAAGGAAAAGCCAGGAGTAGACAGAGTGAAGAAGACCACAGCAAGCTAGATGAGATGGGGCGACGACTTCAAGCTTTAGGAGAACAGAAGTACAACGAGCATATGTTACCGCCAGCCAGGAAGCCCGTGGTGGGGGTTGACCTCCCTGCCCGGTACTTTGCAAACCCATCTCTCTTTAAAGATGACATGTCAGCAAAAGGTATTAAGGTAAGGGAGACCCGTCCCACTAGGGGAGGGCACCTCCTTATTTTTGCCGAGACAGTAGGAGATCAGGCTAAAAATATTAGAGATAGAACGAAGTGACAGTGGCTGCTATCGGCGCCCAATTTCAGCAGCAGATAGAGACAAAGACAGCAAAAAGAGCATAGTAGTCACTGAAGTCATGCCTACAGTTTCTGAAGAGGATGTCCGACGCTCTATACAGGAAAACCAAGGTCTGAATGCAATAGCAACAAGGTTGATCAACAAAGCGCCAGGTAACAGCATACACAAGGTAAAAGTGACATTCGACACAGAAGAAGACAAGTCCAAGGTAGACATCAGGAAGAGAGTAATGATCGGTAACACCTCATGTAAGATCTAGGAGTACAAGAAGAAGACTCGAACCCTACAATGTTTCAAGTGCCAACGATTTGGACACAGTCAACTACAGTGTTACGCCTCTGAGTGATGCGGCAGATGTGCTGGCCCCCCATTCACGTAACATCAAGTGTGCTAACTGCTCAGGAGATCACATGTCAACAGATGACCGCTGTCCCAGGGCTACCAACTTTAGAGACAGGATCAACAACAAGAAAGTAGGACAAGTAAACAGAGGAATGGACGAAGTTAGACGACGGGGGCCAGAGAAAGAAAGACACATCTCGCGTCCAGCTCCTCAGAGACCCCAGAAAGAAGTAAGTATTGACTCTAATTTTTCAAAGACAAACCTAACCCGTTTATCTATTAGTCTGTCCACACAGATGCTGAGAATCCTGATGAGTCAAGAGAGCGGAAAGCTGAGAATGGAACACATCCCAAGCATTATCAACGACGCAGTCAACTGGGCGTTTGCAGCTGAAGTAGACATCGAGATCGTGTGGACCAACCTCAACACACTTAAATGGTAAGACAACCTTTCACTTTTTACACCTAGCTAACCTAGAGACCCGTTAGGAACCGCTCTAAAGTACAGTACAGTACTCAGCGACTCACACAGCATGGACAACAACAATATTTTAAAAACAGACAACATTAAATTATTTCACATTAATATAGACGGTTTATATGGTAGAAAAGCTGAATTAATTAACTATTTAAATGACTGTAAACCTCATTTTGTAACGTTAAATGAGACTAAATTACGAGAGAAAACCAAGTGAGAAAAGATAGAACTATACCTAAAAATAACGATTAAAATAAAGAAAACCGAAATCTCGGAGGAGGAGTACTAATTAGTAAAGACATAAAACATAATGAAATAGACACGTCAAAATTCGAAGAAGAATTCTTAGCAATTAATTTCAAATCTCAAGGCAAAACCATAAATAAAGAAAACCGAAATCTCGGAGGAGGAGTAGGAGTACTAATTAGTAAAGACATAAAACATAATGAAATAGACACGTCAAAATTCGAAGAAGAATTCTTAGCAATTAATTTCAAATCTCAAGGCAAAACCATAGCCCTGGCTACAATATATAATCCTCCAGGCAACACACCTAATATAAATAATTTCAAACACATATTAAAATCACACCCACTCGCCATCTTTATGGGAAACTATAATTGTAAACATGTATTTTTTGGATGTAAAAAAGCCAATAAAGAAGGTGACATTCTATTGGATATATTATAATTATTAGAATTATTAATAACAAAATGACGACACCCCAACCCATAGACCAGGCACTAACATGGGGGATTTTTTAGATCTTGCAATAGTCAGCCGCCAGATGGCGCCTAGAATAGAATCATGTGAAATAGGACAAGATATAGGCAGTGACCACCTCCCAGTTCACTTAACCCTAACATCCCCAGAAATCCAAAAACAAAACCAAAAAGAAATACTACAATATGAAAAAACAGACTGGGAAAGATTAAATAAACACTTAGAACAAAATTTAGAAAAAAAACAAAGCGGAAACCCCTTTTGAAATAGATAGAGACAGTGACGTCCTAATAAACGCAATTAACAAAGGGTTAAAGAAATCATTCCCCAAAGCAAAAATAAAGGACAGGGCCTTCTATATATCTCAAGAAACTATAAAACTAATTAAATTAAAAAGACAGATCAGACGTCAAGCCCAAAAGACACAAGACCCTGAACTTAAAAACCTATACAACCAGCTAGACACTATGGTTAAAAAAGCAGTACAGGATGATAAAATAAAAGAATGAGAAAAAATCACTAAGCTCCTAGACGAAACCAAAAATTGTAGATTATATTGGAGAACTATCAATAATATAAACGGAAATAAATCAAAGGGTGTCTTAAAACCTATTATTCAGGAAGATGGCTCCTTAACAAAAAACGACCTTGAAAAGGCCAACGCATTTGCAAAAAGCCTAGGAAAAATACATAACACACACGAAGGAGATATTTTCGACAAAGACTTCAAAATTGAAGTTGAAAATTAAATTGACCAAAACTCCAACCTTTTTTCACCCCTTAGCGATAAAAAAATGAGCCAGGGGACGACAATCCAATCATGAGAGAAATCACAGTAACTGAAATAAAACTTCAATTAAAGGGACCCCTTGGGATGAGACATTTTCAATGTTGTCAATTTAATTTATATAAAGCTATATAGCCTACTGATCTTAACTGAAAATACGAAAAAGTCAAAAAACAATTATTTTAAAGCACCGAAAAAGAGTGAAATAGTTGTATTTCCAGGTCGTATATTGCCATGTAAACAAAACAAGTCAGCAATATTCAGCACTTTACATCACATATTACCACGTATCAGACGGTAAGATCAGAGCATTCGCCGCTAATTGGTGTCCTATAGTCAGGACACGGGAGGACACACCTGCAGCACTGATTGTCTACCTAACGCTGGGCCGATGCCATCAGCATGTGGCCCAATGGTGTGCAAACATTCAATCGTCCTTAGGTATACAAATAGTTTGTTTGGGTTACTTCTGGTTTCATAGAAATGTTGATTAAAAATATTTGTAAAAATATGAAAATTCTGAAAAAAATAGAAACATGATCCGTGGGATACACTACTTCAGTGCGGAATTAAAAACGAAAATTGATGTCATCCCAAGGGGCTGCTTTAAATGGTATAGAGTATCCAATTCCGAAAAAATGTCCAAATATAGTTTTTGAAAATTTAGTACATATTTATAATCAATGCCTAAATACTGGTTACTTCCCGAAAAAATGGAAAGAAGCCACAGGTACAATGATACCCAAACCTAAAAAAGACCCAAAAATAGTCACAAACTACAGGCCCATAAGCCTACTTAGTTGTGTAGGAAAACTTTTCGAAAAAAATATTAGCCAATAGAATACGGACTAAACTAGAGGAAGAAAATTTCTTCAACTTGAGGCAGATAGGGTACAGAAATAAAAGATGCGCAATGGAACATGTACTTAGACTAGTAGACGATGCCCAAATAGCCCAGACAAAAAAATCAAGTAGGAGCTGCTGTCTTCATAGACGTAGAAAAAGCATTTGACTCAGTATGGCACGACGGCCTAAAATACAAGTTAATGAACAGTAACCTGCCTCGTAAAATAGTTAGACTCATGGCATCATTTATCACAAACAGGAAAATAGCAGTAAATATAAACGGAACAATATCTGACCAAATTCCACTAAACACTGGTACACCTCAGGGCTCGGTCCTCAGCCCTCTTCTCTTTTTAATATATGTAAATGATATACCAATAGATCCACTAAACTACAATGTCAGTGTATCACAATTCGCTGATGACTTAGGATTCTGGACCTTTGCCAAAAACGGCAGAATAATTCAATATAGATTGGCAAAAACACTCACTATCAGATTTAGAATTATGGTGCTCTAAATGGATGATAAAACTGATAAAACTACTAATCAGACAAACAAAACAAAGAAATCTAAGCATAAATCTAGAATTATTTGGTGAAAAATTAATAAACACAGATAATACAAAACTCCTTGGAGTGACACTAGAAGAAAATTTAAGCTTTAAAGCCCACATAGATGATATAGCAAAAAGAAGACGAATGCGCCTAAATCTATTGAAAATGTTAAGTGGGACCACATGGGGCTGTAAACCACAGACTCTTATGAGACTGTATAAGGCATATATTAGGCCAGTATTAGAGTATGGCGCTATAGTAATGCTTTCAGCTAAAGACCAAGTTATTAAAAAACTCCAGATTATTCAAAATAAAGCTATTAAAATAGCATTCAGATTACATCCACGATCCAGGACCAATGAAATTCATAAATTGGCTGAGATTCCACTCATAAAAACCGAGCTTGAAGAATTATCCACCAACTTCATCTGTTCACTAAATGAAAATTCTGAATTATTTAAACACCAAAATATAATTCGTGCAGCACGAATAAAAAGAGGTCAGAAAACGCTACTAGATAAACTCCAGAATATTTACAAAGAACATCATAATTGAATTGAATATCACTGACACTGCATGATAGTCTGTGTTTTAGACGGAGGGGTGGATTGGCGACTGCTGACTGAGCTGTCAGTTAAGGTCAGGTCTGTTTTGACGGCAGAGGCGAGGCGAGACGAGCCACACGACAACAGACGAAATTATTCACTAAATCGGTGCCGGGTCAATGTCCCAGCGTTGGGCCGATCGATACCCTTCAGCTGGCCTGCGGCGTATCCACACACACTTTTGAAAAAACCTTCTTTAGATAAAAATGATTTGAAAAATTACAGGCCAGTTTCCAACCTTAGTTTTATTTCGAAAGTTGTTGAAAAGGTAGTTGCATCCCGCTTGCTTACTCATGTAGAGCTAAATGATCTATCTAATCCAAATCAGTCTGCTTACAAAAAGAATCACTCAACTGAAACTACTTTACTTAAGATTACGAATGACATATCTACCAACATGGAAAAGAAGAGGGTTACTGTATTGACTTTGTTGGATCTGTCGGCTGCGTTTAATACAATCGACCATGCTGCACTCCTCAAGCTTCTTTCATCCTGGTTTGGCATCTCTGGTATAGCGTTGGACTGGATCCAGTCATATGATAGAGGACAGACAGTCAAGATAGGTGAAAATCTATCGGATAGTTACACCATAAAGTTCGGTGTTCCTCAGGGGTCAGTACTTGGACCAATTCTATTGACGCTGTACACTACACCTCTATCCTCAATAATTAAAAAAACATTCATTAGTGAACCACCAACTGTACGCTGATGACACTCAGGTGTACTTGGGGATATCGTAACAGGATGCGACTGCTTCGATGGAGAAATTGAAATTATGCCTAAATGATATCAAGGACTGGATGACAAACGCTAAGCTAAAACTAAATCCATCAAAAACTGAATTATTTTTGATTGGCACTAAGCAACAGCGAAAACAATTTCTGTCTCTTTTTCCTACCTCTATATTAGATCATGATACATCACCAGCTTCTTCGGCACGTAACATCGGAGTCACCTTTGATAGTGAATTAAAGTTTGATCATCATATTAGACAGATCTGTAAATCCTGCTTTTATCATATTCGTGATTTGAGGCGAATCCGAAGACACCTTTCCATGGACACCGCTAAAATGATTGCAAATTCCTTAGTCACCAGCCGACTAGATTACTGCAATTCTCTCCTTTTTAATGTTGATGACAAATACATGAAACAGTTACAGCGAGTGCAAAACTCATTAGCTGGAGTCGTATGTAAGACATCTAAGTTCTGCCATATAACACCTGTTCTCCATTCGTTGCATTGGCTCAGAATCAAGTACAGAATTGATTTCAAAATTAAAACTTTGGTTTATACAACACTCCATACTAATCAGCCTGTCTACCTTCGAGAATTACTGTCATTATCAGAAAAAGAAAGAACCCGTGCCTCAGGAACTAGAGAGCTTATTAGACCTCGCTCTCCTAAAACCAAGGCTGGTTCTCGTGCTTTACATGTTGTTGCTCCATACCTCTGGAATTCCCTTCCTGCAGAAGTACGAACAGCTGAGACGTATTCCATCTTCCGCAAAAAAATAAAGACACACTTCTTTGCATCTTGTTTCCCATCCTAATAGTCTGACATCATGATGCTCTTATTTTGATGACTTTGACTGACCCTGGACATGGACTGGACTGACATCGACTATGATTTGGTTTGAAGCGCCTCTCAGCTTGTTATACAGGGATTTAGGCGCATTAGAAGTTTTATCTATTCATCTATCTATTCACACACGCAGGCGGGCTTGTCTACGGCAACGCAGCAGTCCCAGCAGAAGAATGCAAGACATTGGGGTGGCTGCGGGCCAATGATGGCCCAACGCTTCTAGCGTTGGGCCGGCATTGGACCGCCTCCACCACGCGGACACAGTGGCAACATACCAACCATCAAACCTGCCATCAGCTTGCACACCTGCACAATCACACTAGCATGTATACAATACACGCCAAGACGGCAACCACAACAGACACAATGAACCAACACTCTGACACCCAAATCAAAATAAACACAAAATATCAACATGACATACACTATACCAGTGCTCAACTTATGATAACCCTCAGGTTGTTAGAGCGCTGGTTGGGGTATTTTAATACCCTGGTGGCTGTGAAAAGAATTCTAAAACAGCGCAAGTAACTTGATTCCACAATCAAGCTAATCCGCTGCTATTTCTGAATCTTTATTATCCCAATTCATACCGTACAGTTTTTGGAAATATTTTCATAGCTCTCTTGGCTTCTACTTGGCGGGCTGGTGTATGTGACTGGCAACGGATTGGTAAGTGCATCAACACCAGGGTTCAATTTGGATTAAATCAGATCGCATTTGATCAACTATTGAGCAACGAAGCATGGAATGAGTACCTGTAGGATATCTGCCTCGCTAGATCATCGTGACATTCGACCCCAGTCTCCCCGGACGCGGGGGGACGGCTGGACGGCTGCCTCGCTTCAGTATATTAGTGACGTGCGCATAAACCCAATCACCACGTGGTCGCGGCCTTTTTCGCGACTTGTAGTCTAGCCCCTGACGACTGCAGACGTGTTGCAGGTTGGCAGATTAGAGTTAGCCTAGGGGCGTGTCGTGCGCGGGACTGTACATTGCCGATGTTTTATGCCTAGACAAATAAATATAATGAACTGAAGAAGAGTTTTGTGAAGTCAATCGGAACTGTTGACCCGACGGGGAAGGAAGGAAGATAGAAATAAAATGGTGAATGATAAACGGTTCTTGCCGTTCACCCTACCGGTAGACCCTCCTGCTATTCCCATATACCGTCCTCTAGCAGCACTGCAACAGTCGACATTTCTAATGTCGCGCTGTAATAAGCCAGTAAGCAGGGTAGATTTAACCAACTGTGCACACAGCTCAATACAAAATTTGAAATTAATTACTTTTCAACAGTCGGGCCACTAGCCCGTTAGACTTCAAGCGATTCTTAGACATTCATAATCATATGAAAGTCTAACTAAGCTACAAAATACTTTTCAACTGCTTTTCATATTCAGAGACTGAAATTATAGTTCGAGATGGAGATCAGAGATACGAGGATAGCAAATGGCTTGTTTCAACACCTCTTTCTTTAGACGACCCTTGGAATCCCAAGGTCATTAAATTCAATTTCAACTTTCCAGGTGCCAGTCCTCCTTTCCATCCAGACATTTTGTATACAGAAGGAATTGGTAGGCTAAAAAGGACTCATTAACAAGAGATCCTAATGCCATTATCTTACTCTCAGCACCCTTCGGGTGCTAGGGTTCCACACACAGTAAGGATATGCCTCAGATGTCTGACGATACAACTGACAGTCTGCCAGTGATTAAAAAATACTCATGAGGCTATGGCAGGGGTTTCTGTCCCCAAAAACTTTACAGCAAACCGTGGCCTAGATGATATTCTGCATTCTATGTTCAATATTAAGGATAAATTACAAGATTCTCATGTGAAAATAAAATCCGCCGGTCAACAATCCTTCATCAATTCATTTTTCAAACTGCAGTAAGCTGTTTTGTGACATTCATTGAAAGAATATATTTTTATCATTTTTTTTATTTTATTCAATTGTGCATAATTGTATAATCAATTTTAACTTTGCACTAAATATTAACTCTGCTTTTCTAAACAGCTGCAATAAACTTTGAACACATTTTACTATTGTCATTATTCATTTTATTATTGGAGCATATACTTGATTTGATATCATATAGCAGGTCACCACGTGGTATTTATTGCCCGATCACTAACGCCGTCGGACCGCCATTGCGGTCAAAATTCTTTGGCCCGTACTTGACCGCATTGGCGGGAGTCTACTGTATATCCAAATATAAAGGTTAGCAGTGTCTACATATGGACAGGTGATACCGCTGAAGGAGGGTGGATATTTCCAGGTCAGTCCATGACCACTCCAGTATTATAAGAAAAATAATGAGAAAATAATGCCCCCCCCCCCCATTTTTTTTAAATGACTGCGGCATCCATATTGTTTTTAATATTCCAAAACTTAATCAGATCATCAGAAACACCTAGAAAACCATCCTATCAAATATGAATGCAATCCAACCAACGGTTCAAGTTATTGTGCCCACAAGCTCTTTGAGTGGCCATCTGGAAAATGGCCGTTTATGGCTTGTTCCCCCCCCCCAAAAGAAAAAAAAATATCTGATGAATAGCCCAGTTACATAGGTCATATGTAGAAAATAAATGTGTAGAAAAATTCATTTGTTAACCCCTCTCTTCCCCCCCCCCCCCCCCGAAAGCTTTCTTAAACTTGTAGACTACTCCGATATAATAATAAATAACATTTTAAACCAGAGTGCCATTGAAACAGAAGCTCATCCTTAATTAGTGCAAGTTGATTGTGAATTAAAATTTCTGAAATCCATGAGGCAGTTCTATGCACATGTACGAGCTCTTTCAAATAAACGAAACAAAATTGAAATCGGATAAGAATTAAGGGAGGAGAAGCATTTCTTGTGAATTGTGGACAAAGTGCCCTAATTATGTCTTATAAGTAGGTCATAAGTTACCGGTAATTAATAATTAAAATTTCTGAAATCCACGAGGAAAATGAAGCATAGGCATGAGCTCTTTCAAACAAACCAAACAAAATTAAAATCGTATAAGAATAGAGGGAGGAGAATCATTTCTTGTAAATAGTGGACAGAGTGCCCTAATTAGGTCTTAAGTTAATTAATAATTACCATTTCTCAAATCCGTGAGGAAGTTCAATGCACAGGCACAAGCTCTTTCAAACAAACCAAACAGAATTCAAATCGGATAAGAATTGGCATGCTTACTCCCAAAGGTGTAATAAACAATTCTATCCGACTGGGCACCTGTAAATCCAAAATGGCGGCCATTTTTTTCAAGATGGCCGCCAAATGAACCTCTAAATAACCCTTTTTGTCATAAATAGGTAAATATTCGGCCGATTTGAATGATTTTCGTGTCAAATTATATGTACTTAGGCATGCTGAGTTTTTTTTTTACTATTTTTAGAAACCAAGATAGCGTCCATTTTTCAAAATAGCCGCCTCATGTATTTTAAAATAAGAACTTTCTAATAAAAAATTATCTAATTAGGCGATTTATGTGATATTTCTGTCAAATTATTTTTTGGCGATGCTCAGTAGTTCTTGAAATCTAAAATTGTGTCTTTTTTTATATGGCTTCCAAATGTACTTCTAAATGCGATTATTCTCATAAATATCAATCTATAATCAGTCGGCTCCAGTGATCCTTAGGGCCAATTTCATGCTTTTGACACCACCTGAACTTTCTGGTATCATCACAAATAACGTTACAGCACTAATTATATACAATATAAAATTAATAGAACACTTTTAATAACAACACTCGTGACTCGTGAACAGAATGATTATGATTAACAAATTGACTCAAAACGCATTAATTCTGAAATACTGCTCCATCATTTAGAAAGTCTCTTAGTTTACAATCTCGCTACCGCATATAAAATAGATGGAATGACTATGAGTAACAAATTGACATAAAAATGAGAAAATCCCATTAATACTGAAATAATAATACATCAACACATTTAGAATGCTTCTTGGCTTCCGATCTAGCTACCATAAATGGACGGAATGTTCATAGTTACCAAATTGAAATTAAAAATGGGACAACCGCAATTATAACAAATCATTACCACAAAAAACACATTTTGAATGTCTCAAAGCTTTTGATTTCGCCACAATAGCTCATATAGATTGTGGGTTTAGCTGATTATTATTGTACTAAGGCTCAGTTTGTTGCTACTGATCATACACACAGCTACACAAAGCAGTACGAGATAGTCTTGAGCGAAAGCACTTGTATCTCTCAGTGCAACCCTTCTTGTAGAAGAACTTGGTCAGTTCCTGGCAGCATGTTGCAACTGATGGAATGTTCGTCCAGTGGATCTGCCACATCTCTCCCGTTTGATTCTAACCCTAGTCTGCAGGACTGCTGGTTTCAGGGTTGGGGACAGTAGCCTGGCCCCATATGATCCCACTCTGGTAAGCAGCTCGGGTTAGTGGAAGACCATAATAGTTATGACCCTGCCACTATCCTCCTGATACCTCGTCCTCTTTTTGATCTAGTTTTACATTTCAGACTTGACTTCTTATAGACATCAAAAACTATGTCCACACGTTTTTTTTGCCATAACATTCCACCTTTGGCAGAATGTCTTCGCTGGCATAGTCATCAAATGACTTTGAGCTCTTTGATGGTACATAATTGGTGAGCGCTGAGCCATCAATGATTATGATATCTCCCTCCGCATCTCTGTCTAGTATAGTCTGTTTGAATAATTTATGTCAGCTGTGACTTCTGGCATGAATGTAGCTTACCAATGTCACTGGTTCTCGTGCTTGAAGAAATCTTGCAAGTTACACTGTCTGACAGGAAATGAATAGTCTTGAGAACATATGACAGTCCTCTTCCAGCACCTTCTCCTTTCGAACTCCTGACAATGATTGGCACTCCTGACATGCTTAAGGGCAACTTTGTTTTTTTATGAGATGGAAGACTGAACTTGTATCTTCATTCTCTAGGCCTTGCATAAATGACTTGTATTGTTGTTTTCCTCTTCTGTTATGTTTTGCAACTAGCTCAGCAAGGCCTGGATCTGCAATGTCTTTTATTTCAACATGTCATGTCGTATCATCTCAGCAGCCTTTGTCAGGTGAATCGCTTCTATTTGCTGGCTTTTGCAAGAATTCCCCCTACATCCTTCATGAATGCCAGTTAGGCTCTCTCTCTGTGTTGTACAGAGCTACCAAGCACGAAGGGTGATATTTCAGCTCTTGTGCGATGGCATCTCCAGAACTTAGTTCTGCAAGAAGCTTCCCATCATTGAGAGTCTTTGCATAGTCGTTGATTATCTTGGTTAGCTGTATAGCCATTGATTGCCTCAGACTGTCCCCAGTCTCCTCACACAGGAAACATTCTGTCGTCTTGGGGTCTGCGATTCTAAGTGGTACTTTGATGTTGTTGTTGTCGCTGCTTTGTAGCTTTGTGCTGTTAAATATTATTCTACAATAGTAATGGTGTTGCCTCCGTCTCTTCTATACCACTGCCATCATCAAGTCTTGCAGGGTTCAGCTTGATTGGTAGCTTATATACTGTTCGACAAAAATTGAGGGATATTCCTCCCCAGCTGGCTGTACCCATCATCTCAAGAAACATCTCTGCCAACGCATGATTCTCTGAAATATCTCTTTTGGCTTGAAAATAATTAGTTGCACAAGGACAATATTTCTAAAATTCGTACAGAACTGGACAGACGAACTGTATTGACTGAGGAGAGTCAGCCATGTGAAGCTGTCAACACCATAACATCACGTGCTTCGCTCAACCCAGTTCAGACCAGAGACATTATACAAATTATTAGAAAATCACCAAACAAGACATGTGGTTTAGACCCTGTGCTCACATGTCTAATAAAGCGACTTCCTGGCACAATGGCGCCTATCATCGCAGACATAATTAACAGATCCATCGCACTATCAGCTGTTCCTGCTTCTTTAAAGGAGGCCTGGGTGACTCCTATCTTGAAAAGACCTTCATTGTACCCTGCGAACTTTCAGGCCTATCTCTTACCTTCCTTTTCTTGCCAAGGTAGTGTCATCCCAACTACACGATCATATCGAGACCTAAAGCCTTCATGACAAGTTTAAGTCTGCATATAGACCAGCCCATATCCCCGAAACTGCTATACTACGTATCACGAATGACCTGCCACTTGCTGCGGATGATGGACGAAATTGTTCTCTTGGATCTTGGCGTCGCGTTAAATACTATTTATCACCGAATCCTTTTGCAGAAACTATCATCAAGATTTCATCTATCGAAGTCTGCAGTGCATTGGTTTGTGTACCTGGAAGACCGGTACCAAAAAGAGATGATCATCCAGTAATTTCAAACTGCAATACGGAGTTCCACAAGGGTCTGGTCTTGGACTATTGCTTTTCATACTGTAACAGTTGATTTATGTGAATTTATCAAGAAACACGGACCAAGTTATCATATGTACGCAGACGACACACAATTGTATATTTATGCAACGACTGGAAGCTTGCATTCGTGACATAGATATATGGATTGTAAAAACAGACTAAAACAAAATGGGGAGAAGACAGAGGTCGTCTACACCTACGGCGCTGGATTTTCGTCGAAACATTCTCTGAGACCATTGAAAATTGGTGGAATAAACATTCTTCCTACAGAGAGTGTGAAGAGTGTTCGAGTGAAACTGAACAGTTATCTGCCCATTAACAAACATGTCGGTGCCGTTTGCAGTGCTGCTTCCCTGCACAGCAAAAACATTGGAAAGATTCGCTATCTTCTCACTGAAAAGTTGGTACATGCCTTCATCACTGCTTGCCTAGACTATTTTAACAGCATCCAGTACGGCCTCCCTAACGGGATTATTCTGCGTACAGCGTATTCAGAGCACCGCAGCACTCCTGGTAGCACCCACCAATCGAGATGATCATATAACACTAATGCGTAAAAGCCTCCATTGGCTACCACTGCAAGAGAGAATCATCTTAAAGGTACTGCTGCTCACGTACAAAACAATCTATAGCAGCGCACCATCATATTTATCTGAGTTAGTTAGTTTCAAGCTACAACTCAAGCTTATCATCAAAAAACCTTCTTTGTCGGCGCAAGACTTAACTCTTACAGTACGGAGGCAGAAGTTTTTTCAGTGCAGCGCCAACAAACTCCTGGATTCAGTGCGTATCGTTAGATGTCTTCAAAGCGCCTTGAAGAAGCATTTTTTCTGTAACGCTTATCTTTAATTGTTTGTAAAGCGCACATAGCACTGTATGTGCCCTATAGAATAACTTATTATTATTATTATTATCATTATCATTATTATTATTATTATTATTATTATTATTATTATTATTATTATTATTGTTATTATTATTATTATTATTATTATTATTATTATTATTATTATTATTATTATTATTATTATTATTATTATTATTATTATTATTATTATTATTATTATTATTATTATTATTATTATTATTATTAATATTATCTATCCTTTAGGTAGGATTTGCAAATGGTGGGGTTATATCTTCCTTTTTTTCTGTCCAACAAAGATAACATTTGTCCTAGTCGGTTTGCCAGGATTTACTTTAAGTCACTGCTGTGTTCAGGGTCGAGTGCTACTCTCTTAACACCCTGTGTCATGGCCACTTTTATTTATGGGATACAACTAGGTTCATACATTTTCCCTACACCCAGACTGTCGTTCATCCAACGTCATTCAAGTTCCGTCCGATCTGTATGCCATCCGGATATATAGCTATGAATCACATCATCCTTGGATCGGCTCTCCTGTGCTGGCACATCCTGTCGATTCAGATATCCTGGTAGTGCCTGATAATCGGTCCTCTAAATGGCTTCAAGTTCTGGTTCATCATCCTCATGCACATTTCCTTGGGGAGCTATAACATGCTCCATCACACAGAGAGACCCTGTGTGCCACACTCACCTAGTTTAGCCTGCAAACCAAAGCGGTGTCCCTGGGTGTGGCCGTTGCCACACACTAGCAAATTTTCGAAGCCATAGGCAAGAGTTAGGCATGCAATGAGGACCAGTACTGCTGACACAAAGGTATTACCTCTACTACTAAACCATTACACCCCATACACTAGCAGCTATTGCTATGTATAACGAAGAAGCTATACAGTGACATGCCAACAGAAAAAAAGCGGGGAAAACATCAACTATTGACTAAAATATGGAATCTAACTGGCTAACTTTTAATAAAATATATACTTAGGGGTGTTAATACTAGCACAAATGAATAGAGCATGCACGAAAACATATCATTTGACAAAAAACGGTCAAGCGGTCAAGTAGATCAGTATTTATGAAAAAATCATTCTCCGAAGGTCAATTTGGCGGCCATCTTGAAAAAATGGCGGCCATCTTGTTCTTTTGAGTGGCCAGTCGGATAGAAACATTAAGCATACCTTGAGGGACAATCATGCCAAATTTGGTGCTTGTATCACCATATGCACGATTCTATCACAAATTTGATGTTATCTGTCCCACTAATAAGCTCATCCTAGGCCTAAAGGCCGTATGAGCTAAAAAATCTCCCCCCACCCCCACTGTGTTAAAAAAATTTTAATGGCTGCGGAAGTCCTTTGGTTTTTAATGGATTCATCCTAAAAGGTAATCAGATCATCAGAAATACCTAGAGAACAGCCCAACCAAAGCAATCTAACCAACGGTTATCGTGCCCACAAGCTGTTTGTGCGGCCATCTTGGAAAATTGAGGTTTTAGGCTCGGTGCCCCAAAAAAATATATGGGTAACTTTTTAGTTAGGGCTAAATTGAGGATACGCCCGCGGCAGCGGAGGAGACGGAAAAATGCTATACACTATAAGCATCCTGATATTCAACGGGGATGTTAAACCTTCCCCCCCTCCCACCACCCGAAAAAAGTGCCCACTCAAAACTTGGAGACTTCTCCAATATAAAAATAAATAAAACTAGATCTTATATTTGCATAGCAAAATATGAAAGTCTCCACCTTCCACAATTAAAAGTTTATTTCCAAAACAGTAACGATGGGACTATATAACAGAAGTGCCTTGGCGGCCATCTTGGATAGCAAATTTTCAAAGGACAATCCACCACAGAGGGTTCAGAAAAAAATCGCGAAAATCAGATGAATATTGACAACTGGAGAGATCTTGAATATGCAAAAAAGTCCATGGCGGCCATCTTGGATATGAAAATTAGCTGATTTTTGAACTTAAGCAGGATAATCCATCAGAGGGTGTTCAGAAAAAAATGCGAAGATCAGATGAATATTGACAACTGGAGAGCGTTCACGTCGGTCTTGAATATGCAAATTAGCTCATGGCGACCATCTTGGATATGAAAATTAGCTGATTTTCGAACTTGAGCAGGATAGTCAATCAGAGGGCGTTCAGAAAAAAAATCGCGAAGATCGGATGAATATTGACGACTGGAGAGCATTCACGTCGATCTAGAATATGCAAATTAGTCCATTGCGGCCATCTTGGATATGCAAATTAGCTGATTTTCGATCTTAAGTAGGATAATCCATCAGAGAGTGTTCAGAAAAAAATGACAAAGATCGGATCAATATTGACGACTGGAGAGAGTTCATGTCGATCTTGACTATGCAAATTAGCCAATGGCGGCCATCTTGGATATGCAAATTAGCTTATTTTCGAACTTGAGCAGGATAATCTAACAGAGGGTGTTAAATTTTTTTTTTCGTGCAAATCGGATAAATATTGACGACTGGAGAGCGTTCACGTCGATCTAGAATATGCAAATTAACCAATGGCTGCCACCTTGGATATGCAAATTAGCTGATTTTCGAAATTAAGCAGGATAATCCATCAGAGGGTGTTAAAAAATATTTCGCGAAGATCGGATAAAAATTGGGGACTGGAGAGCGTTCACGGCGGATGTTGATCTTGAATTCAAATGCAAATTAGCTGATTTTGGAACTTAAGCAGGAAAATCCATCAGAGGGTGTTCAAAAAAAAATTCGCGAAGATCGGAGAAAAATTGACGACTGGAGAGCGTTCACGTCGTCAAATTGTTGAAGAATAATAAAAATAATAAAAATAACAATAGACAGTAATAAAACAATAAGTCTCCACCACATAGTGGGTGGAGACTTAAAAAAAAACCACCATGTCAATTTTTTTCAATGGCTGCGGCCATTTTTAATGGAATTATCCCAAAAGTTAATCAGATCATCAAAAATACCTAGAGAACAACCCTACCAAATTTGAAAGCAATCCAACCAACCGCTCATAAGTCATCGTGTCCACAAGCTTTTTGGGAGGCCATCTTGGAAAATGGAGGTTTTTGGCTCAGTGCCAAAAAAAATATATGGGAAGAAATGCCCTGTCACATATAGTTGGTGGGCTGATATCTATAAATTTGAATTTCGCCTAACTCTCATGACAATTATGTTTCTTGGTCTCATTTTGAAGATAAATATATTACCTTTCATTTAAGACCGGGTAACCCTCTGAGAAATTGTCCGAAAGAAGTATTTTGAAGCCAAATAGATACCTACCCTCTGGTATCTGAAAGTAATGAAAAATAGTGTTTCATAATTTTTCACAAGGTGAGATTCGGGTTTATTTCAAACAAAATGTATTAATTCTAACATAAGTTGATGCTGAACCATAAAAATATGGTGCAATTTTTTAGGTGAGCTTAAATTTTACAAATTTATAGACCCTTTAACCTTTAGGGGTTTGATGTTTTTGCTTACTTAAAAAACCGTATATCACGTCAAATTAAGGGGATTTTTCAGATAACCCCATGCAATGTCATACCTTGTCATATACCCTGTCATATTTGCTACATTATTACATCGGACAAAAATGTCAGAGAAGGTTAAAATTGAGCAAAATATCGGCGTACATATAAAAATAGATAAGTGATAAAATAACTTACATATACTGTTTATTCGAAAATGTTAATACTGGAAATTACATGTTTCTGCATAAGCTTATATGTATTGATAAAATAACATTTGGTATATTTATGTATACATTTGATAAATAAATATAAATTAACCCTTTAAGCGCAAAGTCGGATGGAAATTTGTACCCACTTGAAGTTATGTCCCGCTATCTCAAAACTCAACATTAGGTGTTTTTTTTTAAAGTTTACATAATGTGCGTTGATAAAAAATAAAAACAATAATAATAGTCGTGATTTATGATCAATGGGCTACATTATTTTTAAAAGTAGATTGAGAAAAAAACAACTAACGACATTTGAAATTTAAGAGGTATCATGTTTTAATGTGAGAATATGGACTGTTTTGTGAAGACACGACACCCTATGCTTCAGTGGGGTATTGGGATGATTGCTAATAGTAGTACTTTTCATCCCCATCTGGAGAGGGTCACAGGGATCGGTTTTGTTTGTCGCATGCTTTAATTCAGCATGCCTCCACGAGTTTGGCCATAATCTTCGGGCGGATTGACAAGGGCGTACCCTGGGACCTCCGTTCGACAACGGTGCTAATGCAGCTTCCGTATCAGTGCAGGTGCTGTCAGCAGTGCAGGCACCGATGTTGGCCGTGATAGCCTTGAAACATCCGGCAATAGAGTGTTAGACATTATGTGTCTTACGTGGGAAAAATAGTTAATAACCCTTAGGTATTGTTACTCTGGGGACTATCTGACCCGGGGATAGCGGAGCTGTGCGAAATGCATACAATTGACTACAATTTTTTTGTCGTATTACAATGCCATCTAAATTACCATTTTTGCCGAAAAATGACGCACAACAATAATTTACTACTACCTATGTAGTAGGTACAGTTATGTCATTTTACCAGCAATATTTTGTGCTACATTGTCAGGTAATGGCATTAAATCGACAGAATATAATATTATCATTTAATATAATGCATAATCATTGCGGAATATGACAATATAATGTCAGGATATAGTTTCACATTTTCAAAAGGCGATATTGTGATGACGGCATATATGGGATGATACTGCTAAGACATGGGAATACTCTGACAAATGGATTAGTATGTCAGGATTTGGCGTTACAATTTCGGGATATGGTATATTGGGGCTAGAATAAATAAAGCCCTGTAATGACAAGTCATATTGCCATAGTGCTCAGATATAACAATATAGTGTCAGTATATTGCATTATAATACCAAGAATATGACAAAATGCTGTCGGCATAATACATTATAATGTCAAAATGTACAATTACAATGTCAGGGTATGACATTATGATAATAAGATAAGGCAATACAATGTCAGGAAATAAAGTTTACTTTTCAGGATGTTTCATTTTAATGCCAGGATGCGGCAAAATATTGTAATATATGAAATCGAACTCATAAGTCAGGATATGATATTTTTATATAGGGACATGACAGTATAATATAAAATAAATGGGAATAAAACTTCAAAGAATGGCATAAATATGCTGGTATAGCATTTGTGACGCAACACCCCGAAATCAGGCGGAATGCGCTGAGAGGGCAGTGCCAGGAATCCAACGAATAGATTAACTTTGCCATTTTTGGAACAATGTTACCATTTTGAGATTCTGACATCAATAAATACCTTAACATGTTTTGTATCATCTAGTTTGGTCGAATTAGTGAAAAAAAAAAATTATTTGTATATTTTGTATGATTTGTTAGAGCATAGGCCCCTATCGATTTGGGAAAGTCAAAAAAATTAGGTGCGTCACAATTCGCCCATTTGGGATTTGACAATGCATGGGGATTTTTCGCTTATTTTGCCGATGTTTATTAGGCCACTCCTCGCTCATTTCTAATTCGATCTTTCTAAAAATTGAGCTCCTTCGCAATTTATGTTATTACGATGACGTCACAAATTTTCAGCAAGATTGATGATTATATGGCCGAGATATCGCGCTCGCAAAAGTGACGCATTTCGCTCGCGGCGTCGTAATTTTTTAAGCGAAGTTACCGATCTTCTACTTGAGCGCGCATCCAGAGTTTTCAAGATACGGACCTGAAATAAATTACAACGCGGTAGTTGGGTTTTAAGAAACGGGGACTCGTTATAAGCGGATCGCGCTATTAGCGAGACGACCGTTCTACCGCTAATGGTAAAACATTGGGCCTATATGGACACGCTATATCCAGATACCAGGCGGTAGTGTTCGATATGCTAACTATGTACTAGATATTACCAGGTGACAGAGCAGTATTGTCTAACCCACCGTGGAGTAAAAACTGCCCAGTACTGCAGTAGGTTATAACTGCCCGGTATCGTCAGGAAGTGGGTGGTTATTACTCTCCGGTACTGTATTACAGCAAGGTAGGGGCCGTAGAACACATTGTATACATATTTTAGACATTTCGGGTCATTCAATAGGGCACGTACTTCGCATTATACAATAATGAGAGCTGCAAATTATAAAATACTGCTCTGATTACAATACTACTCTATCTATAGATATTAAACTATGTATTAACACTCTCGAGATATGATGACATCGTGTGCTCCATAAAATCACTTCATGTGCCGGAATGGAAGGCGTGAAGGATCTACACCGACCCCGGGCATGCTATGGGATCACACCGTGCGTAATTAGAGTAGATATTTTAATAACAAATACGCTGCTTTATTTCGTGCGAAAAAATAGGTGTATTCTTTAAACTGATTGACAGTATTCACAAGGCTTTGAGAATCGACGAGATTTGCTGGAATTATATCGCTTCCCAGAATATGATTCATGAGGTCACAAAAGATGTAAACAGTTAAGCTTACACACGTAACTATAGCACAACGCTGCTTCAATGCTGGATCAACATCGTGAGAGTGCCCTCTCAAAATAAAGTTTATTTGATTTGATTTAAGAGGTTGCCCCGGCATTGTTATCACCTGCATTGTGCTTACACAGTGGAGTGGATTGTATTATGTTGCGTAACTCGCCGTCACAATGGGAGCCATGTTAAGCTCCAATACTGTTAATGACGTACATAGACGTCCAGACAGTTAACTGTCAGCGGCGATTAAATAGAGAAATGTGTTACATACACGCAACAAATTGTTATTGTCCTCCTTGCTGTGATCTTGCACAAGCAAAACATCACACAGATGAGTTGCAAAACAGGAAAAATCATCAAAAGATCTACATTTCATTCCTAAATTAGGCTATTGGCGATAACAATTTAAATGAGCACATACCGGATGATTATTGCAGGGTGGACCACGTTGATTAACTAAAAAAAATCAATTTCTCTGTATAAAAAAAATATGGCCCATATTTCTATACCGCGGTAACATGATGACCACATACCGCTCACATACTGGGTATAAAAGAATCATCATTATAAAGCAGTGTAACAGGATCGCCATATAGCGCGGTATAACAAGATCATCATATACCGCGATATAACAAAATAGTCCTATACCGCGGTATAACAAAATCGTCATATACCGCGGCATAGCAAGATTATCATATTCCGCGGTATACCAAGATCGTCATATACCATGGTATAAGAAGATCGTCATATAGCGTGGTATAACAAAATCGTCATTTACTGCAGTATAACAAGATCTTCATATACCGGGGTATAACAAGATCATCATATACCGCGGTATACCAAGATTGTCATATATTATATAGCGAGGTATAACAGAATAATCATTGGGCCTATACCACGGATCGTTACTTTTTATTTCACTTTGAACAGTAGCAGTCAAAAGGTTAATCCGACGCGTCATCTGTATTCACGTCTGTCTAGAGTGTGGCCACCAATAGGGAGTTGTGCAATGATCACAGCATGCATGGATGACTGGTCAGCACATGTGAATGTGTACGGGCGCTGTTTTAAAGCAGACCGGCGTTATGAAGACTAAGAGAAGGCACTTTTGGTTATTAGGTCAAATTTAACCTGAAAAAAACTGGGTCCATGCGCGAACCGCGTTAACCGATATCGAGGTGTAACGAGATACGTGCTCTAACATGATTTTATTGCAGTGGCAAATATACCGCAATTTGTACATAGCAATCAGAAATTTGGGCATAGCCTCTGGCCCCTCTTTAGCTTTTTTTCAAGTCCACGAGGAGTTCATGGAAGAAGAAAAATGTTGATGGTTTTTCATCCTTATGGCTAAGAATCTTAATTCTTAGATATTCCCACATTGTTCTGTCTAAATGGCATTAATGATGGCCTCTCAAACTAAAGTTTATTTGATTTGATTTGAGAGGTTGCCCCGGCATTGTACCGTTATCACCTGCATTGTGCTTACAGAGTGGAGTGGATTGTATTATGTTGCGTAACTCGCCGTCACAATGGGAGCCATGCTAAGCTCTAATACTGTTAATGACGTACATAGACGTCCAGACAGTTAACTGTCAGCGGCGATTAAATAGAGAAAATGTGTTCCATACACGCAACAAATTGTTATTGTCCTCCTTGCTGTGATCTTGCATAAGCAAAACATCACACAGATGAGTTGCAAAACAGGAAAAATCATCAAAAGATCTACATTTTATTCCTAAATTAGGCTGTTGGCGATAAAAATTTAACTTGGAAAAAACGGGGTCCATGCGCATTGTATTGTATTTGCATTCATTTGTATTTGCATTCATGACCTTTTGACCCTTTTCTATATATCCCGAGTGTCTCTGTGATGATACCAGTCTAAGAATACCAGTCAATGTAGGATGCCTTTTGAATCAGGTTTAAATCTTATTTGAGGGTTTTATTAGCCCTCTGTAGGTAGTAGTTTTGAGTGGGGTTTACTCCAACCTTGTGACAACTTTTTTGCCATTCCTATATCAGATTTTGGTCTATTTCAGTGTGTACAGCTAAATGTTTGACAGCGATTTATGTACCACTTCCGATTAAAATTGTTTGCCAAATACTGAAGATGTGATTAACATTTTGACCCTTTTATTTACCCCTAATGACTTTACTATCATTCCAAGACTGATACTAGTCCCATGTAGAATGCATTTTGAATCTGATTGGTATCTTTTTATAGGATAGTGAGAGCGTACCTGTACATTTCACGTGTTTCTCAGTGAATTTCATGTAATTGGGGGTGATACTGGTTGCCATGACAACCATTGCAAAGGGTAATTGGTCATCTGTAATAACTCTGCATAGGTGTTAACCCCAACCTTGGAATTATTTTTTGGTCATCCCCATATTTGATTTTAACCGAGAAAGTTCTATTTATATGTTCACAATTGCATGTTTGACAGTGTTTTATGTACCATTTCTGATTAAAATGTAATGCAGAGTTGTGTAGGTTGCATGACCTTTTGACCCTTGTCATTACCTTTATTGTCACTGTGGTGCTTTATTATTAGTCCAAGACTAATACTGATCCCATGTAGGATGCCTTTTAAATCATGTTTGTGTCATTTTGTTGGCAAATGAGAGCTTTTCTTTGGAATTCATGTACATTTCAAAGAATTATATGTAGTTGGGATAAAATCGGTTACCATGGCAACGATTGTGAAGGGTTATTGACCCTCTGTAATAATCTGAGAGGTGTTTACTCCAACCTTGTGAGCATTTTTTGGTCGTTCCTATGTCTAATTTCAACGGAGCAATGTCTATTTCAATGTGTGCAATTACATGTTTGGCAGTGATTTATGTACCATTTCCGATTGAAATGTGGTACCATGTACTAGAGTTTTGCATGACCTTTTGACCCTTTTCTTTACCAATAGTGTCTATGTGGTCCTTTTTCATCAGTCCAAACCTAACACTAATCCCATTTAGAATGCATTTTGAATCATGTTGGTATAATTTATTGGATAGTGGGAACTTTTTGTGCTTTTATGTATGTAACAGTGAATTTAATGTATCTGGGTGATATTGGTTGCCATGGAAACCACTGTGAAGGGTTATTGGCCCTCAATTATAATTATGATTGGTGTTCATCCAAACCTTGTGACCACTTTTAGGTCATTCCTATATCTGATTTCAAGTGAGAAAAGTCAAGTGAGAAAAACCTAAATTGCATGTTTAGCAGCAATTTATGTACCATTTCCGATTGAAATATGGTGTCAAGTACTGAAGTTTGATGACCTTTTTACCCACCCCCCTACTTCAATAGCATTATAAGATGCTTCAGTATGTGTCTTGAGACCCATATTTTTCCGTGTGGGCTAAACTGGAATCATAAATATTATGCATAGTGTGTTCTTGTGTAGAATTCATATATGTTTCTGGGTATTGTATGTACTTATGATAAAATTGGTTGCCATGGCAACCATCCTGGAAGGTCCTTCAGTCGAATTATATGGGTTGGCCTCAGCAATGTGTGGACCTAGATAAGTAGTTTTGTATTTTCCAACCCTAGTTAGGACTATAACTGCCGATTTTCTTTGAATTAGAACCACCAATACAGGTAAAAATATATTTTCTTCATATTCTGGAGTTGAGGGTGGTTCCGTTGCCATGGCAACCAAATACGGACTAGAAGGTGACATACGGAAGTCTGTGCCCTACCCTTCCCTAATATATATATACACTCCCTAATCTCCTCGGGTGATTTGTAATTTATGGCGAAATATTGCTTTTCTGTTTAGGCCTAACATGTTTAAAATGCAAAAAATGACAAAAAAGTCAGAGTTGAAACGAGTTTATGAAATGTGCTAACATGTACTGCATCTTTGAGTAGCATTTACTCAAAACTCCTAATTTTAATTACAAATGCACTTAATATTTTCAATTGGCTGTAACTCCGGTAGTATTAGACCGTTTTTCATGAAATTTATACCAAAATGATCAGGACAATGTGTGCTGTCTAGAACGGCAAAAATCTCAAAAATATTTTTTTCGCACTCAGTCTGATTTCGGGGTGTTGCGTCACATTTCGATATACTGCATTG
This sequence comes from Flabesymbios commensalis, assembly GCA_964017125.1. NCBI lineage: Eukaryota > Metazoa > Annelida > Polychaeta > Terebellida > Flabelligeridae > Flabesymbios > Flabesymbios commensalis. The sequence continues at coordinate 57,214,485 of OZ024903.1, forward strand.
TACAGGTATTTTTTTTAATTTGATAATGGAATGTTATGATACATGGATAGTTAATTATATATCTAGGAATATTTAATTTTAATTTTGTGATTTATACAGTATAATATCAGGATCTGGTAATGCCTGTACAGTATATTCTAATTTTATACTTATTAAAGCATTAAATGAGCGGATATTACACAATAATGTCAGAATATATAACATCATGTTGTCAAGATTACATTCATTGTCAGGATATGACATTTTAGTGCAGTTAGGTGTTGAGATAATGACAGTTTATCGCATGAAACTTTTTTTATGTGTTATTTAATGACAGGGTGTGATATTTCAATGTCAGCATATGTTTTTGCAAGACAGGATACAGCTACATTTTATTAAAATCACTGCATTATACAGGAAATGTCAGGATATGACAATATAAAGATGCTCTGGATAGCCTATTTGGCAGTACTCGACTCTGATATTCTATCTACGATATGGCATATTACCCATGTCCAGTATATGACAATATAATATCGGTATATGTCTTTTTAATCACATTTTAATATTCATATGTCATAAAAAGGTTAGGATTTGGGAGCACATTTTCAAAATATGGAACTATAATCCCAAAAACACGACATTATTATATTTATATATGACAGCGCAATATACAAATCTAAAATTACAAGTATGTATTATGATATCCATACATCGCACCATAATGACAGTATGTCATGCATATAGCGATATAATTTCAGGATATGGCATTATTTTGTCAAGATAACATCTTGCATTGTTGGGATACATCATAATAGCAGCACAATATGCCAAGATGTTGTTCTACAGTCAGTGTGGGACTATGGACGTAGATTCTGTTAATTTGAAATAGGCTTTTCTATATGCTTGAGAAATATTACGTACACCCTTTAAATACTACGTATCTCCGGATTGCGGTTCAGCGACTATGGTTATTAACGGGAAAGGCAATTCGTGGGTAGGCCTTATCATTATATCCCGCTGATGAACTATTCTATATCCTAGATTACCCTTTTCACTCCAATATAATTCATATGTTTTACACAAATTACAAGCTTTCTTTATTTTTTTTCGCATCAGGAGCGGTATTTGTAAAACATGAGTGTTTTTCTAAGAAAACAAACGATTAACATATTATTGCCCCGTTTCTGATTCATTTGGATAGGCCTACATATTTGTGCACGATACAATTATTAACCATATTATTTTGGTTTATCTTTCTTATATTGACCAATTTTATTCTTGAAAACTGAATTAACGCTAGGTCATCCACATGTACATGTCCGCTTGTTCTTCTATTTTCTCCAGGCCGGTACACGATTTTTAGAGCTACCAGGGAATATTGTACCTCCTTTCAAACCAGCAACGAAGGGAATGAAGGGGGGGGGGTAGAGTTTTTTAACCCTCACGCTTAGTTCTCATGTGGATTAACAATTTGGGTTGTACATTATGTTGATGTTATTCTTGAGCAAAGTGGGCACCAGCAAACTAAATGGCATAACATACACCGAATTATGGTTTGAGTAATGATCGTTCAAGTAGTCATTACAAGTGGTTCTAGCTAGACAAAAAATGAAGGTGTTAGAACATATTAAATATCATACCCCTAGATTTTGAAGAGTCTAGAGAATAATTTTTTTTTTTTTTTTTTAAATGACACATTTTCGAATCAGCATTAATAGTTATGTTACAATTAAAAAAATAAATTTAAATAGCATCTTTTGATTCAGATACCAGAGGGTAGACGGTATCTATTTGGCTCCAAGTGACTTATTTTAGACACATTTATCACAATAATGTAACCCTTTGGTCGTCAATCTATTTAAACGTTTTTAAGTTTGATCAGCACACATAACTAAAAAAATAACAACACACTTAATGATATGTTTTGAAGTAACTAGCAATGATTTAAAGCAGGTCCAAATTTAAATTAGGCTTTGTGCTTAAAGGGTTAATTTACATGTATTTATAAATATACTATATGTACTTTTATCAACACTTAGGAACTCATATGTGCAGCACAACATATAATATAACACAATACTGTCATTTGCAGTATTAGCAGTTTCAAAATATACAGTAAAAGTTAGGCTATTTTAGCCCAACTCATTTTTATCCTACGATGATATTTTGCTCCATATTACCCATTTCGAGCATTTTTTGTCAATATTACCTAGTCTAACTATGCAACATATATTGGACTAGGCATAACTGAGAAGGTATGACATTACACGGTGCTATCTTAACAATCCCTTCAATTTGATGTGCTATGGTGAGACGGTTATTTTAAAGTAATCAAAAATAGCAAACTTCTAGAAATTAAAGGGTGTAAAAAATACAATTCCACCTTATTTTAAACATTACACCCTATTTTATCAATTTCAAATCAATGTATGTTACAATTTATAAATCATAACTGAAATAAACTCGAATTTCATCTTGAAAAAACCCACTTTTTTAGTCAGATTCAGGTACCAGAGGGTAGGTACCTATTCGGCTCTAAATTAGTTCTTTCGGACAACTTTTCAGAGGGTTACCCGGTCTCAAATGATAGGAAATATATTTATCTTTAAAATGAGACCAAGAAACATAATTGTCATGAGAGTTAGGCGAACTTTGTTTTTTAGGCCCCTCTTGAAAAATAGCCCACCGACTAATAAGTCATATATGTGAAAAATAAACAAAATGTATCAGTTAACTTTTTGTTGGAGCTAAATTGAGGATACGCCCGCGGCGGCGAAAAAATGCTAAACACTATAAGCATCCCAATATTCATCAGGATGCCTAATTAGAGCATAAGTTAGTTAAGAATTTAAATTTCTTGAATCTGTGAGGATGTTCTATACACAGGCACAAGCTTTTTCAAACATTCCAAACAAAATTAAAATCAGTTAAGAATTACGGGAGGAGAAGCCTTTCTTGTGAATTGTCCTAATTAGGTCTTAATCAGGGCATGAGTTTATTAAAAAATATTTTTTTCCAAATCTGTTTGGAAGTTCTATGCACAAGCACGAGCCTGTTCAAACAAACCAAACAAAATTGAAATAGGATAAGAATTGAAGGATGAAAGGCATTTATTGTGAATTGTGGACAGATGTTCTAATTAGGTCCTAATAGGCCTGGGGCTGTTTCAAAAAAAAATAGAAATTCGCTGCACCCCCCTGCGACATAGGTTTCTTGGTTTTTTCTTATTCCTGGACATATAAGCTTTAAATTTAAGAACAGTAACCAAAAATTAAAGTGTCCAAAATATGTCATTTTAACCCTTTTAACACCAGAGCATCAAAAATAACTTGTGACAATTAATATGCAAAAATCGTCTGGCAAAAAAATTCAGGATACAAAAATCGTTTGAAAAATCGACCAATATATTTACGACAGCTGTGTGGATGATGTAAAATCAAAACAAAAATAAACAGAAAATATGAAATTTACAAATAAAGCATTTTAATGAAATTTCATTTGAAAAAATGACAATTTTTAAACTTTGATTTCCTTTAGTTATACTGAACTTTAGAAGGAGTTATGTAGATCGTATTAATTTTTTTATTGTTCGCAAATATATAAATTTATTTTTTAGAACGATAAACCAAACATTGGGGTATATAATGTACTCGATTTACAGTATTTTTATGCAGTACCGGAATAATTTTTATGATTTTTTTTGTCTATTTTATTTTCTTCGCCCTATCATATTTTAATATAGTAGATTTATATTTAAATGAAAAAATAAATACCAATTCAAAGTATTTATACCCAGATAGCGAATTATATAACAAAAAAAAACATTTATAACCCTTTCTTTCGTAGTTATATGACATATTATACTTGTAAGCCAACTGGCTTCTATTCAAAGTCTGAATAGTCATCAGAATCCTGGATCACATTTGTTGCATCATTTCTATCGCGTTATCACATAAAGATTTACATCCACAAACACTGGTACAGTTCAGGCTATTACGACAGCATGTACATCTTTTTGCAACTTTTGCACTTACAGCTAAGACACTCCAGAACAAGTTTGAGGGCAGGTGTGTTATTCATCTAGTCTATGAAAATGCTGTTTACTTTCACCCTGCAACCATGTCCATGTGGGGCCAAGTAAACTCCTGCGCCATAATGCAGCTTGATAGTTACAACACATAATATTTTTATATTTAGCATCTTGACATGAGGGCAGACGTGATGGATCGGTTGTGAGCGATCCAAATGAATATTATCTCAATTAATTGACAATACGCTGTTGTTTATGTCCATATATGGCACCTATAGCTTCTCTTAGCAGTTCGTTGGAAATGTTGAATGTCGTTGAGCCAAGATGCTGCATTGATTGTTCAAGATGAAAAAATATTGCAGGTTTAGTTTGAATGCGATATGGTATTATTTCTTATTGAATTTAAGAAGAGCTGTATAAATCGACTTTTTGTTCTCAGAACCATGGATAAACACATTTCAAATGGTTGACCAATTATTTAGCAGATCTTGAACCCTGATCCATCGTTTCCTGGCCCCCCATCTTGTAGGCTTTGCAATACTATATAGATATACCACCTAATGTTTATTCTAGTAACATAATCAAGCTGCCGACCAAAGAAAATTTTGCAAATTTATTGAATTTTTCCAGGGACTTTGTCTTTTAAAACCTGTTGTATATTTAAGGAACAGGTTTTGATTGACTTGCGAATATTACAGATCCGCCCAACCAGTAGGCCTGTATTTGTGAGAAATCCCGTATATATCCGCATGCATTGTTTGTTATTTCGTTGAGATTTAATACAACCCCAGAAGCTTTCATCTACTTTGATAATATGGTTTACTTGAAAAAAATTCGGATGCAGAACTATGACTGCTCTTCAAGTACTTATGTTTCAAATGAAATTGTTAAGGGTGTATTGTAGTTATTCTCAGACATACATAATATTGCTAGAAGCTGGAACGGACATTCATGCCTCATATGTTAATAATTCATATGATCCAAGGTAACTAAAAATTGGTACTACCATCATTGATACTTTAATTCAAGACTGTATTTGGGGAATACACAAAATTCTTGTAATCCATGTGTGATATTGCTTCGTCATTTTGTTTATCTACTTCTCGTCTTCAGTTAACGCCAAGAACAGTGACACAATTATCAGGTAAATGTGTTTGATGACAGTTTGTTCAAAACAAATATTGTTTCACCAGATAATAATATTATGTGTACTTAGTAAGTACTAATTAAGAATGGGTATAGCTTATTGCTGTGTTTTAAAAATAATGGCTGGGGATAGGTGAACATGAATTGCCATCCATAGCGAATATACCTAAGACATGCTGATGCCACAACATCATCTTCTTCAAAACACAAATAAGTAGACCTATTATTAGCCAGAGTCACTTCTACTTCTAGAAGTATATTAATAAAGCTACGACAATGTCTAAATCGTGGAATTGTTGAAAAAGTTTATTGAACCTTCAGTCGTTCATGAGTCAGAGTTGATGAAGCTCATGATGTTTGACTTGTTGCCTTTTCTCAAACGAGTAAATACAGCTGTCGTCCTTGTGTCAAACATAATAATTAACATTCCTGCTGTGATGCAAGCTTGGTGTTAATTTGTTGTGTTATATCAGAACATTTTAGAATTATAATCACTGAAATTATGTACTTTAAACAAAGTATGATAGACACCAACTGAGGAAGTAAACCCCCAAAAATACATCCTTGCCAATTATTTATGTAGCTTTTGCTGGAGGGAGTGCATATTCAGGTTTTATGACATATATCAGGTATTTCAGACAATGTGCTAACTTTACATTTTGCTGTTTATTTTCCATTTGTGTAAATTACACCTTCCGTCTTTGTAATAAAGCTTCAAATTTAAATAAATCATCTTTTTTTAAATAATAACATTATGTTTGTATAATAACATATTAAAAAAATAATAATATTTAAAACTTGAATGAATCCCTATCAGTGTCCGAAAAAGTGTTCATGTCAGTGTTGATGGTATTATAGCTAAGAGTCCAATCCGAAGGCATCATCATACTTCAATATATTTCAGGGTTTTTGATAAAGTGTTATTTCATTTTCACATTTAAATTGTTATAACTTTATTATCATTTTTTTATTATTAATAGGTCCTTATTATTACAAAAAATATATGTAAGATGCTTCACGTCCCACGTTATAACAAAAGTAATTGCAATTATATTGTCAGAAAGTGATAGTATATTCTGAAATAAACAACAGCCAATTTTGAGCTCACATTCATTATTAAACAGTGTTTTTTACGTTTTATGTGGTCTTTTTCTTTCAAATAACTTACAGCAGTAAATGATATGTCTTAGGAAGGTTTCTTAGGTTTATATCAAGAAATATTATGAAGAAAATAATGTTCATTTACAGGAAAATGCGACGAAAAATATTCTCATTTTGGCGGCAATTTTCATTTTCTGGAAAAGCAGAGCTAAAATTAGAAGGCTTAACGACTAAATCACATAATTTGCCCCTAGAGAAACTGTGTACCAAATTTTGTGCTTTTGTCCGCCCGATAAATATAATGCTAAAAAATGACGCTAAGGAAATAATAAATATCCATTCGGGTATGGTCACAAAACACTTAATATGACATATTTCGGGATTTTTTATTTTGTGTTAATGTTATCAATTTTACTAAGTAATCATATATGTTTAACACATATTCGTATAAAACTGTACCATTAGCGGGAATTCAGCGAAATCAAACTTACAAAAAAACAAATTAAAATTAAAAAAACCAACAAAAAAATTGATCAAAATAAGGTTTTTACAGCTTTTACAAATGTTCTATTTTTATTTTATTTCTGGTTGTGCATGTATACATTTGTTTAGCGTATTTTAGCTGAATGTTTAATGAAATAGTATAATTCAGATAAAAAATGATTACTGAATAATATTATTTTTAGTTTTATGACTTTTCTTGGGGTATGGTGATTAAAGTGTCTCAATTATGGCTTTTGGACACCGGAATTTTTGGTTACTGTTTTGAATATTAAAGTTGATATATTTTCCTACAATAACAAACGAAGAAACTTATGTCGCAGGGGGGAGGGGGGGTGCAGCGAAATCGTGTTTTTAGCAGGCTTTCGCAAATCAGCCCCAGGCCTATAATCAGGTCATAAGTCAATTAATTATACAAATTTCTGAATCTGTGATGCAATTTCATGCACAGATACGAGCCCTGTCAAACAAGCCAAAATAAATGGAAATCGGATAAGAATTGAGGGAGGAGCATTTCTTGTGAATTGTAGACGGACTACAGACGACACACGATCGCATAAGCTTATCTAGGCCTAATATAAAGGCCGGATGACCTAAAAATGTTATGTGTTACAATAAGATTAGGCGAATAGTCACATACTATATACATGTAATATGAACCATAGTGAAGGAGAGAAGAAGAGCTGAGGGCACCACGCTAGCGTTGCTATAAATCGCAATAAACTCTCTATACGGTAAGATAATACGAATAAAACTTGAGAAAAAAAGACAGAAAACAATTGATTTTATTAACAGATTAATGTTATCATTTTTGACAGGATGTTCTCCGAAACAATTATTTGAGATACACAAACCATACCTCATTCAATATAATACAACCTTATTTAATACATGTATTGTTAATTGTTTAATGCACCGTAACCATGCTATCAACTTGTTATATATATGTTATTTTATGTGGGCGCTATGTTATTTTAGATCTGCTAATGTGAATTATATTGTCGCCCACACTATTATGCTTCGATCAGCTGTTAGTCAACATAAACGCATCACGCGCGGATCAGTTCACGCTAAGCGTCACACCTTCTGATCTCCAGGCTGGAGGCTCACTAGAAACGATTTATATTTTACTGGTAATTATTCAATACATCGAAAATAAACTGCTATTAGATAAAAGTTAGTAAATATACGAAGTCTGCTTATATAATAATGTAATATGTATTTACCAATGGTCATTGCCGCTGAAATGACGGGCAGATATTAGAAGAAACCAAGACGATTTATTTACTTGTAGCTTTTAATAGGCCTACTAACTGTGATATTGATCTTGAAATAAATATACAAGTATGATTTGAATTATATAAGTGTTCGTTGTTAAGTATTATATACATCGTAATTAGACTGTTTATGAACTTGAATTATCTGCACAATACTTAATGTTTCCAGCATGAATAAAGAAATCACATGTGATAACATGCATCTGTCACTTCTAATTATTTCTGAAAATGACAACCTCGCACCTACCGTAGTTTGTTTAAGCTGTTGGTCACCACAAACACCTCACGCGTGGAGCAGTTTACGCTGAGCACAACTTCACACCTTCTGATCTCCAGGCTGATGTTCCAAGAATGTTTTTAGCAAATAACAAATGTTCAGAAATGATTGTACCCGGTAATAAGCATATATACCCGAAGCATATATACCCGATAATTAGCAACGAGGTTACACTTAGTCAAAAACTACGCTCTGGTGACTTCTATAACATCAGGAATGCATTTCTTACATTATATAATGCTCGGCGTGAGAATAAATAACAACTGCGAATTTATATTTGAATCGGGAGAAATTTATAAGTAATAAAGTTGTGGCATACACAACTCTGCCAGTGAAATACCAGGTGATACAGGATAGATTAGTGAAAAGTAATCATGGTAATAATAATAATAATAATAATAGATAACATCAAAGCGTGAAATAATGGGGTCTAGGCCTATATAAATATGACTTCAAAATATATCTATGTTAATATTATGTACTATGTGTCCCTAATTTCATAAGGCTATTGTCCTTATTGTCAGTTCAACTCATTCGTGTGTGATGATATGAACACAAGTGGACGATATTAAGTTTTACAAGTGTCATACATCAAGTGTATGTATGCTGTATTTTTATATTAATCACATACATATAGTGGGGTACCGGTGAGGCTAAGGTCCACACTGAAAATTGAATGTTTGTGCGACTTGTCATAATATCAAACTGTTATGACTGGTACTGGCGTGTCTAAGGCGCATGCCACTGTATACTATTTGTTGTGCGACTTTGTCTATATGTATACAAAACAAAAAATTGTGTCAATTGTGCCTTCAGCTATCGCTCGCAATGTAGTGACTTTGGACGCAGGCCTTTTGAAATGAACAATTTATGGCCTGCGTCATGTATATTTATTCACCTTGTATATTTGTTTCAACACTCGACGTAGGTCTCTACGAAATGGACAATTAAGACCTGCGTCATGTACATATCTGTCTATCCTCACCCTGTACTTCCCAGTGGCGGATCCAGCATAGGGCGTACCCGGCGTACGCCCCCCGTTATTGGTGAAAATATTTAATTTTCATGCATTTTTTTAATAAAGTGAAGCTAACACCCCTTTTTTCAGCCAAAATGTGGCTTACGCCCCCTCCTCTTGCACATTCTGGATCCGCCACTGCTTCCACATTCTTTTGAGCATCTTACAATGACATAATTATATGCCAATAAACGGTGGAAAACAAACAAGTGTTCTGTCTTCATTTAAGCCAATGGTTTACATCCGTCCATAATGATTACAGATTGAAATGTATAGCGCTCATCGTCGGACACTAAGTTGCCGAATTCGGGTACTTGCTCTCAATATTTTAATTCCATATATCGTATACAGTCTGATCATTATGTGTTAACTACGGCATAATAAGAAATAATGCGATCCCGTATGGTTGCCGAATTCGGTTACTTACCTTTGATTTTGTAATTTCATATTTCGTACATCGTCTGATAATCATGTATTAAATATCCCACATCAAGAAATAATGTGATCTCGTATAATCATGCAGTCTTTAGGCCTCTCTTCGGTAGGCTCAACTTGATTTAATAATACATTACTATGAATAGCGCTCATTGACGCACTTTAAAGTGCCGAATTCGGCTACTTAACTTTAATATTTTTTTTATATATTTCGTATATAGTGTGATGATAATGTATTAAATACCCCACATCGAGAAATAATGCGATTCCGCATAATCCTGCGGTCTTTAGGTGTCTTTTCGGTGAGGCTGAACTTGTATTGATAATACATTACAATGCATAGCGCTCATTGACGAACTTTAAAGTGCGTCATTCGGCTACTTATCTTTAATATTTTAATTTTATATTTCGTACATAGTCTGATGATCACGTATTAAACACGCTATCATAAGAATTATTGCGATCTCGTATAATCCTACCGTCTTTAGGTGTCTTTTCGGTGACGCGGGACTGCCCTTTGATAATACAGTACAATGTATAGCGCTCATTGAGTCACCTTAAAGTGCGTCGTTCGGCTACTTATCAGTATCTTTAATATTTTTATTTTATATTTCGTACATAGTCTGATGACCACTTATTGAACACGCTATAATAAGAATTAATGCGATCTCGTATAATCCTCCTGCTTTAGGTGTCTTTTCGGTGACGCGGGACTTCATTGATAATACATTGCAATGTATAGCGCTCATTGACGGACTTCAAAATGTCGAATTCGGCTACTTATCTTTAATATTTTAATTTTATATTTCCTATATTGTCTGATGATCACTTATTAAACACGCTATAATAATAATTAATGCGATCTCGTATAATCCTGCTGTCTTTAGGTGTCTTTTCGGTGAGGCTGAACTTGTAATATATTACAATGTATAGCGCTCATTAACGGACTTTAAAATGCCGAATTCGGCTACTTATCTTTAATATTTTAATTTTATATTTCGTATATAGTCTGATGAACACGTATTAAACATGCAATAATAATAAATAATGCGATCTCGTATAATCCTGCCGTCTTTAGGTGTCTTTTAGAAGACGCGGGACTGCCCATTGATAATACATTGCAATGTATAGCGCTCATTGACGTACTTTAAAATGCCGAATTAGGCAAGATATAATTAATATTTTTTTTATAAAATTCGGTATGTACACTGTGTGGGATTTACTAAACACGATACAATATGAAATATTTAGTTCCTATATCGTCTATCCCGTCTTTCCGTGTCTTTTCGGTATAATGCCAGACCCCCTCTATAAGCTAGTAGGGAATCTATATATTATGTTTGAATTACGCTAGGCTTGAAAGTTTTATGTCACAATCTAGGTTTGTACTTTTTTCATAAAAATATAGGGTTTTTTTTTAGGTTTGCTTAATATCAAATTATAGGTTTTTATAATGCTTCCAGAGGCAAAATAACATACCAGTCATGTAAAAATTCTTACTTTTTATACCTGTCGATATCATCTGATCAGCTGTATAGTTATAGTATGGTCTTTCAATCTTACATAATCATGCACCATTAAACGATGCCTCATGCTGATCAGAAGACTCAGCGAAATGTATTTGGCGCAAACACATGCCTGCATGGTCTGTAAAATAACAAATAACAATGACAAAATAAAGGTTTTTATAGTATTCACAGGTTATTTTCTAAAAAATACAGGATACATTTTCAAATTTAGGTTTTAATATTTTATAAATTCCAATTTGACGCCTGCGTAGTGTAAAAAATAATTTAAAAATAAATAGCGGCATAATCCTCTTGTATCCTGGCATCTACATAAGATGGAGTGTAACTTACTGAAACTATAGATAAGGCATTTATAACACAACCAAATATCTCTTATATATTTCACACAAATATGTCTCAAACTCTTTCTATGAATAAATGTTGTATACATTATGAGCCATAGCATTACATACTTTATGGATAGCAAAATTAACTCGATTGCACAGAAATGATCTGACCAGGTCGTTTATGCTTGAAAAATGATGGAGCAGCCTCAAAAAGCCAATCAGGATCCACTACACTTATATCACTCATATAGCATTTCGTAGTCTCAGTGACAGAAGTAAATATAACATATGCCGGTTTACACATAAAAAGAGCAGATGAAGGGTGGATTGTTACAGGTTTACGATTACTTAACATTAGATATTTCCTGTTGGGTTGCAACTCTGCAGACCTGGCATAGAATACTGTAGCCAAACATTTCCGTATTTTGTCTGTGTTTCGGCCACATGACTGGAATTTTAATTCCTGTTTCACGCAGAGTTCTCTTAACTGGCTCCTAATATCCACAGCTTTTTTCAAATTACCAGAATTTACGAAATTTTCCATACACCATTTACGATTTCCATTTACATTTTTAAACCCTCTATATATATTAAGATACATGATATGGTCACCTTCGCCGGAAATAAATTTGCGTCTTGCAGCAATGGCTTCTTCACGTTTGTTTTGAGGAGTATACGTTACCCGATCCACTGACAAAACAGAAACAATTGTCAACATTTCTTCCAAACAATCATTCTCAGATGCGACAAGTAAAGCTTTAGAAAATGATGGCTCTAGAGGAAAAGCTGACATTTGTTTTCCTAGTTTTGTCAGCGAAAACCCGGTGGCTGTCTTGTCTACTGCTGATAGCATTTCCAGCTGCTCAAATGCTTTTAACACAGCAGCCGAATCCGGCTTGTCCATGAAATCAAAACCACTGATATCTTTTATTCCGATAGCCAATAGCTGCAACACTACATTGTTAAGATTGCATCTCAATATTTCTGGCACAGTGTTCATTGGGAATAAGCTGAATTCTTTCTCTGTATAAAGTCTGTAACACGTACCAGTGGATTCTCTACCAGCTCTACCAGTTCTTTGCCATGCTTGTGCCTGTGATATTGTCTGCACTTTTAGCAAATCCATACCAGTCCCAGGTTGGTAAAATTTTGCTTTCACTTTCCCAGAATCAATCACATGTTTTATACCATGAATAGTGACAGATGTCTCTGCGATATTTGTTGCCACTATAACTTTACGTGAGCCGATTGGTGTAGTCTGAAATGGACTCAACTGTTTTATTGAAGGCAAAGCTGCGTACATGGGACAGACTATAAGAGGGGGTAAATCAGGCGATAAATCTTGACCTATATCCCTTAGAGATTTTACCGTGGCTTCCACTTCTTCTTGACCTGTCATAAACACAAGTATATCCTCATTTGCAGGTGCCTCTCTATGAATCTGGACTACAGCCACCAAACATGAGAAAATATAGTCGCTTTGTGGCTCCGGTGCATAAAGAAGCTTGATTTGATGTTGTCTACCCTCAAGATAAAGTACGGGGCAGTGATTGAAGTAGGAAGAGAACTGATCCACATCCATTGTAGCGGACATTATAATAACTCTTAGCTGGTGTTTATCTGTAGAAGAACGCTTCTTTTGTGCTCCTTTTACTACACCAAACAACACATCGGTGTGGATTGTTCTTTCATGAGCCTCATCCAGTAAAATCACAGAGTAACTGCAATAAATTGCATAAACATATTACTTGATGCAAAGCAATAAGGATATGACTCAGCTTTTACCGCCTCCCACCATTAATTAAAGTCAATAATAACCACAAAGTCAAATGTGAAAAATTAGGTCAAAGGTCATGACACCTAAAAAGGCACATCTACACCCCCTAAGGGATGTGTGTGTGCAATATAAAAACAATCCAGAAAACGCTTTCCGATATATTGTCTGGAAACTGAACTTATCATCCGCCATCAATTAAAGTCAATAATGGCCTCAATATCAAAGGTCAGAAATTGAACAAAGGTCACGACCCCCAAAAGGCACATCTACTTCCCCCGAGGGATGTGTGTATGCAATATGAAAACAATCCAGCAAACACTTTCAGAGATATAGTCCGGAAACTGAACTTATCATATGCAATCAATTAAAGTAAATAATGGCCTCAAAATCTAAGGTGAAAAATTAGGTCAAAGGTCATAACCCCCTAAAAGGCTCATCTACACCCATAAGGGATGTGTGTGCGCAATATGAGAACAATCCAGCAAACACTTACTGAGATATCGTCCGGAAACTGAACTCATCATCCACCATCAATTAAAGTCTTAAAGGTTTCCAAGATATCATCCCTACTTCTTGGGTGGGAGATAAAAAATGGAAAGGCTACTTCAACCTGTTTAAGATGCAGGGTCCGTACACCTTAACAATTATTCAATTCACGGCTATTTCCAGTTTTTTCAAGGCCACAAAAATATAATTCAAGGCTCTTTATCAACAATTTATTGAAGAATTCTGAACACTAAACAACAACAAAAATGCTTTATCACCGTTTATTTTATTTTTTCAAGCTCCTCGCGTTTGCTATTGGCACTCTTACACATTGCATTAGATTTTGCAAGGAGAATCAAACCACTGGATCTTTCATCAGCCAGTTCATCAGCAAAGCAACCAGAAAATATTGTGTTCGTGGTTGTTGTAGCAACAAAGAGGAAGGGATTTTACTCAGTGTTGACTTTTTCAAAGAAAAAACAAATCAACATCGGACCCTTCATCTGGACCCTCAGCAGGCAGGTTTTATGGTCAATCGCAATCAAATTAGTGTCATGGTTGTCCCAAATTGTATGAACATTCTGAAATACCGTATATCCCCGCGTATTGTGCGACGCCATGTATAATACGAGTTGAGATTTGAGGCCTCGGATGACCTGAAAAACGTCCACCCCTCTGTATAATACGACCTCAAATTTTGGATGTCGGCAGCGTCCCGGTCGGCAGCGTTCCGGGCCATCTAAATGTGAGGCATGAATATTATCTTATTCTACTAAATAGCGCCGTGACACCTGTATAGACGATGCTCAATGACGGGAACAGCGGCAACAGTACAGCTCTGCAAAACCAAAGGGCAATATCTGCTTACTTATAAAGTAAGCAGATACTGTATTTTTATTTTCCACGGCAGAGTGGATGTCATCGGGACTGTCTCGATCGGCAGACATTCTGAGGCCTGCATAGGCTACATATATCTACACACAGATTTTAAAATACCCGTATTTATATTTCGCCGACAAATTTATATTATTTTAATTTATTTATTACAAAGACCATATTTTAATATCGTCGTGCTCAAATAAGAACATTCCATAATGAAATGTGATTGTAAAACATTTGCAGACTAGCCGCACTGTCTAGACCATGCTAGACACAAGAGGTGCTTAGTTGTATAAGGTGTCAGGGTGCAATAACACAGCAGCGCTCCATGAACTACAGCTAACAGATACCACCATTTGCTCAATACCGCATCAGCCGCGGCAACAGCGGTAGGCGTTAATGTTATCCCAGCAATATGGACATTCTGAGGCTTACATGTATAGAATTTGCGATAGGAGATATAATCAGTGATATCTTGTTATATTTCGTCAACGCATTCTCTCATTCCAATATGAAAATATCATGTTCAGATTTGTCGTACACAATAGAACACTCCCATATGAAAGGCGATCTTAGATTAAATCATTATTAATATAAATGAGCAGGTCAGGAGTGTGAATTGGTTGCAGACTAACGGCGTCATTTTTCTGCCCGTGGTTGTCAAAGGTGCCACGCGCGTCGGCGGGAATGTAAGACGGTGGCTCCCAGCAAACACGACACATTCACCCAATGCTGGAACATTGTTGTGTCAGCGTCGACGACGGTGGCCCAACAATGTACCAGCATTGGGTGAACGTCTCTTGTTTGCTACTAGTTGGAAAGGCACAGTCTTGTTGTATCGTGTGTATAGGCCTGCTTACCAAACACACTGACTGGCCTATACGTTTTACCGCTAGAGAACTTACCGCTGAACTTACCGCTAGAGAGCTAAAAATTTGTTTAAATTCTACATCTATGTATAATACGAGGTGCCTTTTAGCGACATGAATAGCTAAGAAAAAACATCGCATTATACACGGGGATATACGGTACACACTTATTGGGTACATATCTCTTTCAAATGGAGAGTGGAGAAAGATAATATAGACTTATGATGATATAAGCCTAATAACACAAATTTAAGCTTAGAAACTTTTTAAATTTTGGGGCACTTGGGACAGCACCTTTAAACTATAATTCTATATCATTTTATGCCATTTTATTTCAATATCCTGACATCTTTTCATGCCTGACAAACAGTGAAAAAACATCATGGCAACAACATGGCAACAACAAATTTACCATACTTATTCTAATAAATGTCCATGTTATAATAAACACCACCCCCTGATTTGTAGACTAAACGAGCGATCATGAAGTAACCTAATTATTACCCCTCCTCCCTCTCTAACGTCTGATTCACTCACAAGTCACAGTTTCAGTTTAGCCAAAATCTTGTTTCCTTAAGTTGGATTTCTTTTTTAAATACCTTATTCCCAAATATGACATAATCAGTTAAATGAATGCATTCAGTCATATTGGACTAGTGCAAAGTTAACACATATTATCTGTTTAAAAATAATAGCTGTTAAGTCTCGCAACTGCTGTCTTGCCTTATTTTTAAGTGGATATATCATACAGGACTAGTAAAATTCTTTGTGGACTAGTAATGTTGTGTCATCACTAGTCCTGTGGGCTAGCTAAAAAATCACAAAGTTCTCTCTGTGTTATAGCATGTATGTTTTCGCTTAATATGTTAAAGGCTCAATTCTTGTATTCTTTTTGATATTTGTATTACACCCCACCACAGGCTTTGAATTGTAATGTATAGGTAGGCCTACTTTATATATCTATGCTCTTTTAAAAGGAGGTAAGTGAACATACAACTACTTCTACCGGGGTACTACTAATGATAGTTAAACTACAGTGTAATGTGCAAACTCAATTGCGAAATGTTGTGTGTTCATTAGACTATAATGAATGCCTGGCTGCCACTAGTCGCTGCAAAGCTGTACCATTATCTTAACACTTTAGCTGTGTCGAGGTACTCAAACCGGCCAAAATAGTATCACCGAAATTGTTCAATCCTACCCTGCTGCTTACTAATGGTTATGACATGCCTGGCCTATGCAGCGTGCATAGTGTAAACCAGTATTTAACTGGGCTGTTTTGGTGTAGCACTGCTGAGAAGTGCTGCACTTTTTGTATTTGGGTGGTCTTACACCCAACTTGGTGCATCATCCTCTTACATCCATTAAAAAGAGAGTGCAAAACAGTGCAGAAAAGTCATGTGATTAGTTCAACTATAATCTAAACACAATATTGGTTAGCGTATTCTACACTGCACGTTAAAAAAAACTTTATCAGATCGTATTCAGCTGGTACAACTTGGTGTAGCACTTTTTCTCAACTGCGCAGGTGTGTGGTGTAATTACAAAATGCCCAGTCGAATAGTCCCAGTCCAGTCGAAATAATGTATGGTCTCGATTCCGCGTCATGATACACATTTTAGATGCGCTTGCAGCTGCATGCTCATGTGCCACTGTAAAAACTTACTTCTGTTTGTGTTTTGACTGTCCAGATGCGCGTTAGCCCTGTTTGACAAGAGACCCGCTCAGCTCAGCGCTTGATGAGCATGTGTAGGCCTATGGCTATTTTAGAACATGGTGGACTACTAGTACTGTGGTTCTCTCTGAGGATATGTACCCTCTGGTGGTACCGTGGGTCCCCCTCCCCCCTGTAGCTTCAGGGAGTATTCTAATTAATGCCCCGGGGGTATATTGGAATAAATACAGTAGTTGGTTGTAAAGCTCTAGCATTATATTTCATAATAAACTGAGGATGGGAAATATTTGTCGAACAGAAACAGCCAGAGCATAATTATGGTGAAGTAATCAAATGTAGCTGTGCATCAGACCCGGGGCATCAGATCATGGCTGCAAGGAGGCATTCAGCCAATCTATAACTGGCTTTAAAATGCTATTTGTGTGCAGGTACAGTATATGTAGTATGGGGCCATGTGATTTGACACAAAATATAATTTTCCATAATGGCAGAACATTTTATCCCAGATAACCCTTTTCGGACAATTTTGACAATGGTACCCCCCCTTATGACTGGCTTTAAAATGCTATTTGACTATAAAAATCTTGGTACTACAGAGACCTCAGAGACCTCATGACATATATGTATTTACGTCGCTTTCTGAACCAAATAATGGCAATATCGTGACAGAAGGAAGTCAGGATTATGAAGTACTTTTATCGAATGACTCCATAAACAGCGCTGTACACCCCAGGACTTTGAATAGTTTGGAGCACTAAACATCATGATCCACAACCATGGCTCAGTCTGCCACGCTGGCCCAAATAAAACCTGTGATTCCACTGCCCAGGCCAGGATTGCAGCAGGAGATTTGTTAAATTTTGCCTGAACATTATGCTTATTCAGTGATAAGTGCGGTGAAACTAAAAAAACATTTCGCAAAGCTAGTACCTGTTATACATTTTATACTGCCATATTAAATCTAAATTAATTTTTCGAAACACTTTGCAGGAATTGTATTGAAACTTGCTAAAATGCTCTAGATATGGTAACAAAGTGTCAAATTGCATTCAGAATATTATGTGTGCGGATAGACTAATTGACAACAGCACCTGAATGGCTAATACATGTAGTTTTAACATCTATTTTGCTCAGCAGTATACATCAGTACATGTAGCATGGCAGCACTGTCAATGGATACCAGCTTTAAATCATGATATAATAATGCAAGACATGACATTTTCAGTACCAATCCAAAAGAGGTTGTTTCGACGATGTCTATTTTAGACTCCCATGAAGCTGTGGATGCTGATTTCATCAGTATTAACAGTGTTAAAAGAATTTACCACAAACCAGTCTCAATGTCAACCCATATTTTTTAATATGTCTTAAGACTTTTGTGTAATGGATTCCCAGCCACTTGGAAAGGTGCAAAAATTGTAACTCTTCTTAAAAAAGAAAATTTGGTATTTCACTATAGGCATTTGTCACTTCTGTCTAATTTATCCAACGTTATGGAGAAATTGAAAAAAATAATATAGAAATATTTAGGTGAAAATAATTTGCTGAATATAATTCTGGGTTTAAGCACTCTGATTCTACTGTAAATCGACTTTTTATATTGACTGTAAATCAAATTTTTATATGTATTTATATCTCATATCCTGCCATTGAGTCTGATATAATTTATGTCTGATATACTGACATTGAATTATAATCATGCTAATAAAAAATATTAATGTTTCACCAACTTTTTTAGCAGAGGGTCAATCATCGCTTCTCTCAGAAGCATACCATCTGTCATATATTTCACTTTGGTTTCTCTGCTAGTTGCATCATCGAACCGAATACAATAACCTACAGTTTTTCCTACTTCAGTTCCCAATTCTTCTGCAACCTATCAAAAAAATAAGCATATTGAATTTGGTTAAAATATGATTTTCAAATCAAAATGAAAATTTAAAAAGATAAACAAATGCACAATCCATTAGATTTGCATAATATTTACCCTGCTGGCTACAGTTACAGCAGCCACTCTACGTGGCTGAGTACATGCAATCTGCTTTCCATAATGCATTCCCCATCGGTAAATGTACTGCGGCAGCTGAGTTGTCTTCCCACATCCTGTCTCACCGATTACAATAGCTGTTGATGTTTTTTGCAACTCCCTCAGTAAAGCTTTCCTTGCTGCAAATATGGGCAAGTTGTGTCTCTGTTGCTCTAATATCGCATCATTTCCACCTAGACAACAAAGAAATATTTGAAAGCTTACCAAATAGTTTGTCTTTAATACTTCAATATGTAAGTATCATATTTATTCTAATAAACACCCTGAGCATTAAAAATCCTTAAGGCTGCAATGACGTGGGGGGGCTTGGTTGGGGACGTTTATTAGTTTTGGTGACTATCCCTGTCTACAGGACAATGGTGCACAGTGCTCTGAAAATAGCCATACACATGCATGCAGTCAACATGACAGTCAGCCTGAACAGACACAACACAAGTCAAAAGTAAACATTTAAAGCACACGCTCCACACTAAAATGTGTGTCATTGCGGAAATTACCCTTGTTCTAGTTTCAATGCCATACATTGTTGATTCAGTATGCACGCTTCACTTATTCATCAAGCACCTGCCTTTAAGCACTGATATCTTTGCTTGGGTTTGCAATTAGTTGCCACCAGGGTGAGACAGCGGTGGTTATTGGAGGGAAACTACAATATGGGCAGTGTCTGTGAGTTAGAAAACATCAATGTTCGCGAAATTTGGTAATTTTTCGATTTTTTTAAAAGATGGTCCCTCTAAACATGGGGTGGCAAAGACCAACTGAAACTGCTGGTTGAGCAGATCAACTTTTTTGGTTGGATCACTGAAAAGCTTTCTCTTACTATTGCTTGGGGCTACATGTATTTCTATATTGTCTTTCCTGAAGGACTTACATGTTTACAACATGTATACCACCAAAACAGCTTGGTGTTGTTATCTTCTAGGCCAGCCATCAAATTGGTATTTATATGTTTCATTCTAGCCTTTTCTAGGTGGTGGTTAGTGAGGTTTCTGATGGACTTGAAGTCATTCCAGTTTTCCTCACTGTTGGAGCACTTAGCTCGGTTATACAGCTTATGCTTACACTGAATCATAGATTTGACTTCCCTATAGATCAAACCAGGGCAGGTGAAACATATTAGTTGACACGTGTTTATCAAGACTGCCATTAATGCGTGACTTAAATTCTTCCCAGTTTGTTTCTATTGTGTTTAATCTTATTCCACTTTGCCTTGGCTCACACCCCCCCCCCCCCCCTCTGGGACAGCCACTTTGATTCACGCATGGGGGAGGGCAAGATTTCAGTCAAGTCTACGAGAGCCATGGTACAAATGTAACACATGATTGCAGATCTTCTTAAAAAAAAACCAATGAAATAAACAATGTTCAAATTAATAATTTTCAAGCCCAAACCAAACATTTTATGAATAAATAAGATCTGAGGAATATGAACAAGAACCCTGTGGTTCTAAACATTATTGAGAGTTCTTTTTTGCATTAGACTGAAGTTGATATTTAAGCAACGGGCCATGTAAAACTGTAATCAGAACAAATATATATTTTCCGCTGAATACTACCTTAGATTGCAACAAGGCCCGTTGGCGCATAAAAAGCCTAAGCCTCTAATCATCATTTAAAAGTGAAAATCGAGGTGAAATTTTTCAGGGCATATCCCCCTCTGAAACCACACTTTTCCAGATATTACGCATAGGCCCCTTATTACGAAAATAATGGCCAGTAATCCACGCCCTTTGGTATTGTTGTTGGTATTTATAAGCTGATTAGCAAAACAGTTCCAATTATTAATTTTTATGACATTGATGATGTACTATATTGATATAAATTTTTTTTTTAGTTTTTCATATGTGTCATTTAAACTCACATAATAAATGTAGTTATTTTCCACATGATAGTTAGGATTATTATGGCCATAGACGAGCCCACATCATTAATGTGTGGGCAATGGATTGCTGTATAAGTTTTAGCCAGGAATATCACGTTTTCAACATGACGGTGACTGATTTCGATCACAGGGTCCGAAAAATGCAGATGCTCTCAACTTTTTAATAACTGCGGAAAATGAGCTGAGCATGCGTAGCAGTAGCTGAAATGTTACTGATTCTAATAAACCTATCCTCCACCTGATAAATTGAGACCAAGGCTTAGATATATGACTGTCCAAAGGAATGTCCCACGTTTTTTATTAAAGTGAAACATAAGGCTAAAATAGTACATGGTACTGCTAGGAACTTTATATGTTCTTGATACAGTAGATCCTGTCACCAACGACCTTGCTTCTGCCAGGCAAAAAAAGTCCTTGGTGACAGAAAGTCGCTGGTCACAGGAACCAGTTTTTGTTGTAAAATTTGCGGGTGCGGTGGCAATGTTCAATGTCAGGCTAATGACGGCAACATTCACCAACCATTGACAGGTAGTCATTGTAGAACAAAGCACGCAGTTGCGGCAACATTTCAATGCCTGTTCTAATATCACTGATTATGACGGTGTTTTTCAGAATGGCCGCTAGCTACGCTAATCACGCTAACAGAGCACACGTTATATAAGCCCAGGTAGCTTCTGACCCTTTACAGGCATGAGGCGTTGTATATTCACATTAAATGTGTCACTATAGGACAGATGATGTAGCCCTGGTGAAACAAAAAAATAACTGGTGAAACCGAAAGGGAGCAGTAATTCATTACTGATGAATAATACACATTTGTGTTTACACTAACAGGAGCATTATGCCCACACTAGGACCACCTAGGGGGAAATAGTGTGGTTTAATTGATTAATTAGTTAATTATACACGTTTGCTAGGGTACACACAGCAATGATCGGACTCTATGACGTATGTATAGTTTATACATACATTATAGAGTCCGATCATTGCTGTGTTTACCCTAGCAAACGTGTATAATTAACTAATTAATCAATCAAACCACACTACAACCCCCCCCCCCCCAGTGACTAGGACGTATGTACCGTCCCCGTTGTGGCCGGACCACGCTCATAGGACATTTGCTACGTGTGAATAAACTCACGTGGACGGCTCATTAAGTAGTAAGGCAGTGTATTGTATTAAAGTGACTGGGGGATTAGTTATTTCCCGACGCCTTGTTGTTCTAATGTTGGCTAACCCTGCATCAACATCTCGTGCCAGCTGTATAGTCACCCAGTAAACATGATCCATTGACCCAATGTTGTTTTATTGCGGGCCGACTTCGAAGACAGTGGGCCAACGTTAAAACAACATTGGATCAACGACTTGTGTTTGCTGGTCAGTGATGGCGCGTCTCATGTCTGGAGAGGGGTGTACTGTTGACTGACAGGCTGTGTATAGCGTAATTATGACGGCGCCGCTCTGTCTACAAGCCAACACACAACTGAATAGCATTTGACATTTAGTGTGCTATAGACAATATTATTTGTATAATTAATCATGGCGTATCTTCTTATTACATTCCCTGAACAATTTAATACGATTGTATTTTAAAACATGTTTAATTAGCGCTAAGCAAAATAAACAATTTTATATACTTTTCACATAATGCGAGCATTAAATTGATTCATAGGGCATATCTTCAGTTGATCATTGGACATGAAGGTGCGTTGGATGATTTCCTACCGGCGCGAGGTGATATTGCTGTGCAGTAACATCAACGGTCTGAGGTAGATAGACCTCTTGCGACAACAGCCTGATCTTCCAGCGTTATACCCCTCTGTTAATCATGATATCCACACAGTCAGATCTGACATGCAGTGGTTTGCTCATGAATTTTTCCAAAAGTCGTATGACAAAAAAAGTTGAGGTCGTTTGACACAAGTAATATAATGACCTTCTGCCAGATATTTGAGGTCGCAAGTCGCGTAAGACAGAAAGTCGTTGATCACAGGTGGTTAACTATAGAAAAATGTTACGTGCGAGAAATAAAATCGTTATCAAACAAGAAGGAGGCAGTGACATCAGCGAAAAGGAAGTATATACAGTAGTTATTCGTTATAACACGATCGGTGGGGTCCATAAGTACGAATCGTGTTATAAGCCGATCGTGTTCTACGAAATGGCCCGATTTTATCTAGTACTACTAGGTCGATATGACTGGAGATACACGGGATGCGGTAATATAAATAAGTGACATGGGACACTATGCTAGCTTGTAGCATAAGGTTATTTCTCGGCCTTATTCGCGGTACAAATATCTGAGTTTTAGAAGTTATATGAATTATTATTTGTAAATAATAAAAATGTGAATTGGTTGAATGTGTCTGATATAAACAGTAGAAGTAAAATTAGTTGAATCAGGAATACAGGACTCGCGAACAGAGTGACGCTGTGTCATGTACAGTGTTTAATGACGTCATCGTTTTGAGGGTAGAGGTGTCAAAATCTCGTGAAATATCACTCTCAACGTGAGATCATACGAGACTGTCAATCATCCTGACACGGCCCGGTGCGGTGGGAGGCGGGTGTTGACCAATCAGCGTTTGAACACAACAAACACGATGTCTTTGCATTTTTTTGTATCGTGCAATCAATTACTACAACACGACTATTATGTTTTTTCCACATCGTGTAATAAAACAGCATATCACTGATGTTATATTATTCATAGAATAACTACCAAGCCTGTAGGCTTGAAATGGCTTGACACGCTCACGTTTACTGACGGCGTCGATCATCGCGTAACTGCTCGCAAATGAACCAGTGCTGATTTAATGCTGGGCCAGCGTCGTGGTCAGGTGAGATGGGAGGGAGATATTGACCAATCAGCGTTAGAACACGCTAGGCAATCAAACTTGTCGGTGAGCTGTCTATACTGACGGTGATTTGTGACTGATCTTATCGGCATAAAAATATATTTATGCAACAACATTAAATCTAATATAATAACTTAATTTATAATTTATTTAACAAAATGACATGTTTATCATAACACGAAATGTACTTGATATTATTTTTTATATTAGTTAATAAACTAATCTAACACCAGTCTTTTTGTATATTTTTTAATTGTGTAATAATTTATTATAACACGAATATGTTGCTCTTCTAAATCATGAAGTAAAGTATTATATCCCTGATATTATATTATTAATAGGATAACTACCAAGCCTGTAGGCTTAAAAACGTTTAAAACGCTTCAATAAATTATCCCGACCATGGCTAGACTTCTACCAGCAACGGGAGGGGGGAGTTAACTGACTCCCAAAATAAACTGAACAATACATGTACTTATTAGTTGTCACGGTTGATTCCACACACTTGATAGAACACCCGAGCTAATCCGTGTATTTTACATCTGCAATACACCAGTCTATATAAAAATATAACCAGGGCCAATACACATTGCCGTACTGCAGACACTAACCTTATGGTCACTAAGTCATCAAAACTAAAATAATAATCATTAATAATCATTCACAACTAGAGCAACATAGTCGTCAATCATTGTAATATAAATATATCTATTGCATAAAATAACGTGCTGCAGAAACATGATGACTAGCAATTTTGTAGCCGTACTTAGTATTGTTCTGACAAACACTGGGTTTTAAATTTACATGAATCGGGTTTGATGGGTGTAAAAATGTTAACGTAGCCAAGCGAGCCGACAATGTTGTTACAATGACGGGCCGACATCTGTAATGCTGGACCGATATTTAAGCATCATCTAGCCACTGCTTTCATTTCACTGACGGCGCCGAAGATTGCGTAACTGCCCGCCAATGGTCGATAAACGTTTTGATCCCAGGAGATCAAGCTCATATAAGATTTATGTTTATTTTAAATAATTGGGAATGGAATAAGACGGCGATAAATATTTCAAGAGTTAGCCATGTAGTACTTAACAGTGTACTACATGCCAAGAAACATGATGTGCTTCACAAAATTGTCGCGAACATAACACCTTGCAATACAAACGAGAACGCTGCTCGACTTTGCACAATGTGATTTGTGAAGAAGTGGCATTCATCAAACGATCGGCGTGTCATCACCTCTGGCTACCTATTTTAATACGTGATTTAAAAATAACCATTTTTTCGGTTAAACCTGCTGAATTAAGTTAATTTTATTTAATAGCTAGGATTACTGACATCAAATCGTGCACGTCATATTCGTGTTATAATAAAAAAAACATGTAAAAACATTTTTATTCGTGTTATAATATTTTTATTACACGATTTAAATAAACATGTTCTTTTGCTAAACACGCCACATTAAGTTAATTTGATTAAGTAAATACATTTTCTGAGATGAAATCGTGCACGTCACGCTCGTTTTATATAATCTATTACACGATTCGTGTTTGAATTGAATTTAGGTTCAAATACGAAATGAGATACTCTTGTTCTAAAAGGGTGTCGTTATGTGCTGTGCAATACCACTTGCCGGCGACTTGCGTGAGCGTCATGCGTGAAGGATTAGGCCTACCGCTACTGCACGATTAACATGTGACGTTGGCGGACAATTTCATGCTTAATTAGATGTTCAAATATTTATAACACGATTTTTCCAAAAAAATGGTAAAAAAGATAGTGTGAAATTTTTGGATCCATGGTTGGATCGTGTTATATCCGATTCGTGTAGTAACGATTCGTGCTATAACGGATAATTACTGTAGGGGAAGGCGGGGCACAATGGAATACCGGGGCACGATGGAATATTGTTGTATCTGATCAGCAAGGACACCGAATGAGTAAATTTTATTTTGAGGTTGTGCCTTCTATATGCTTCACTTTCCTCATTTCAAATGTTCAACGAAAGGAAAAAAATAGACTGAGTGGCGAGTAAATGTTAGTTTGTAGCTTTATTGATGTAAAATTATGTACTTGTATTGTGGGCTACAGCTGGATGACTATAGATATATTTTTTCTCAACTATGAGATGCCACATCCAAAAGTGATCAATTAATCAGATGAATAGATTGAATTTAACACATTTGACAATGTGGGTGATATTAGAGGATTTTAAGCTAGAAATCTATATGGGGCACAATGGAATACCCCTATTCCATTCCGCTGTTCCATTGTGCCCCGGTTGCGCAGTAGCATAATGTAAATGTTAGCATTCTCTGTAGATCTTTTAATCGAAGGTGTCCTAATTAACCACTGACTGGGGTAAATTTGGACACTCACTAATGACTTAGGAAATGGACTGAGAGTGGTCAATGCTATAAATGTGCACACCATTTTGCTTGCAAGTATTTTCAACTTAATAGCTATCATAAACAAAATACAATTTCCCAATTCTCGAAAAAAGAAAGGATGGTGACACCCATCCTACTGGTATCACACACACACGCCCATTCTACTGGTCACATATCCATCCTACTGGTCACTTACCCATCCTACTGGTCACACACCGATCATAGTGGTCACACATCCATCCCGCTGGTAAGACACCCATCCCACTGGTCACACATGTTGACACCCATCCTACTTGTCACACACACCCACCCTACAGGTCACACACAACCATCCTACTGGTCACACACAACCATCCTACTGGTCACACACCCATCCTACAAGTCTCTTATCCATCCTACTGGTCACACACCAATCCTACTGGTCACACACCCATCTTACTGGTCACACACAAATCCTACTGGTAATAATCCTACTGGTCACATACCTATCCTACTGGTCACAAACCCATCCTACTGATCCAATACCAATCCTACTGATAACACACCCATCCTACTTGTCACACCCGTGCTATTGGTCACGCACACTAATACCACTGGTCACACACCCATCCTAATGGTCACACACACGGGCACCCTTATCCTATTTGTCGCAATCCCATCCTACTGCTCACACACCCATTATACTAGTCACACCAATCCTACTAATACCACACCCATCCTACTAGTCACACCCGTCCTACTGGTCACATACATTCATATTAATGGTCACACACCTATCCTAATGGTCACACACACCCTTATCTTACTTGTCACGATCCCATCCTACTGGTCACACGCCCATTTTACTAGTCACATACCCATCCTAAATTACCACACACCCATCCTACTTGTCACACACCCATCATACTGGGCACACACCCATCCTACTGGACACAAACCCATCCTACTGTTCACACACCAATCCTACTGGTCACAAACTCATCCTACTGGTCACACACCCATCCTACTGGTCACACACCAGTCCTACTAATCACAAACCCATCGTACTGATCACACCCATCCCACTGGTCACACACCTATCCTATTGGTCACAAACCCATCCTACTGATCACACATCCAATCCTACTGGTCACACACTTATCCTTAATACTGGTCACACACCATTGCCTTCCTACTGGTCACACACCATTCCTGCTGGTCACACAACCATCCTACTAGTCACACACCAATTCTGCTGGTCACACACCAATCCTACTAGTCACACACCCATCCTACTGATCACATAACAATCCCACTAGTCACAAACCCATCCTACTGGTCACATACCCATCCTACTGCTCACACACTCATCTTACTGGTCACACACCAATGATGATACTGGTCACACACCAATCCTACTGGTCACACACCCATCCTGCTGGTCACACACCCATCCTACTGGTCACAAACCCATCCTACTGGTCACACACCCATCCTACTGGCCACAAACCCATCCTACTGGTCACACACCCATCCTACTGGTCACAAACCCATCCTCCTGGTCACAAACCAATCCTTCTGGTTACACACTCATCCTACTGGTCACAAACCCATCCTACTGGTCACTAACCCATCCTACTGGTCACACACACATCCTTATGGTCACACACCCATCCTACTGGTCACAAGCCCATCCTACTGGTCACACACCAATCCTACTGGTCACAAACCCATCCTACTGGTCACACACAAATCCTACTGGTCACACACCCATCTTACTGGTCACAAACCCATCCTACTGGTCACAAACCCATCCTAATGGTCACACACCCATCCTACTGGTCACATACCCATCCTACTGGTCACACACCCATCCTACTGGTCACACACCCATCCTACTGGTCACACACACATCCTACTGGTCACACACCAGTCCTACTAGTCACAAACCCATCCTACTGGTCACACACACATCCTACTGATCACACACCCATCCTACTGGTCACACACTAACCCTACTGGTCACACACCCATCCTACTGGTCACAAACCCATCCTACTGGTCACAAACCTATCCTACTGTTCACACACACATCCTACTGGTCACACACCCATCCTACTGGTCACACACCCATCCTACTGGTCACACACACATCCTACTGGTCACACACCCATCCTACTGGTCACACACTCATCCTACTGGTCACACACTAACCCTACTGGTCACACACCCATCCTACTGGTCACACACCAATCCTACTAGTCACAAACCCACCCTACTGGTACTATACTTGTCCTACTGGTTACACACGGGTCATACTACTGGTCACACACCTATCCTGCTTGTCACAAAGCCATCCTACTGATCCAACACCCATCCTACTAGTACTAATCACACACCCGTCCTACTGGTCACACACACTCATATTGATATGGTCATACACCCATCATGATAGTCACACACACTCTTATCCTACTTGTCGCAAACCCATCCTACTGGTCACACACCAATCCTACTGGTCACCCATCCAATTTTGAATTTAAAGCGATATTTTTTTTATCTGACTATTTAGTTTTTAAAACTGGGAGTCGGTACCGCTTGAACCTCCCCCCCCCCTCTGGATTCGCCAGTGATATTTGTTGGCAGTTTTGATAACATTTTGACCCTGCCTAGCCAGGTCAAGTACCTCATTTTTGTAAATTCAATAATTCTGAAAAATGGCAGAAAGTATCAGTGACCCGGGTGGGGTGATAAATCATACATATATTTTATACATATTTTCATGAAGATGACCGGGGCACAACGGAACACTGGTATTCCATTGTGCCCCAATAGCCGGGGCACAATGGAATACCACGCCAATATATATTTTCTTAAAATATCTGGTTATGACAAATATACCTTGGTGTAATATTTTACTGTATTAATCTGTGGTAGGTTGTGGTTAAATAACTTAACAGAAAAGTTGGAATTTGTCACATCACATGTTTGGGTGGTGGTTTTAAGTTAGCTATCCCGTTGTGCCCCGGTCTCCCCTACTTGATTTACAAGCGAGCAAATACAGCCTTTTGCCAGCGCTATGGCAGGAAGAGCCAGTTAAAAAGCAGTGAATTATGCCTAGTTTACCAGGGAGCAGATAATGCCTTTTGACTTTGCACAGGCAGAAAATGTTAACCGGATGTTAACGACATGTTAACGGCAGACATTTGTTCGGAAAGTCAAACTAATTACTTGGGAGCCTTTGTCTCCAAGCTAAAAAAGAATGACAGAACAAAGTTTTTGAGTTTTTGCGACCCCCAAAGAAGTTGATCTCACTGCCCGCATTGGACTAAATTTCCACTTTTCCAGTCGGACAACTGGCTAAAAAATCGACTAGTCCTTCCTGAAAATATCAATTGTCCTCCTGACTCGACTCGTGTGTGTCGTAAGTTCAAAATATCGCTGTGACATGGCAGTCTCCAATGCTAATGGTGTGTTAGTAAGATTGATTTGTGACGGCTCGGGTCCTAGATTTATTAGATCGTGTTTTGTACTATTGTATTATTTAATAGTCTAATAATAATTAACAGTTAATACTTTCATGTTTACTTAAACGTGTTGCGGTTCGATATAGTCACGTAATCAACACGAATATAGGCATAAGCAAGTTTCTGTACCAGGGATAGTCAATCGGCCACGCGGGAACTAGTGAGTAGCCAGTAGGCCTACACACATACCCCAGCCAGACGGTAATCAAGTGATTGCTGCATTGAAGGTGTGACATTTTACAGCCACGGGCCGCAGGTAACCTGCAAATAATTCACCACCGCATTATCTTCGAATGAGTACGACTATATATGTACATTGATAGAAATGAGTCGGCGAAATATAGACCTACGTTAATACCGGAATAAAAACGTAACAAATACATTTCACATAGTGGGCGAAATTTCAAAACTGCAAGCCCCAGAATGTCGTCTAGACTCCTGTGATAAGTGACATGACATAACTAATCCGTTCGTACTATACCCTGCCTGATGAGCCGTGTTCATTCACGCATCGACGAGGCTACACTCACGGCATAGGTGATAACGGCGCCAACGCGATGACAAAACTATACTGACCCTTCACAGCTCAATGCTCTCACCTGAGCGATCAGACATGTCATTGATCTAGTCACATACATCGCGCACTTGTTCTATACTGCCCAGGAGCTCAAATAAAAAAAAAGCAGCGCGATATCGTCCGGTAATTATGGTATTTAAAAAAAGGCTATAAATGTTGTGGTCTCTGAAGGCATAAAAATGTGTTCTATTTATTTGAAAAAAAAAACTTTTAGGATGGTTTAAACTTAGAACTAGGCTTAAGGTCTGGAAGAGAAATAACGGCAAAACCTGTATTATCGCCCAATGTACAGATTTCTGTAAATTAGATTGTACTTCTAAACTCAATATTTTGTTCTAGGACCTAGTACAATAAAATAACCTATTGGTACAGTCAGAGTATATATTGTCGAACATTCCTGTAGAATTTTATGAAAATCAAATGGGTAGCAGATACTTTTTTCGGGACCACAAAAAATAGGCGTAAAGTGAAATTTAGCATTTTTTTACATTTGACCTTGACCTTCCACCGACATTATTGAAGGTCAAGGTCACCGAAAAAAATAAATAAAAGTGCAACAGCCATTGACACTTAACGTCCGTCCGGCCGCCCGAAGCAGGTTAAAAGGCCCAGGTCGGATAAACTGTCCACATCATCTATTTAAAGTGTGTGGCCTGGGACATCCACATATCAATTGTGTGGCCTGGGCTGGCTGGGGCTTACTCTAATGAGCTTCCGCAACCATACGTCCGGCCAGACCCCTGGTTGAGCCCCAGACCACACACTTTCAGTTGATTTCCCCAGGCCACACACTTTCAGTTGATGGCCCCAGGCCACACACTTTAGTAGATATGACCCCAGACCACACACTCTGAGTAGATGGCCCTAGGCCACACACTTAAAATAGATGGCCCTTGGCCACACATTTTTAGTTGATGGCCCCAGGCCATACACTTTTAGTTGATGGCCCTAGGCCACACACTTTATTAGATATGCTCCCAGAAGACACAGTTTCAGTTGATGGCCCCAGGCCACACACTTTAAATAGATGGCCCCAGGCCACACACCTTTTAGTTGATGGCCCCAGGCCACACACTTCAAATGGATGGCCCCAGGCCACATATACTTTAAGTAGGCCCAGATAACACCAAGTGTGTGGCTTGAGACCATCAACTGATAGTGTGTGGCCTGGGTCCATCAAATTAAAGTCTGTGATCTGGGGCGATCTATTTGAAGTTTGTGGCCTGGGGCCATCAACTCATAATTTGTGGCCTGGGGCCATCAACTTAAATTTGTGTGGCCTGGCTCAGGCTGGGGCTATCAACCTCAAGTGTGTGGCCTTGGGCCATCCTTTTGAAGTGTGTGGCCTGGGGCCATCTAGGTAGGCTATCAGGTGTGTGGCCTGGGGCCATCTAAGCATGATTTATTAAAGCTTAAGTAATCTTGATTTGGATGGCCCCAGGCCACACACTTTGGAATTGATGGCGTAGTAAAATATCGATTTGAAAGTAGTTCTCAGTTTATAAGATGCCCTGGGCCCTAGTTGAGAAGATTTCTAGACACTTCGTTCCATGTACAACTATTAACTGACCAACTCGTACCATTTAAAATTCCAAACCTACCAACTCTTGCCATTTTTTCTACCAGCTCGTACCATTGTCGATACTAAACCTACCAACTAGTACCATATAACCAGTTACCCTTATACTCACTGAATAAACTGTGGGACATGCTATATGCCTATTATAATACATACTGATGAAATATACAATTACGAGTATAGTCGAAATTATATATTTCATTAGTATGTATTAATCGAATTATGTTTTTTTAATATGTATTTAATACATCGATAGATAGATAGATAGATAGTATTTATTTGACCTTTGACAAAGAAAAAAATTACACAACAATATATATACATTGGTGGTCTGGAGACTCTTTTTAAGGTCGATTGGGACCGCTAGCAAAAGAGCCACCGCAAAACGTTCAGACAACAACAATTTTAAAATGAAATAAACATATATACATATGAAAAATATAATGATTTTTAAATTGTAATAAATAAGAAATGACAGTTAAATATTGGCATTTTTGCATGAATAGCACTGTGCATTGTTGCACGTACTTGAATATAAAGTTATAAAGTATTTTTTTATATAATTAGAGAAACCTTTAAAACTATGTGTTTGAACTTTATCATGAATTATATTTGGCGTATGATTTATTTTCTGAATTAGATCGTATCGTAAACATTTTTTGCGAAATTCCCTTCTGGTTTCAATCTGTCTAATATTTAAACAATTCCTGGTATTATAATTGTGTAAGTTGGTGATCTGGTCTGGACAAAAATCTTTAAAAAAATCGGGTACATTACTGTGGATACATTTAAAAACAAATTTGTGTTGGTTGAGTTCAAAAATATGATTGACTTTTAATAGGTTAAATTTTATAAATATTGGGTCTGTATGACTAAATATAGGACATTTATCAATTATTCTAAGAACCCTTTTTTGAAGTTTATATACCCGTTTGAAATCATACCCCCACGCAAGAATACAGTAATGTATGTGTGGTAGAATCAACGTGTTATACAGTGCTAGTAGTATATTATTGGGTAACGTAGTCTTTAAACAATTTATTATTCCCACGGACTGGGACATTTTGTTACATATTTTATTAACATGTGTTTTCCAAGTGAGATTATTGTTTATAAGTAGGCCTAAAAAGTTGAATTCCTTCACATGATCTATGTCATTGTTATTAAGCTTAATATTCGGTATATGAATCTTTCTGGGGGGTTTATAAAATAACATGAATTTGGATTTGTCGCAATTTGGTGATAACAAATTAGCCGCCAGCCAATCAGCGACTTTTTTCATCTCGGAGTTAATTTTTGTCTCTAGTATTTGTCTATTTGACATGTCCTGTTTGTTAAGGTTAATTAAAAAAGTGGTATCGTCCGCATAGGAAATTAATTTAAACAATTTTGTTGATTCGGGTAAATCGTTAATGTATACTAGAAATAATAGAGGGCCTAATATGGATCCTTGCGGTACACCTGTGGTGATTGGAAGTAAATTTGATTTGATTTGATTAATTTCAACGTATTGTTTTCTGTCAGATAGATAATTTTTCAGTAAATTTAGATACATGTCTTTTATGCCAAGAAAGCTAAGTTTATGTAGGAGAATGTTATGGTCTAAAGTATCGAAGGCTTTAGATAAGTCTAAAAAAATGGCTAGCGGAACTTGCCCACTATCCATAGCACCTGATATTCTATCGACCAATTCAAGTGCTGCAAGTTCCGTTGAGTGATTAGATCTAAATCCATATTGACTTCCATATAGAAGATAATTTTTAAAAAGGTATGAATTTAATTGTTCATGGATAACTTTTTCAAATATTTTAGAAATGCTGTTGAGAAGCGAAATGGGTCGATAGTTATTGACAGTAGTGGGGTCATCTTTTTTAAATAATGGTACAACTTTAGCAATTTTTAGGCTGTCTGGAAATATGCCTGTTTCTAATGATTGATTGATTATTATGGTTAATGAGGGAACAATCTCCTGTTTTATTATTTTTATTAAATTGTTACTAATATTGTCTGGTCCAGCACTTGTTTTAGGCTTTAAACTGTCAATAATTTTGCTCACAGAGGCTTCGGTAACCTTTTCAAAAACCAAACGTTTTTTTGTAGGATTTTTTAGATAATTTGAATATTTATTTGAACGAGATTTTGGATGGCTGATTTTTCTAGAAATGTCCTGTCCAATATTAATAAAATAGTTATTGAAATGGTTTACAATATCAAGCATATTGCTTGTTAAATTGCCAGCTATGTTAATATTATCTGCGAATCCTTTATGTTTTTTTTTTATTTTTATTTAAAATTGTAGAAATAGTGGCCCAAGTTTGTTTTAAATCTGACTTATATTTAAGAAATATTTGTGAATAGTATTGTTTTTTAGCGATAAATATGGTACGTCTTAGAATATAATTGTATGTTTTAAAGTTTGTTTTGAGTATACGATAATGATTTGATTCTAAAGGACTTTTACATAGATTTTTATACATTTTATCTCGCTTATTAATCGATTTTACAATAGCAGATGTAATCCATGGTGATTTCTTATGTTTTCGTTTGTTTATTTTTTTCTTTTTTTCGATGATGCGTGCTTGCGACATGTGCCTTTCTATAATAGGCCTATATCTATCGCTCATGCATTAGGACTATCCCCATGCTTCAAACAACGTTTTAAAATAATAAAATTAATTAAAAAAAATAAGTAAGTTTAGGCCCTAATACATAGCACAATATATAGTTGATGATAATTACGTCCAAACGTTGAAGACACACAACTTCCAATTAAAATAGGAAGTGCGACTTTTACAGGGGTTATAGAACGGCGCCGTTATAGATTGCATTTAAATGGTTGGTGTAATGTTCGTTCCACATCTAGATTAAAGGCAAACTTGTTTGAAGTAACACAACACCAGTGTGGAAGAAAGGGAAGTGCGACTTTTACAGGTGTTATGCAGCGGCGCCGTTACAGTTTGCATTTACAGAGTCAATCTGTGTGATGTACATTACACGACTGATCAAAGGTTGTGACATATTGTATTTACTATCTGTATAAACTGACATAATCAAGAAAGTCCAAACATCATTATAGTTATATCTATAGTATGAATTAAACAGTATAGTGAATTAAAATAAGATATAATGTTTTTGTGCGAGAGCCATGTCCAGTGTGAATTGCACAAATAATTCTTAACCGCCATTATTACTGTTACTAGTTGTTAAGTTAACAGGTTTATATCAGGGAATCTACGAGCTCATAGCGACTGTGTTTGCATGGTCACATGGCTCGTAGCTACCAGTGTCGCGGATTGCCACATTTATTGTACTGCTTTATATTATATTTGGTTTTTAAAAATACCATATAATTTTTACCATTGTCTTATTTCATACTCCAGTTACTGTAGCATAATTATGCACTTGTATATATTTTTGGTTTCTACGCTTTCCAAAATGTCTTTTTTGCTACTATATATAATTAGTATGTTATACATAGGCTAGTAGCTATTTTATGCATGCAAATGTTCATTTTCACAAAAAAATGTCTATACTGTTTATAACGAAGGGCCGTAGATGGCGGAACATTGCTTCAGTAGCTGTGAGGCTGATATCTCCTCTTCTGTGTACTGTGCCCAGATGCGGAATAGACGAGCCATGGATGGTCCTGTATCTCTTTCGGTGGTAGCGGCATAGCTTTTAAAAACACCACACACCGTGCTTTAATCACAATGTAAGCTGTGATGTAAATTTGAGGCGTGGGCTCAACACTATAGGGCCTAGGGCTGCAATCAGGCGACAAAAAAAGCTTTCCAGTGAATACGATACTTTCATTATGTTGCGTTTATGTTGGTCCACCGTCAACGACATAATAGTATTTCAGACAAACGCTAAATATTGTGAAAATATGTCTTCATTATTCCCTGATAACACAGCATAACATAACAGTGATCACTGTCGTAGTCACTCAGTGAATATGAGATAACCACGGCTGCAGATTGCAATTATGCTAGTAATATAACTCCGCAGAGGATTAACCCTTCCGCTGATTTGTATTGAACAAGACAAATTTAAAATCTACAAATTATAATGTTACTTAATAATATCTGCTGTCTGTTCAAATATTTTACGAATAATCAAATTCAATGTCGACTTCCATTATCGTCATATCAATAAGTACTAGTATCTTATCCCGGAAGCTTGAATTCCCGGCCCGTTGATTATAATTATAATAATCAATAGGCCTATGTATGTGGATATAAAGATATAGGTCGGCCTAAGTTTTATTTATTATTATATCATTATTACTAGTTAAGTACTGGCCCAGGCTAAAATCATTAAAAAATCAGTGATTTTATTTTGGCTTCTCAATATGACAATATGATGTAAACATGTCCATAGACTAGAACTGCAAATTTTTATAATTTTCTTGCTGCGCATTTATCGGTTAGGCTAGATATAGAGACAAAATTCCTGATTTCCAATTTTTGACAACCATGTCAAAAATAAGAAATACGGGAATTTCGTCTCTATATCTAGCCTACAAACTGACTGTATTACTGCGGGTATGTTGAAACTGCTTGACCCAAGCTTGTATTGACACACAGTAAACACAAAACATGTGTATGACTTTATGCAGACGTTGGGCTGATGTTGTATAAATGTTATACAAATGTCTTGTGTTTGCTGAGCAGGAGGACTTTATCTCAAACATTTACTCAATGTTGGTTCAATGTTGGGCCAGCGTCGCAGACATTGGCCTAGCATTAAAACAGCATTGGATCAATGTTCCATTTAAGTGGTATCCTGTAATCAGTTCAGTGCCTATATTAATGCCGTCAATCTGTACTCAATAGGCTACTGTTGGCCTACACTTGACTGCCCAAGGCATGCGCGTTTTGCAGTTGAATATTTCTTTAGGCTATGTTAAATCGGGACTCTGAATAAAGAGTGAAGTTTAGCTATGTTGAACGCCCATTGAATCAATTGTAGGCCATTGAGTGGGAAAACTCACACTATAGACCTATATATAAAGTCCTGTTTATATGGTGTAAAACAACAAACAATCCAGCAATCAATTTAAAATTGATAGTTTTAAAGAATAATACCATGCTTAACACATTGCACATGTAATAGATATGTCAGTAGGCAGTTTAATACATTATGACAGATATATTTTTTTGGTCATCTAACCATAAATAATAAATATATAAATATAACATAATTATTTACACAGGGGCATATTATATGGGTAAAACAAAAAATTGGGGTAATTTTACATAAAATTAGTGTCCCCAGGACTTAAAAGGTCCGAATTTTGATTTAAATATAATAATATTAAAAATAAAAGGTTCAACTTCACGTTTAAGCATTATTACTTAAAAATGTTTAGATTATTTGTAAAAAAAATAAATATATATATGGTTTTATAAGAGCTCTATGTCATGGAAACGTGGAAAATGGCATGTCCCCATAAAAAATTCCACTATTTGAAACTTCACTGTAGGATACAAATACACAATATAATTCTAATAATTACATTTCATGGCTAGGCATTGTTCACTTAAACTAATCAATGATCAAAATTTGACTTGAAAATGATATAGATATATATAATTTCGATGAATATATATGTCCCCACATTTGCACTCTACTCCGTTATCATCATTGTAGCATGCCCCATCAAGTGAATTACCCGGCTAAGCCAAGCTACTCACATTGCGTGGAGCTCGGTCGCACTGACGACCATTTTTCCACAGCTGCCCGTGTAAAAAAGACAGTGACTCCGCCTACCGATAAGACGGTAGCGGTGTTGGCCCTAGTCAGCTAGCGCGCTCTGGTGATCACAGTAGAGCCAAGTCCGCTAGAAAATGGCTTTCAGTGTAACAGAGCCTTGCGATGTCATCAGGGTACAAGTGAATAATCATGAAGTAAAATTATATCAAGTGTAGTTTGATACACTTAACATGCTTAAGGCCCTTATACGAGTTTTTCACCTTGAAATAATTAACATTGTTGACTGACACGTTATTCGAAGCAGGTATTTCCAAAACGTTAGAAAATATGCTTTTGTTTTTACTACTCCGTTCCTAGCCTTGTGGGTTTAAAAACGAGTTTGGTTTTATGCTTGCATGCCTAGGACAGTTGTTATAGGGACTATTTCCACCCGTATGATACATCTTTGAATTATTGCCCATATATTTTCATCTATCATGTTAATCCCAAGAATACTTTTAATTTTACCACTCCGTTACACTCTACTACGTTACCACGAAAAGGGAATGGAGTAGTGAATTGCCAAATTTTGTGGGTTTTAAAGTCATAATGATTGATGATATAGTATTTTAAAACATGGCTCATTGTCCCCATATAAATACAGCACCCATTTATGATCGATGTTATGATAAGAAAGTTATACAGTTTATATTTATGTCGAGCCAAACATTTGGTAACGGAGTTGAGTATTTTCTGGCTTGGTAACAGAGTTGAAATAAGGATTTTTGTGTACTCCGTCAAATTGTCTTAAAATTTTGGCTGTTCTGAGATACGATTGTTCAGTATTATGCTTCAATAAGGATATCACGTTTAAAAGTGTGATGTCAAGCTAAACAAAGTAACATCATTTTTGAAATGGTTTGGATTTGGTAACGGAGGAGTAAGTGGAATGTTGCAACTTTTTTAAAACTATGTTTTTAAAGCGAAAAAAAAATTTCTAGCGCAGCCAGTGACTTTTTTATGTTCTATTGGGATCAGTGCACCAAACTCATCCAGTGGTTTTCCTCCTCTTTGATGGTCACCTCACTGCCATTTTTGATGCTAAAAAATTACCCCAATTTTTGGTTTTACCCATA
This sequence comes from Flabesymbios commensalis, assembly GCA_964017125.1. NCBI lineage: Eukaryota > Metazoa > Annelida > Polychaeta > Terebellida > Flabelligeridae > Flabesymbios > Flabesymbios commensalis. The sequence continues at coordinate 57,253,461 of OZ024903.1, forward strand.
TAGACTAAATGCTTATTTTTTTGCCAAATGTCTGATATTACATTATTCGGTATCATTTTATTTTAATAATAAATTATATATGGTATTGATCATAATGGTACGAGTTAAGGTAGGGATATTGGTACGAGTTGGTAGATAGGTTGGTATGAGTTGGTAGGTATTTGGTACAAGTTGGTCGGTTACCAGTTGTAGGCCTAGGCTACATGGTAAGAAGTGTCTTGTTACTGGTTACCGTTGAGAGCAGAATAACAAAGACTGCTTATCATACACAAAAAGAGCTGTGTATTACAACGGCCTATGCGAGCGCAGCTAGCTGCTGTAGGCCGATTATAAAGCGCTAACACAAAAAAAGCCTGTTTCAAAATACATTTTTTTCCGTAACTTTTTTCTTCCTTATCCGCTTTTAAAAAATGAGGCCTATTTTTAAGTTTTTAAAATCGTAAGACCCTGAAGAATAAGATTAAGAAAGCATAGGTAATAAAAAAGTTAAATTAGCCTATATTTTATTGTCAACGTTCAAGTGCCTAAACTAAAACTAGAGTAGAGCCTAAAGGCTAACGTTAGAGGTAAACTTAAAATTAAAGTTAACTAAAGTCTCACGCTGTTTTTTGGAGTTTCGTTTATTTCCATATATTCCATCCTCACAAGGACGCTTCAATTGGTTAGGTGTATTGAAGGACATTTTAATCAGATGAGAAAAAAGTCAAGCTATTGCCTAGATCTTTTATACTTTCGCATTTCATTATCAGTGATTATCATTGAAATGTTGTTTCAGCAGTTCACGTGTCTAGTCTGGTGATAGAGGGCGATAATACCTCCATTTCGTATGATGGCAATGGGTCGCACTAAATTTATAAAATTAGTAAAATGTGATCTTCAAGTACAACTTATTATAGTTGTCTAAACTGTTGTTCTCGCAGTGGATCTATCGTACTATTGTATTGGTTTGGTCAGTTGCCACGCCGGCAGACTGCTCTCACCAATCTCCGATCCACTATCATTTTGTTTACTATTTTGGCGACGGTAAATAAATAACTCGAATCCTTCTTTCTCTTATTCTCTCTTTATTAGTAGTCCAGACATAATAATCAATGCTGTGCACGGGGTCAGCTCGTTATTCCGACAGGTCTATATTCCGACAGGTCGTTATTCCGACAGGTCTATATTCCGACAGCTCGATATTCCGACAGGTCGTTATTCCGACAGGTCTATATTCCGACAGGTCGATATTCCGACAGGTCGTTATTCCGACAGGTCTATATTCCGACAGGTCGATATTCCGACAGGTCTATATTCCGACAAGTCGATATTCCGACAGTTCGTTAATGCGACAGTTCCTTGATGTAAATTGTAATGGGAATTAGTCTGTGAGATGAACCACTTTTAATTACGTGTCTGGGCCCAAAAGGTTTAAAGAGTGTTTCTAACTCAGAATTTCATGCTGATCCTGAAATTCCATTTCTTAAATGCCCCAGACGCTGCATTTTCTCAGAATATAGCATTTTGCGTGTTTTTTTCATACATAAATGGTAAAATGGCTATTTTAACAACTGACACTGTTTAAATGTATACATAAGAACATGTGATGCCAAATTAAGCTGTCTGATACATGTGATCCAATAATAAGACAACAAATTCAGCGCTGAGACCGACTTTATACGTCAGAATCTGACGTCAGTCTCAGCACTGAAATATTTAAAAATAATAATAATGGCGTTAGATCCATAGCATAAGTATTCAAATTAGTCATGGGACATATTTACTCCCGAATTGTTCAAATCGTCCCAAAAGCACCAAATTTGGGCCACGTATGGCCAAGGCCATAATACTTTTGATTTATCGTGGGAGCCAAGCTGAACTCGCGCCGTGGGCGCTTTATTATACAAATAAAAGATGGCCGCCTTTCAAATTATGGTCATTTCATAACTAATAGACGTAGAGACGCATGTGATACCACTTTTCTATGGTTTTGGAATATGTAGGATTGTTTTATGATATTTTGAAGTTGATTTGGGAATTATATAAAACACACAAATATATGTAAAAGTTATTTCGTCAATATATATACGGCATGATAGCGGTTTAAGCGACGCAGATCAGCAACACAATCGTATGTATCAGGCATTGATAACGACCTATCCATAATATTTGCTACCAGAGCCAGTCTTTGGAGTTCCTGTTTATCAGCCATATTAGATAAATTCAAAATGGCCGCTGTTCATAACAAGCCCACGTCATAACTTGCCAACTAATAGCAGTAGAGACACACTTAATAGCATTTTTCTACGGTTTTCATAAACGATTTTAAATATATATTAGTTCCTTAAGGGCAGTGAATATTCTAAAAATCGTACTATCTAAGCAAAAGAGTTGAGTTAGACGTCGAAATTAAGAGCTTATTATTTCATTTGTTTTTTAAGAGATCGTTTCCAGCCGGGACGAAAGTTTTTTTTTAAAGTTTTTTTTTACCGTTCACATGTCAACTTTGCCATTTTTATTTCCTTTTTTTGTGTACGTTTTTTTAGGCTGCGCGAATCGGTTATACGCTTGGTTGCTATTATTATACCACGAATTTGAACAGTTTGGGTCACTGCATTACACAGCAAGGAAAGATTTCGGCCGCAGCGGGACTCGAACCAGGCACTCCCGGACTCTCGAGTCCACCACGCGACCAATGATCTATCCTGGCGCCACGAACATGAACAAGATAATAAGTAATAGTATTTATAATAAGAATAATATAGTATAATATTATAGTTGTGACTCAAGGCACAACATAATTATATTTTCATATTAGCCTACTGTTTTGGATTTCACGCAACACAGCTATACAACTTTTACCTCGAAAATAGTTTCAGTACTGATGTTGATGAGATTGCTAATTTGTACCAGCATTTTGGACGACGTTAGAGCACTATGGAGGTCGCTCAATAATATTTTGCTCAATTTAATAGTTGGTGATGTATTTTCTGAGCAGTCAGGGAAAAATCAGGGGAATGTGTGGGAACAATAATTAAATGCATTAATTTATTAGGCTGGAATATACATATATATATATATATACAATAATTGTATACATCTGCAATTTTGTAAAAACAATTTTTGATATCAAATACGTTGACATAATTAAATTTAGTTATGCCATTGGTTGGCATATTAAGCTGGATCTGAACGCATCTATATATCACAGCTGTACAAAGAAGTGTTGGCATATATAGGCCTCAATACTCCCAAAAACACCCCCTAAATGGCTCCCAGAAACTCAGGGTAGACAAGGTTAAAGGGACTGGCCCAGGCTAAAATCATAAAAAATCGGTGATTTTATTTTGGCTTCTTAATATGACCATATGATGTAAACATGTCTATAGACTAGAACTGCAAAAGGTTTTTAATTTTTGTGCTGCGCATTCACCAGTTAGGCTAGATATAGAGACGAAATTCCTGATTTCTAATTATTGATAACCATGTCAAAAATTAGAAATACGGGAATTTCGTCTCTATATCTAGTCTAACTGGTGAATGCGCAGCACAAAAATTGTGGTCATATTATTCAGTCAAAATAAAATCACCGATTTTTTTATTATTTTATCGTGGGCCAGTCCCTTTAACCCTTCCAGTGAGGGCAAATGCGTTCAGATCTCAAATAAAGCACCGATTGTAAATTATTAGTCCTAACTGGTCCACTTTTGAACGCCTATTTGAAGTTAGCATTTGCATCACCAATGCAAGCTTCAAATGAATAATACATGTCAAAGAATGATGCAGCACGAAAAGAGTTCACAAGTAACAACCTTAGTATTTTAGATATAGATCTTCATCGCTATTCATCACCACAGTAGCTGTTAATAGTGGTTAATCCTCCCATCACTATTATTTTTATGTCGGAATTACGACCTGTCGAATATAGACCTTTCGGAATATCGACCTGTTTGTTGGACTATAGACCTGTCGGAAAAGCGACCGGTTTGTCAGACTATCGACCTGTCGGAATAACGACCTGTCGGAATATCGACCTGTTTGTCGGACTATCGACCTGTCAGAATAACGACCTGTTTGTCGGAATATCGACCTGTCGGAATAATGACCCGTCGGAATATCGACCTGTCGGAATAACGACCTGTCAGAATAACGACCTGTTTGTCGGAATATCGACCTGTCGGAATAACGACCTGTCGGAATATCGACCTGTCGGAATAACGACCTGTCGGAATGACGACCCGGACCCCTGTGCACACAATCAAATAGAATGCGACGGCCTTACACCATGCGGCTTGGGCTCTGCAGTCTGGACGGAGCGTCCATCTATGTCTGTGTCTGTAGTGAGAGTGGAGCGTGATTGTTTGGCGGCAAAAGCTAGTCAAAACGAGGCCGCTCAGGCGACGTCCACTCGTCAGCATCCATAAACCCGAGCGGTTCCAAAGTGAGGCAGGAGGCTGGTCCCACATTACCTCCGAGCTAAGTGACTACGTATGAACACAAACTAACTTTTGGGTAAAGCGTCGGCTCGTCGTTCAATTTGAACAGTGCACAAAACCAACATAGATTAACCAAACACTGTACGTAATATAACGTTCGTTAAGGTCCAGGTTTCATCATTCATTGATAAACGTAACGAGGACATGGTATGGACGTAGTCATAATAACCCTAACGTCCCCAGAACGTTTCGATAACGTTACATTTATGTTTTACGTTCTAAAGACGTAAATGGGAGTACACAGAGTTACGTCCTAAGTACGAATGCTGTACGTTGTGGGACGTTATTACAACATAAAATTGTTTGCAGGGTGGGTAGCGAGCATCACATGCGCAGCATAACAATTTAAAGTCCACTTGTTTCCCATCCTCGTAACAACATTGTTCCTATCCTCATGACGTGGTCACCAATTTCGTACTATTAGTTTTGTCAGTTGCCACGCCGGCAGACTGCCCTCACCAATCTCCGATCCACTAGCTATCATTTCGTTCACCGTTTTGGCGATGATAGATAAATAACTCCTTTCTTTTATTCTCTCTTTATTAGTAGTCTGGACAAAATAACGCTGTGCACACAATCAAATAAAATGCGACGACCTTATGCCATGCAGCTTGGACTTCACAGTCTAGATGCAGTGTTCGTCTATCTCGGTGCCTGTAGTGAGAGTGGAGCGCGATCGGTTGGCTGCAAAAGCTAGACAAGACGAGGCCGCTCCGGCGACGTCGGGGTAGGACGCTGTTCCCACAGATCTTTAACCTTGTTATTCTGCGACCTTTGTTTTGTCTAGTTAGCAAAATCTCACCCTCCACATGTTACGGGTTAGCAGCAATGTCTATCTGAACCGTAAGTCCGAGTGTCATATGTGACACGCGATCGATTTAACCCCTATTACCGCCCTCGAAATACATTTAATTGACTCCACCTAACTTACTGACCTTCTATGAAGCCACTCAGCTTATTTTGAAACATTCGCTCAGTTATTTATCGTGTGAGAGCATTTCTAAAACACCTCCGAAAAATATTTTGGTCATTTTAACCATTTGTGACGATGTGGGTATCTTACGTTTCAGATACATGCTGCGTTCTAGCCCGGAACGTAGTGGAGGGTGAGATCGTTCTAACTAGTTTTGTCATGATATTTCTCCGTTTTTTCTTTGGCCCGAGCCAATACTCCTGATTTGCACTAATATAATTAAAATAATATTTTTTATGACAAAGAGAATCAATTAATATGCTTATGATCATAGTGATACAAATATCATTGTGATAGAAATTTAAAAATTTGGTACACTAGCCAGTATAGTCTACCTAAAATATTAATATAGACAAGTTATGTGAACTGGGTAGGTCCAGAAAGCCCACGGCCAAATAAATGTAAAATAATAAATTCATACATTTTAATGAGGAGGGTAGGATCATCCCATTTGATATTTACCAAATTTCAGGTGGAGGGCCTGTGCCACTAGAAATATAATATTATATTTGTCTTCTTCATTCTTCAAAAAATCAATGCACATTGTATGGTTGATAAACGTAATTTTTTTATGTAGGCCCTATATCATGCATAAAAAGTATTATTAATAAAAATACATGATTGTGTAGGCCCTATTATTTAAAAAAAACATATTTTGCCATAGAGTTAGCTCTATGCCTATTTATTAAACCGCAGATCCAGTTCGTTTATATTACATAACTTTTATGCATTGATTAGATCGATTTAAAGGCCCATACCCAGGCAAATAGCATTTCTTTTTTTTGTTCTGTTATATCTGTTTGACTGAGTGAAGGCAACATTTCGATAGATTACATTTAGAAACATCCGTTGGCAACGTAATGAGGTTTCAAAAAAACGAATTATGACAAAATGTCGGTCAATACATTTTTGTCTTTTAGATCCACCCGTTTTTAAATTCAGTTGTTTGAGAGGAAGCTGACATCGAGTCACCGATTTGATTAATTTCTTCTAATTTACTAGCCGTAATCTATGACAAAAAGTTTTAAACTCGTATTAGGATAAGTATGTAAGGTTGCAGATGTATCACATTGTCAAAGACGTTGCTAGTTTAATTACATTGTCATCGGGAAATCACAGCTCAACGGTGCTTTCCCAACGGGTCTCTTATTTTTAAACACGAAGGGTCAACACCTCTAAACTCAGCCAATTGACATGTTTTACATCTTTGCGGGACACCGTGAATATCGCCAAAATACACAGGTAATATTCATGGTATGTTCGTGGCTGGTGTAATGACAAAAAGGAAGGGATTTTCCTTAGTGTTGATCCTTTCAAAGATAAAAACAAATCAACATTGGACCCTTCATCTAGACCCTCAGCAGCTTGGTCAAACCCAATATAATAAAGAAATGGTTGTTAGAAATTGTATGAACATTCCGAAATACACACTTACCGGGTGCATATCTTTTTCAAATGGAGGGTGGAGAAAGATAACATAGATTTACGATGATATAAGCCTATATAGTACAATTTTAAACTTTGAAAGTTTTTAAGTTTAGGGCACTTGGGAATGGGCCTTTAACTTAAAGACACATTAAAAATGATCAACCAGGATCACGTGATTTTCACTGATTTATCCGTCAATACTGAACCAATTTCCTTGAAATTTTGCAAAGGCCATTTTCTGGGCAAATCATAGCATCGGTAATAAAATTTTAGAATTGTTTTTAAGGTTTATAGAGGGGCGTAGTAATTTAAATTTATTACATGTCAAATGATCTAACTTTTGGAAGACGCTATACCCCCCCATTATTTTGCAGAATTTTGCAGAATTTTCACAGCTGTGGAGATTCTTTTTGGAAAACAGTGTTTAGATCTAAATCTGTTGAGAATTGACTATGAAATCAGTGGACATCATACCATCCTGATGATGATTTTTTAATGCGTCTTTGGGTATAGGCCTAATTGTATTGGTGAGTTTATTTGAGGCCTAGGCCTACATACACAGGTCTTCACCTATGGCATGCATACTCCAATATGCCTATTATAGTCTGCTCAGTATAAAAAAATATTGGTAGGTACTGTAATATACTTTTATTTTGCGTGGAAAATTTTTTCACGCATTTTGCGCAAGGACCGTGAGCGCGAAATCATATCCTGCCAATTTATAGTTCACCACATTATTATTTCGTGAACTTTGCAACTTGGTTTGAAAGGATGTGACTACCGCTGTGCAGTCGACCGTGGTTATGTAATCTAATAGTGTGATTGTCACGCTAACTTGTGAGTGTCTTAGGATTTATATTTATATATTATTATTATGACAAAACACATAAATTGGTACTGATAATTTTTCTTTTATTTCCATTTTATTTTAAACCTGCTTGTACAAAGCCGTTGATAATACAGCCTGTTTTGTGTGTGATTTTTTCCATGAATGGGTTTAATGAAATATATCTTGATGTCAACGTTGATCTTTTCTATGTCAAGTTGAGGGGTGGTAACCCAGCAAACACGCTGCTCCAGTGCTGGCGTGATACTGGTCCAGTGTCGAAGACAGTGGGCCAGCATTTCACCAACACTGCATTAACGCCTTGTTTTCACTAGGGACATGCTTAATGTTGTTAGGAGAGCTCTGGACGAGATTCTTGTTCATGTGTTCTTCTGAGGATTTGAGCTAAGTGACAGTAGTTACCCCACAAATATTACACAAGTATCTGCACAGATATAGCTATTTATAAATTCCCACAATCAAACAGAAACTATGAGCTTTAAAAAAAATTAAAGTTAAAAATATATCAAGATATTTTACTGAAACAGTACATGTAGTAAATCAGCAGCAGGATAATAGTTGATTAAACTAGAGGGGATTTTCAAGTAACATAATAATTGGGCTAAGTTTTATGATTTTTTGACGGCTATTATGAAATTTGTTGGGTTATTTTTATTATGACAGATTGATTGGAATTTTGCGTATCAGTTTTTTGGCAGCCATTTTAAACTGGAATTTGGAAGGCAGTGTAATCGGAAACACAGGTATTTTTTTGCCTTATTGGTGAGCTTAGTGATCGAGTGCGACGGGGGGGGGGGGTTAGTGGTGCCACTATGCATTCCAGTATTCACTGATCATAGGTCGGATAGCTACAATCTGCCCTATTCCAATTTAGTCCAGTCATTAAAGATCTCAGGTTCAACAAAATTACTTCTAAGGGTTTATAGGCAAATTTGAAATCATTAGAACGTGTATTTTACAAAAAACACTTTACCAAAAATGTCTTTGGGGAAAGTGCCTAAATTAACATGGCCGCCGAGATCACATTGTAAATGTTATTTTCGGCATCATCTTTACTTTCAATCATATTAGAAATAATTTTCTGGTGTCAAAACTTGTATTTTTATGATCAGAGAATACATATGTTTTAATTAGCGCAAAAATGTTACATTTGTTGAGCTAAAATCCACTATGGCCACCATTTATTACGTTTCTGACATAAGAATTGCACATAAGTCTGTGGTGCAGTCAAGCTGCCCAAGATAGTTTCTCCCATCAATACAAATATGGCTGAGTGTGACATTACAACATAATTAATGGCATCGTGACTTGGTAAATGCTGGATAATCTGTCGCTCACCACTTGTTCGCTCGAAAGACTTCGCGTTACTTATCATGTAGGCACGCATGGTGTTTTTACAACGGAGAAGATTTATTGGTTCATATTAGGGGGGGGGGGGGGTCAATAAGGCCAATTAGGGAAAATAAATTTGGTTTATTAAATTTCAAATGCCCATTGGAAATCCTCTGGGCCAAGGCCTTGATGTTTGTGCCAAATTTTCGTTGACCCTTCCATAATAGGGTGTTCTGCATAACATAAAATTTATACTTGTTCTTGCAGTATACTAGATGATCACCACATTTGGTTGCTGCTCATCTTACACAGAATCATGTAAATATATTGATTAATGGGAACAAATGCAGCCACGTTTTGTCTTAGGTGTTGAGGTGATTAATAATATTGGTCATGTATTTGTCTTGTGACAAGCAGACAATATTGACCATGGAAATAAAACATTTATTCAGTGGCCTAGATGACTTTTGTAGTGGCTGAGATAACTTTTAAAGTGGCTTTGATCACTTCTTCAGTGACCAAGATCACATTTGTAGTAGCTGAGATCACTTTTAAAGTGGTTGCAATCACTTCTTCAGTGGTCAAGATCACTTGTGTAGTGGCTTAGATAATTTTTAAATTGACTGTGGTCACTTCTTCGGTGGCCAAGATCACTTTGTTGTGGCTTAGGTGATTTTACTAGTGGCTGACACCAGTTTGTTAGTGGACAAGATCACCTTCGTAGTGGATGAGATAATTTTTAAAGTGGATGTGATTACTTCCTTAGTGGCCAATATAGCTTTTGTAGTAGCTGAGATGTGGTCACTTCTTTATTGTCCAAGATAACTTTTGTAGTAGCTGTGATCACTTCTTCAGTGGCCAAGATCCCTTGTAGTGGCTGAGATACCTTTTAATGTCGCTGTGATCATTTCTTCAGTGACCAAGATCACGTTTGTTGTGTCTGAGATAACTTTTAAAGTGGTTGTAATCGCTTTTTCTGTGGCCAAGATCCCTTTTGTAGTTGCTGAGGTCACTTTTAAAGTGGCGGTGAGCAGTCTTCGATCAATGATCAAGGTCACTTTTGAAAAATAGCTCCAGAGAATGTAAAAGTAATAACAACTATTGACACTATGTAAAATTACCATGAGTGAGAAGTCCTGCTGGTATTCACTAAAAAAACGTTGGAAATTGTTCAATTGTTCAAACTTGCCGCTTTGTTGTATTTAACAAAAATAAAATATTATGTATCCACGTTGAAGCCCTTAATAGTGACTTCTAACTAATATCAAGGATGTTGGTACATTTTTTAATTTGGGTACTCATTCGGCAAAAATGTGAACTAAGGTCAATTTTTTCCGAGCCAGAAGAAAAAGAGGGAAATTTTACATCCAAACAAAAAGTGTGTAATATGTTCCAATAGTTCACTATTTGTTATTCCAAATGTGTTTATTAAATTCAAAAAATAAGCTGAGAACATGTTTGACTCAAAACTAAACATTTCTTACATACAAAAATCAGAGAAAAGTAGAGAGAAAAGTATGCTGACTATTTATTAAATAATATGACAAATAGGTGAAATTGATACCAGCGTGAAGCTCTCTTGTGCATTTGTCAATGATGGAACACAAGATAACAGAAAATACATCCATGTGAAAGCTTGTATCAGTAGCTTTGGGTTGATATTAAATATATTGATATTGCTCAAAATTTGACTACTCTGTGTACAATAATGTGAGATACTGTCAATTTTCACGAGCCATAAGAAAAGCAGGCAGATTTTACGCCTAACCAAAAAAACATGTAATATGTTCACATAACTCATTGTTTTTTATTAAAAATGGGTTTATTTTAAGTCAACAATAGTTCTAGAACATGTTTGAATCCAAACTAAACATTTATACCATACAAAAATCAGCTGAGAGAAAAATATTTTCACTATTTGCTGAAAAAATATGAAAAATTGGTAAAAAACTGGTAAAATTAAGGGTTAAAGCAAAATTAACTCTTTTAAATGTATGTTTCAATCGGAAATTACTTCCACTACCACCTTCTCGACCATCTTTTAAATTGGCTATCTTACTTCTACTGGCAGGAGATGTCAGCTCAAATCCGGATCCCTCCAGCTCAAATGAAAGAATCAAAATTGCAACAATGAATGTCCGATCTATCAAACCTAAAACTGCCCCCTTCTCCGAATATGTAACATCTAAAAATTTGGACATTGTGGCAGTGACAGAAACATGGTTAAAACATGATGAAACGAAATCAACGATAGCTGATATCTCACCTCCTGGCTATTCTTTTTTTCACGAACCTCGCGCAGATCAGCGGGCAGGTGGAGGGGTAGGCATACTAGTGTCTAACAAAATGAAAACTGACATTCATCATCTGCCATCATTTAAAACGTTCGAAGCAATCTCTGCACGTATCGGGAACAATTCGTTCAGTGGTTTCGTTGTCTGCCTGTTTAGGCTTCAAAACGGTACATGTCAATTTGTTGATGAATTTCAAGATCTACTAGAGAACATAATTTCACTGCATGACAATTTGTATATATTGGGAGATTTCAACTTACATCTAGATAACTCAAATGGAAACACCAACAAATTCAATGAAATCCTCACATGTTTCGATCTGAAGCAGCATGTTAATTTTCCGACTCATGTTCATGATCATTGGCCAGATCTGCTAATCACCAAACGCATTTCTATTTCTATCAAATCAGTTTTTTCGGCAGCAGGTATCTCGGACCATCTTGCGGTCATATCAGAAATTGACTGTTGTAAGACGAAATGGAACAAAGAAAAAATATCGTTTCAAAATTGATTATGGATCGTTTCATTCAGATATTCTCAGTTCAGATCTAATAAAGAAACCAGAGAAAGATCTCTCGGTACTTTGTCAACAGTATGATTCTGTTCTTAGCTCCATTTTAGACAAACACGCTCCTGTAAGTACAAAGACTCTGCAGAGAAAACCACCAACTCCATGGATTACTCCCGAAATAATGAAGGCTAAAACCCTTTGCCACAATCTCGAACGAGCATGGCGCAGATCTCGCACACATCTAGATCGTTCTCGTTACAAACATCAATGCCACCTGTGTGATAGAATGATGACAAAAGCTAAATCGAAATATTTAGCTGATGTTATTGCAGAAAATTCGGACAATCCCCGTCGCCTTTGGAATTCAATAAATAACATTCCGCATAGAATTCCACCTCCTGCTCTGCCAGAATTCACGTCAGTAAAATCACTTTGTGATCATTTCTCTAGGTATTTTGTGGATAAAATTGAAACTATCCGTTTCAAATTTCCATATAAAGTACAGAATATTCCACAAGTGCAAAAACCAGAAATTAGATCTAAAATAAACGTTTTTGAACGTGCGTCAGAAGATGAAATTAAAGAGCTTATTTTGAGTTCCTCGTCAAAATCATGTGATCTGGATCCCATTCCTACAAGCGTGTTGAAAAATTGTCTTGACATATTAATAACTCCCATCACTGGCATAATTAACATTTCAATGGAAACTAGTACATTTCCTCATAATTTCAAAGAAGCTCATGTATGACCACTTCTGAAAAAAACATCTCTTCCTAAAAATGAGCTGAAAAATTACAGGCCTGTATCCAACTTAAGTTTCATTTCCAAAATCTTAGGAAAGATAGTAGCCAATAGGCTGCAAGCTCATATAAAAAATAACCATCTATCTAATACATTACAATCGGCCTACAGGAAACATCATTTTACAGAATCGGCTCTACTGAAAGTACATAACGATATCATTATTAGTATGGACAAGGGTGAAGTTATGGCTCTAACCTTGCTTGACTTGTCGGTCGCTTTTGACACCATTGACCATGCCACATTAACAGATAGACTTTCTGATTGGTATGGAGTATCTGGCCAGGCTCAAATTTGGTTTTCTTCTTATTTGCAAAATAGGCACCAGTCCGTAAAAATTGAAGACACTTTTTCAGATAATGTTACACTCTCCTATGGAGTTCCACAGGGCTCTGTGCTAGGACCAGTGCTTTTTACTTTATACACTACACCACTCAGCGCTATTATCTCTAGTTTTGACATAAACCACCACCTTTATGCCAATGATACTCAAATGTACATGTCTCTATCAGTTTCAAATGCGAAGGAATCTCTTGAGAAGTTGCAACATTGTCTGATGGGTGTGTCGGCCTGGATGACAGGATCTAAGCTGAAGCCTAATCCTAGCAAGACAGAATTTCTTCTTATTGGGACCAAACTTCAGCGAGAAAAATTCTTGAATAATTTCCCATGTTTACTTCTAGGTCAAGACACAAATCCATGTACATCAGCTAAGAATCTTGGTGTACTATTCGACAGTAGCCTGAATTTCCGAAAAAACATATCCCAAACATGTAGGGCATGCTTCTATCATATACGTGACCTGCGTCGAATTCGAAATGTCGTGAACATGTCTCATGAAAATCCTTCTCGAGTTTGATCAGTTGATAGCACGCGTGCGCATGGGTAATCCCAGGTCATGCGGTTGGCAATGTATTATGTCAATTTTGAGCGGCCATTCACATCCAAATAGTCCAGTGATATATTTTCAAATCGGCAAGTAAATCTTTGTAAATACTAATTAAAAAAAGTCATCATAATATCATGTTCACCAAAGGCAAAATAATTTTACAGAAGCCGTCTTCCCTTCTTTCTGTCTCTCCTCCAATTCAGGAGAGACCTAAATTAGTCAAGATAGCGACAAATAAAACATTTAAAGATGGCAAAGTAAAATGCTTGATCAGGCTGAAAGCCCATGCCAGAGCTGCTAGGGTTGTTTATTTTATGGACGCCGCCATTTTGGCGGAAAGCTCTGGTCACTTGATCTTTGTGTGATCTCCACAATTTTAAATTTTGACTTGATTATCGCGCATTGTCAGTGTTGTGAACCCAAAACTAACATAGTATAGATAGTAATTTAAATCTAAAAATAATTTGTGTTGTACGTCCACTCAGGTGGTACTTATCTGATGATATTAATTTTGGAATGTCACTTTTTCAATTTTACCGACATAATTTAGAATTTTGTTTAGCCAATTTCGCAGCGTCCAGTCGGTTTCGCTCATGAGTCTGGGAGTGATTGGTAAAATTTATGGGGATTATAAACTAACCTGAAATGAGTAATGACCATACGGATAGGCATGGAGCGGAATCGTTCCGCCACGGCTGAAAGTCAATTGGATCTTGATTTAGGCTGGTGTTGGCTGTACGATGCACTGCCATAGCAGACCCTAATGCAGTCCAAGTTTTACCGTGGTCTAGCTGATTGATTCATTGATTTATTCTTGCAGATAAACAAAGTAAATTGTATGAAGTACGATTCAGGAATAGTATTCTCATTTGATATGCGTATTGTATAGATATATTCAGGTAGACCTAGATTTTCTATTCGTACCCTGCGACTCCGTCATTCACTGCAGTTTTACTTATTATTGATCGACATTCTGAATAAATGACGGAAACTTTAAGATTAAGCTAAAATGCTTAATTATCGCCCAAAAATGGTCACTTCCGGTTGCATAAATTTGATAAAACCTGCCCAAGTGATCGAGTAATTTAGAGAGAAGTTTATATAGATAGATAGCTTTATTCAGTAAAAAAAGTACATGTAAACATCACCATATTAATTAAATGAAGGCAGTGCCAGTGGCTAATCGTACGTAACGTTAGGTAGGTACTAAGGCTAAGCCAAGCCTAAGGTAGTCTACGTCCGAAGCCGGCGAAGGTAGCATGCGGCAAAATATGACGTTGTATTTTGTTTGCGTTTTTTTTGCTATAGGGGTCTACCGGTACTTCTTTTTTTGCGGATCTTTTTTCATGAAAGTTAGTTGAGCAGACAACAAGAAATGGCGGAACCTGTCAATGTAAAAAAACCCATAAATTTGTAAGATTGAAATATTCTATTGATTAGGCCTACCCCTCGCTCTGGTATGAGATATTCCAATATACATTGTGTCACTTCTATTACAGCTGATGAAGCCCAACCCCAGTACACATATACCCTCTGTCAGATTAACTCGTATCACATGTTTTTCGCCGATTCTCAGTCAATTCTCAACCGATTTTCATGAAATTTTGTATGGAATAGTTGCGAGTCACTCGGCGACCGCCGTGAAATTTTCAGCGGAAAATATTGTATAGCTAAAAAGTAAGACCATCTGGCATGTAATGCAGTTCAGGGCTAAAAACAAACTTTAATTTAACCAGTTTAATGGGTTTATAGTGGGACGTCGTAATGTAAAATTTACTACAGGTCAAATGGTCTAACTTTTTACCTACATAATATTTTTTTATGAAATTTTCACAGTAGTCGCCGCGTGAAATTGTCCTTGCAAAATTTCATCAAAATCGGTTGAGAATTGACTGGGAAATCGGCGAAAAACATGCGATACAAGTTAATCTGACGGCGGGTATAGTGACATGGTCTGGGGTCGGGCTTCACATGAGTGCTACCCCAAGGTCATCTCAAGGTCACAGCAAGGTCAAATCAGCTGAAAATGGATGAAAATACCTTATTTTTGTTCTTTTTCCTCCAATTATGTCCACTTAAGATGTCTATGGTGGTACAAACCTACCTAGAACCCAACACAGAATTACACCAAACACATTTCAAGACATTACAGGTTTTTTAGGGGTTAGATGGGTACTAACCCCATCAAATCACCCTTATGTCAGCCCTGTCTGATGTGATAGAAATTGACAAAATATTAGGCAGATTGTCATTTTTCTACCATTCTCCAAATAAAGACCTACCGTTAGAGTTGATGAAGCCCAACCCAAGCAGGTCAACACATGACGACATGCTTTGGGATTGGGTTTCATAGGGGTGTCTGAAGGTCATGACCAGGTTATCTAGAGGTCACAGCAAGGTCAAATCATCTCAAAGTGGGTAAAAATAGGATTGTTTTTTGTTGTTCACCCAATTATATGCACTTGGGATGTCTACGATGGTTGAAAACCTCTTAGGCCTACAGACCCCAACACAGAGGTACATCAAACACATCCCAGAAGACTACATGGGTTGAAGGGTTAATACCCCATCAGACAACCCATATATGGTACCCTGTCTACTCATAGCAGAAATAAAGCAGACTATCAAATTTTAATAAATTATCAGCATTTCCATTACCCCTATTGAATCCCAACCCAAGTCCACAAAGTTATGGTGATATGATAGGCCTTCAGAGTGATTAGGCCCAACCCAAGTACACATGGTGACATTATTTGGGGGTTGGGCTTTATAGATGTCCTACCCCAAGGTCATGAAAAGGTCATCTCAAGGTCACAACAAGGTCAAATTAGATCAAAAACCGGTGAAATAGCTTATTTGTGTTGTGTTCCTTCTGATTCTATTTACTACAGACGTCTATCTGTCTATGGTGGTTAAAACCCACTTATACCCCAACATTGAGATCATACCCAACACAGATTACAGGGGTTTTATAGGGGTTGGAGGGGTATCACCCCTATCAAATCACCCTTATGCCAGCCCTGCATGATATGGTACAAATCTACAAAATAACAGGCAGATTGTTGCGCTTCGACTTTTCGTCAGATATTCCATGGAGATTATGAAGCACAACCCAAGCAGGTCCACATATGGCGACATGCTTTGAGGTTGGGCTTTATATGGGTGTTATTCTGAGGTCATGACAAGGTCATCTGAAGGTCACATCGAGGTAAAAACAGCTTCAAATTGTTGAAATATATTTCTTCTTTCAATTACATTCACTTGGGATTATCTAAGATGGTTGAAAACCACATAGACCTCAACACAGATACACAACACAGGGGAGTAGCCAGCATTTCTTAGAGGGGAGCGCAAATTTTCGCTGTACCTGTCCAGCCTCTTCGAGGCTGACCGGAAATTTTGAAATATTATGTGTTTAATTGTGCATTCTGGGGTCATCTGGAGCTGAATTTATTGGTTAACTGGGCCTACCACTGAAAAATGACATTTTTATAATTGTCCTTTTATTGATGTTGAGATATCGTGAGCCCACAGTCAAGTTGCACGTGACAATGTTGGGGGTGGGAGATTGATGAGTGAGTTGAGTTTAATCACACACCAAATTTAATAACCATTTCCAGAAGTACGTCTTGGTTGAAATGTAAAGCGCATGTCAAAGAGATCGGGCTGTTGTTAGCAGCAGTATACGTCGATCTCCCTTTTTAAAAACAGGGGCTATATTAGCCTCGACCCATATACCATGAACAAAAAAAAATTATGTAAATAAACTAATATTTAACAATGCATGTTAATGTACGTTCATCTTAATACATGTTAGTCAGACATGGGACATAAACAAATAAACAGGAAACCAATATAGAGCTACATAGACTGAGACTACGTAGGTTTACTGCTAGGCCTAGGCCTACATATCTAGGCTAGATGCTGTTACTAGGCCCTACAGATTTAGTCCCAAAACTTGGGTCCTGGCTCACACTCACTAGCTATAAATAACAAAACATAAGAAGAAACATCTCAAAGTGTGTTTCAAAAAGAAATATCAATAGAATAACGTCACTTTATATTGTGAAAATGTAATTGCATATGATAGGACTTCAAGATTGACCAGGTTTCATGACTGCTGGAATGGACGATAATACAAGTAAATCTGATTAAACTACTATTCTTATAAACAATATCGCAAATATAGAATATTTAAATATAATTTTAATTAAAATATTTTACTTTAACTATTCACAAACTTTGGGTATTATTTTAGTGTAGATCTTCATAATGTTTGTAAATAACTTGAGCATTTCAAGGCCAGCTGAAAAATTTTGACTTAGAATCTGACATGGCCACGTTTTTGGGGTGAATAAAATCAAAATTCAGGTCAGATGCCTTTTATTATGCATTTTATTATTGTAACAATGTATTTGAACCCTAGACTTTCAAAATACTGGAATTTAAAAGGGGTCATAACAAGGTATGTTTGAACATCCGAAATATCGGATTTAGCCAAGAATCAGCCCATCCGAAATATCGGATTTAACCAGAGCGAGGGTTAATAAAGTGACATTAAATTTTCAATCCTTTTTTATTCATTTTGGGTGTTTAAGAATAATTAGCAGCCTCGAGAATCTGAATATATAATCCTTAATCCAGATAAAAAAACAAACTTTTTTTTAAATAATGCCTGTCAACTCGAAGTGTCTCAAAACATGACCTTGTCCCCGCTGACGCGCGGCTGAGTCAACAGCGCGATATCATGGAGCGCCAGATTTTATGATACGCGTTTATAACCACACTGGACAAAAATAATGGCGCTAACTACTTAGGCCTTCTGATCATGATGTTGACTTATTTTAGTTAGTAATTACGAAGATTTACTTGCACGATTTGCAAAAAATATCACTGGACTATTTGGATGTGAACGGCTGCTCAAAATTGACAAAACATTGCCAACTGCGTGACCTGGGATTACCCATGCGCACGCGTGCTATCAACTTTTCTGATTCTTTTGACTGATTTTTTTAATTAACCGTGCTTAAATTGTGTTTCAAAAGCCTTGCTCAATGAACTCCATTTTGCTGACGATTTACAAAACTTCCCAGATCACGTGTTTTACTAAGCACTGGGAACAACAAATGCACAGGCATAACCAGTGTATGTAACGCATATGTTCATGTTATTGTTTGAGACAGACCCTTCCCAGCAGACAGGGGACGTTGAGTCAATGTTGGGTTAACGTTGGTCTAATGTTGTAGACAATAGACCAACGTTAGCCCAACATTGATTCAATATCTTGTGTCTGCTGGGTTGTAGGCTACAATGAATGGCTATTTATAAATAGTAATATAATAATTTCTTCACTAGTCAGTTTTTGGCCACATTTATTTGTCAGAATGCAGGCCTACTTTTTAATTGTTCCAACAATTTTCTCATACATTATCCCTAGGCCTACTCATTAAACAAGTTAACGATTTTTTATTGTAATTTTAGTTTATTTGAAACTGCGGTCTGCTTTTAGTCTGCATGAATACCTGGTAATAAATAAACCATTTTTAACTCTTGGTACATAATAATATATATATATATCGACATGATTAAGCACATGTTTTCACACAGTTCTACCATTTAGACTCTCGAAGTCAGTTTTTATTTATTAATTAATTATTTATTTATGCTTGAATGACAGTTAACTCATCTCCTAGGTTATAATAAACCAACTCATCCACTCATTCAAACCCAGGAATACCAACTCATCCCCAATGGCTGTGAAGCCCAACCAACTTATCCCCAACGGCTGTCAAGGGCAGAGCAAGTCAGCCAACAGCCTGCACAGTGTGACCAAGTATACCTATTATAACACACTCAAATAAAAACAAATATATATCTTTTTCTAATTCTAATCTAATAGCATAGATAATCTCATCTGTTCTTTTAACTAATATTTGAGAGGGTGTAAATGTCATCGCCTCACATTCATGAGTTATTTCCCCACCTTAGCATGCTTGAGGTGAGTTGTTCCCACGCCTTCAGGTGACTGGTTTTTCTGCCTTAAGTGACTTGTTATTTTCGCCTTGATAATTATTGTGTAAGGTGAAGTGATTTGTTTTCTTGCCTAAGGTCAGTTGTCTTCACTCTGAAAGTGACTCATCTTGTTGTGTCACTTTGATAGCATGTATATGTATTGTGTACATTTTTATGCCCACAACGACAGCTTCCCAGTATCAATACTGTTTGTGGATGGAATAACATCTAATATAAAAAATGTTATTATTTGAGATATGTTATAAACCATAGGTTAATACTTCATTACAATAAGATATCAAAATATACATAAATACATAAATGCATTTTATAAAAAATGGTCATTTCACGCCAACTTACCTGAATCATGTGAATTGGAAATAATGAATACCTATTATTTTCAAGTGGATGAAAATTACTCTGATTTTTTTTCGTATGAGACAAAACATTTAAAAACAGCAGCAGAAAGAACATAAGAGAATATTCAAAGAGAAAGAAAGGAGAATGTATTGGAAGATCTTGTGGTTGGTTTGTGGTCATCTGTAGAACTCATGGAGGAATATTTGAAGCTGCATACATCAAAGAAAGCTCAAATTAAATCATTCAAAACTCAAATAAGAGTAAGAAAAGAAATACTGTCAGAGCCTGGGGAAAAAAAACTCTTTGAATTTTCAACATCAAAAAAAAGCTTTGAAAGCCAACCTTATAACTTTAATTAAACAGCCCTCACCGAGGCGGGCTGCTTACTGTATTCCACACGGTCTGCCGCCACAGTTATTTGTTTTTAAGATAGCTACTAATCTATCAATTTCTGCTTCCTCATACCTCACATTGCCATCACATACCACTGGGGAATTGTTTTGGTGACATTTTGATCCCCATATCATCAACCCTTTAATTACTATGGCCACTAACGATGAAATGCTTCTAGCGCATTTCAGGAAAAAGTTGCCATCAGATCTTCTTTTAATTTGGCAAATATGTTTAATGACCTGATCAACTTTTAGGATCAAACAATTTCAAAATGGGCGTTTAGCCGCCTTTTTGAATTTTGTAATATTTACTTAACTCAAGAAATGCAAAATGACTGGACCATGAATATAAAACAAAATGTAATGTTTCACACAAGGATAACCCATGACAAATTTCACACTAAAAAATCTAAAATGGCTGCCAGGCAACCATTTAATTTTTTTTTTTTTTTTTTTGATATCTAGGAAATCTTGCATGATATCTGATCTATGAATTTGTGCTTCCTCATACTTCACATAGCCATCATATACCACTGGAGGATTTTTTGTGATATTTTAATCCCCATATAATCAACCCTTTAATTACTAGGGCCACTAACAAAGAAATACTTGTTAGCACGTTTCATGAAAAGGTTTCCAGCAGATCTTCTTATTTGGCAAATATACACAATGTCAACTAATGACCTGATTAACTTTTGGGAGCAAACAGTTTTAAAATAGTGAACGAGCAATAACGGAGGGCTTTCCTTTGTGTTCGTTTCCAAACATATGAGACAACTCTTATGCGATCCATCTAAACTGGAGCACACCTATATCTCTCATAAGTGGGCAGATGAGGAGGGTCCCGAGACAGTCTATGAGGGATACATCCATTTGGACCTCCAAATGCAATCAAATACAGGGTAGTCTAGAGTATTTTAATTCGAATGGGGAAATTTACGTACAGTTCGACGAATTGGTAGTCGACATAAAAACAGTTGATTTGACAGTTTTATGGTAGAAGATTATGATAGGCTATTATGTCTCCCACTCTATTTACTGATGTCTTTTATATCAATTTATTATACTGGGCCTATTTAGTCTCTTTTGTAAGATGTTATCTATCCTATTATAGGATAGAAAACAAACATGCTACGTAATAAACTGCATATATTATAATATAGGCATATTAGATCATATAGTATATATATAATATATTCTTTGTTTTGCTAGACCCGGACATATAGAGTTTCTAGCGAATTTTAAACCAAATAAAATGTCTCTTGATAAAATTTTCAGTGTTAGAAGCTCGAATAAACAAAAAAAAAGAATTTGGGAGATGTCTATTTACCATTTGAAGCTGGAAATTGCATTAGCAGTTCCAGCTTCAAATGAGGAAAATAGTTTGAGACATTTCAGCAGGAGAAGGATTAAATTTATCACACTTAAGTATTTATTTTATATTGCTACTGTTATGTAACATGATTATGTTACCTGGTTACGAATACGATGCACGATGTGTTTTGTGGTAATGTTTAATGATGCACATGTATGGTCAATACAGTAGAACCTGCTATGAGCAGCCACTCTTATGAGCAGCCAACCTCCTATGGGAGGCCACTTGGCCATTCCTCAAAATGGTATTTTGTGTACAAATGAACCTCCTATGAGCAGTCACCTGCATTAATAGGCCACTTTTCCTGTGTCGCAAGGGTGGCTGCTCATAGCAGGTTCTACTGTATAGCTAAGCAGGTGATTTGAAAGTTTTGTGATCGCTACTTTTTCTTGGTTACAAGACCACTGTCAAATCTCAATTCATAACTCATCTTACCTTATCATTTTAGAATTCACTTTGCTAAATCTATAAACAGGTCACCATGGTAACATTAAAAATGTCACAATGTTTATTATTTCCATTTATGTATTTTTAATTTTGTTATTTCTTATGAACATTGTTCAGGTAAAAGTTAATGTAGCTTAACCCTTTAACCGCCAAATTATTCAATTTGAATTGTAACCCACTTGAAATTGTGTCTCGCTGACGTGATCCACAACTTCAAGTGAGTGAAAATTATTCAGATTTGAAAAAATGGAGGTCAACTGTTATCAAATATTGCTGATTGATGTCATATTTTATCTTTTAACATGTTTGAAAGGTGGTACTTAATGTGCTAATAAAAAATGAAAACCTGAATATTTGCGACACTGGCGGTTAAAGGGTTAAAAAGGTGACTTTGAATTGAAAATTTCAAATGTATCTAGCTGGTTCCCATGGCAATCAATATCTTGAAAAGTATCAAAAAATACATTATGGTGTATTAAAAGCTGAATGTATGTGTAAAAAATAATAATATATCAATTCTGTACTTAATGATATAATTATATTTTCAAATAAGTGTTTTAGCGCTGTGAAAGTATTTGTTGAAAAATGGTTACTATGGCAACATTGTGTATATTATAATGTTGTAAAAAGGTTTACTTTTTTATGGGGGGGGGGGGGGGGCTACAATAAAACTGTTAAATCTCAATTCATAACCACAAATAATCATTTTAGAATTCACTTGGCTAAATCTTTAAACTGGTTGCCATGGTAACATTAAAAATGTCACAATGGCTGTACCTGTTTATTATTTATTTATTAAATTTCCACCCACTATGTGGTGGAGACTTATTGTTTTAGTGCTGTCTATTGTTGTTATTATTATTATTATTATAATTATCATTATTATTATTATTATTCAACAATTTGACGACGTAAACCACCCACTATGTGGTGGAGACTTATTGTTTTAGTGCTGTCTATTGTTGTTATTATTATTATTATTATTATTATTATTATTATTATTTTTTTTTTTATTCAACAATTTGACGACGTGAACGCTCTCCAGTCGCCAATATTTATCTGATCTTCGCAAAAAAATTTATGAACACTCCCTGATGGATTATCCTGTTTACATTTGAAAATCAGCTAATTAGCATATCTAAGATGGCCGCCATGGGCTAATTTGCATATCCGATATCGATGATCGACGTAAACGCTCTCCAGTTGCCAATATTCATCCGATCTTCACAATTTTTTTTCTGAACACCCTCTGATTGATTATCCTGTCTCAGTTGAAAATCAGCTAATTTGCATATTTAACATGGCCGCCATGGGCTAATTTGAATATCCAAGATCGAAGTAAACTCTGCAGTCGCCAACATTCATCCGATCTTTGCGATTTTTCTCCTGAACACCCTCTGATGGATTATTCTGGGTGAGTTAGAAAATCAGCTAATTTGCATATTCAACATGGCCGCCATGGGCTAATTTGCATATTCAAGATCGAAGTAAATGCTCTCCAGTCGCCAATATTCATCGGATCTTCGCGATTTTTTTCTGATCACCTTCTGATGGATTATCCTGTCTGAGTTAGAAAATCAGCTAATTTGCATATATTCAACATGGCCGCCATGGGCAAATTTGCATATCCAAGATCAACGTAAACACTCTCCAGTCGCCAATATTCATCCGATCTTCACAATTTTATTTCTCAACACTCTCTGATAGATTATCCTGGTCGTGTTTGAAAATCAGCTGATTTGCATATCAACATGGCCGCCATGGGCTAATTTGTATATATTCAAGATCGATGTAAACGCTCTCCAGTCACCAATGTTCATCAGATCTGCGCAATTTTTTTCTGAACACCCTCTGATAGATCTCCCTGGTTGAGTTCGAAAATCAGCTAATTTGCATATCCAAGATGGCCACCATGGCACTTATATAGCCCCATCGTTACTGCATTGGCAATAAACTTTTAATTGTGGAAGGTGGAGACTTTCATATTTGCCATGCAAATATAAGATCTAGTTTATGTATTGTTATTTTCGTTATTTTTTATGAACATTTTTTAGTTAAAAGTTAATGTAGCTTACATATCATAGGTGACCGTGAATTGAAAATTTCAAATGTTCACATGGCAACCAAAATCTTGGAAAGTATAAACAATTATATTAGGGTGTATTAAAAACTGAATGTATGTGTAAAAAATAAAATTTCAATTATGTACTCACTGATATAATAATATTTTCAAATAAGTGTTTTAAAGCTGTGAATGTAATTGTTAAAAAATGGTTACTATGGCAACATAGTTTTTATAATAATGTTGTAAAAAAGGTATTTCTGCATAAAATGTTAAGTTTCAGCTGTCTATATTTTTTTGTTCTGAAAAAATGAATGAAAAAGAATACTTGTTAACTCGGCTGTATTAATATGTATTTTATTTATGTAAGTTTATAATTGATGCGCATAGTTATTGAGGATATTTAACTAAGCACATAATTAAAACTATGCGAATACATATTTATTTGAACTATATTTTTTATGTTACTCTATTTTTTGTTTTGAGTTCCTATCTCTTTTAGTTTTAAAATAATCAAAATTTGAAATTGCTAGTAACAGTATTTTCCCACAAAAAAATGTTAATTTTTAACACATAGTCACTAATGGCTTACAGTGGGATTATGGAGCAAAAAATATTGCCCTACTCCATCATTTTCAAACTCCTATAACTTTGGACCCGAAAGGCCTAGAATGATAATAAAAGTACCGTTGGAATCAGAAAAATGCCCTTTATAAACACAGCACTAAAAAAAATGTTGTAAGATATATATGTATAATTAATGAGAAAACCAATGTAGAATCAACTAATGAGCCAGACGAACCTTATTTTTATTGACATTTTTGCTGAATAACTTACAGTGCTGTCCTTATAATCCTTAGCGAGACGTCATATACAAGGATGTTCTTTTGTTAGATTCAGCTTCCCCAGCTATTCGACCACAAGCCATACAAATACGAAAAGAACAGACTGGACAAAGACATTCTGGAATTTGAAAGAACGTGATTGCACGTGGATCATGGGAAGTGTTTTTTCGTGTTTTTTTTTCAGGATTCATGTGAATTTGTGATACATTGCAATAATAGACATATTTATCTTTATTTGTTTGTTCTTTTCGCTCACTATTACTGGTAGAAATAAAGCCATCATTGTAGAATTAAAAGAGTTATTTTTTTTAATGCACTTTAATCACCTGTTCTAGAGGTTCCCATCATTAGATTTCTCACAATTACGAAAAATAATGCCAGCTCTCGCCTTTAATTTCATCATAGCTGCAACAAATGCTTGAAGAGGTAAGTGGAACAGGCATGCTGTGGCCCCTTCTGATAATTTTTTACACATGTGCCATTTTTTTAATTTTCGTAAGAAAACGCAAAAAAAAGAGAAAATAGATTATGTCGTTTTTATAATTTAGCTCAGATTTTGATCTAGCACAGCATTTTTCTTGTGCAGTGAAGACTGTGGAATATGGTCAAATATTTCTTTTAGCATGTCGGCAGTTACGAAAAAAGCATAGTTTTATTGGACAATTTTAAAATATATTGAATCTACAGGTCTACGTTAGGGCATCATTCAATTATTACTATAGTTCATACGCCCAATATCGCGAATCACGTTTTTCGCCTTTTAAAAAATATTTACTGGCCAAAAAAAAATTTATTTAATTTTATTCAACACACTAAAATGTCCGGCGATCTCCAGGTATAATTTTTGTTTGAAAATCATTTTAACTTTCTAAAATCCTTTCTTTGTTATGTATACTGATATTATCGAATTTCACGTAATATCGCCCACCGCTTTATTGATGAATGACTTGAACCTGTCATCATACATGACAAACAAAGGATGATCAACTGATGTAAAGTATTTTTTGCCGAAAAATCATCAGAAATATTCGCCGGATATTTTGCAAAGTGAAATGGAGTGGAAAAAAATAAAATTTAATCACCAAATATTTTTTAAATGGCAGAAAACATGGACCCCTAGTCTACTTTATTTTTTTCACACTCTGCCTCAAGCAAATTTTTATTTCGCTTTCTTAAAAAATATCCTGTCTACAAAGTTGGATCAGAGACTAGGCTTAGTAGCCATGTGAGGGTAAAGGTAACGAGTGAAGCGAGGCTGCAAAAATTAAGGCGTTATTTATTGATGCAGAGAGAAGCGAAGCAATGTTTTAGGGCCATTATTTCCAAAATTTTCTTCAGATAATTATTTATTTCAAGAAAATTCAGTCTCAAAATATTTATTTCAATTATACTCACCTTTTAATTATGCATGGTAGGCCTAATGATGTCAATAAAGTTCTCATGATGTTTGATTGTATTCCTTGATACCAAAACATGTGGTTTGGTTAAATATCAAGTAGGCCTATCTATCTTAAATATATATTGAGAAATATATGATAACTTTAATTTTTTAATGGTGGCCATTTTTAATTTTGAATTGTAATGATGTCAAAAAAAGTTTTGATGTTTTTTATTATATTCCTTAAGGGCGTTGCACAAGCTAGCATTCACATAAGGTCAACATTCTATTTCAAACATTTTTTGGTAAAATATTGAAGAAATAGTATATTGTCAATCACTTCACAAAAAATCACCAATGTCTATGCTCAGCAGACAACATTAAGCCACGCCCCCAACCTCACTATGACCCCTACCGCACAGTCTGTATTGCATGCCCTGTCTTGCATAGAAATATAGGCAAAACCTGCGTCCTAGCTTGCGTTGAAGCATGCACTGCGATTTCTCTGAAATGGCAGACTGTATGCTATGGTATGAAATTGTGTTTGCTATATTATATAATTGTGTTCAATTTACAGCAATCACAGCTTTGTCTAGTGTAGAAATTCCTCCGTAAGCGTGAAGGCAGTGGGTTGTTGACAATGGAAAATACTGGCGCCATTTTTAAGGCTGTGGTCATTAGCATAATCACGTGACTCCCAATACTGAAAGCCCACGGTGACCCGATCAATCTCAGTCAGCTGCACACCCAGTCCTAGTGATGATAGCCAACGCTACACACATCATTAAGCATGGCTAAGGAGTCCTATAACGTGTCAAAATTAATATAAATATATCTAAGAAATACTCTAATTGGGTAGTTCAACGTATCCGTACCGGGCTGTTTAGTTATATATCATGAAAATATAAACAAACGTGTCACGAAGTTGAGTGTCTGTATTTGGCCTGTCAGTTAGTATTGTAAGCAGTACAATGCTAGCAAATTTACCAGAAAGGTACACACTGTACAGCTTTTAAAAACTACACACACTGTGAGTGATACATTAACTTGTAAATTACGAACAGTTTTATTTTAAATATTGACACAGACATAACAATTCTAAAAATTAGTTATTTTGATAGTCTATTCTAGGGAAGCAATGCTGATGGCTGAAAAAAAAAATTATAACGGGAAATGATGCAGCTTTATACCACAAATAAGTTGTTGGTATATCAATAGGAAAAATTATAATTAAAAACGAGAAAATGTGTATTTTCTATTTTTTTTGGACCTGTTTTCTATAGCTAAAATTTGAAAAATAATATATATTGGTAGCTACGAACACCATAATTCACTTTTCAAAATGTTATATTTTGCTATTCAAGTGTCGCTAGCAATGTAAAGTATGCACACACACCATAATATGATTTTTTGTGGCACCATAATAGCCTGTGCAACGCCCTTAATTAGGAAAACATTTGGTTTGATGAAAAAAATCAAATCTCTATCCTAAATATTTAGGAAGATATTTTAACTCTTAAAAGATCCCTTAAGGTGAGGAGCCCGCATCCACCTAGATATCTTTATAGGCATGCTAGAGATGCATAATCAAAAGAGAGAAAATCATCAACCACAACAAGGTTACCGTAGATCTGTTGAGGCTAGGCAGTCGGCGAGAGGCAGACTCAGCAGTCCGTCATCCCCAGTGTGACTCTAACTCTCAAACTTGTCCTTAGGTCTCGTACCCGCTGGTTCGGCAGTAAAAGGAAGAAGTAAGTATAATAACCAGATGATGTTAACTTGTCCATTTATCATGTTTATTGTCATTGACTCGTCAGTCTTTATGTGGGACAGGTCTGCTTGACCCCACTGGGGTCGGAGACCCCCCCCCCCCCTTGACGGGAAGCTGCTCATGCCCCTGCTAGATATGGGACCTTTCAGCCTATAAGGTCTTTATACTGAAGCATTTTGATATCTAGATTTTTTCGAGTACAAACAGCATGTGACTTTTTTTCAGTTTTGAAAAGTTATTTCAGTTTTTTTCAGGGATGTAGACTAGTTTAGATCTTAGTTTAGTTCTGCCATGTGATATGACATTTTTTAAATTTTCAGTTTTTGCACCACAGACTAGACTTTATTGTAACATGCTTAGACAATCACATCCCTGGCCCTGGAACACTCTAGCAGTTAAATAGCAACTGTTACTTTTTAGTATTAATAGAATGTCAAAATTTATCAAGAAACTTGTCAAAAATTATTTAGCATAGTCTAGGCTACATTTAAGGGCCTACCAATTTCTAAAAAAAATAATGCAAAGACTAGGCCTAACCCTTTATTTATTAGTAGACTAAATAGAAGAATCTACACTTAGTGCCTACTCTATAGGTCTATTAGTCTATGGAACTATAGTAGGGCCTAGACCATGTTAAACCTACATGGTCTTTTTTTTCATTTGCTTGATCAGCAGTGCTATTACTAGCAAAGCCGTTGCATGGCTAATGAGCCACCTGAAAGTGTCAGGGACTGGAATAGGGCAAGCCCCGGTGGCTGAAACAGGCTTCAGCCACAAATTGACCCCGCACAAAAGCATGGGACATTTCTCTGGATGGTCATATCTAAAACTTGCCACTAAATAATCAAGTCGAAAATAGTTTTTTTTAGAATCAGTAGCATTTCAGCCACATGCCTGCAGGCAGTCTCAGTCACCGCCATGTTGAATCCACAGCCTAAAACTGGCCACTTCCCCCCCCCTCCAAAAAAAAACCTGCTTGCACCGCCGCACAACAACTCCTCCCCCCACAATCATGTTCAATTTCCAAAGAAACACATCCTCCAGGAAACCCTGGACTGAAAGGCTAGTTCTCATTTAGGACAATCTTCCTCCATCATAGTAAAGTACAGGCCTACAAGGCTTTCAAAGTTATTTTAAGTAGTATATAATTTGATCTTTTCTACATTATAGATCAATGAAGGATTACATAATCTACATAGGTAAAACAACCAGACAGTGAATTTGCCAACGGTGATTAACCCTTATAGCACATGGACTGTCTTTATGCGTACATCAGATTCTGACATTTGAAGTTGATTCCCGCACTGTAAGAGTAAACATATTTATAATGGCCGTAGACCGAGAACATAGGTATTTAAATGAATTGGAAAAAGATAACTAAGACATTTATACTGATTTACAAAAAAAAGCTTGTTCTACATGGTTTATAAAAAAAATTCAGCAAATTGAGCATTAAAGACTGTACAGAGTGAGAAGTGTAGTTATTACATGTACACGTGTTACATGTATACACAGGGTTTCAACAGTCACTTTTGGTTTGCGGTAAGGGTGGCCGGTCAAAAGAGTTTCTACTGCACAGGAGTATATGATACATCCAAATCTGTATTGAACAGTGGATATTGACAAACTAAATACATACTTAACAGCCCCATCCCATTGTTTTATTGCGCCATGCAGTCAATATCTTTTCTCAGAGGATGATTTTTACAGTTGATTAAAGGGACAGGGGGTTGGGATTACTTGGGAACAGAACAATATTCCATCTTCATCATGTTTATAGTCATAGCTAACTGTGATTGCTTTTCCGCTTTTGTGAAGGCTGTTTCGATTATATTTTGCTTATAATATTAAAGATTAAAGAGGTTCTAAGACGGAAGTAGATTATATTCTGTCGCTGCAGATAGGGAATTACATGTATATACCAATGTAGTATTCCCCATATATATATATTAATTTTTATCTTTTGTGCAGTAACAGTGAGACCATGCATAATTTCTTTTTCAGTTTCATGATACAAAAAAAGTGTGATGTCGGAAGCAGCTGCTCTACATTCTGGATATTTTCTTGTCAATGAAAGCAATGTTGAGGAAATGTTGCAAGAAGAGATTTCTTATAAAATTTGCTTCAGCTGTCTACCTTTTGCTTGTGACTTTTGCACTTTTTAATGACAACTCCAAATGTCAAGAAGCCTCACCACAGCTGGATGGCTCAATAGTCTCTAATAAATCAGACAAGAATAAATGTAAGGTGAACCTCCAGTCTCTTGGTAAGTTGTATGAAAATTATTTGGTGGCCCTGAGTGTGGTAGAGAAATGTGCATGAATCTTGTTATCAGTAGGTGCATGGTTTATCATTCTTTATGAAAATAATCGTTCAAAATCATGAATGAAATAGCAATAAGTTTTCGTTTCACATCAATGGCTTTCTTTTGTCATAATAATACATCTAATAATAATTTACTTACCACTAGAAACGGAACTACATGTAAGTTTTGAGCTGACATTTGACAAGACATGGAATTATATGAAGTGGAATTATACATATATCTGAATTGTACATTGGATTTGATGAGAGGGTTTCCTGCAGGCTCAAAAAGTTTGGGGAGGACTTCTTGAAGTATGGGGGAAGACAAAATGAGGAAAAGGAAATGGTGCACTTTTTTTTTTGGGGGGGGGGGGTCTCCAGGAATCCTTCGATAAACATACTGTTTTCACACCCTGAAATTTCTGAAACTGAGTCATTAATATTATTTTATAAATTTGATTGATCAAAAAGAATTAAAAAAAAATATGGATTGCAAGAAAATAATCCTTAGGCAAACTTTTTTGATTAGTTGGCTCTCATCTTTTTAAAATGTAGAGACAATGCATTTAACATAATTATCATGCAGTGATTTTGGGGCATAATGCCTGTTTTTATTTTTCTCATTCACTAGTACATGTAGGTGAGGCTGTGGCCGCTAACTTTCACACTTTTCTTATTTCTCACTCTGGAACGGACGATAATGGAGCTAGAGATTTGAAACAATCAGTCAATCCAAGTGGCATATATATATATGTTGATGTATGTCATAAGGCTTTTTGTTGAATTAAAGTTAAAAACTATTTAGAACTGGAACATAATAAAGAAAAAAAAGTTGTACAGTTTGCCCTCGCCTGTATGTTAGGGCTAATTGAGACATATTCATAATTTATCAACAAATTATTGATTTATTGAGAGTAAACTGCATGTTTCCAAATAGTTAGATAAGTGATCAGCCCCTTTAAAGTCCAAAGAAATTTCTAGCGCTATCATTGTCAGCTTCAAGGGGACAAATTTGAAAAGTGTAGCAGCTAGCCCCGGTCTCCTCCAGACCTAATGTATTAACAATTAAAAAATGTTTTAACAATTAAAAACATCCAGTAAATGGATCCGTCCTCATGAAATAAATGTTAAATGTAACAGATCATTATTTGGGCACCTTTAGATGTTCATCTTGTTCACATGTCAGTACCCACATGGGCTGAGTCTAAGTTGGAATATTATTTGATAACTGTGGCTAACTTGAGCAGTCCCAGTCAACCTCCACCATATTTGTCCCATTTACATGAAGCTCCAGGTTGACATGCCAAATGAAAAATATAACCTGGCATGTGGGTACTCATGTGGGTACTGCAAAGGATCAAGAGGGGTCTTGCAGATTTTAACCATCACAACAATTACACTTCGCAAACGTTTAGCATTGACTCACAAGAATTTATGCTAACCCGATGTCATTTCAATGTTAGGCATGCTTCCCAAACCTCTTATTGCAGGAGTCCTGGTGCAGTGGTTAAAGCTGCCTGCTTGGAAAGTAATGGTGGGTTCAAACCCGCTCTGGCATTCAAGTTTCGAAGAAACCATGTTTCTTCCCCGCTCACTCGTAAGATTCAATATTGTGCGGAGCCTCCGGGATCGAGAGGTACCATGTTCGGCCTCAGACCCCCAGGGCTCAAATTTCGAATTCTGTGTCTGGAGGGCAGTGTCATCTCACCATCCTCAGGAGTTCTCCTGGCCCAGTTTAGCCTACATGTACATGTGCACAAAGGTAGCCTAAATTTCATTCCCTAAACCTCTTCTATGAACTGCTACAATTTTGTCAGCCTCATTCTAAAGAAGGTGAATTTTGTCTTTGACCTTAACGCAGATTAAGTTTATGTTTCTGGTTTTAATTTTTGATGATAATCATAAAAACTAATTATTATATTAATATTTAAAAAAATGAGGGATTAGGTCATTTGATGCTTTGATTATATCTAGCAGCTAAGCTAATAAATCTGAAATTACTTCACTTTTTAGGTCAAGTAGGCAACACCATTCTCCTGCAGAATTATTTGATAAAACTATTCTTTTTGTATTTTTGTATACACAATGTTTTATTATTTGATAAATTTATACATGTATGTACATGTACTGCAAGAGTGGATAAGAATAGTAGGCCTAAAGCTGGGTTATTGTGTATGCTTTTTACAAACACTTATAAATATTACTACACATATGTGATTATTAGCATTACAGAGGGCTATGTACTTTGTCTCCACATTGTGAGCACCCCTCAAGCTATGTATTATGAATGGTTATTATGATGAATAGACCTACTATTAAACGTAATATAATGTGGTGTATGCTGCAGTGGAGTGATTGTATGATCAGATTGATTGAGCAATGCATGTACAAAAGTTATTTTGATGGTTGCTGTTTAAATAATATATAATGTAGACCTATAAAAGGTAATTTATAATTTTTTGATCAAAACCTCATCTTCTAGTTCATTAATTAGCCCTGAAATGCTGAGTTTTGTATGCTCACTCACGAGGTTATTAACCCTTTCACCGCCAAATTATTCAATTGTAATTTTCACTCACTTGAATTACAATGTGCTAATAAAAATGTGAAAAAACGAATATAATCGGTCCCGGCGGGTTAAGGGTTAAAGTAAAAATAAGTAGGCCTACATTCTAAGATTGTACATATCTCATTTATTTCCAGTAGCTAACTTGACAATTTTTGAAATATTGGCCTTACAACAGCCGCTAGCTTCTAGTTTTAATAATGTTGTAGATCTATAAAACATGCAGAATGAAATACTGGTAACACTTTTTCCAGAAATCACAATTTTTTTTTTTAAATTTATTTTTGTCTTACATTATTGGCCAAGTCTGTCAATTACAATAAATACATGTATTGTGGTGAAAGAGACTAGAGGCAAGATTGCTGAATCTGTGGTGCAACTCATTGTTTAAAATAAAAATATTTTAAAAATAAAAAACACTTTGCCCCAAAATTTTAGTTTCACTTTCAGTGAGCCTATAATTTTGAATAAATCCCTCTTAAAGTTCAACATGAATAGAATTTTCACAT
Source organism: Flabesymbios commensalis (assembly GCA_964017125.1). Classification (NCBI taxonomy): domain Eukaryota; kingdom Metazoa; phylum Annelida; class Polychaeta; order Terebellida; family Flabelligeridae; genus Flabesymbios; species Flabesymbios commensalis. The sequence goes on from OZ024903.1 coordinate 57,287,032, forward strand.
TGTGATCTTTTTTACATTTGACTTTTTAATGACCTCTTTATTTATATCAGCTTCTTTTCTCATTAACAATAAACAATCAACATTTTTGAGACTTGTTTATTTCACTGATATGTGCAAGGGTTGATTCTGAGACTTGAAACATCTATCTATACTGTGGACAGGTTCAAAATATCACTGCTCTTGTCGGGTGAAGATTTTCATTGTAAAGATTTTTGTCTACTGATATAATTAAACGAACAAAATCAGATCACGAGTCAGGGTCCATATAGCTAGCCGTAGGCAAAGACTCATGTATTTTCAAAATCTGAATCCTATAGTCTATATAGTGGAAGTCACATTGACTTGTAGGGCCTGTTTTTTGACGATTACTCAGTTAATTCTGAACCGATTTCCTCGTCCCCCGCCAAATACAGTGAAATTTCGATGAAAAAATATTTTATAGACTTTCAAAAGTTAGATTATTTGACATGTAGTAGATGTCCTTCTAAAAACAGTGATAAACCCATTAATCTGGTTAAATTAAAGTCAGTCTTAGGCCATGAATTGTACTACATGCCAGATGGTCTAAATTATTTATTACCTTCTCGTATGCTGCACATACTGCAATTTTTCCCCCAATAAATTTCAGCATAACATATTATTTAAAGTATTGTAGTAGTATAGTTGTTTATGACCCAAATAATCAGCTGATCCATGTGTAACAATATGCCGACAGGAGAGTTTTTGTTTTTTTATATAAAAAAAAATCTAAATCTTGAAAAAAAATTGTTTTCAAAATTTTAAAATTATATGCCCTACAACCTCGAAATGTCATCAACGTGTTTAAGATTGCAACATATGGTAGAGAATTATAGCAGTGAACCGTATAAATCTATTGATTTGGTTTGTGAACTTTTCATCTCGTAGGGCCTACTGACTGTCACAAAAAATTTGCATCAAATTGTAAAGAAAATGTGAAAATTCTTTTAGGTGCTCTACGCCCAAACCTCCAAACCCCTGGCTCCTTTTGGTGGCTCGCTTTGCTAGCTTAGGCTCATTCGGTTGCCCTGTGTGCTGCCACATTGTTTTACCCTTCTATGCCCAGGGCTGTGAGTTATAACACCTGTGCCGGCAATCATTATTAGTTTACAGATGCATCTCAGGAAAATTAAAGTAATAACCAGACTATGACGACCACCATGGTTGGTAAAAACACAGCACCAGAACGAATGACGTGATCTCAGCAATACCGGTATATCATGTGATCGCACAGTCTAGTGAGTAGGTGCATCTATTTCTGACAGTTGGATATCAACAAACAAACAATTGCCGAGCCTGAGCCATCATCCTGTGACATGATAGAATTTATCCAGCCTCAGGCAAATAGTCTAGAGTGGACTAGGCCTAATGTCTTAACCAACTGTGTCTGAGAGTAATTATTGTTTCAGGAGGGAAGTGGGCTCTGCCTGGCCCTGTCAAAGTGGAGAAATAGAGACAGTTGAAACACTGCAGCACAGTTAGCACCATGTGTATAAACACACACGAGGCAATACATAGTTGAAAATATGCAAAAGATAGTAAAATATCATTCATTGAGTAATTTTTTCCAACATCTTATCAAATTTGGTTGAGGGGAACAGGTCAAGATGCCCTCTACCGGTACGAAGCTTGTCAACCATTTTAGTGAATTATATACATGTAGTTGTTGTGTAAGACAACGTACAATTCACTGTTTAAAATAATAATGTTATGTGTACACGTTATTTTGAAAGTATACACAGTAGATTATGAATTTTGAGATATATATACAAATAAAATAAAGATAACTGACAATTGTCTGTCATCAGTTTCTCGCACCCAAGCCAGAGATAAAATTCCAAAAAAACACTCGAAAGTGTAGAAACCTAATTAAAACCTCTAAACGCTGTAGTTGTAATGTTTATTATATAAAGGACTTGCTACTAGGGTATGTGTGAAAAAAAATAGTAAAAACGACATGGTACTATTAATTTTAACATCTACATATAAATTACATGTACATACATCCCTAAATGAAAGTATTACAATTACCCTAGAATGCATCAGCTGACCTCAGCTCATGTAGCAGTCGCACAGCCGAAAGCAGTCTGTGCCTGCATGGGGCCGAGCAGTGTCAGTGAGGCGAGTGTGTTTTCTACAGCCACAAATAAAACTTTGGATTATATGTGGTGGTTTTTTTCTCTAACTGTTACTGTTAGTATATATTATAACTTATATTTAAAACACCTTAAATAATGATTTATCAGAGCTTGATGATGATAGTGCATTCAATATCTAGAGCATCAGAGTTGGCAGTAGACCAGTTTGCATGTGTAAAATGCACATCTGTAAAAATGTACATTTTTAGATCCATATGCTCTATAAATCCAGAAGAAAACACCTTGTTCTTGTCAGCATATTACATGTACTCTCTAGCTTTTGAAATGCCGTTGATGTGGCCTTGGTGATGCAGCCAGCCATTCACTGTCGTCTGCATACCATGCTCTGAGGTTGATCCACTTTGCTTTTTGAACCTATTTTTAGTTTTTCCAACGGCAGAGCTAATGGTATCAGTTCAATCTGTTGTCGCTGTGATTTCGACATCTTCATCTTCTTGTCTCAAACGAGTGAGCTCAGGCACTCTACATTAAGTGATTAATGTTCACCTACCTGGTCTGAACATTAATTGTTCATGAGAAGTGCGAGACTCGCATAGTTTGCAGAAAAAATGACTTTTAAAACATTTCATGTTCCCAGAGTGGTATGTACAGTACTATAACATTTCACGGGTTGTGTGTATAGAAACGTACACAATAGAGACTGGTTGTTCCGTCGTTAGAAAGCCCCCCTGCCCCCATTGCATGACTGCGTGCCACAGTGGGGAGGGGTGGCGAACAATAGGCCCTTTTCCCAGTAAACACATAATATTTGTATAACATTTGTAGTATGTTGGGACGTTGAAGACGTTGAGCTGACATTGTACAAATGTTATACAAATGTTATGTGTTTTCTGGGTTCTCACATGATTCCGCTGTAGCAGATATTATATGGCAGTATGTTCTTGCTTTACAAGTAAGCACATACTGCCTTTTGAGTTTTGTACACTTACAAAATAGTAAACTACGGCGTGCGTATATTGAACAGACACCTGTCTGGCAAATCCCAAAAGTTTGTGCTATGCTGGTGCAATGTTGGACCAATACATGGCTGTGGTTGGACCAACATCTTCGAAGTCGGCCCAGCACTAATCCAACACGTGCTTACTGTAATGTATTGCGTTTGCTGGGCTCCGATCGTCTCCACCTTAAACAAAGGCAAGAACCAGTGTTGGCCTAATATTGGGCCAGTGTCACAGACGTTGTGCCAACATTAGAGGGTGGGGGCCCTAGGGTAGTGGTTAGCACCGCTGCCTTTCACGCTAGAGTTTGGGGTTCGGTTCCCGGTCTCGGCGGTTTGAAAGAAACAAAAATGTTTCTCCCCCATCCACGTGTTAAACTCAGCATTTTGGGGAGCCTCCGTGACCGAGAAGTAGCGTGCTCGGCCTCAGACCGCCAGGGCTCGAATTTCGAATCCTGTGTCTGGAGGGCAGTGTCATCTCGTTCATCTCACCATCCTCAGGAGGTTCTCCTGGCCCAGTTTAGCCTATATGTGCACAAAGGTGGCCTAAAGCCCGATTCATTTTATTTTCATTTTATATTTGTCAACATTAGAACAACATTGCGTCGGGACATAACTAATCTCTGGTCACTACCCTGCCTCCCAGCAAACACGAGACATTGTCCCAATGCGGGTTCAATGTTGGTTCACCGTCTACGACGCTGGCCCAACAATGAAGCAACAATGGGACAATGTGTCGTGTTTGCTGGGCTTAATGAGCCAGGATTCTCGTTAATAAAATAGAGTTATCATACAATTAAAAAATCAGCCATTCTTGCGTTTTATAGAAGCAGGCTGTTGGAGCAAGGTGCAAGTAGCCCCAGCTCTGAGCCTCTGATGTTGTTCAATGATGGAAAATATCTCATACATGTGGTGTTATCTTAGCTCAGAAATAGTATCGAGCGTGCAACAAAATACATACTGGTACGGCTAGATGCAGTGGGCTGATCTCAGCCACATATCGGTAACAGAATGTTGACTTGTGTAGAGATCTCACTTGACACTAAGTCTTGTGTCAGCCTCACTTGCGACTTGAGTATGCCATGTTCATGTGACTATGCATTTAGCATAGGAATGTTTACCATTGAATACAAATGGAGACCTCCCGAAAATCAGCGGGGGATACAATCATTAAAATATGTTATTAAAGCCCACAAATACACAGCTTTTTTGTGTCATTAATTGAAATAAAAGTCATGTTTTGAAAAACATACATTATGTAGATTATACTTTAAAGTCTGTCCCTTTAAGGTAACATACATTATGTAGATTATACTTTAAAGTCTGTCCCTTTAAGGTCTAGTTTGTTGATGAACGGCATTGACCTATTTTAGGGTTGCGGTCACAGTAGAAAATCAGGAGAAAAGGTGACAATTATTGATATACCGGTACAGTAGAACCTGCTATGAGCAGCCACTCTTATGAGCAGCCAACCTTTTATGGGAGGCCACTTGGCCATTCCCCAAAATGGTATTTTGTATACAAATGTACCTGCTATGAGCAGCCACCTGCGTTTAAAGGCCACTATTCCTGTGTAGCAAGGGTGGCTGCTCATAGCAGGTTCTACTGTACACACAAATTCAAAAGATGGTGCCACACTTGATTGATGGGCCTACCTGCGTAATTGAAGCACACATGTGATATAGTATCATATTGATGTTTCCATAATAAATGACTAAATATTAGTACATGTAATGAAACCTGCTTTTATTGCCTAATATATATTTGTGCATTTTTATAACAGTGAATGAATAGGATTGTATTTGTTTGGCATTGGAAATAGAGAATGTGCATGTTGCCTGCAGGTTATTATTTACTGCATGACACCTTTCTCACTGGGGAATCATAATCTTTAAACTACATTGGTCTGTTTTCCTACATAAATCAACCCAATGTGGTTAAGATCACCAGCTGCTTTTTGCTATTTTAGTTTATTTTTGAAGAAGTTATTTTAAGTAAACACTGTTGGATCAAAAACATGCGAAAGTATTATCTAGAATCACAAAATTTGTTAAAGAACACAGCAGCTTTAACACTAATCATTTATTGATTAGTTAATTATCCCCAGTGAACTGGTACAGATTCCTTAGTGCTTGTTTATGACTTACTGATTTTAGTTACCTGACCATACTGTGATGCAGAGGTTTATCTGTGGCTCCTCTAAGCTTGGTTGCTAGCCTAGATGAAAAAGTAAGTGAAATTGTTTTGTGTACCCAAAAAATCAAACTTATATCTGTTGATTTGAGCTCTGCTGAGAGGCAATATATCTAGTTGTTTTGTTGATTTCTGTTATGGCTATTGTGATTGTCAAATTGGTTATAACTATTATATCCCATAATGTATCGTATACTCCAGAGCAATGAACTATTTTAATGTAAAATTAGGCGATAAACATTACTTTAGTCAACAATGCGTATGGATGTCATTACCTTATTCCTTGTTGCTCATTGTTTATACTGTAGTTTATAGTGGTCTATTGACCAGTTGACTGGAAACTATTTTAATTGCAGCCACAGTCATATTTTAATGTTAACCGCATAACAGTATTTGAATGAACAAAGTGATGTTCAACCCCAATTACTAATCTATTGCAAGCTCCACTTGTATTTGTAAAAGATTCCAAATATGGAAACATGACAGGGCTTGACAATAAGCAATAGGTACTGGCTCAAAAATATGCAAAGTCATTGGCCCAGACAAAAAATTAGCTGGCCCAGAGTCATGCACATGAATTTTTGAAATTTGTTATGGTGTCCCCTCGGATGTCTGGCAGCTCATCCCTATTTTCGTTCCGGAAGTAGATCTTGGGGGGGATTTCTGACCTCAGATTCTGACGCTGGAAGTGTTAATACCTGGGAGTGTGTATATATTTAAATATTCTGTTTTATTATCTGTAACATACGGTACTAACATACCGGTACATCACAAATTGTGCTAAATAGGTAGGTGATTACTCAAAGAAAATGTTCAGGGATGAATGCACACTGAAACATCACACAGGCGAGGTGGTGGATTATGGTCACATTGGTGGCTTCTTGTTAAATTTGTTAGTGGCCCATACGGGCCAGTTAAATATTAGGTTTTGTCGTCTGACTGACCCAGAATGGGTGAAAAGTGCCATCGAAACAGAGCTATTGTGGAGCCCTGCATGATTAGCATTTTTTTAAATATCATAATTATTTTCTATATTGTATTTTGCATTAAAAATGCATCGCTTAATCTCTGTATATCTTCATAAAATATATTTTTTGTTATACATGTAAGTACAATTATCAATTGAATTTATAACCAGTTATAATTTTTTTTTTTCTGTTTTCTTTAAGACAGTGTATATTTAGAGGTAAAGTTTGATATTCTATAAAATATTCCTAAACCCTTCACCAGTCAAGCCCATTTTTAGCATTCAGCTCACAAGGTGTAATTTGTTGGTGAAAGATGTACATTAGTTGTACATTAATTATGTAAATGATACCTTTAAATGATACCTTAAGATAAGTTTTTATCGCCATATGTATTACATCTATTTTACTCATATACTGTGTGGCCAGCACTTATGATGCTCAAATCCAAAGTGCATCATTTATAGTGTCCATGCCTGGTGATACAATATTATCATTTTTTTTTTTGTAAAACGTTATTTTAATATTGAATATCGTAGTTTAATTGAATTATATAGTGAAAAATATTGACAAATAATGCTTTCATGTCCAGGTGTTGTAAAGGTGGATATTCTTAACGTGCCTGCTATAGATGAAATTGAACAGCTGAATTCTGTGGTGATTCAAGGCGGGCGTTGGCACCCGCCAGACTGTATAGCCTGGCAGAAAGTGGCTCTGATTATTCCATATCGCCAACGATTTGACCATCTCCTGCAGATGATCCACAGACTGCACCCATTGCTAAGGAAACAGAAAGTCAGCTATCAGATATTTGTAGTAGAACAGGTATATTGATATGTTTAGATCTCATTCGTGAGAAATATTTACCATCATTTATCAGCATATTGATGTTCTGAAAGGTAGCCATTTGTAGTTGTATGTCACTGCCGCCACCCACAAATATAGGGAGAGGAGTAAAAATAATTAGCGAGCTGTACAATCCTCCTAAAAACACATCTCATCTTGAAAGGTATTAATTTGAAGTCCAAATATAAAATGTTTTAAAATGGCTAATTAACTTTCTTTGCGATATTCTCATTCACAATATAGTCTTCACAGATGATGACATCCTATGTGATGTTGTGTTGTTATAGTTATTGAAAATGGGAATTTTTCTTGAGAGTTTATATTTTCAATTTGCATTACATTTTTGATGAGATAACATTTTTGGCCAGAAGAAAGCTTTAGATTCCTTCCAAAGAAAAAGATGTTGAGGTAATTTTCTAAATTTTTGCTCAGATTGAACCTTGAAATGGCATGTAACATGGTTGGTACATCTGTAACTTAAAAAAAACTAAAAGGGTCTAATTTTTTGTGAACAAAAAACTAGAGATGTCTCCCCTCCAGCAGCATAACCATAAAGGTTGATAGCTAATAGATAAAGTATCAATTGCTATTGTAATTAATGTTATTACATGGCTCCTGTGGACAGTAGAGACTATGTATTAAGCGGAATTTATTACTCCGTTATGGTGCGGCTTGTTAAAACTACCAGCAAACACGACGTTGACCCAATGCTGGTCCAATAGTGGCCCACAATCTCCGACGCTGGTCCAACATCAAACCAGCACAGGTTCAACATGTTTGATGGGCTGCGTTCAACCCAGCGGACACAAAACATTATTGTTATGTGTCCTTTGTGGAGTGTTTTGGAATGTTTTTAAAATCTAAGAAACTACAAGTAAGAGACTATCTGTTCAAATGAACAGAATTCTTCCTCATCAAAGATGTTAGATCTTGGGTTGTAGGCCTGCCTAATCATCCCCTATTACGAAACTACATGACTCAGCATTATGATTCTTTTTACACTATTGTGATTTCTGGAGAGTGGCTGATTGAACAAATGTTGACCCTATGTTGTTTTATTGTTGGTCCAACGTCGTCACCAATGGCCCCGCATGAAGTATAAACATGTTGTGACATCTCCCTTCATTATACCCAGCAAACACTAGACGTTAAAACAATATTGGGCTAATTTTGAGCCAACGTGGTTGACAATGGTCCAACGTTAGTCAGCACTAAAGGTTGTTGTCTGTGACGCTGGCCCACATTCAGCGTGGCGTCAAACACGACACAGTAACATAATACTGGGCATATGTTGGCTCAGCGTCGTAGAGGGTGGGCCAACAAGAGCCCGGCATTGGGTCAACGTCTCGTGTTAGAATGCCTGCACGATAGACGGAGAGAATGCACAGACACAAAACTGAGTGGTGAGAGGTGAAGAAATATATCTCCACCTCTATAGAGGGGAGACATAACGATAACGATCTTTTTTATTATAGTGACCTGTGTTACAATGATTTTGTTACATCAAGCATAAATTAAACAGTTTTAACACCCAGCCCAATGGGCTTATAAGTCACTTTAAAATATAATTACAACTTTGTGTACTTGTAAAAAATACAGATTTGTCAACACACTGAGACGCAGTAGCATTGGAACCATTCCCAAGTTGGCCAACCTGAAGAAAAAAAAATGCAATACCCCGCGCCTCAGCGTATTGATATAATATTTCATATAGACATATATATAGTATATATATATACAATATTACATTGCTATTATAAATTTTATAAACATGAAAATTCGTAATCAATATAATCTGTTGAACATCTTATGAAACATACAGTGCTTCTCGGCGTTTTTGAAATGCTTTATGTATATATTTACATAATAATAAAACATTTCTAAATACTTTTTTGGAACAGTGGACATGTTTTCTGCAAACATGCTGGGTAACTGAAGCTTATACTGTGTAACCAAACTTAACAAGCAATAATGACATTGTATGTACTCTGTATATTAACTGATTTCTATATCATATACCGGTGCATGCTATAACTAAATCGACGCTTTTGAGTAAGTATTCAGTGATTTCGCTTGTATTAACTGTCACATGTTTTGATCAACTAATTCTGCAAAACCGCCATCAGTCAACTCACAAAATCGCTGTTATTGGAACATGTATGTTAAGTTTAAATGCAGTCAACATACATGTACATGTAGTTGATTTAAATATAGTATGCCACAGTTAACACTATTTCTGTTACTGGATGTGGAATGTATAGTTTATAAGCAATTAACATATCGTATTGGGACAGCAGATTTTATGTTAGCACTGGCTATGATTTTGTGTCACAATATACTCATATTTGTTTAATGTTGGACCAAAATTTTCAAATCCTGATGCTTAAACACACATTTCGTTCCCAATAACATCAATTTAATTGGCTGATAAAATGGACTAAAAACGTCTATAGTCGCCATTAGCGGGTTAAGGCTATTATTTGGTTCAGTTCACATGTATCAATACAGGGATTTTGTTCTATTCATCATAGGATAAAAACGAAAAATTCAATCGTGGGCGTTTGCTGAACATTGGAGTTGTGGAATCTCTGAAATATGCTGAATTTGATTGCTTCATTTTCAATGACGTGGACTTGCTTCCCGAGAATGATAAGAACCTATATCAATGTGATAACCATGCTCGACATCTGGCATCTGCCATAGATGAAATGAGATATCAGTAAGTTAACACTAAGATTTTAATGTTGAAGCTATCCAGGGCTCAGGTCAATTATAATTGTAATTAATAAAAATTATGCCATTCTTGGTTGCATCGAGTTATATTTAATTCGTGTACATGTACTAGCTATTGGTGTTATAATGAATAATTACTGGACCTCCACAGACTTTGGTAATGTCAGACAACCATGAAGTCTGCAATTGTGCCATTTTGAAAAAAAAATGTTTTTGAAGTTTTACACAAAGCTTCTTTGTACAAATAGAATTTAGTTAACCTAAACAAACTCAATAGACATTCTTTTCTTCTGTCTCTAAAACATAATTTATGCTCTGCTCGTTCTGTGCCACACAATTTTAAAAGTATAAATATATAATATATATATATATAGTAAACATACAACTTATCTTGCTTATGTAAAAAATGTTCAGTTTATAACCACTCATATTATGTGGAACCACTCATTTGTGTTATCAGGTGACAATTACCTCAGATTTTTGTGCAAAGGCAAAAGGTAGCATTGTCTGGTTACTTTACAAGTAAGCAGATACTGCCTTTTTACTAAGAATTAGGATCATTGCTACCCAATCAAACTTTTAGGATCTCGACTACTGTAAAATGCGGAGAATAACGCGCCCTGTTGTATTACGCGCAGAGGGGTAAAAATAACCCTTTATGTTATAAAATCCTTAAATATCCCACATCATCCTATAACACGCACTAAATCTTCATCATTCTCCAAACATTACATAATGCTGGACCTATTTTATGTGTGACTCCTGTCAGCTAGGATTAGCTTGTCTATGAAACTCAGCCAAGACATTTCATATGCACAAACTACTGTAAACCACATTAAGTTGGGATGCATTATATTTTGCGGAATCAGTACTAGGCAATTTCAGCTCCTATAAAAGTCAGCAAATGAACAGCCACTAAGTAGTTAGCGACCATAAACAGTGATTAATAGCTCTATAACGAGCCCAATTGTGAAAGTCACCAAAAGGACGCAAAAATAATATGGTTTACAGAATCTAATGTTTGTTTCACACTGCTGGGAATTCCCCTACTTATGCATGGGGGTGGTTGTCATGACAACAGTTGAACAGGCTCTACATGGTGTAGTATACACACTCAAAGCAATATAGAACATGTCGTCACCCTGATATTATACTGTTGTATCTAACATTTTTTTGAAAAGTGCTTTTATGTTTGATTTGAAGTTATTAGGGGCATACGCATCTTGTATTAAATTTTTGAATTTCACTTCTGGATATAAGTAGGTCAAATCACACTAATACATAGTCGTATCTGCAAGTGAATTGCTAATCTTTAAAAAAGTAAAATATTATAGAGTCGTATGTGCACATACAACATAATTGGAAAAAATATAAATCTTATATAGTGTTGTATCTGGTAGATACGTCAGTATAGAGTAATTTTACACTGACACTGCCTAAAACCAGCTGTGATAATAATACTATATAAAAACTGCAATAAAATGAATTAGCAGCTCTGTTAACATTCTCATGTTGTTGTTTAATGAAGTTGGTGTATGTGGTAGATACGACTCTATAATTGTAATGTTTTGTTTATAATTTGTATCTACAAATACCAACCTTCTGTGCCTACAATAATCATGGCAAACTAGACAAGTCAAGTGTTCACAGGACAGTCATATTAATTTGACTTCAGTTTCAAAATAACCACAAAACATGAATATATAGATTCTTTCTCTGTCACATCCTTGAAATCTCAGACGATCGAAGGCCGTTTTGTATAGACAGCTATTATTTTGCTTAAAAATTGATGCAACCTCACTTGACTCAATTAATCCGTTATTAAATGAAACAAAACAAATCTTTTTCTGTGATATATACTTAGCTAAATCATGAGGCACTGAACATGCGTGTGCACTGAAAATTGTATTATGTGTTGTTGTATCTTGCTTGCTGAATTAATCTTAGACTTCTGATCTTTTTCTTCACTAGTAACACCCTATTCTGCATGATTTAACCCTATCAGCCTTACTTTAAATAACAACTGTAACAACTTCAACAGCTGCAGACTAATATCAACCTCGCTTGTCAATTAAAACATTTTATTGCATCACAAATGGGGAAATTAATATAGAAAGAAAACATTCAAAAGGGGGGGGGGCAAAACCGCACAAAATCTGTACTATAATAAAATAAGTTTCTTCCTTCGTTGTACGCTCGCCCTCACAAAATATATGCCTCCCACACAGCCTAAATATTCAATCTAAGAACGTCCTCTGATTTATTGTGTCAAAATTTGGCCTTTATATATTAGATAATGGGTGAAGCAGTCGAGATTATTAGAAATAAAGACCGAGGGCGCAACCCGAGGTCTTTATTTGTCATAATGTCGAACTGCTGAGCTCACTATCGGATATAGTCACTCTCTCGACGGTTCAAAGAAACCCCCCTCTACCACCCCCCCCAACCATTTACGGCTGGTGTCTGGCGCCATTAGACAGTAGACAATAAACAATTAAATTAAATAAATGATATCAACGTGGTTTTAAACTTGGCCAATAACATAAACGTTGACACATACTTAAAACAACATTGTTCCAAAGTAAAATTGATGTTTCATGATAATTATGACACACCACAATCAAAATTTGCAGTACGGGGGTCATTTGCAATGGACAGCGTCTCAGAGCTGGACGTGTTGCTCTCCCAAGCACTTGTCGTTGCAGAAAATAAGAAAGAAATGAAGAATATTTCTCAATTACCATTATTTATATACCCGGGTGACAACGAATTTATTTCTCAGGAGATTCTCAGGTTTTGAAAAAAAAAGATAAGAAATACAGGATTTGTTTTTTCCCGTTTTAAGAATTTAATTATTGTTTAATGGATGAGCATAGGCTTTTATTTTGAATTGTTTTGTTTCTCTCAGTGCAACATTTCAACATGTACACCCACACTAACAGCCACTGACACGAATACTTGAAATTACAGTTGGGTATCAGAAAAGGAGCATTGAAATTGTTCCAGAAATGTCTACTGAAATAATTTTCAAATGCATTTAAAGGAAGGATAACCAATATAAAAAGAATGATGATATCTGGTATAAGTGATTATGATCTGGAAGCAAATATTTGCGTCCAAGAATACTGCGCTATAGGGTACCGAAGAAATAGGCCCTAATGGTGAAATCAACAAAACATAGCCTAATAATTTTATGTAGATCTAAGCGAAGATTATAAGAATTTGGAAATTATTTTTGAATGTCATGTTATCAGAGGTTATTTGTAATTCTTCTTTCATAAATTATTGTCCTATTATTAAAAAATATATATTTTTGCAACAAACACGATATGTTGAGCCATTGTTGTTTTATTGTTGGGCCAGCGTCGCAGACAATGGGCCAACATTGAAGCGGCATTGGCTCAACGTCTCGTGTTTGCTGGGACATAACATAAATACACATTATATTTTCTGTTCTTCCCAGCAAAGAAGATACATTGACCCAATGTTGTTTGTTTGTTGGTCCACTGTCTGCGACGCTGGCCAAACATTCAAACAACTTTGGGTCAACGGCTCTTGTTTACTGGGTTTTGTTTTCTAAAGTATTTTAAGTGACTTACAATGTATGCTATAATTATATATTATAACTATTTGAAATGACGTATAATTATATCTTATATGAAAGGCTTATAATTATAAGGAAAACTATGTGTGAACGTCATTTTTACTATATGGAGAGGGGTATCAAACCCAACCTACAGAGCCAATGGGTATACTACAACGTCACCACTGGTCACAGACGGAGGCCGCGGCAGAATGTCTGCCAGTGTTTCTGAGTTGACCTCAGATGCACTCTACATTATTAACTCTAAATTCTTAGCTGTAGAAAAGGTATTGGCCAAGAGCTCTGAGGGCTTTGAATTAATAGCAGTAGAGTTGCTCCTAACGCCTAAAATTTTTATCAATACATCATTGTGCTTCCACATTATTTTACTCCTAGCTACGCCCCTGCCAGTGTTTAATTATACTCACGCAGTCGGCGACGTATTTATTTCCACAAAAAATATCTATATCGGATGGAACACATAATTCTAAACCTTAGATTCAGTCCCTTATACATCAGGAGGGGGTCGACACTAACTGCTCTGAAGTAGTGGCCAAAAGGGCCAGTAGCTTCAGATAATTACTGGCCCTTAGTTGTATTTAAAAGTCCTTAACGTACACTGTATCACAAAAAAATTGATGTAATGGTATGATACAAAATTTAAATCAATGTTTAATACTCAACCACAGGCTCATTTGAAATTTTTCACTTGTTTTCATAACATAGCCATAAATAACGGGGTGTTAAAATTAAATAAAGAGGCACACCTGGTACTTTTTATTGGCCCCCAGGGCCAGTATCTCATGTGATTTACTGGCCCTTACTGATTTCTACTGGCCTCGGACCAACAGGCCAGTGTTAGTGTCGATCCCTGGTCAATATCTATATTTCTATTTCCCGTGGTCAAAAACCTGCCTGCTTAGAGTGAAATCAATATTGTCCAGCTGTCTGGAGGTGTGGCGGCTCATCCTAAAAACGCATTAAAATTTATTTTTCATCCAACATTAATTTTAAATTAAACAATGGTGATCTGATAAATAAAATACTTGCTCGACAAAAAACACATTGCGAAACTAAAAGCTAATCAATAGGTTAATGTGGTTGCCGGGTGTTTTGGCTGTCATAAACAGACCTCATTGACAGCCATCATCTCTATCATAGAAGGAAGCTGGAAGTTTACATTCTAAGTGTTTATGATCTTGACACTATCGATGTACACTGCTGTGTGTGGCATGAAGCAATTACACAGAGAGAATAAAAAAGTTGTGTGATTCAATAATTACTGAAACAGTCTGTTAAAGAAAAAATAGAGTGTATCTTTTATCAGGTAAGTGCTGCAATGCACCGATTTAAAATTGATAAGATTGTAAACTGCGTTCTAGAATATAGACACACAAACAAAATGAAAACCGATTTGTCCACAGTACCATTGGGAAGAGAGGCAGACACATGTATATAATATTTGAGCAATGATATTCATGTGTATGATTTGCCCCAGACCACACAGTCATGTTTATTCGTAATGAGTCGAATCCTTTAAGCTGACTTCAAATGTGACTTATGAAATAAATTACTCCAATAAGAAGTAATTTCAAACTTCTAAGCTGACTTCAGCCATTTAATTATAGTATCATGCTAATTGTTAGTTGATCTGTGATGACTGAAGTAGGCTTCTTCATCATGCTGACTATAGAGTTAAACAGGGGTTGTTGCTGAATCGCTGCTCAAACTGACTTTCCCACTAAAGAGTCACTACAATATTCTGTATTGTTATTTTTAAAAAATAAGTTCTTCTAATATTTTTGAAAACTGTTATCTTTTTACGCTTAGTTCAGGTAGTTAAAGTCATTTGATGTTCAATGACCCTTGTTAGGAAATGTTTGTTGTTACATTATTAGATCCCGCCGTCACCGAAGGTGAGACAGAGGGAGCTATGGATTCTACCTCAGTTTTTTTTTTGCCTATAACTTTGTAAGAAAATAAGCTAGGATAACAATTTTCGGTATGTGGGTTACTTCCAGGTGGATAATGATTCAATGAACAGGTTAAAATATTTTTTTAATCTGAATTCAATGCGCAAGGTCACAGAGGAGAAAATGATGATGTTACGGCGTTTGGCCGTCCGTAAACAATTCGTTTCCGGAGCATATCTCTGAAACTACTTGTCCGATTGTCTTCAAATTTTACACACAACACCCCTAGGGGGTCTAGTTGTGCCTTTTGGGGGATTTGAACTTTGACCTACTTCTGGTTCAGAACTATGACCTATTTAGACGTTTTGACGCGCACTTCGTTGCCGGAGCAGATCTCAAAAAGTACTGGGCCGATGACAGTCATATTGCACATACATGTTCTCTAAGGCCCCTACACTCCTTCAGCAGTGTCATCTGTCCATGTGTAGACACTGCTAGCCTTCGCTTGGATAATAATGCAGTGGTAAAAAACCAGGTCAGCGGGAATTCCCCTTCTATCAAAATCATTGCGGCAGTTTCAGCATTTTTCAGATTCCGCCAAAGCTGGTCGCCGAGTGGACCTGGCAACCTGCCAACACCTCGAGTTGGCAAGTTGCCATTATTTACCGGAGGCCCCAAAGAATTCAGTCCCTCAGCGGAGTGAGAGGGCTGTCGTTCAGTCTATAAGGCCCCTAGTTGTGCCTTTTCAGGTCTTTGGATCTTGACCTTGAAGTTGACCCAGCACTTTGACCTTATTTATAACATCGGTAAATCCGACTGAAAGATTTTGCGGAATATCATGAAAACCGCTCAAGATAGCTACACCATTACTATAAAACAAATTGTGAGGTTTCAGGAGAGGATGCATCTTGAAAAATTTCAAGTCGATAAAATTAAAAATGGCCGCCTATCGGCCATTATTCACCTCGACAGGCCTGATATTGCCGAATATCATGAAAACCGCTCAAGATAGCTACACCATTAATATCAAATAAATTGTAAGGTTTCAGGAGAGGATGCATCTTGAAAAATATCAAGTTGATAAAATTTAAAATGGCCGCCTATCGGCCATTATTCACCTCGACAGGCCTGATATTGTGGAATATCATGAAAACCGCTCAAGATGTCTACACCATTACTATAAAACAAATTGTAAGGTTTCAGGAGAGGATGCATTTTGAAAAAATTCAACTCGTCCAAGTTCAAAATGGCCGCCAATCGGCCATTATTCACTTTCACATGGCCGATATTTGGTAAACCGTGCTAGATGGCTAGACCATTACTATAAAACAAAATGTCTGATTTCAGGAGAGGATGCATCTTGAAAAAATTCGACTCGATAAAAATTCAAAATGGCCGCTTATCGGCCATTATTCACTTTCACATGGCCTATATTTGGTCAACCGTGCTAGATGGCTAGACCATTACTATAAAACGAAATGTGAGATTTCAGATGAGGATGCATCTTGAAAAAATTTGACTTGATCAAATTTAAAATGGCCGTCTTTTCCGCCATTATTCATTTTCACATGGCTGATATTTGGTAAACCGTGCTAGATGGCTAGACCATTACCTGATTACTATAAAACAAAGTGTGAGTTTTCGGGGGAGGATGCACCCTGAAAATTTTTAACTTACGAATTCAAAATGGTCGACAATCAGCCTTATTTACCTCGATAGGCCTGATATCAGGTAAACCGTGCTAGACAGCTAGACCATTACTATAGAACAAAATGTGACGTTTCGAGAGAGGATGCCTTTTAAAAACTTTCGACTCAATCGAATTCAAAATGGCCGCCTATCGGCCACTATTTACTTTTACATTGCTGATATTTGGTAAAGCGTGTTAGATAGCTGGACCATTACTATAAAACAAAATGAGAGAGAGGATGCATCTTGAAAAAAATTAACTCTATCAAATTCAAAATGGCCGCCTATCGGCCATTATTCACTTTCACATAGCCGTTTTTTGGTAACCGTACTAGATGGCTAGACCATTACTATAAAACAAAATGTGAGATTTCAGGAGAGGATGCATCTTGAAAATTTTTGACTTGATCAAATTCAAAATGGCCTCCTATCTTCCATTATTCACTTTTACATGGGCGATATTTGGTAAACCGTGCTAGATGGCTAGACCATTACTATAGAATGAAATGTGAGATTTCAGCTGAGGATGCATCTTGGAAAATTTCGACTTGATCAAATTCAAAATGGCCACCTTTAGGCCATTATTCACTTTCACATGGCCGATATTTGGTAAACCGTGCTAGATAGCTAGACGATTACTATAGAATGAAATGTGAGATTTCAGCTGAGGATGCATCTTGAAAAATTCTGACTCGATCAAATTTAAAATGGCCCCCTATCGGCCATTATTTACTTTCACATGCCCAATATTTTGCAAACTGTTAGATGTTAGTCCATTACTATAAAACAAAATTTGAGGTTTCGGGGGAGGATGCACCCT
Source organism: Flabesymbios commensalis (assembly GCA_964017125.1). Taxonomy (NCBI): domain Eukaryota; kingdom Metazoa; phylum Annelida; class Polychaeta; order Terebellida; family Flabelligeridae; genus Flabesymbios; species Flabesymbios commensalis. The sequence continues at coordinate 57,304,888 of OZ024903.1, forward strand.
AAGTTTTTAACTAATTTATATCGAATTCAAAATGACCGTAAATCAGCTATTAGTTACCTCGATTGGCCTGATATCGGGTAAACCGTGCCAGATAGGTAGACCATTACTGGGATACTGATTAGGATCATTATTTTCAACGGAGGTTTGCAATCTCAGACAGACTGTCTAGTTCTTATCTTACTCTTAGACTGGGCTTCTTAGACCTAGTTGTCTTGCGTCTTGATTTTTGACCTAACCCAGGACTACATTAATAACCCTACACAAAATTGCTTAAATCAAATTCTAATTCGGAGCGGGAGCTCCTGGACTTATGTAGTCTTGTTGATTTAGATGTAAGAGCCTAAGTGTTAATTTCAGTTTATAATTTGTTTAATGTTCTGTAAAACATGTAAAATGTCAAGTAACTTTAGTAATTGAATAAAACAAACCATAATATGAATTGCGAAATGTCAATTATAAACCGATATAAAATCAGGATGAATTGTATGTTAACCTAACAAGTGACATTCATACCTAACATTGTTGACAATGTCACCATAAGTATATTATTTTACTTCCATTATTTCTCAAATAATGTAAATAAGAACAATCACATACTCGAGCAGATTTTGCATATAGGTATCGAAAAACAGATTAGATGGAAAACATTATTCATTATTGTATTTCTGTTGAGATACAACACAAACTTAATGCAAATTATATATTACAAGGTCGTATGTGCCACTTACAACAGTGTAATTTTTACTTCCGATACATTTGTAATTTTTTTATGTGTTTCTTACATTTATTCTTATGGGATTGTCAGTTATTTGGAAAAAAATAATTTAAAAATCGGATGCTCTAATTCCTATAGTTGTATCTGCACATACAACTATGTACTATTTTAATTTTCCAATTTTACCTCTAATTATTTATTTCTATAGCGTTGTATCTGCCACATACAACTGTCTCATTTTATGATTTTTTTCATTACGAATTACGGCGAAAAACAATGCAAACTTACTAATTGTTTATAATAATGTAATATGTGAAACATTTTAAGTCATTTAACAGTTTTGATTCTAGAAGTTGTATCTGCAGATACAACTCTATAATACGGACATTTTCACACATTTGACATTTTTGTCAACATTATACAGTCGTATGTGGTACATACATCGTTTCACCACTTTTTGTACAGTATACAATTTTAATGACAGGTTTGCAGTTAAACATTACTGGAAAGTTATTAAAACGTGAAATCAATTAATTCTTCTACTTATATATTACACTGTCGTATGTGCACATACAACACATATAGACCATACAACACATATTTTATAATATTATAAGGTTGTATCTTTTGTAAATGCTTGTTGCTATGCAGCGCTAAGGTCCTGCTGCATTTTCTTCACATTGAACAAACGTCTATTTTTTATGTCTACAAAGGTTTTTTAAGACAATGCTGAAATATTACTACTTTTTTTGTTATTAAGTTTTTTTCGATTATCTCGGAATAGTGAAAACTGTAGATACGACAGTATAATATCAGGGTGACGATGTGAGCTTTAATACTGACGATATGCACATGGTACATGTAGCTATATTCATGGTTGATGTTTTTTTATTTGCAGTGTAATGTACTATAACTATGCTGGAGGAGTCCTAGCAATCAACAGAAAAAATATTTTTCTTGTCAATGGCTACTCTAATGACTACTGGGGATGGGGTAATGAAGATGATGACTTCAGTGCAAGGTAAGACTACCAGTCCTGGTATACTTTTTGAGCTATACAGAAAAATGAAAATAATAAAATGAGAATGATAACAATTTGTGTTAACTATACAATGATACATGTACTAAAAGATGACAAGTACACATATGTACTAAAATAAAAACAACATGTCTTTTCAGGGAAGGATATAAATTGAAATAGCTGACACTAGGGTCATTATTCTGTATCAGATAGTGAGAACACTACATGTGTAAAACAAAATACGAGGTTTCTGGTAGGGATAATATGTGAAAAATTGTCAGTCAAAATGACTGACAGCAGCTATCATGGGAAACAATTTATTTTTCAAATTTTTTTTTTTTTTAGGGGGGGGGCACTTATTTTGATGATCTGTTTAACTTTTGATTAAATAATAGCTGACAGTAGCCATCTTGTTATTTTTAAGACAATTTTTTGGTAAAATGATCTGGTAATGTATAGTGGGGAAGCTTTTAATGTTTTTGCAGCGGAAAACAGTCATATCTTTTTTATTCCTTTTATATTTGTTCAGAACCCAGGAAGCTGGTTTGTTTCTCACAAGACCACCACCTCATATTGGACGATACAAAATGATTCGCCATGTGAAGTCATGGCGGGCTGATAGTGGGTGAGCAGATATTAGTTGGTTGTACTATGATCTTTGCAAAAATATAGTCTTTAATCAGCATGAAAAGTGTTTTTATACCAGTGTTGTAATTGCTGTACTATACAGATCTACTTTTTAAAGCCAAAATTGGACAGAGCCTATTGTTGTCAAGCTGCACATTCATTCGGTTTTCCATCCATATGTTTATTAGAACGATGTAGGCCTACACTCTCTGAAATCTCTGCCACACATGTATATTTCACTATTTAAAATTAGGACACAACAAAGTAGGCCTATATAATGTATTATTGGCTTTTTATTAAAATTGAGCATTATTCATCCTTTTATTTTAAGAATACTCCAGCTACCAACCCCTCCCCCCCCCCCCCCTTGGAGATTGAATGATGGCCTTCTCCGAATAAATTATGCTTAGCACAGCAAGGTTCTGCCCACGGTGGGCGGCCCCGCCCAGCACTACTACCAGCCGCTCAGGACTCTTTAAGCCTCCCAGGTGCTGCCCATCAATTCACCAAAATGTTCATTCTTGAAAAATAATAGTGTTATGCAGGGTTTGTGTAGCCGTTTATAACCCCTTCAACTGGCTATTTAGACAAGGCTCTTTTATTGATTTATAATGCTGTGTCAGCTTTCATCTATCAACCAGAAAGCGGCATCTTCATTTATTCCCTTGTTGATAAATGTATACAGGCCCTAGCGGTAGCGTGGACCAGAGCTGAGGCGAGAGCTATTTTTAGTACTTTGCTGCAGGTTCCTGTCCCTCGTCAACACAGCAGCCTCTGTATGCATGTATGGAGACGGGGTGCCGCGAAACCCGAAAGCGGCAGCTGATCATGCCTACAGACTACTGTTAGGTTAATAGGGGGCCAGCATCGTAGACGTTGACTCAACAGTAATCCAACTTTGGTTCAGCAACTCGTGTTTGCTGGACGGCCTCAGCGCCGACACAGTGACAGCTAACGCGAGACGTGGTGCCAATGTTGGTATGAAGCTGATCCAGCGGCGAGGACGATGGGCCAACATTAAACCAACATTGAATCAGCGTATCGTGTTTGCCGGGGCAGCAGCTATTGTCAACACTCTGTGTATGCATACACGAGACATTACCACAATGTCGGGCCACTGACTACGATATCGGCCCAGCATTAAACAAACATGTGGTCAAGGTCGTATGTTTACAGTGGATAACAGCTCTCATCTCACGACTCATACGTGTATATGAAAATTGCCGCGAAAAAAACCGCCAGATGTAAAGTTATCAGTCAGTCTACTAGTCACTTGCCAAAGTATACCTATTTAGCAGCGATTTATTTTAATATTACAATGATTCACACATGTATAGCGATTATTTTGTGATTTATGTGGCATCACCGCATTTGATTGTCTCGAGCTGAAACTCAGCAAAATTATGGGTCCGAAAAACGAGCTGTGCCAGTGGAAGGAGGCCAAATGGGATTACATATCATCTTTTGGATTTAGACCCTCAGCAAAACAGACATGCAAAGGTAAGTCTATGAGGCCATGCTGGAAACATGATTTTATTATAATAAGCATATTTGTAAAACATGTATGATTGTGAGTTTCATTGAATACTTTTTTATGCAAAAAATAGTTTTTTATATTGAGGACGTTTCAAAACTCCAATACCTATTTTGCAGCTGATTATTCATTTTATAACACATTATGTGACTAGCCCTGTACAGATTGGCAATGGATTTAATTATTGGCCAAGGGTTATTTTTATTCCCTTTAAACTGGATAATATTTCATGGCTGCTAACGTGGTAACGCCTTGAACATTCCCTACCCCTGTAGTCTCAGTTGACAGAAAACACAACAGAACTCGACTTGTTATTTAGACATGTTAGATTACTGTATAGGGCCTATATAATCTGTTAGTCCATGTTTGACCCTTTTGTCAAGGTCGTGAATTATGTACAGTAGAACTTACAAGCAAATGCGGCCCTGCACATGACATGAATATTACAGACTAGAATAATTTATTTAGGACAATTTATTTAGGTTATTTAGTCCATCACATTTTATTTTTTATTGATAAATGTATCGATCCCGTTACAGATTATGGTCAGGTGGCAACAACAGAATCAAATGATGACCCAGCAATGCCAATAGATAACGTGCCTGATCATGTCTCCACGAGCTCGCAACAGACTACTGACTCACAACCAGATGTAACCAGCACCAGCACAATACAGCCTGATCCAGCGGTAGCCACAATTATAAGTCCTCCACGAGCCATTGCCAAACATGCCACAGTTTTTAAAAGTACATGGCGTTACGACAATGGAAGGAAGAGGGACTGGCTGTCTCACGTTGATGGAGAGGGGATGTACTGCAAGCTCTGTCAAACATACGACAAGCGGCCATTCAATCGAGATGTTTGGAACAAGGCTCTGTGCACCCGTATTCGCCTCAGAAGTGTAGTTGCCCACAAAAAAACTGAGGCACATAGAAATTCTGTTAAACTTGATCATGCAGAGAACATACAGGATGCCGTCAGTGTTGTTCCAGTAGTATCTGCTACATACATGGAACAAGCATTTGCATGTTTGTATTTTCTGTGCCAAGCAGACATACCACACACCACTAATTTTGAGCCTTTGCTGGACCTCAGTGCATATCTTGGTGTACCAACCAAAGCCAATATACGCCGAGGCAGGAATGCAACATACTGCAGTGAGAAGTCTGTTCAGATGTGGTGGAAAGTGACATTATTTTGGAACTCCAACAGTCGCAACACTTTTCCATCATGTTTGACGAGACAACTGATGTCTCCATCATTGAGCAGATGGCATTCCTGAGAGCAGTGCTATTACTCTCAGTGGTAAGACTATTGCAAGTCAGATTATTAATTATTGTGAGAGTAACAACTTGGACTACTGCTGGATAGGAGGGATAGGCACTGACGGTGGTATCAACAATGACTGGTAAGGTCAATGGTGCAATCAGACTTATCAGGAACCGACAGTTGGAAAGCCAAGGTGATTGTGACCTCACCACTGAGGCTGTCGGCAGTCACTGCTCCGCGCAAAAACTAAATTTGGCTGCCTCACAAGCAGGGGACAAAGTAGCATACATCAAGCAGTTTAAGTCAATACTCCGCCAATTATATGACTTCTATGACAACAGTGCAGTGAGAGCAGCGGGGTTAAAAGAAGTACAAGAGATGCTGAAAGACTCAGTAAGTTGTGGTAAGCTGCTGCAGCCATCTGCCACGAGGTGGTTGAGTACAGGCAAATGTGCGAAAAGGTTACGTGACATTTTGCCATCTATTGTCATGTCACTCGACCATGAGGCAGGAGAGCGAGCGGATGCGCGAGCCGCTGGACTGCACAGATTCGTTACAAGTTTTAACTCTGTGGCAACACTTCTTCTGCTCTGCGACATACTGATCAACCGCCTGTCAGTGCTGGTCCAAACATCAGAGCTGGACTTCGCTATTGTTGGCTCAGCTGTCAAGTCCACAGGTAAGTCAGTTAAGGCACAGCAGGAGGCAGAGGGGCCCACAATTGGCTAGACTCGACAGCTACATCCACAAGCTTGAGGCAGCAGACATCCACATCACATTGCTAAAGGGTGTTGCCACTGGAGCAAAAGATGTCGCCAAGGCTTGTTTCAATACTGGCATTAAAGAACCATTTTTGACAAATGTGGATATGAATCTCGAGGCCAGGTTTGAGGATGATGACATCATGAACTCTTTCAGCAGGCTGTTCAATCTGAAGGCTATTATGGAGAGGCATGTCCCAGATCCTCTACTCCCAGATGCCACAGTAGGTGACGAGGATCTCTCCAGTGATGACATGGAGAGTGACAACATTGATGTAAACCTGGATCCTTCCACTGATTCTCACCCCCAGGATGCATCTTGTGCAGTGCTAGCTAAGAGATTTGGCTTTAATGTAGCTGATACAGTGTCAGAGCATGAACAATTTGAACAATTCTGTCTGGTTGATGAAGACATGAGAGAGCGGTCGTTAGGAGAGGTAGTCGATGTTTTGTGCACTAACAAGTCATTGAAGGCACTGTTTCCTTTAATGAGTCACCTGGCTGGCAGTTACAAAGTGCTCCCCCCTCACACTGCTGATTGTGAGAGGGATTTTTCAAAACTTAGAATGGCCCGTCAGTAGGCAAGGCACCACTGGAGAGGGCAGTTAAGAAGTGGGCTATACTAAAAAATCACAGACTCAAAGTGTGAATTTAGGTCTATGTCTTTGGCAATAAAGCGTCAAACTCAAAGTGTGAATTTAGGTCTTTGTCTCTGGCAATAAAGCGTCAATTATATCTCCAGGCCTAAATATTGGGTGCTTGACATCTCGTTCTGATCCTTCAACTCCATTTAACTGATTAGTGATGAAATTGTACTATATGAAATAAAAACATTAATATTGCACTGTATTTGTATAGATATGGTAAATTGAAAGCATTTTTGTGTTGTTATTATAGTAAAATTGCTTGTCATAATAACTGGAAATTTACTCTTTAGAATGCATCATATCGAATGTAGAATTAAAAAAAATCAAGAGGGGGCATGCCCCCGGACCCCCCTAGTGGCGGTACGGGCTGCGAGCGGCCCTGCATGTGTACACACGCGCAGGTTCTTAGAGCATTTGCCTCCGCCCACCACTCCCCAATTCCTGGGCAGAACCCTGGCACAGGGTTGCCTCGCAATCTTAAAAAGTCTTATATTGGCAGGGCTGGCCAAAAGTTTGCATTGATTGGCGCTCTGCACTGATTAAAATGGGCAACAGAAAAAAAACTGTGTGCAACCTATACCATTCCATCCTGTAGCCTGCCTACATGTATGTGGCGATTTCCAAAGTCATTTGTTGTCGCGCAATATAACCCTTTGGTGCGTTTTGACCTTGCCTGATGCATCAGCCTATATATACAATAACAGCTAACCGCCAAACCAACTCAGGGTGACAGGTTGCCTGACTATTGGCAAATCTACCACCTGGATGGCAGCTGGATGAGACCGATACATGCTGGTCGGTATAAAATGCATTCGGTCGGGCAACCGGACTGTGGGGAACCCTGCTAGTAGCTTGGATAACTACGAACATAGTAAAAGCAGGCCACATTAAGGTCACTCCCCGAGGTCACTGTGGTCATTGTATTATGACACTGGTGAAACGAATGAGATATTACTTTAAAGTCACCAATTTTGCTGAATTTGGCATGTGTAACCATACTGTAAATTGTGGATGTCAAAATAGCTGGCAATTCCTATTTTCAAAATATTTGTAATTGTAATTTCCACTCTTATTTATTGTCCAATAGGGTTATAATTTGAAAATGGATTGTCCTCTGATACAGTAGAGAAGTCATATGTGACCCGCCACACGAAAAGGACCTTAAGAACCAAATTTTCAAAATTGATTTTTTTCATGTTGATCGATAGCCGTGTTGTTCCTGTCTCATTAACTGAAAGAATTTTTGAAAAATCTTTATTACTTTTTGTTTTATAAAATTTTTAATATTTTAAACTTAGTTTTGTAATCATTATAATTATATTTTAAATGACGTCATAAATAATTTGAATAAAGCCGCGGGGAGGTACCTTCTCGCGTGGCGGGTCACATATGACCTCTATGACACAGATTTTTTTTTTTCACAAATTTTCTCAGTGGTACATATGATACACATTTTTGATAGATTTATTGTTATCTATGAAACTCAATAAACAACACCTGTGCCAGCAATCACACATTTTCATTCTTTTTTTTTTCAAATTGTTATTGCTTTCAAACAATGATTAGATGCACTGATGGGTCTAATATTTGTCTGACCACTGAGCCAAGTGCACTGAGCAGTGAAAAGCCAGTAGCCAGTAGTCTGTATCGGCACTCTTATTTATTGTGATACAAAGCCTTCACATAGTGATGGTTGCAGTAAACAGCAAACGGCAAGGCAAGACATATTTTTTAGCATATTTTGGTACAATTGTTGACCATCGTGCTTGTGATCCAACATTGAATCAAAGTGGACTCTTCAGGATTTTTCCTGGCAGGTATTTAAGATTATCTGTGTCATGTCCAGGCATCAAAGTAAAACCTATAAACCTATGTAAACCTATTTTTGAAAAAGTAACCTGTATTTTTCTGAAAATAGCCTGTATAACCTATAGAAACCTATAAATTTTGATTTTGCTTGAAAAAAACATTATGTTGAACTATATTTTTCTTTTAGGCATGTGTTTGTGTCAAATAACGTTCTGTGTTTTATAAAGAAATGCTATAAATACAATTTAAGTCCTCAAATCAGTCTGAAATAAATAATTATTTTAGCTTATCTGCTCCATTATCCCTTAAAAAATTTCCAGCCTCGACTCCAGCTCGGCATAATTTTCACTAGACCTTGTCTGATATCTGGTCAAACTATGTGCACAGTAATTTTTTTCTATAAATTATATATATTCACCCCATAGCTAAGCTTGCGTGAAGAATTTAGTGAGTGCAATACATATTTTGTCCAATTCAAACACTCCAGCCCTCCTCTGGTTGAACATGCATAGAAGCAGGTGGTGATTTTGGAGAAAGGTATCATATAATTGAAATCCTGGATATAAATCAGTTGAATGACTGCCCACTTATCGTACATTGACGAAGCCTCTTACTAACACTTTCATCGTTGTTAGAACATGCAATCAACATAATATGTTATGGAAAGACTGTCATAACTGTGGTATGCATGGGATGTGCAGTATTTAGCATGTTTAGAGGGTGCGCACAACATTGAAGTAGTTTTTAATGATCATATAGTGTACATGATCAAGGGTTTTATTTTGAAATCAGTGGGGCGGCTGTTTATTGCAACATGGGCGCTTATTAGAATAAATACAGTACTTACTGATCAAAATCTGTAAAGTGCTGTAATTTTTCTACTAAATCGTCACAAGGTTATTTTTGGTGTCTACACCGATGTTTTGCAACCCGTGGAATTCATTTTAGTGTATTTTGAACACCACAGAATTTTGAACAACACAGATCCAACTAATTAGCATAAATTAGCATAATTATTGATAAAAATCTATAAAATGCTTAAGCTAATGAACCATTAATCTATTTGATAGACGTGATAGAAGTCAAATCTATTTTGTGACCCCATTTATCCCAAAATCCATTGGTAAATATCCAGGATACTTCCACGGAGGTTAAAAGAGCAACATATACCAGTAGCCGATATATATCTCCCCAGCACACAACCTTGAAAAACACCAACAATCAAGAAAATATTGTAGAATAAGATAAATTTGTTTAATTTTTGTCCTTGAAATGACCTTGAAGTAATTGATCTTTAAAGCACCCCCCAAACCGATACCACAATTAACACCAATGTTGGAATCCCCTTGAAATGGTGCATGGCAAACCTATTGTTGCAAAATAGTCTGAAATTGATCCTTTTCTCCCCATTTCCTGTGGTCGTTGGCATTGAAAATGACTTGGTACTTAAGTGGTTAATATAGTAGAACCTACTATGACTATGAGTAGCCACTCTTATGTGCAGCCAAACTTTTGTGGTAGGGCACTAGAACTTTTCTGAGGTGGAATTTTTTATGCAAATGAACTTTTATGGGGTGCTGCTCATATCCGATTTTACTGTAATAAAAGAATTGCAGAGAGAATATACCATTGATAGGCCCTGTTATGAAAGTTAACTTAACTAATTGTATTATAGAAATGACCTGTTCCTCACATGGCGGTCTCGATGGAAAAATGATGGGCTGAACTCTTTGGATGACAGCAAATATCAAGTGGTGAATCGTTTATTAACTCCCCTGTACACCAAAATTACTGTTGACATTGGCAAGGCACCCCCGCAGTCGAGTGTTTCCAGTGATATTCCACGTGAATCTTTGCTCTGGTAAGTACTAAGATATTTTTCTTCCAATATTATTTACTATAGGCCTACACCACGCACCACTGGCAAAAAGACCACATGGATCATTTCCAGCGATAGTTATTATTATCTTATTCTTCAACAATTTGACGACGTGAACGCTCTCCAGTCGGCAATATTCGAATTTTGATTCCTGTGTCTGGAGGACAGTGTCATCTCAATCATCTCGCCATCTTCAGGAGGTTCTCCTGGCCCAGTTTAGCCTATATGTGCACAAAGGTGGCCTAAAGCCCGATTCATTTCATTTCATTTCCATAGCCTACAGTAGGCCAACCAAACGTTGTTTCTGAATAAGCATAAATAGAGTTATTAGATTTCCGTCTTCAATTTTACGACAGTTAGGGATCTAGAAATTTTGATCTGTGTGTTGGGCTATTGATTTATACCCTGTAGATAACCAGTAGATTTTACTGAGAACAATGCCTACCTTGGGATCAAACTAGGACAATATAATCTTAAGAAAACACCACAATGAGAGTTTGAAACTGGGGAAAGCTAGCAGACGTTTTACTCTCGAGACCAAATCTATCATGATATCGATACAATATTTTGCAATAATATATATTGCCTTTGAAAATCTAACCCTTGGTTTATATGCCTCTGACGCCACAGCTACAATTGTAGTGAAGAACATCCGGAGATAGGCTGACCTAGATCTTAAGGAGATCAATCAGTCTCACAGAATCTGGGTCACTGATATAGCTGGACCTTCCAGTATACTAACCTCAAACCAGTAAACATGTGACTTTGATCCAGTGTTGTTTCAATGCTAGGCCAATGTCTCGGTGGTGTCCCATTTCCGATAACATCTGGTATTGGCTGTTAGCGGCCACGTGATAACACATATTGCCTGTTACATGCAAGGAGGTTCTATATAAAGCTCTTGTTATAGGGAAGCCTGCAGACCTACAGTATCCGTTCACTTTACAAGTGAGCAGATACTGCCTAAAGTTGCAGAGCAGATGACTACTATAGCACGTTGTTGGGGGAGGGTTAGGCGTAAGTGTATACACACATCGAGGTCTGTCCCCCCTCCCCCCCGGGGTCACCCCTTATCTAGCTGTATAGTAACACTGCGATTGGCGCCATGAGCACCCCCCAGCAAACACGTGTTTGTTTTATATTTACGGTCAGGAATAAGCACTGAAGGCATGACAGTGCATCAGATCACTGAGCGACCAACCACATAGCCTATCTCAAGACATGGGGATGACGTTTTTCATAACTAGTGGTCGCTCATTGTACTAAATATTCAACTTAATCATGAAGAATCATATTTTTTTTTTGCATTTTAATTTGAAAACTACGTATATATACAGAAATACTAGTATCAATAATTAAAAAAAACAAAAAACTAACGTTACTATCTTTTTATTTTGCTTTATCAGCTAATTCCGCCTTTATTGGGCCTAGATGAGCTAAATGCGATTGTGATGCGTCTGTCCACAATTCACAAGAAATGCTTCTCCCTCAGTTCTCATCCGATTTCAATTTTGTTTGGATTGTTTGAAAGAGCGCGTGCATTGAGACAGCGTTGGGTCAACAGCTTGTGTGGGTCTGCAGTGTGGCACTGTGCATTGGCTCTGGTTATTTTTTCATGTTGTCTTGTGTTTGAAGAGTGCAGAACAATTGTAAAATACACTGATTATGTTGCTGTGTTTATTGGAGCGTGTTGAACCCTGCCTATAGAGGCTTGGTAGTTATCCTATGAATAATATGATATAAGTGATAATATCTTATCACACGATTTATTTAAAGAAACATCATATAAATTAGTGTTATAATATTATTCATTACACTGTTTTAAAACAAGTCACTATATATCCGGTTGGGAGTGCTTGCACGGTATTTTAATATTCTGCTATCATGTGAACTAACATCTTGCACTTGTGCATCTAATTATTTATAAGCAAGTTTTTGCAATCTAATGTAATTATTGGCGGAAAATATATATATTACAGTTTTACATAGCACATGTAATTTTATTTTAAACTGATTAGTTTTTTACACATGCCCGGGAGTAATCCATTAACAACAGTTACTGACAACAGCCATCATATTTTTTCATGGACTGACCTGTAAATATCTAATGGGGATGATTTTAAGGTTTTTGTGCCGAAAACAGTCACATCTAGTTTTTAGCCCGCCTTTTAATTTTAATTAAAAAAGGTGGGCTATTGCAATTGAAGTTTGGCGTCGTCGGCGTCGGCGTTAACATTTACTTGTGGGCGCGATAACTTGAAAAGTTTTTCATGTTTCCTTCCCAAATTTGTTTTGCATGTTACTAATGACCACTTCTCGGACAAGTTCAATAATGGCTGAAAAAAATTCAAAATGGCCGACTTATTGCGATTTTTCACCTTTTACGTCAATAATTTGACCTTGTGGGCGCGATAAGTTGAAAAGTTTTTCACATATCCTCTTCAAATTGGTTATGCATGTTTCTAATAAGTAGTTCTTGGACAAGTTCAATAATGGCCAAAAAAAAAAAAAAAAATGGCCGATTTATTGCGATTTTTCTCATTTTACGTCAAAATTTGACCCTGTGGGCGCGATAACTTGAAAAGTTTTTCACATATTCTCTTCAAATTTGTTATGTATGTTACTTATAAGTAGTTCTTGGACAAGTTCAATAATGGCTGGAAAAAAAAAAATGGCCGATTTATTGTGATTTTTCTCATTTTACGTCAATAATTTGACCTTGTGGGCGCGATAACTTGAAAAGTTTTTCACATATCCTCTTCAAATTTGTTATGCATGCTACTAATAAGTAGTTCTTGGACAAGTTCAATAATGGCTGAAAAAAAATTCAAAATGGCCGATTTATTGCGATTTTTCTCATTTTACGTCAATAATTTGACCTTGTAGGCACGATAACTTCAACATTTTCACAAGTATCCTCTTCAAGTTTGTTATGCATGTTACTAATAAGCAGTTCTTGGACAAGCTCAATAATGGCCGGTAAAAAAATCAAAATGGTCGACTTATTGCGATTTTTCACATTTATTTTACGTCCATAATTTGACCTTGTGGGCGCTATAACTTGAAAAGCGGCTGGTTTAACATACCATTTATATCTCGGGTTGTTATTTACGTGATGACATTCGTCTTTACTTTCTTTATCATAATTCGGCGGCGGGCTATTATCGAGTGTGCTCTTGTTTATGTATCCTAGACAAATTTGTTGTGCATGTAACTAAGAACCATTTCTCTTCAGTTTATTAATGGCTAAAAAATGGCTGATTTAGCTGATTTGGCACCATTAATTTTACCTTGCATCATGTATGCTGTTCAAATTTGTCCTGCATGCTGCTAATAACTAATTCTCGTACAAGCTCAGTAAACCGATTGACTTGACTCCCTACATCAATATTCTTTGGTAGTGAGGTAGTGTGCTTTATCTTATCGAATTAATCAGTCCAATAGTGGATGAGTTCGGCAGGGTCAAATTAATAAAAATGTCTCTGACAATAAATTGCCAAACTTGAACCAGTCATCTGGAAAATGATCTGTGTGAGGCTAAAACACTGTCACCATAGCCTGAGCTATAGTCTTTCTAGTTTTAACTATGTCTTCTTACTGGAAAAACTTAAATTGTGCTTATGTTTTTGACATAATCAGTTTCTAATAGAGTTTTTGTTTGCAGGTTTTTGGCATTCTTTTTTCCTTGACAACACTATTTTTGATGGATGGACAAAAGAACAGGATGGAATGGGAAAATTTGATTGTAGACCTCAGGGAATAGTTTGGTTTGACAACAAGTAATTTTCTAACTTTGATATCAAAGATTTTAAAATAATGTTTGCATTCAGCTCATATATATTACTGGTAGCTATTTTCTCAAAATATTTTGGGTTATCATTTCCAGTTGGCATAGGCTGAAAAATTATGTATTGTTTAACTATTATTAATGCTTATATGGGTCCTTGATTTAAACAATTAAGTGAAATAACTTTTCAAACTGTTTAATGTGTTTAATGTGTTGTTTTAAGTGCATCTGCAAAAACAACACCATTGACCTTCAGTGACCTTTCATTTCTCCCATATTTTTCTCATATTCAGCCTCTATGAAAGGTCATCTAAGTACTTGTATTAACTGTTTTCTTGTTGATTTCAATTCTACACATTTCAATATCTCATGATACACTTTGTTCAGTTGCTTTAACTGGCTGATAGAAATAATTTTTGTACAGTATATTGTCGTGTATTATCAGTTTGGCTACTCAAGTGTACTGTTTTGGCCAACTGATTTTAAAATACCCTGGTTTAATAAGGATTGTTTGTACTTATTCTTTTATTCTTTTCAAACGATATGCTACCTCAGAATTTTGTACTTTGTAATAATGGAATGCAAATTATACATATTGAGGCTGTGCTATATCACACATGCTTCATATATATTCAAGAGGGATATAATAATCACAAAAAACTGAAATAGCAAGAAACCAGCATTACCTTTAATTCATAATTATTTATAAGTACATGGTAAAACTTTTTTTTCAAAATCTTGTTATGGTCTTGTTTGTAATAGGGCCTACATGTATTGTGAATGAAAAAATATAGATAGCCTAGTTTTTATCCCCCTCCCGTAGGGGAAGGGGGATTTTAGCCGTGCCAGGATTCTATCCAGCATCACGTTTTCTTGTGGGCTCAAAAACTGCCGGTCATTTTTTTTGAAATTTTAACATGACATTCCTAACAACATGGGGATGTGCAATTGATTTTTTACAGATACTACCAAAATTCAAAAATGGCCGCCAGAGGTCAAATTTTTTGTGGGCGCAAAAACTAAAAAATTAAAGTCAGTAATAATTCACATTGTACACATTACCCACCATCTGGTAATGTGCATGTGATTTTACTGACATTCGAAATGGCCACCACAAATCAATTTTTTATTTGTGACCGCAAAAAATCTAACCTAATTTATGGCGGGGATGATATAGGACTTCAGGCCTCTTGTTCACGTTAAATTGATACATATTCCACTGATAATTACACAGATACATAGTATATTTTAGAGAAAGATAACAACCTTTCCACCATTCCATTTCTATGTAGGACAACAAATGACAGACTGGATAACCACATATTTACTGGTAAGCATTCATCTATTCATCCATTTATCGTTGTGGTGCAAAAAAACATAGTCTGCTCAAGACTTGATCCACTAACAGCTACTCGTTCCATAACTCGTTCAATTACCTAGTCTCAATTAATTACTCATTCAATTAATCACTCAATTACTCACTCGCTCACTCACTCACTCACTCATGTTTTAAGTCATCTAGTTTATCATCAAAAGTGATTGTATTTTCTTCACCACATTTACCGCCAGTTTCTGTGATGCTTATGCAAACTGTAATTTAATATAATTTTGTTATGTATTTTCTTATGCTAGCATCAATTGAGATCTGCATTAGGCCCTATTTTCTGTTTTGTCACATTGATAAATTGTGTGTTTATTAGTTATCATAAGTACATGAATATGTTTTTTTTTAAGTAATAGACTGGTCGAATTTTCAAAAAAGATGACCAGAAAGTGGTGTTAGATGTCAGTAAAATCTGGTATTACCAGGTAACCACCGTTTTAACACAATTTGGATATGCTGAATCTGAAAAACGCTGTTACCAAGCTCAATTTTGCATCTTTTCTTGTGAAACACAGAATTCAAAATGGCCACTAAAATTTAATGAACTAATTGAATTGAGGGTGAAATATAGGTAAAATTATTTAAAAAAACACAATAAGTACATGTTTTGACCCCAAATCACCTGAAAACCATAAATTCCACGCATAAATGTGGTAATGTTGGTTTACCACATTTATGCGCGGAATTTATGGTTTTCAGGTGATTTGGGGTCAAAACATCTACTTATTGTGTTTTTTTTTTTTAATAATTTTACCTATATTTCACCCACAAATCCGAGATGGCCGCGCTTTTATTTTATTTATGCAAACGAATCTTGGTTCACCAATTAGATACATGTATGTGTAATTTACGGTTTTTAGATGATTTTGGCTCAACAAGTTTATTTTTTGTATCTTGTAGATAATTTCACCAATAATTCACACAAAAATCCAAGATGGCCACCGTTTTTCTTATTTTGAAAAAATGTAAACTGTAATAATTGTAGCCTAAATGTTTTTCTTAACTTTTAGGAGTGAAAAATTATTATTTATTTTTATAATTTTTTGTGACACAAAATTCAAGATGGTTGGCACTCTTCGAAAGAAATATGTTTTAGTTCGGGGAGTAATCATATCATGCTTGTTGTCATTATAGTAGTATTGTACTGCAGACAAAAAAAATGATTGTTTGTGCTACTTTCGTGATCAAATGTGTGGGTGCTCCCTGATAAGCTTATCTAAAGTAAGTGTGTCGTCATGATTTTCTGAGTAAACATTGCCTACGCATTTGCATCATGGTCAACGTACACAGACCCTAAAGGCAATTTATCATTAATGCCATCGAAAAACTTTGCTCACTTATTCTAATTCCAGCATTTCAGTATTATCTAAAACCAGGAAAAACATTTTTTTAGGTTTCTCATATTTTGCAAAAAAACAACTGTTTTTTAGATTTTTATGTCGCATAATTTTATAAAAAAATATATTCATAAGATCACTGAATTAGACAAAAAAGTGGTATTTATAAAGAGGTCATATTAAACTGCTAAATGTTACCATATGATGTAAAGAAATGACTGCTCTCATTTCTGCATGAGCTGTTGTCATTTCAGTACAATAAATCTGTGTTGATCTCTCGGTCAGCTTGAATGTCTTTTTAATATTTGTAGACAATGTACTACATACACACATTGTATCTAAATGATCTCACACATCCAATTATGTTGTACGATGAAAAAGCATATCTTTATAGTGTTTTTTCTGTACTATTTAAAAGACAGCTGTTCCTAGTCATACTATTACTTTTTATTTGGATTGGTTTTCTCAAAGCGACTGTCATGTGATCGGTCTAGATATTATCTCTCATGATTGTTTGTATATTAATTATCTCTAGTTATTATATCTAGATAATATTATTTCTCAAGATCAGATATTTTCATTCCTTTATCTGCAATATACCCGAAAAGCAGACAATTACAGTTAATTCTCAGCCAGATGCCACATTTATAATTGTGGATTTTTTTCAGAATGTTCAAGTGGACAACCCATAAGGGATGAGAGATTTGTGCCTGAGATAGTTGCGCTCAGCGCTGCTGCTGTAAAGGCAGCATTCAGATCTGGGGTTCCATCACTAGTTAGAGATTTGTATTCTTTGTAATGATACTGTCAGCGTGAGGTATTACAATGCCTCACAATTTTGCGGTAGCTCATCGTAAGAGTTTCAAAATGTCCGTTTTTATCCCCCACTCTGCGCAGTGGTGACAGGGTTTATGCCCGTCTGACATCAAACCAGGATTCTTTTCCAGGCCTTATCTTATACAATATTTCAAGGATTGTACCATATTATTGGTACAAATGATTCTCAGGTCGTCTAGATGTTCTTTTTGAGATTATGACACTGCGCTCTTTTTCGTGCCATATATTGGAAAATCCTCGCTGTATTATTTGGCTCAGATGCGACTTTTGTGGTTACATGTATTGTACTTTGAAGAAGTTGAACAATGACCTGAGAATGAATAGTCCTGGAATAGTCCTGAAATTGTGTATGGATGATACAAGCGCAGGACATGATGGAGACAGGGCTATTCAGCGTAACAATCAATGCCACATGCTGCTTTTTATCCCCCTCCCGACGAAGCTGGGGTGGGGGGAGGGGTATTGGCGACTCCTCTGATGTCTGTCCGTCAATCCAGCCACGTTTTGCTTCCGGAGCAGAAACCTGTGGGGGGGGGGGATTTCTTTCATATTGCACACACACATCCCTTATGGGGTGTAGATGTGCCTTGTGGGGTTATGAACTTTGACCTACTGTTCGCATGGTGCTGTAGTCGTATACCATGTAGTAATAACATAGTAAATATATAGCCCATCGGCCACAAATATCTTCAATATGCCTGATATCTGGCTGCGATTTGTTTCCGGAGCAGGTCTCTGAAACCCATGGGGGGATTCTTCCATATTGCACACACACATCCCTTATGGGGTGTAGATGTGCCTTGTGGTGTTATGAACTTTGACCTACTGTTCGCATGGTGCTGTAGTCGTATACCATGTAGTAATAAGATAGTAAATATATAGCCCATCGGCCATAAATATCTTCAATATGCCTGATATCTGGCTGCGATTTGTTTCCGGAGCAGGTCTCTGAAACCCATGGGGGGATTTCTCCCATATTGCACACACACATCCCTGATTGGGTGTAGATGTGCTTTTTCAAGTTTATGAACTTTGACCTACTTAAATGGTCATAATTAACTTTACTATGCCTGACATCTGGCCAACCATGCTATATAGTTAGACCATTACTAAAAAATAAAATGTACGGATTCAGGTAGGTATGTGCCCTGAATAATTTCAACTTGTATTAAATTAAAAATTTCAACTAGATTAAGTCCAAAATGGCCAACTATCAGCCATATGAACTTTGACCTACTGTTCGCATGGTGCTGTAGTCGTATACCATGTAGTAATAACATAGTAAATATATAGCCCATCGGCCATGATTATCTTCAATATGCCTGATATCTGGCTGCGATTTGTTTCCGGAGCAGGTCTCTGAAACCCATGGGGGGATTCCTTCCATATTGCACACACACATCCCTGATGGGGTGTAGATGTGCTTTTTCAAGTTTATGAACTTTGACCCACTTAAATGGCCATAATTAACTTTACTATGCCTGACATCTGGCCAACCATGCTATATAGTTAGACCATTACTAAAAAATAAAATGTACGGATTCAGGTAGGTATGTGCCCTGAATAATTTCAGCTTGTATTAAATTTAAAATTTCAACTAGATTAAGTCCAAAATGGCCAACTATCAGCCATAATTAATTTTAATAAGATTGATATCTGGCGAACCGTGTCAGATAGTTAGACCATTATTATAAAACAAAATGTGCGGTTTCAGGTAGGGATATGCCCTGAAAATTTGTAAGTCAATCAAATACAAAATGGCTTGAGCCCATTATTGACATTAATATGGGTAATATCAGGAAAACTTTGTCAGATAGCTAGACTATTACTATGAAACAAAATGTGTGTTTGCATGGAGGGATATTGCCTGAAAAATGTCCAACTTGATCTAATTTAAAAAGTGCCAACTTGTGATCATCATTGACTTTAATATCTCTAATATACATCTAATACTGTGCTCAATAACTCGACCATTATTGTAAAACAGAATGTGAGAGCTTCGGGAAGGATGCACCCTGAAAAATATGTATCATGCGGTCGACACTATTAGGGGTGGGCGGTGCAGATGATTGTTGACTTAGGGCTTTCTTTTGTGTCCGCATGTGCACCACACTAATCTGAAGGCCAAGGGCGATATTCAGTGACCATGGCCTGATTTCAAGGTCACCAGGTCACAGAAACCAAATTAGCTTGTTAGCCCGATAATTTGACAGAAACAGAATTGGCTTGTATGCGCAATAACTTCATAATACGTTCAAGACTTAGAGCCTTCAATTTTTTAGCCACATGTGCAATATATACCTTCACTATTGTAAACTTAATCTTAATAATGACTCGATGTTGATGGATATAAGCCATAACGGCAGTGAGAGGTCCGGCCATCAATTAATAATGTTTTCAGAAAACTTAACATATGTTCTCGGTTTACCTGTGTTCTCTCCTGTCCACTGATTCCAAGGCAATGTGTATCCTTAATTGGCACATGTTATACTGTCAGGCTAATAAGTCTAATAAGCCATAGCCATATATTTTTGCCAAAATCCATGGTTTAATGAGAAAATATATTAAGATTATTATACCAGGTATATGACCTAATGTTATTTTCCGTGCTATATCATTCCGCTTGGTGGATTGTTGCAGAATTTGGTACAAATGAAGCACAGGAGCTCTAGGTGTGCCTTTTGAAGTTGATGTACTATTTTCAGTATTGTAACTACCGGTAATCTATGATTTAGTTGAGTGTTTTTGAAAAATGGCTTTAAAAATACGAGATGGATTTTTGTTAAAAATGTACTAAGTCATGGTGTGGAAATGTATTGCTTGCTTCAGTGCTTTATTCCAGGTTGGCACCACTGTCTCGACCCATCGCATGACACTGATCTATGTCAATCGCTTTGAGAATACCATCCACTGTGCTGCCATACTTAATGTAATTTGAATGTGTAAACTTGTCATTTTTATGCTGTGTTGCAACATGCCATGCCTCCTTATTGAGGCTTTCTTCCTAATTTTTTTCACAAACATGTATATGTTGTTTTGCCAATATTGATGCAGGGTGATTACTATTGTGTGATTAATCCTCTTTGATTGTTGATGTCCGGAAACAATCTTTTTGTGATATTCGTATGCTTCTTTTTACTGTTCTTTTTCTGGCTAGTCTGACAGACTCCGGTCTGGATTATCATAGATTTTACTGACATACCATAAATCCATAATTAAGGTGTTCTTTTTTTGTTTGCTAGATTAGTATAATTCTAGTATATTTTGTAATGTTTACAAGATCTGATAAAAGGTGGTAATATTTGATTTGTAAAACAAGGCTAATCTTTTTTTACTCGGTGTCTTTCGCTTTGAGATAAATGAAAATGACATGATTTTTATAAAATTCTAAATTTTCCCTCTGTTAGATTTATGGGTTCAAAGAGACTAGTACGTTCGCATACAATTGTTATTGTTCCAACAGAACCTGTTTTATTAAGTCACTTGTCTCTGTAGGCAAGGTAAAAAATGAGTTATATTTATAAGTTATATTTAATTTTAAATTTGCCTTGTATGTGCAACCGTTATATTATAATGTAACTTTTACTTCCAAACGACGTGGCTGCTTAAGTAAGATTGTTTAGCTTGTTTGTGAAACTTCTCTATTCCAACTCATCTATATGTGTGATTCCAATTTGTTGTAAGTTATTGATAATATGCTTAGTAAATCATGTTTATAGTATGGTGTCATACAAGATCTGATGAAGGGTGCTGCTTAAGATTTGATAAATAAAGCTTGCACATATATGAGCATGTACAATATTTGGCCAAGTTTGTCATTTGCTATATATCGTAATACACATCAGCGTTCATATATGTTGTAATAGTTTGTCAATGGATAAGATCTGATAAGGGTGCTCCTAGTTTATTTGTATAATAAAGCGTACATCAACTGTTCGCATGGTGCTGTAGTCGTATACCATGTAGTATTAACATCACTTCTTGCCATATTAATAGTAAATATATAGCAGCGGACTATCATTTTTAGTTAGAATTTTGGTATTCATTCGAAGCTGGAGCACAATTTCCAAGGGTTGACTTTCGTATATTCGCATAGTCTAAGTTAAAAAGTACATTTATGTCATGTATTCGATT
The DNA here is from genome assembly GCA_964017125.1 of Flabesymbios commensalis. NCBI lineage: Eukaryota > Metazoa > Annelida > Polychaeta > Terebellida > Flabelligeridae > Flabesymbios > Flabesymbios commensalis. The sequence goes on from OZ024903.1 coordinate 57,326,629, forward strand.
AAAAATATGTTTTATATCTAGTTTTTGTACATTATACAACTCGCCTTATTAGTATCTTAGCAGTGTGCCCTTAGCCTTTTACCTTATAGTAATGCATTTATATATACCCGGTATATGTCTCAGGGCATACTTTTAATAAACGTAATGTTATCAAAATGAAGGAAAGATGTTCCAAACTTTTTGTTTGATGAATTTACTTTTTTACACCATTTTATCAACTTGGGTGATTTCAATTCACTGTGATGTGGGAATTGTGGTAGCAATTCACCGCGAATGAAACAATGTTGAAATTGGCTGGTAGGTAAAGGGTTAATAAAGACATACATGGCACATTTAACAATAATAAATACTCACGAGGTATATAGCGCGAATTACATGGCTCCCAAGCAATGGGAGCATACCCAGCAAACACGAGACGTTGAACATTGGGTTTTTGTCGGGTCAACGTTGGAGACGGTGGGCTGAAATTTATTCAACTTTATTAAGCAGAAATCTGAGATACAGGTCAACCTCAGACTCAAATCTTTGAGAATACTGCTTCAGGGTCCGTGCCCTTAATAAGAGTAAAGCTGTTGACCTGGCTCTTAGGTTTCTGCTTGTCAAGAACTTTGTTGGGAATTACATTGTCAGTATTTCTTTTTAAACATTATTAGTGAAACCTTATATTGTACGTTTGTTAGAATTCTATGGTAAATAATGAAAATGTTGTCTATAGCCTATCTAGTGGTGATGAGTTTGCTAGAATTCGCTGGCTAAATTCAGCATGTCTGTACACAAAGAGCTACATGGAATAAATATAATTAAAAAATGTTTTGCTTCGTCATCATTGCGAAATCTCCCTTTCACATTTTGAGAACTTTTATTGCAAAATCTTCCCTTCACATTTTATCAATAATCCAGCTGTCACCTCTTTCAAATTTTTGCTTTCACGTCTTGGTGGACCTAATTCAAATACTACTTCTAACGATTTCTGAGTCTTGAACCTCATAATCCTTGGACCGGACTAAATGATTAAGAAAGTATGTTAGCCTTGGAGTATGGAGTCCCAAACATTTAAGCATATCTGATATTATCATGATTAGGCCTAGTTACATGTGAAAATCAGTGTTACATTGGAGTCACCTACAGTACCCCTCCCCAGCCGCCGATATCTGTACTGATCTCTAGTAGACCAATCAACTGTTTAGATGTTGTCAACCACAAAAAGACGCTGATATGTTGTCCCTCTCCCCACCCAGATCCCCCACCATGCCGGGAATATGTAAACATTGAGCGTTCTACTTCACTCCTCTCACGGATGTTTAGAAATTAATTCCTGCAAGTAACGTTATATTAGTCACGCAATATCCAGGGTGTAGACGCCGAGTCGCGACGTATTCAAGAAATGAACCCTACCAGTAGGCCTACCAGTCCTATAGTTTTATAATTCAACCCGTTAATATAAGTTTATTGATTTTAGTGACATGCACAGTAAAATGTCCGGCCCAAAATGGTTTACACGTCTCTATGAATACAAAAATATATGTGGGGTGTTTGTGACAGTGCGGCCCGACAAACACGAGGTGTGCGGCCAATGCCTCCTCAATGCTGCCCAACGTCTACGACGTTAGGCCCACCACCGAACTAGCCCCGACCACAGATCCCTGCCTGACGGGATGAGCAGCTCAGTTTCACATATACATATCTCATAGTTGAAAATATAGTTGAATTTTTTAATGTTAGGTATCAGTATCAAATCATCAAAAAATGGAGTCACAAATGTAATAAGTGATACCAGTATAGACAATTTTACAGAAGAAATTGAAGATCTTATGAAAAATCACAATCAACAGACTTATGTGTAGTAGGCCTATGTGGTGATTTTATCATAAATTTATTAAAATATAAACAACATGATCAAACAGATAGCTTTGGCAATAAAATGTTTTCATTATGATATAAACCACTCGTAAATAAACTCACTAGCATTACTGCTTAGGCCTATTCATCAACCTTAATAGACAATATTTTTACAAATGATCTAGATTATAAACATAAAAGTGGTGTTGTGATAACGGATATCAGTGATCATCTCCTTATAATCACAAGCTGTAATTCCATAAATAGGTTAAACACTAGCTCGCTTAGGTCATACAAGCGCAACATGTTAAATAAGGATACATTTATTGAGAAGGTGAAGAACACAGATCGGGACTTAACAAATTATATTGATGTAAATCGTAGTTATAATAATTTTATTGATTTAATTCATTAGACAGACATTGCCGATATGAATCTAAGATTATAAAGTTTAAAAAAACATGGCTTAATAAACCACTAATCAAAGCTTGCAAGAAAGAAAATTGTTATAGAAGTTTTTTCATAAAAAAAAACAACAGTGGCATCATAATGTAAATATGAACAATATAAGAATACGTTGATATCTATCTTGAGAAAAGCTGAAAAAATGTACTATGATGAACTCTGTCAAAGTAAATCAAATAATAATAAAAAACTAGGTGTAGACCACAATAAATGCTATAATTAAAAGGAATAATCAATCAGCAGCTCCACAAACTGTTTAATTATGATAGCAAAATATATAAGAATAGTAAATTTGAAGCTGACGGGTTTAATAATTTTTTTGTTAATGTAGGCCGAAGCTAGCTAAAAAATATTGAGAAAATAAATAGATCAATTCTTGATACTATGAATGAACCTTTGAACAAATCATTTTTCTTGGAACCCGTTCCTGTAAATGAAGTATTAAAAGTTGTAAATTCAAGTCCGAATAAGACATCCATGGATCATTCCGGCAATAATTTTTTTTGCGTTGGTAAAGGAACGCATTTCTATTTTAGCCAATCCAATAAGTCATATAGCTAACATATCTTTTGAAATGGGAATTTTTCCTGATCGAATGAAAATTGCATAGGTAATTCCTATTTTTAGCTCCCGCCGTCACCATAGGTGAGACGGAGGGAGCTATGGATTCTACCTCCGATTTTTTTTGGCCTCTTCTTTTGCCTATAACTTTGTAAGAAAATAAGCTAGGATAACAATTTTGGTATGTGGGTTACTTCCAGGTGGCTAATGGACAAGTTAAAATATTTTTAATCTGAATTCAATACGCAAGGTTGCAGAGGAGAAAATGATGATGTTACGCCGTTGGGCCGTCCGTAAACAATTCGTTTCCGGAGCATATCTCTGAAAGTACTTGTCCGATTGTCTTCAAATTTTACACACAACACCCCTAGGGGGTCTAGTTGTGCCTTTTGGGGTATTTGAACTTTGACCTACTTCTGGTTCAGAACTATGACCTATTTAGACGTTTTGACGCGCACTTCGTTTCCGGAGTAGATCTCGAAAAGTACTGGGCCGATGACAGTCATATTGCACATACATGTTCTCTAAGGTCCCTAGTTGTGCCTTTTCAGGTTTTTGGACCTTGACCCTGAAGTTGACCCAGCACTTTGACCTAATTTATAACATCGGTAAATCCGTCTGAAAGATTTTGCGGAATATCATGAAAACCGCTCAAGATAGCTACACCATTACTATAAAACAAATTGTGGGGTTTCAGGAGAGGATGCATCTTGAAAAATTTCAAGTCGATAAAATTAAAAATGGCCGCCTATCGGTCATTATTCACCTCGACAGGCCTGATATTGCGGAATATCATGAAAACCGCTCAAGATAGGTACACCATTAATATCAAATAAATTGTAAGGTTTCAGGAGAGGATGCATCTTGAAAAATTTGAAGTTGATAAAATTCAAAATGGCCGCCTATCAGCCATTATTCACCTCGACAGGCCTGATATTGGGGAATATTATGAAAACCGCTCAAGATATCTACACCATTACTATAAAACAAATTGTAAGGCTCTAGGAGAGGATGCATTTTGAAAAAATTCAACTCGATAAAATTCAAAATGGCCGCTTATCGGCCATTATTCACTTTCACATGGCCGTTATTTGGTCAACCGTGCTAGATGGCTAGACCATTACTGTAAAACAAAATGTGAGATTTCAGATGAAGATGCATCTTGAAAAAATTTGACTTGATCAAATTTAAAATGGCCGCCTTTTCGGCCATTATTCATTTTCACATGGCTGATATTTGGTAAACCGTGCTAGATGGCTAGACCATTACCTGATTACTATAAAACAAAGTGTGAGTTTCGGGGGAGGATGCACCCTGAAAATTTTTAACTTACGAATTCAAAATGGCCGACAATCAGCATTATTTACCTCGATAGGCCTGATATCAGGTAAACCGTGCTAGATAGCTAGACCATTACTATAAAACAAAATGTGACGTTTCGAGAGAGGATGCCTTTTAAAAACTTTCGACTCAATCGAATTCAAAATGGCCGCCTATCGGCCACTATTTACTTTTACATTGCTGATATTTGGTAAACCGTGTTAGATAGCTGGACCATTACTATAAAACAAAATGTGAGATTACAAGAGAGAATGCATCTTGAAAAAAATTGACTCGATCAAATTTAAAATGGCCGCCTATCGGCCATTATTCACTTTCACATAGCCGGTTTTTGGTAACCGTACTAGATGGCTAGACCATTACTATAAAACAAAATGTGAGATTTCAGGAGAGGATGCATCTTGAAAAAATTTGACTTGATCAAATTCAAAATGGCCTCCTATCGGCCATTATTTACTTTCACATGCCCAATATTTTGCAAACTGTGTTAGATGTTAGTCCATTACTATAAAACAAAATTTGAGGTTTCGGGGGAGAATGCACCCTAAGTTTTTAACTAATTTATATCGAATTCAAAGTGACCGTAAATCAGCTATTAGTTAACTCGATTGGCCTGATATCAGGTAAACCGTGCCAGATAGGTAGACCATCACTGGGATACTGATTAGGATCATTAATTTCAATGGAGGTTTGCAATCCCTGACAGACTGTCTAGTTCTTATCTTACTCTTAGACTGGGCTTCTTAGACCTAGTTGTCTTGATTTTTGACCTAGACAAGGACTACATTAATAACCCTATACAAAATTGCTTAAATCAAATTCTAATTCGGAGCGGGAGCTCCTGGACTTATGTAGTCTTGTTAAATCAGGTCTGAAAGATTCTTTTACTAATTATATACACTTTCTTTACTTCCACAATTTTCAAAAATATTGGAAAAACTGTTTAATAATCGGTTGAATAAGTTTCTAGAGATAAATAATAGCCTACTCTCAAGTAGTCATACGGTTTCAGAAATAACTCAACAACTTCTCATGCCCTGATTGATCTGCATGAACAACTCACCAAGTCGATAGATGATAAGCTAAGTACAATTGGTGTGTTTATAGATTTAAAAAAAGCTTTCGATACTATTGATCTTACATTGCTGTTACAAAAATTGAATAGATATGGGATTAGAGGTTTAGCTAATGCATAGTTGGACAGTTATTTGAAAGAAGGATCACAATATGTGTTTTATAATAATGAAAATTCTAACCCAATGAAAATGTGTTGCGGCGTGCCACAAGGTAGTATATTAGGACCTAAATTATTTATTTTGTATATGAATGATATGGTAAATGTATCAAATACTTTTATATATATTATTAGCAGATGACCCAAATTTATTTTGTACAAGTAAAGACATTGTGAGTTTGAGTGTAATTTTCTGTAATGAATTAATGGAGCTGGCAAAATGGTTTGCTCTAAATAAATTATCATTGAACATCCCCAAGACAAATCATATGACTTTTTGCAAAAGTCAAGTCAAACAAAATATTTAAATACGTTTTGGCAATAAGTTGATAAATAAGGTAAATGAAACTAAATTTGAAAGGATTATATTTGATGATCAATTAAATTGGCATAGTCACACAAAGCAAATTGTTTCAAAGTTACATAAGAATTCTTATGTTATAGAGAGGACTAGTAGATTATTCAATCATTACTAACTATGCTTTATAATAGTTTATGCTTGCCATATATGCTTTACTGTTGTGAAATTTGGGGCGGCGCCAGTGGATATCTTTTAAATCGGATAACATTATTACAGAAGAAAATTATCAGAATGGTCCATAGAACTTATTATCTAGAGCATACAAAACCATTGTTTAAACTGTCATTTTTTCTTACATTTCCAGATATTCTGGAGTATGCTTTGGCTATTTTAATGTTTAAGGCATTTTATAATCTTCTTCCCATAAAGATACAAAATCTTTTTCAAATTCATATAAATATACGATCAAGTAGGAGAAAAAAACATGCTTTCCATAAAATACTCTCGTGCTAATTTAAGGAGACAATGTGCATCAAATGCAGGAATAAGATTGTGGAATGCTTTACCGGATGATATAACTAATATATATTTAATACATTTATTCAAAAGACAGATCAAGTCCAGTTATTTGCATTGTTATTAAACTAATGTGCTTGGGCTTATTATTTGTTAAACTTGAAGTGACGTGGTGGGAATTCAGATCTTTTGGTCATGCTATTGGATGATTATGCATGTTATGATTGGATTCTCTTTTTCACATAAAATATGGTGTATGAGTCTAAAATGGCACTTGATTTGTGGGCCTGTTCATATTACAAGTTGAGACAATCCAGAAGTATTTTAAAATCAAAGTTTAATACAAGACTAAGAAGTCATCCTATATGGTAAAACTTGAAGTAGGTGGTGACCTTGATAAGCAATAAGCTTCTGTCGCCATCAGTTTTTTTCATAATCATAACAAATTTAATGTATTTTTGAGGCGAATTGCAATGTATTTTTACGAAAAAAATAAACAATTTCTGAATCTGATGTAAAAATTCCCGATTTCTTATTTCGGACATGCATGTCCAAAATAAGAAATACGGGAATTTCGTCTTTATATCTTGTCTAACTGGTAAATGCGCAACACAAAAATGTAAAAACTTTAGCAATTCTAGTCTATGGACATGTTTAGACCTATACATCATATGGTCATATTAAGAGGCCAAAATAAAAAATACAGATTTTTTGCTGATTTTAGCCTGATTAATTGTGTCGCTTTAACAAAATACAGTAAATTCAAAAATACTCCACTTCAAAGGGCCACTTCAATCCGAACCAGCCTAAATTGCGCGTATCATGACGTACAAGCTGCATAAGTATGAAATACAAGTTATTTGTGTTTTTTTGAGATGCTTAAGCCACCATTTTTTGAAAGCACCCCGATTCAATCAAAATAATAATTAAATGGGAAAAGTTATGGTCAGGAGTAGCTTGTAGGCCTATATATGTTGTCTCGCCCAACGATTATGATATTGCTGCTAAAATACATTAATAAAAGAATGTGCATGTTTGTAGTAAAGGCAGACTTTTTTAAGGAGACGTTAGAACAAGGCCTACAATACAAGTAATGTTATTCATGCTTGTTGTGATCATTTTTAGATCCCTGAAAACCACATCCATCTTTCTGTTCGTTATTAAAGCCATATGATATGATGAGTTCAACTATACAGTTCCAAAGTATTAGGCTGGCTTTTCATTGGCTCGTTTGTATGCGCGACGCGTTGCGTTGCAACGGCCGCTCAGCATAATTAAAAATCGATTTAATATAGTCACAATGTGACCTTTCCATAGACGCGATTGGCCGCGCGGCCAGTTCGCACATGTAGCAATTTCTGCGTTCATCCACCGCGCGTTTATCTCCCCATTTGTCTTTTTTTTAGGAGTTTTCCGTCATGTCTGGCAGCCCATCAAACATGAGACGTTGAACCAATTCTGATTCAATGCTGTATTAAATCGACTGCGATGCTGGCCGAGCATAAATTTTATTCAAAATTGGCTCAATGTCTCATATTTGCTAGGTTGCTGTGACACTAAACGCTAGCACAGTAGACCTAAGCCCAAAACATTTGTAGTCTTCTATAACATTTATACAATGTTGGAGCAGCGTCGAAGACGTTGGGCCGACGTTGTATAGGCCTACATGTTAGGCCTATGTGTACTGGGAGAGTAGACTCTACAGTGATACATAGGGCCTTTATTTAGATCATGCATCATAATGAGGCCCTATCACAGAACTTGATCTCCCTCTCTATAGTCTAGTTATAAGCCACGTACACTTTGAATTTGAGACCTACGTTTATTGTTGAATGACCCGTTATTGGACTGCATGAATGGGTCAACAACTACCAAGGACAGTCCATAACAATGTCACCACATCTCGTGCGCGTACGTTTGGGTGCGTTTCGACGCGCCAATGGAAATGTTTCTAATCGCGTCAATGGAAAGGCAGACTTACTCACGATTTTTTACCCACAACATATAACGTTTTAAATATTGTTTCAGTAATATTTGCAAAATGTTTGTCTTCACAAATTGACATAAACCATAAAGACAAATTTAAAAAAAGTTGAAATTGCCGGTCGACAAAATTAAATGAATCGGGCTTTGGGCCACTTTTGTGCACATATGATATAAAGGCTAAATTAGGACAGGACAACCTCCTGAGAATTGTGAGATGAGTGAGATATCACTTTCCTCCAGACACAGGATTTGAAATTTAAATCCTGGAGGTCTGAGGCCGAGCACGCTACCTCTTGGTAATGGAGGCTCCCCACGATAATAAGTTTTACGAGTGGATGGAGAAGAAACATTTTTGTTTCGTTCAAACCGCCATGACCAGGAAACGAACCCCGAACTCTAGCATGAAAGGCAACGGTGCTAACCACTACTACTATATTATAATAGCTAAATGTATTGTATCAAACTTTTTTGAATAACTATTGAATGTAAAAAATGTGATCACTATTTCGTCAGGCTTAATTACCAGCACTTCAATTGAGATATTAACATTTTGGATTAATGCAAATTAGAGCGCAAAATCGATTGGGGAATTCCCCTCCAAAATACATAAAAAACCTCAATTTTCATGCTTTTCTCTCAAAGCGAACCATTTTGTTCAGGCTTAACCCTTTAACCGCCAAATTGTTCAATTTGAATTTTTACCCACTTGAAGTTGTGTCTCGCTGACGCGATCCACAACTTCAAGTGAGTGAAAATTATTCAGATTTGGCAAAATGGTAGTCAACTGTTTTCAAATATTGCTGATTGATGTCACATTTTATCTTTGTCACATGTTTAAAAGGTGGTACTTAATGTGCTAATAAAAAATGAAAACCCGCATATATGCGACACCGGCGGTGTACTAGGTCTATTACAAGGGAACGCGGACGCAGCCAGATTGGATGAGGGCTAAAAACTGCTTTATTTGTGACTTGTGAAACCCTGTCCTGCATGACACAGATAGTTACACCACCCTAAAATGATCTGATTTTTGCAGCTTACCAAAGCACAATCTAGAAATGAAAAATTATCTTTAAAATGCTCATGACATGACGCATACAACACAAATTATTGACGTGGGGCCATGTTGGTTTACTTCTGTCCGCTCAGTGTTTCTTTTGCGCTCTGGTAGTCTGTGTATCCCATTCATTTCTGTCCAGCGCTTTCTATCGTGCAGGCGGTCGAACACGAGACGTTGACCCAATGCTGGGCTAATGTTGGCCCACCGTCTACGATGCTGAGCCAACATTAGCCCAGTATTGGGTTATCGTGTCGTGTTTGGCACCACGCTGAATGTGGGCCAGCGTCACAGATGGCGGGCCAACATTAACCCAGCTTTGATTCAAATCATCGTGCCATGCCTGTACCGCCAGCATGAAGTACTGACTGGGGCTGAATGGATATTGGCCAGCACGGCGACAGTGGCCCAACTTTTAACAGACATTGAGTCGGTGTCGGCTTGTACTCGCTGCCAGCAGTAAGCACTACCAAGGAGGTTATATAACCTCCTTGGCACTACCAGACCAGTGTGCTATTGAACGCAGTCCCAGCAAACACGAGGCGTTGACCTAGTACTGGTTTGATGCTGGGCCAGCGTCACAGACGGTGAGCCAGCATTGGGTCAACGTCTTGTGTTTGCTGGGAGTGTTGACAAGCCACATTGTGTTTCGCACATCGGCATGTTTCCAAAACGGAATAATAAATTCCGCTAAATACATAGTCTCTACTGACCACAGGAGCCATTTCATAACATTAATTACAAAAGGCATTGACACTACATCTATTAGCTATTAACCTTTATGGTTATGCTGCTGGAGGTGAGACATCTCCAGTTTTATGTTTACAAAAAACTTGACACTTCTAGTTAAGTCTCCCCCCATGTAGACAGAGAGGGGGGACATATTGTTTTGCTCCTGTCCGTTCTGTGTGTCCACGTCCGCATCTGTATGAATACGTCTGAGCACACAGCCACAGCCTGCCACACGAGGTCGTGGACTTCTCCACGGTTTCTATCTTGCAGACAAAGGAGGGAGCCCCAGCAACCACAAGATGTTGACCTAATGCTGGGCTAACGTTGGCTCACCATCTATGATGCTGAGCCAACTTTAGTCCAGCATTGGGTGAACGTGTCATGTTTGACGTCATCGCAGAATGTGGGCCAGCGTCACAGACCGCTGGCCAACATTAACCCAGCTTTAGAGCAAAGCAGCGTGTTGATTCTACTATGCCAAGTCAGACCACCATTGAAATGGCAATGTGTCGGTGTAACGTGCATTGGTCCAATGTCGGGCCATTGACTACGCTGGTGTCCAACATTTAAACAGCATCGGGGTGGTGTCAGAGTGTATAGGCCTACTATATGGACTCTCGCCCGCCAGCATAAAGCACTGCCAGGGCCGAATGGATGCTGGCCAGCACCGGCGACAATGGCCCATCATTCAACATACATTGGGTTGGTGTCAGCTTGCACACTGTGGACACGTGGCCGCCAGCAGAAAGCACTGCCCAATGTTGAAGGAATTCCGGCCATAGCCGACGGACCAGCGTGCTATTGAACGTTGTGTTGACAAGCCACATTGTGTTTTGCCCATAAGTATGTGGTGATATTTAACTCATGGACAATTCTAAACACAATACTAGCAGTAAGAATACTTAGTTAAACATAATTAAAAAGTTAGGATGGCTTAAAAACTTTGATAAATCATCGCTGGAACCCGCTGCCTGTAAACTATACATCAGGTTTGAATTGAACACAGCTGATCATAACGTAGGCCTACCCTACAGCACATGTTCCTTCTGCAATGTGTAGCTAAGTTGAGAGCTGTGGCCTTTGGAAAATTGATGTTACGAAATGTGTATAGACCGTTCCAGAGTAGGGTGGTCAGACCAGTTAGTGTTAGATATTGGTGCTCGTGAGGATCTCAATTGGTGGCTGTCCTCCTTGTAAGTTGTATGGTTGGAATGGCAATTTCCTTGTTAACAAGACTACACTTGAGGAGTTCCCACCCCGGATTAAAATTTGATTGAAGCAATTTTGTGTAGTGTTTTTAATGTAGTCCTAGACTGGGTCAAAATTCAAGACGCAAGACAATTAGGTTTAAAAGGTTAAGTCTAAGAGTAATATCAAGAACAGTCAGTCAGAGATCTGCAAATCTCCATCGAAATTAATGAACTTATTCCGGATCACAATCGTAATCCGGATCATTCCCACAAATTAATGGATTGGTCCTTGGCCAGAGACACACCTTTGATAAAAGTTTCCTGTACACAGAGCAGTGTGTAACCTGTTCCAACCAGACACAGACGGCACGCGCGTCTCAAAATTCCAACAGCTCACCACACAGGTGTCTGTCTACACCCAACCCTCCCCCTCCATAACATGTTGACACATATTCGCCTGTCGATCACAGAACTTTTAGCAGGACAGCCGACCAAACACAAGCGCACTTTGATATGCTGAAATGAGAGTGGGGGAAATGTGACGTCACACGATCTGCACAATATACCATGCAGAATAGCAGTGCTTACGTCTGGCAGTGTACCTATCCTAAAACCTCACATTTTGTTTTATAGTAATGGTCTAGCTATCTAGCACGGTCTACCCGATATAAGGCCTATATAGGTGAATAATGGCCGATTGTCAGCCATTTTGAATTCGATCGTGTTACACATTTATAGGGAGTATCCTCATATTTTGTTTTATAGTAATGTTCCAGCCACTGGCACGGTTTAGCAAATATCAGGTATGTAAAAGTAAATAATGGCTGATAGGTGGCCATTGGATCAAGTCGAAATTTTTCAGGTTGCATCCTCTCCTGAAACCTCACATATTGTTTTGTAGTAATGGTCTAACTATCTAGCACGGATTACCTGATATCAGGCCTATTGAGGTAAATAATGGCAGATTGTCCGCTATTTCGAATTTGATAGCAGTTTAAAATTTTCAGGGTGCATCCTCCCCAGAAACCTGACATTTTGTTTTATAGTATTGGTCTAGCCCTGTAGCATGGTTTACCAAAAAATATTTTGAATTTGATCGAGGCAAAATTGTTCAGGTTGCATCCTCTCCTGAAACCTCACATTTATTTTTTTGTAATGGTCTAACAGTCTAGCACAGTTTGCCCGATATATGGCCTATCAAGGTAAATGGCTGATTGTCAGCCATTTTTGATTCAATCAGATCAAAAAAATTCAGGGTGCATTCTCAATTGAAACCTCACATTTTGTTTTATAGTAATGTTCTAGCCATTTAGCACGGCTTACCAGATATCGGCCATGTGAAAATGAATAATGGCCGATAGGCGGCCATTTTGAATTTCATCAACTCGATATTTTTTAGGGTGCATCCTCTCAGGAAACCTTGAATTTGAATTCGATCGAGTCAAAATGCATCCTCTCCTGAAACCTCACATTTTGTTTCATAGTAATGGTCTAGCTTTCTGGCACGGTTTACCCGATATCACGCCTATCAAGGTAAACAATGGCGGATTGTCTGCCATTTCGAATTCGATCAAGTCGAATACTTTCAGGGTCCATTAAAACCTCACATTTTGTTTTATAGTGATGGTTTAGCCGTTTTGCACGGTTTACCAAATATCGGCCATGTGAAATTTAAAAATGGCCGATAGGTAGCTATTTTGAATTTGATTGAGTAAAAGTTTGTCAGGATGTATCCTCTCCCGAAACCCCACATTTTGTTTTGTAATAAAGGTCCAGCTATCTAGTAAATAATGGCAGTAAATAATCAAAGTAAATAATGGCAAATTGTCGGCCATTTTAAATTCAATAACATTTTAAAATTTCCAGGGTGCAGCCTTCCCAGAAACTCACCCCCCTCCCCAGGAATGGTGTTAATGGTCATTGCAGAAGGCGTTAAAACAACGTCTTTTCTAAGGCACGACCGATTACCTCACCATGTATTACCCATAGGATAACAATGTTTGGTATGTGGTTTACTTCTAGGTGCATACTGAACAGTTTAAAATATCTTAAATCTGAATTCAATACACAAGGTCGCAGAAGAGATTAAATGATGTTACGGTGTTTCCGGAGCATATCTCAGGATGTAGGCCTACTTGTCCGATTGTCTTCAAATTTTACACACAACACCTCTAGGGGTCTAGTTGAGCATTTAGGTGTATTTGAACTTTGATCTACTTTTGGTTCAGTACTATGACCTATTTAGACTTTTTGACACACACTTCGTTCCCGGAGCAGATCTCGAAAACTACTGGGCCAATTACAGTCATATTGCACATACATTAACGCTAAGGTCCCTATGTGTGCCTTTTCAGGTTTTTGGACCTTGAAGTTGACCCATCACTTTCAGTGGCGGATCTACGAAGGGGGGGGGGGGGGTGGGGGGAGTTGTGGCGGTTGCAACTGGGCCAGGAGAAACTCCTGAGGATGGCGAGATGAAGGAGAGGACACTGTTCTCCAGACACAGGATTTGAAATTTGAGTCCTGGCGGTCTGAGGCCGAGCCCGCTACTTCTCGGTCATGGAGGCTCCCCACAATACTGAGTTTCACACGTGGATGGGGAAGAAACATTTTGTTTCTTTCAAACCGCCGAGACCAGGAACCGAACCACGAACTCTAGCTTGAAAGACGGTGCCAACCACTACCCCAGGGCCCCCGCCTAACATGTCTGGGGAAGCAGGCCTCGGGATTTTGGACTCCATTTATAGCCAACATGCTCCAAAATGCACGCGAAATGATGGCTATTATGATGGCAATTCACGCATTTGGACAGGACGCTTGTGAAAATCAAAGCCCTACAGATTGTGATAGATAATATCTCTACTATGGCAAATATAAATCACATGCGAGGTCAGAGCCATTTATTAACATTAATTACAAATGCAATTGACACTACATCTATTAGCTATCGACCTGTATGGTTTAATCAGAAACACCTTAACTTCTGTGTATGATCTGTGAAAGTATGAAATATAGCGGTTATCTGTTTTTTTTGCGAGAAATTATGTATATGAGCCAGATCACCATACCATAAATTTAGTGCCGACACCGTAAGCTAAACAAATATAATCTCCCATTAGATGATGCACATGGAAGCTCCATCCACTACTTTCTGTAACTAACACACACCACAACAAAATATTGTTTGACACTTATTTATTGCTAGCAATAAATGACCAGGCAATTACAATTGCTATGGTTTTTTGATGATCCAAGTGTATTATAAGATTTTAAAGATCCACAATTAGCGGAAATTTACAATCATCTGTAAGATTCTGTGACGCTGATAAGGTGTTCAAGCGTGTACTGTCAAGTACTAGATTGGGATAACGGAAGACGTGATGCTGGTTATATTGTAAAGCCAGTTTGCAAGACTTGGGATCAGGAATGTGATATTTCATTAAAAAATGGTCCACCCAAACCGATAATGAACCGAATACAAACAACAAGTAATAACCAGAGCCATACAAGAAAATATGAACATAAAATAATTTTGATCCCCACATGTCATTGTCTCTTAATTCATGTATGTCTACAGTTTCATCGAAAACCTAATCGTCACCACAAAACCACCATTACCAAATTAAGCTATGTGGGAATCATGGCATGCATTTATTTGAAACCTAATCATGGCATGCAATAATTTGAAACCTAATCATCACCAGAAAACCACCATTACTAAATTAAGTTATGTGGGAATCATGACATGCAATAATTTGAAACTTAATCGTCACCAGAAAAAACACCATAAACAAATTAAAGTATGTGGGAATCATGGCATTAATTTACTTGAAATAATAACTCTAGTATATGTAGATCATTCATATCATAATTTAGGAATATATATATATTCTAAAATAGCTTATGTCCGATTAATTGTCTTGAACTAAGTGTAACTTTTTCTCAGTAGCAGCAAAACTTATCTCATTAAACTTGAGTTTCTCATCCAGACCAAGGACTACCTAGTGGTAGTCTCTGATCCAGACATCACTTATGCATTTACAATGTTTTATTTTTACTAAAAGGTATATCTATAAAAATGGTTATATCATGCATGTTCACACAGCAAACGGAATGGTCATGATTTGACGCCAGATCTTTTTATTGTCAATAAAAAAAAATCATTTTGCAAACAATCTCAAATATGTGCTGTTCTACATAATCTACGGAGTCAAGCTGCCAAAAACTCCTGGATAGCATCCTTGTCACGTTTCAGCTGTGCTATATTCAGTTGAATATTCTCTAGGGATTGCTGGATTTTACGTTCTGCTGCTGGAGCAGGATGAGCCTCAAAAAACGCCTACAAAACAAGTAAATTGTTATAAAAAACATATATATACAGCTTTAACTCTTGCACCTCATTTTGTGACGCTGATGTTGATATCAGAGATGCGCTTAGTGGTACGGGTACTCACAAATTTTCCGAAAAGGAGGGTGTGTGTCGCATGTTGAACAGTACTTCCAATAATATGGTATATTTCTAAAGTTTGCTATATAGATTACATCTTGTTTTCAATTATAATAAGATGTGACTGTTTTCGACACATAAACATTAAAAGCATACCATTAGATTTTGTCCGATCTGTTCATCAAAAAATGGCCAACAAATAAATCTTGGAGGCTACTTCAATTCATTTGAATAATAAATCAGTTTTAATAACTAGATTTGTCTGAGGGGCAAAGCTTCATCCGCCCCACATAGATTTAGCAACCAAAATACATTAATTATTGAGAAATACAGTACTGTCATCAATATTTTGTGTAAACCACGTAAAAATGTGATGTCAGAATCACACCAAAATCTAATCAACATATGTCCAGGGTAAGTTGCTTCCTTGGAACAAATCGGTGAAGCAGTTCAAGCTCTTGAGAGTAACATGTGATTTGTCGGCCATCTTAAATTTTGTTGAAAAAAGAAAAACAATTCTCCTGACAATTTTCTCAGGGCCAGTGAGCATACTCGAAAGATAACATTTGAGCTGTATAACCATATTACCAAATTTTGATAATAGCCAAAATAAGCAAAACTGAAATATCAGCCACAATCCTAAAACGTGAAAAAATATGAGTTTTTATTATCATAATCACACCAAAAACTAATCAGCGAACGACCAGGGTAGGGTTCTTTTTTTGAACCAAGCATGAAACAAATCCATGAAGCAGTTCAAGCTCTAGAGAGTGACATAGGATTTGGGCTGCCATCTTGGATTGTGTTGAAGAAGCTGAGAAATGGCAAAAAAAAATACCGGGCAAATTTCTTAGGGCCAATATGCATACTGCAAATATTTAGAAATAATCGGGGCAAGGCTGTATAGCTTCAGTTATATTACCAACTTTTGATGATGGCCAAAATGAACAAAACTGAAATATCTGCTAAAATTCTGCAACGCAAAAATCCGAATTACACAAACAAATAATCAGCACATGTGTAGTGTAAGGTCTTTCCTTTAAACCAAACATGAAACAAATCCATAAAGCGGTTCAAGCTCTAGAGAGCGACATAGGATTTTGACGGCCATCTTGGATTTTTTTGTAGAAACTGGAAAACAAAACAAAAATAACTAGGCAAATTCCCCAGGGCCAATTTGCATACTGCAATTATTTGGAAATAATCCAAGCAGGAGTTTTAGAGTGAGAGCAGAAACAAAATGCGGCGGCGACGGACTCAGCAAAAACAATAAGTCTCCACCACTACATAGTGGGTGGAGACTTAAAATGCGTCCACCACCGATGTCCAGTTTTTAATGAATTCTTCCCAAAAGAAATACGGTACATAAAAAGATATTTTTAATGCAATAAAACCAACCTTTAATATCAAAACAGATATGTGTTTCTCAAGCACATATGTGAAAAAACTCATCATGTTGATTGTTTTTAACATTGGTATCGGCAGCCAATGGGTTTGTAACGGATTCTTCCCAAAAGATAATCAGATCATGAGAAATACCAAGAGACCACCACGTTAAATTTGACTGTAATTCGTCCAAAAATTCATAAGCGCTTACACGTTTTTCATTCTCCACACATTTATTATTGGCATGTCAATTGACCCTCATTCAAACGACCCATTTCAGTTTTTTGTCATAACAACTGTGGGCTTATAGGGACAGCTATTTAGGCTTCAAAGTCCATTTAGGTCAAAATATAGGTTTTTTTATAGGTTTATTTCATAAAAATATAAGCTTTTATAGGTTTATTTGACATAAAATTATAGGTTTTTATAGGTTTTCCAGTGAGACTAATGTACCCGCCATGTGAAAATTTGTACTTTTTTACTATTCCAAAGTCATATCTACCGTATTTCAGGAAGTATACCGTATAGTACACACCTCTGAATATACATTATAATACATAGTGCCAAAAATGCATACTTTTTAATACAGGTCTGACCATCGTCTTTGTCGGGTGATCAGCTTATGGTTACATACATGTAGTATGGTCTTTCAAACTTACATAGGCAACAAGACGAACTGTTCGCCTTGACGGAGCCATGTTCAATCAGAGGAGGGCTGGAGTCTTCAAATTGGACAAATTTTTTATTGCACTTACAAAATTCTTCACACAAGTCAAGTTTAGCTATGGAGGTGAATATATCATTTATAGAAAAAATTGTCCTCATAGGTTGAATCAATATCAGACAAGGTGTAGTAAAATTTATGCCGAGCGAAGCGAGGCTGGAATTTTTTTAAGGAATTATGTAGCTGATAAGCTTAAATAATTATTTATTTCAGATTAATTTGAGGAAATCAATTATATTTAAAGCATTTCTTTCTGAAACACAGAAAGTTACTTGACACAAACACATTCCCACAATTAAAATATAGTTCAACATAATGTTTTTGTTCAAGCAAAATCAAAATATAGGTTTTTATAGGTTATATAGGCTATTTTCAGAAAAATATAGGTTACTTTTTCAAATATAGGTTTTACTTTGATGCCTGGCTATTATGACATAGCGCTGCGCCAAAGATCACACCCCTCTATTGCCAGCAGACGCGAGGTATTGACCCGATGTTTAATGCTCGTACAGTGTCCTAGACGGCTGGGAAACATTAAAACAACACAGGTTAAATGCTTTGTGTTTGCTCAACTACAGACTACTGCTACGCAATAGAATTGTCTTAACCCTTATCCTGCTAATTTAATTTATTTAAATTTTCACCTGTCTGAAGTTGTGTCTCGTTGCGCAATCCACAACTTCAAGTGGGTGAAAATTACTCATATTTGTTTAATTTGAGACCAAACATCTGCAAATCTTGATGTTTAAACACCCATATCATTCAAAATATCTGTAATTTGATCAACTAACAAAACAGGCTAAAAACGACAGCAGGTGAAGGGTTAACATATAATAGCTCATTTTATTCAGCGCAGCTTTTAGCATACGAGCATACCGGTACATGTAAACTTATATTATTACTGGATGAAAAATCAACTGATGGTTTAAAACCTGGGAATATATATTTTGCTGTCTCCTGCGTGATTTTATGAGCTTAAGATAATTTGAAATTATGTAGCTTACCTTTACTTCTTGATAACTGTCTTCTGAGGCGAAATTCTCAGTTGTGGCCTAAATATAAAAAAAATGTTATAAAATCAGTAAGAATGTAAATTGTATTCATAGGTCAGCAAGTAGGTCAAAGATCATAGCCCCTAAAAGGCACACCTACAATGTACACCTCTCGAGGGATGTGTGCAATATGAAAAAAAAATCCTCGAGAGATTTCACAGATATGTTGAGGAAATGAGATAGTTAGTAAGTCCCCTCCGAAGTATAGGTCAGAAAGTAGATTAGAAGTCATAACTCATAACACATGATAAGCAATAATATAAAGACTGGTGCTTTGGGCTGAAATCGGTATTCTGTGGGGAGGTTCAAAGTCGGAAAAGGAGATTAAGGTTGTAGGTCTAACGTAAAAAGTTTTTTTTTTTTTTTTGAAAGATAGTGACTGATTTTGCTTCTCGAATGTCAAGGAATAAAGTATTCCACAAACATGATGCAGCAACCACGAAAGATGAATGGCAGTAATTTTTTTACTGCGGTCCAAGATTTAATAACTTCATAGTTTCGGAGCTCAGTGTTTGCGATAAATCACTGAGATATGAGGGATTGTGCTTTATATGTCAGAAGGTTCTGTCAAAATTTATAACGTGATTTAATAGGCAACCAATAACTCTGAGAGCCTACTTGACCTGGTCACCATCCGAGCAAGACAATTTTGTACATCCTGCGAACTTGTTTTATATTTTCGGAACAACCGAACAGCAAAGAATTACAGTAGCTCACTAGAGCATTAGATAGAGAAATTGCAGTAGCTTTATTCAGATGTATTGAATGTGTCTGAGATCGCGAAAATGGTAGAAAGCTGGATTACAGATATTTGCGATATGTTTTTGGAATGAAAAACTTGGATCAAAAGCCACACCTATGTTTTGTATGTAGTCTATTTCAGCAATATTCTGGTTAAGAAGTTTAACCTGAAATATATGAGCGACTTTTTTTACGTTGGATTAAATTTCCAACGATCATAAATTCTGTCTTACTAGGATTTCTTTTGGGCATGTTTTGGTCCATCCAGACCTGAATTGCCACCATACACTTTTGTAGAACAATTAATGACTGTGTTATATTTTCTGCAACGGAAGATGTGTAGATTTGTGTCATCGGCATAAAGGTGGAGCTTCAGACCAGAAGCCGTTATTATTGAACTGAGAGGAGTAGTATACAATCCCATGTACATAGTAAAAAAGAGTGGACCCAACACAGAAACCTGCGTAACAATTGCAGAGTAGACAGTACAATAATAACTTTACCAAGCTGAGAAAGATCAGTCAGGTAGGATCGAAATCACTGTAACACCACACACCATCAATGCCAAACCACTCAGTCAATCTACTGAGCAAGAGCTCATGATCTATAGTGAAAGTTCGCAGACAAAATCATGAGAAAAAGAGCAGTAAGTTCACCATGGTCTTGAGCTAATAAAATGTCATTCTGAATATAGGCCTAAAAACGGCCATTACGGTGGGATGGCCAGATTTATATACGGGTTGAAGGTTATTCAAAATACCTGAATTATGCATGTGAGATTTTGTTTTCTCTATCAATTTGAAAACAAAATTGAATACATGTCTGAAATTGCTTCATACAAATCCAGTAAATTTATTTTCAAAGGATTGCAAAGAGCAGCAGTAGGCCTATTGCCACAAATGGTGTTCTATTTTTTTAAATTGTATTCTTCTGGTTACTGAGTTATTAAGCTTTTAAGTTTGACAATTTGTCAACAATGCTGCCCCACCAAAACAAACACGGTCACAGCGGAGTATAGTCCGTAATAACAGACTCTGTGTGCGATACAGAGTCTGTAATCATTGCCATTCGTTGTGCCCCAAAAATACGGTGCGCATCCAATCGATTGCGCATCAAATATAAACGTGCTTATTTATATTTAAACTGAAATTAACAGCTTTACATCTCATTTGAAAAATGCCTTGACGATGGCATTTAGGTCTTCTTTTTTATATGTGCATTTTGTTTTTGAATAGGGTCACCCTCACATTTTTGCACAAAATTGGCCGAATCAGTGTTTATTTTCGGGTACACATGTACCGGTGAAACTTGCTGGTCACTCGTATTCCATTGTGCATAGGGGCCGGTACACGCCATGATACGATTACCCTTATCATTCTCACTTAAGCCTTACAAGAAAAATCAGATCGCTATAATTTTAAAATCATATGGTAAAATTATTAGTGATATGCCGAAATAATGTTGTTTGTGGATTTCAACGACAATAATTACACTGTATTATTACGCTATAATTATATGTTTAGGCCTACACATGCATTAAATTAGCATGACATACGGTACAGTGAAAGTCAGTATGTAGCCTCGTACGATGCTACTCAAAATTATTATTTAAAATCAATTGAATTGTACAGAGTAACTCAACTATCAACTATGTTTTAGCGCGACGAATCCGGTAGAATTGTATTTATTATATTCATTTAACAGCAATACAATCATGGCGGAAATTAATATTAAAGAAGTTTGGCAAAATGCAAAAATCAAATATAGTTTTCCAGCAGGATTACAACTAAAAACCATGTAGACTGAAATTTTGAAATTTATGTATTCTGGAGGGGTAAAATTTATTCGTCAACAGGTTTCGGGGAAAACCTATGTTATATCATAGATTAACCAAATATAAGGTTAATCTATAGTTATATGCTCACTCCCTTACTGAAGGACGAGGTGTGACGTTTTTTACATCTTATTACATACTCGACCCACTCATGTTCCATTGATTCCTCCTTTAAATATAAGTTCAAATTGGTGATTTCTTTACATTTGTTGTGAAAAACGTTGGGAATTATCACATGAATTATTGAGTTGTTTAATAAATTAAATAATTACATGTTCTTTGTTTACATAATTTAATTATCTCTGGCACTTACCAGCTTATGGTAAATTTGTTGTCTCAATATTTGTGGAGGTTAGGCAATGACGGCAAAGCAAAAAGACAACATTGTGCCAATAGAAAGTTATTCGCGTCATCTGGAGATTCTATGACGAACGCATTTAGACGTAAAGTGGATGACGTTTCATATTTATAACCATTCAGAAGTAGGCCTGTGGCGTACACAATTTTTAGATTCGACTGGCCTTATTACGAGAAACTACATTGGTAGACATGGACGACCACACATACATTCTAAATCCCAGAGATAATGTACATCATTATTATAATAAAAATAAGCTGTGTATTATTTTGTTTTCTTTTTCTAATGATGAAATTAATAAAAAAAAACATATTGAGAGCTCATATCTGAGAATTAAAAACTGCATTATCGGCATTTCAAAGATTATATATCAGCAAACAAGTGTTTTGGGTATTTTATATTTGTACACGGTTGTGTATGCAGGTAAGCTATATGAACAAGCTTGAAATGAACAACTTATTGTATTGATCATCCACCGCCTTCAGTCGTGTTCACGACATTATGATTTAACCTCGGTTCAGATTTGAGAATATCGACTACAATAATTCTGAAGTATTCATATTGCTACAAGTTATATCAAAGAGATAAACTGAATGTACTGAGATTATAGGTAAGTGTGATATAGCTCATACGCTGCTCATGAAAAAAACACAACATAAGCAAATGGAACAAGTTCTGACGCTAAACGATCAGTGAAGCGTCATTTCAGACTAAGCGGAGTAGGACACATTGTCTGTATAATCAGGACATTAAAAGTAGCAAGTGTCATTGAAAAAAAATGGAACACGTTCAAACTTATTCTTATTTTAGAAGCGATGATACATGTAGGTACATTTCACAGCACACAGTTTATTTTGTCATGTCATTTAGGCATATCTATGATTTGTTGCTTTGTGCTATATGGGCGAGACATGCATATAATTTCATGTTTAATTTCGGACCCTGTGTGGAGAATGTCAGTATTTTTAAAAAGAGGACTACCGGTATCCTCTTTGTATAGTTTTTTTTTAAGTGTGGGCCAGCATCCGAGCCTTTGGCCCGCCACTGATCGAGCTGCTCTCATCTGACCTGTGAATTCGCACCAAAAAACAATCACGTAAACCATGTTTTTCACTATTTTGATTTTGCGTGATTTTCTTGAAGAACATTCGCAGTTTTTTATTTGATACCTCACTGGCATTTCAAAATATAGTGACAATGCTATTCGAAAATATCAGACTATTTTATTTCATCGTTAGTCATCCCATGCAGTGATATAAATTGCGAAATGATGTAAAATAAAATAATTGTAAAAAAACAGCCTTTACTGTACCGGTAACTGAGCTCTCAGCAAGCAAGAGACATTCACCCATTGATGGGGCAATGTTGGACCAGCGTCCTAGAAGCTGGACCAACATTGAACCATTAATGGGTCAGTGACTCGTGCTTGCGTTGCTGGGTTATAATAGGGGCCGACCTAGTCTTAGGACACCAACCGGTGGTTTGTGTGGGCTTGGCATCGCGCCAGCACGAGGCATTGATCCTATGTCGGACTAATTCAGACCCATCGTCTACGGCTCTGGCCCAGCGTTAGACCAATGCGGCTCAACGTTTCGTGTTTGTTATTAGGGGGTTTGATGTTGGTCTAATGTAACATTATATTGGCCCATAATTAACCACTATTACGGACACATTGTACACAGACAGACCGACTCACCACACCACATAACTTGATGGTGTATCGCGTTATGATCTAATCCAGCTACATTTACATCGATTTTGTGCATTAAAAAGTCTTTAAAAATATATGAATGATTGTTTTGAACATTTTAGGTTATTTCTGTCAAAATTAACAAAACAGTTATGCAGCGTTAATATCAACTATTGACCTTTATCATTTAACCTGACACTCACAATATCAATTCAAATCAGTACAAATGCGAGTATTTAAAAAATTTTGGTTCGAGTAATTAAATTAAATAATTTAGCGCTTCAGACCAGACGATATGTAAATGTAATAACAAAAATATTACCTTATAATAATAACAATTACAAAAATATTATGTATACATCTCTATATACAATGCAGTAATGTAATCAAAAGAATCACCACGCCTGTATAGGCGTACACTCTAAATAATAAAGACGTGCTACAGTACATTACTATGTGACATTTCCATTCATTTCATGCTACACAATTGATGATTTCATTTGGAGCTATATCAATGGCATTTATCACCGAAACAGTTATCTTCTCATGTTATGCTATTATTAAAACTCCACACTTTAAAACACATTACAGCGCTGAAATTGTTAACAGCGTTTGCAAGAAGGCCCAATACAGGGTTCATACTCTCATGAAGACATAGAATTCCAGGACTTTTCCAAGATTTTTCCAGGACCTAATCAGATTTTCAAGGACTTCAAGTGTACACAATAGCTCAATATATTTATTTCCCAATTAGAACTTGGACCTACATTGAAGACAAAATAAATAC
The DNA here is from genome assembly GCA_964017125.1 of Flabesymbios commensalis. Lineage (NCBI taxonomy): Eukaryota > Metazoa > Annelida > Polychaeta > Terebellida > Flabelligeridae > Flabesymbios > Flabesymbios commensalis. The sequence continues at coordinate 57,350,870 of OZ024903.1, forward strand.
CAAATGATTCGTCTTTACTATTAAGTCTAGCAACACAGCATTTCTGTAATCTTTTTTCACACTATTTAAAATTCCAGGACTTTCAAGCACTCTTAACAAAATTACAGGACTTTCAAGGCCTGGATTTTTCCTTTTTAAATTCAAGGACTTTCCAGGATTTCCAGGACCAGTGCGAACCCTGCCAATAGAACTTTGCATCATGACTCACGTACGTGAGTTAATTTCACATGTTGTGTCAACACACTTATGAGCTTGAGAAGTTACTCATTATTTTCTATCTCTCGGGTCTTTTCTCACTTGTCGGAGCTCTTATTGGGTAGAGCCATCACCTGACACCTTCCCAAGTTGTTGCCGCAGGCGCTACACCTAATTTATTTATCACATTTCAAACTAAAATACCTATACGTGTATCACTATTTCTTTACATTGGGTATGATTAACCATTTTCTGCAGTCTGATCAGTTCTTATATATATAACTTTATCGGAGTGACTAATCGTATGGCAAAGTTATATTGGGAGTCAAAGGGAGCCTGTCACTTCGTAAATGAGGCTGTCAATAGTTACATTATAAAGAATCACGGACGATTAGCCATTGCATAACTTTTTATGGGTGTTAATTTTTTAGTCTCGATTAAACAAATACGAGTACAGTACTTTTCTCCCACTTGAAGTTGTGAGTCGCGGTAAAATGTAATGAATGGGTTTCAGGCCGCCTTTGTGCCACATGTAGGCTAAACTGGGCAAGGAAAACCTTCTGAGGATGGTGAGATGACACTGCCCTCTAGACACAGAATTCGAAATTTGAGCCCTGGCGGTCTGAGGCCGAGAATGCTACATCTCAGTCACGGGGACTCCCAAAAATATTGGATATTTACGAGTTTACAAAATGTTTCTTTGAAACTTGAATGCCAGAGCGGGGTTCAAACCCGTGTTAAGCGGTTATTATATTAGAATATTTTTCTACAATATTTGTTGTACAAAAAAAATTTGTAGTACAATTATTAAAAATTGAAATGTTTTTTCATCATATTTGTACATTTTTTGCTGTTCATTTTAATGACACATAAGTCTATATATAGAAATCTACCCACCAAAACCATATTAATTAATAATCCAATACATATATTAATATTAGAAGTTAACAGGTTCAAGGTAGAGATGGACCTTTGAAAATAAATTCACGGCAGTGATATTAAAACCCGTTTTATTAATGAAAATCTTATGGGAGCTGTTGTTCACTTTTTAGGATCGAGTGGTAGATTTTCCCTCTTATCATGAGGTTGACATTATTTTACCAGCAAACTTTATAATTGCAAAATTTTGTGCTTACTGCTTATTTGAGCCACTGGCTTATTAAGATCTGTGGCAGTGATAGCCTGTCTGTGTCTGCCTGCCGCTTGTTGAACTGTGCCACTACACGTGATTGAGATAATTGCCTCCTCGAAAGGAGCCTTGTACAGTTTGTACTTCATTTTTTTGTATTGTTCCAATCGGAAAATAAATTGATTAAACCAAAATACATTGATAAAAGCAGATATAACAGGTGTGGCGAAGTAGTGGTGAGGTTACTAAGCCCTCTGTGGCAAGGTTACCATAGCTGTGGTGAGATTATTCTGGCATGCTGTAGTGAGATTACCAATCTGTGGTGAGATTACCTGCGGTGAGGTTACCTTGTGGCGAGGTTACGGGACCTGTTACCGGTAAAGCCTGCCACTTCCAAACCTTTTCCAGATAATAAATATAAAAATCTTCCCCCCCCCCCCACCCCCAAAACCTACTTTTGCAATATTTTGCATATGGTGTAGTTTGCCAACAATAAGTAACATTTCATTGGGTAACACACTTGTGCTCGTAACAGACTTCTTGCTTAGATTACATAACATTGTCTGTCACTAATTATTGTATTATGATACAATTATGTTGAAAACAATCTCATTACCATAACAAGACGTGAGAGAAGAAATCCGCCTTGATAGCGATCATGTAACACTGTCCAATTATCTTGAACAAACTTCCAAGCTGCTTTGCGTCCTGCATATGATCCAGTGACTCCGGCAATCACAAATACAGTGTCCTGAGAACGAACTTCTTCCTGCAGATAAACAACATACCATGCAGTCAAAAGTAAAACAGTTTAGACTTGCCACAAAAAAGTAAACCCACAATAGAGAAAGTATAAGCTTAACACATCTAATTCTTAACATTTACATGTAATATTATAATTTCAAGGATTAATGGAAAAATTTTCAAGATGGCAAATCGCATTGAGTTGAGTAACCCTTATAAGGTGGAGAAAAGTGGTCTCTGACAAGGCCATCTAAAGCAAGGTATCATTTAAAAGTTGATTTCCCAATTGTGTATATAAACCACTTTTAAGGCTTTCCCAGATAAATAAAACGAAAAAAAGTCGATCATCCTTACCTTAATTATAACTCAGCTCTTGCACATCAATATTTTTTTGTTATAACTCACACCCTATGTTATTCTACTCTAGATATACCAGTACATGTATATATTCTTTTTCAAACTTAACAGCATTTTGAAATAAGTTTTTGCTAATATTAAATCCTGAAAAAGATACTAAAGAAATTTCAAGTTCACAATGATTTGTAAGATTTGAATATAAAAAGAACAAATTACTGTTGAATACATTCATCAGGAGTGATCCACCATGCAAGGAAAATGATTATTGTTGGGCAGAAAATGTATAGGGCGTCTGATCTCCAAGACCTATAGGTGAATTTACACATAAATGGGACATTAAAATTATTCTCATTTGTAAAAATAGATCATTGCACCCTGAAATCACACATTTAGATTTATTCTGTACAGCCAGACATTTGAGGTGATGCCATAAATGCCTGTAATTTTTTTTTAAATCACTGAACTGCAACTGAAACATTTTTATTCAAAGACCAGGCAGGTAAGTGCCTATATACAACATCATGAGAGATTCAGATTAGCAGTACATAAGATGAAAATGAAGAAATGGCCTCCATGTTTATGAAAATCAATGAATTGTGACCAAAACATGTTTATTTGGTAGTCAGGCAGGTAATTGTCCACATACAAAAATTACATGTGATTCAGACTAGCGGTTCTGTAGATATCACATTCACGGCTATCTAGTGAACACGTACATGTTTGCATCCGGGGGATGCATAACAAAATACAGATTTTGGGCAGTTTCATTTTGACGTAATTTATGACGCTATATTTTAGACGTTTTTAAATATGAGAGGTGGAATTGAGGGAATATTCCATACACACTAGACTGCAGGGCTGGTAACAATGAAAATAAAGTACTGTGTAACCCTGGATTCCTGATGGCTTAAACATTACGTCAGTGAGTTGCATACCATACTATTATAACTAGAGCGAGTGAGGAAACCGCATGTGTGTGTACAAATATCTGTACAGACAACAGTTGTAGGCTATATTTATCCGGGACAGTCGCCAGTGCATAGGCCCAGGGCTTTACCAAATTAATCTGTGGGGTAGAAAAATATCAAAATTCCACCATCACATCATGTCCCAGTACACATGAGATGTTGAACCAATGCCGATTCAACGTTGTCCTATCGCTGTGGCACTGGCCCAACATTAAAGCCACATTGGTTCAACATTTTGTGTTTGTTGGGGTACTGTGTCATACTGATACAAGAACGTGATGACATAGTTTTATAAGGTCTATCATTATTATGGATAGGAGAGTTATGCAAACTGTAGGAACTAAGATGACAAACTATCCCTCTGTCAGCCTTGAACAATAGGTACAGGACAGCCGTCTTCGAACCTAATCTAGTGTTTGTTATGGTCTATCGTTGGTATAGAAAACCATACAAATAATAAGAACTGAGGTATAACAAATCTCAAAAAAGTCATCCATCTTGTCATCCATCCATCTCCAAATTTGACCTAGAGTTTTATAAGGTATATTGCTGATATGGATATGAAAGAAATATACATTGTAAGAGCAAATATATCAAGTTTTCCTGTGTAAGCCTCTGTGACTTAGAAGAAAAAGCCAAGAACATCCATCTTCCAAATTGACCTAGAATTTTGTGAGGTCTATCACTACTAGAGGAGCGCGCAGCGCGAGGGCTGATGCGAGATTATGCACTAGTTCTGGTATAAACCTTATAGTGCCTCTCTCTTTTCAAGAGGTCTATCACTGTTAGCTTTAATTGTTATTGAATTATTGTGTTGACAAGTACCGCCAGACGGTGTGACAACCAAACAAGAGGCCCAGGGGCCTTGACGTTTGTCAACAGCATTGCAAAAATCAGCTATAAATGTGTCAGGGAATGTATATCTATACTCTAAGATGCATTATCATGAAAAGATGTATATCCTTTATATCGATCATTGGCATTTACATTATTATGTCCAGTTCCCATAATACATTTTGCTGATTTTACACACGTTCTGAAGCACTGCACCTAATGAAATATGCTTGACAAAGAATCATTTCACAGGACTACAATGTTAATATTACAAAAGTGCAATTATTAATTCTTCTGGGATTTTTATAATGCCCCAGTTAGCCAGGAATTTTCACGAAATCTTTAATTTTCAATTTTAATTCTTCTGTCTAAAATAGGTCCAACAAAGTTGTAAATTATCAGCTTTTAATGTGTCTTACTCAGCCATGAAATATACATCCATCATTATCACATGTGCACGTAATGCACTTTCACTGCACCCTCTTACGTAATGCCAATTATGGATACACAATACACACAGGAGACCTAAGGATAAAGACCCAGGAAGGCTTTCTCAACTCACCGATCTTTGCTGAAATGTTGCTGTAATGTTGTCAGGCCAACGTTGCGTCAGGTGTTAGTTGGCTGTATTAATTGCTATGAAATAAATATAAATGGGGTTCTACACCACATTTGTACACATATAGGCTAAACTGGGTAAGGAGAACCTGAGGTTGGTGAGATGAATGAGGTGTCACTGCCCTCCAGACACAGGATTCGAAATTGAGCCCTGTTGGTCTACGGCCGAGCACACTAACTCTCGGTCACGGAGGCTGCCCACAATATTCAATATTTACAATTGAACAGGGAGGAAATATTTGTTTCTTTGAAACTTGAATGCCAGAGCAGGAGACGAATCCGCGATCTCTGACTTTCCTAGCAGGCACCAGGACCCTTCCCCCCTCGCCCCTCGGTATTGTTATTACATATATACAAACACATCACCTGTGGATGTAATATTGGTTCACCATCAGGGGCGCTGCCCAACATTTTTCATATTTTATTCTGCACAACATATTAAATGTGCATAATATATATTGGTCATGTCATTGCTATCCCTTACCTGTTATAATTGACAGGTATGTTTTTACTCTGGTTCTGCCATAATAGTGTTCCTGTTCCACTTTGATTTTCATTTATTGCAAAATTGAAAAATATATATTTTTAAGTTTTATAATCCACATGCACGGCTGCTCCTTGTCTTCATCATTGACGGTTGGCCAGTAATTGGTAGAAAACAATCAACGAATGGGAAAGCGTGAATTCAACTATGATGCTGTGTCATTAAAAAAACACTATTGGCCCAGCTGCTTTATAGACACTTTATAGCCCTACATATTATTACTTCGAGGCATGTTTTTAATATACATATATCCACTTCTAAAGTATGCATACTTTTAGGTGCATCCCAGCAAATACGATACGGCGAACAGTGGATCAACACTCAAAGGTTTCGAATTTCAGAAGTTTAGCCAGGCTAAATATAGAGTTAACTCTATGGCAAGACACGTGTGATTGTACTCCAGCGGTATTGCGTCATTGTAGTAGTCAACGCGATGCGTACAGAGCATAATCTCATAATATATTACACTGGCTATATACGCTATACTTTCCACAGAAGCTACATCGACTTAATGTTAGTTTAATGTTGGGCCAGCAGTGCAGACGGTGGACTAGCAATAAACCAGGGATAACTGGATATTTAGTTTATTGTTGTGCCGCCCTCTACATCGTTTACCCAGCATTAAAGGAACATCATTTATTAATAATGGCTTTGGTATGTGTTATGGCTTTGGTACCACACATTTTAGTAACTTCTAATTAGATCCCTATTAGCGTGTTATTTAGCCCTTTATTACTATGTGATGTTGAATATCAGCTTCCATCGATAGGGTCCATAATACAAGAACATAAATTAGGCCTACTATTTGTGTTTTTAGCATAGACTTAGGTTAAAATCTACGTTCAGTTTAACTTGAATATAGCCCAAACATAGGGACGCAGACGGTTAATATACGGCAGTATAAATAGTTAAAATTATATGTATGAGATTGGTACTATTACATATTCAGTGCCCTATTTATAAATTGGAAAAAGGGGGCCAAGGGGCCCATAATATTTTTCGGAGGGGGGGGGGCATTGGCCTTAGACGATGGAGTATGTGACCCATTATTATTTCAAAAGGGGGGCATTTTCCCAACAACAAATAAAACACTTAAGGGTCATTCATATCACCTCATATTCAATATGAAACGTTCATCAGGTGTTCATGCTGATAGAAATATCAAAGATTCATATTGGCACTTATGCTATTATTAAAACCGGAAGAAGAAAAAATGGTTTAACATTCAGCGTTTGCAATTAGGCCCAATCGACTTCACGTCACCACGCACTCACATGAGTGTCAATCAATTGCGTCAACAATATCGAGTGTTATTGGAGTCGATCACATAGCTTGAGTGCTACTCATTGTCTTCCTCGGGTGCCGTCGGATCTCTTCTTGGGGCAGTGTCATCAACTTCCTCTGCTGTTGCCGCTAGGCCTACACCTATTCACCTTAAACCGCTAAGCGCGACAGGGAGACTGTAGTCGCTTTAATCCGTTTTATTAGCCATTTAAACATCAAGATTTGTAAATTGCTTAGTCTTAAATTACAAATTAATAAAATACGAGTTGTTTTCTCTCACTTAAAGTTGTCGGTCAAGGTAGTGAGACACAACTCCAAGTGTGTGAAAATTTAAATTTTTTAATTCAGCGGTTAAAGGTTTAATATATTATTAGTCACAATGAACAAATTTTCTACAATATTTGCTGTACAAAATAAATTTGTAGGCCTATTATTATTCGTTATATATTGGTCCATTTTTTTAGAAATATTTTTGCTTTTGATTTTAATGGCACATATAGTCTAAGTCTATATCTACATCTACACTTTGAAAATACATTGATAAATGCGGATACAACAGGTGTGGCGAAGTTGTGGCAAGGTTACTTAGCCCCATGTGGCGAGGTTACCAAAGCTGTGGCGAGGTTACTCAGCCTTCTGTGGCGAGGTTACCAAATCTGTGGCGAGATTCCCTGTGGCGAGGTTACCTTGTGGCGAGGTTACAGTCAGGTTACAGGTGACAGTCCAATCTTTCGTTGGTATCAGCAACATTTCAACTACATCTTGGTTTCAGTAGCTTGTTTTCTGCCATACTTCATTTAAATTGTATTGATAAGCATATAGGCCTATGTTTTGGATCATGGGATGCCGAACCTTGACTCTGTTCTAACAATGCTGAATACTAATACTGAAACCAATACAGCGATACACAGCTCACAATTTGACAGTGTGCGCCGTAATGGGCATTTATTGGCGGCACTACCATGTCAAAAATAAGAAATACGGGAATTTCGTCTCTATATCTAACCCAACTGGTAAATGCACAGCACAATAATTAAAAAAAACTTTTGCAGTTCTATTCTATGGACATGTTTACATCATATTAATAAGCCAAAATAGAATCACTGCTTTTTTAATGATTTTAGCCTGAGCCAGTCCCTTTAATTCAGCATGCAGGGCCTTATCTACAAAAATCCTATGGCCCACTAAAATTAACTTGTTGCATCAAAAACAAAGATATTGCTCAAAGTGTGGTGCAGCGATAGAATGATGTTGGGCCAGTTTTATTTTTTGTGGGAATCCCACAATTAGGCCTACTCTTTATAAGTCAGGCACTGGGTATTCTTTACATCAGGCGCCAGAAACACCAGATAACACGATACATTGGCCCAATGCTGATGGAAAGCTGGGCCACTGTCTGCGACGCTTGGCAAATATTATTCTAATCAAAACCCTTTAGGGTCTAATCACTATATTTAATCATGAACATATTTTATCTGAATACTTCTTAAAGACGAAAGTAGGCCTACCTAACCTAGGGACCCCAAACGTTATATTGGACATATTCACAAGGACTGGTGTACATAAATGTCAACCGTTTCTCACACACAGCACCCCTATTTCCCCTAAATAGGACACAATTTCAGGCAAAATAAACTTAATAAATAAAAATGTATAGTTCACCATACTTTGTCCCCTTTTCATGTCAGATGGTCGTAATGAAAGGGTTAACTTACCACATGATCGGGCATTGCAATAAATTACATTATTCGGTCATTTTTCACACCAGAAGTGTATAAATTATATCAATGTGCAATGCCTTTTACTGCCGAGTTCAAAAATCTAATTTTAATAATACAAAATTAGCAATTTTTGGAGATGATTATCTTAGCCAAGACCTAATTGTTATATTGCGTAACATAACACGGTTGTGTCAAGTGAAGCAGAGAGGGGTGAGAGAAGGCGGCTAGCCCTCCCGCGACAGACTGCTGGCCTTTATGAACACCTACCCAGCTATCACGAGGCATTGACCCAATGTTGTTTTAATGTTGTGCCGACATCGAAGACGGCGGGCCAGCATTAGAACAACATTGGGTCAATGCCTCGTGTCTGCTGGATCAGCAAACTCGAGTCATTGACACAATGTTAGCCTGATAGTGGCCCACCGTTTACAACACTTGGCCGACATTAGTCCAGCATTGGCATACCAGTATATAGGCCTTAACAAGATAAACGTTCACCCAATTCTAGCTTACTGCTGGCCCATCGTCTACGACCATGGCTCAGCTGTAAAATAGCTTTGGCTAAAGGTCTTATTTTTGCAGGGAACACCGGCAACTCAATACCCTGACACAATGTTGGTTCAATGTTGGAAGAGTGTCATAGATGATGGCACAACATTTAACCAGCATTGGGTCAGTGCAAGCCAAAAGGAGGCAGTGACATCAGCGGAAAGGAAGTATATACTTGATTTACAAGTGAACAAATACGGCCTTTTGGCAGCACTATGGCAGGAAGAGACGGGACGCCAGTTGAAAAGCAGTAAATGCCTAGTATACCAGGGAGCAGATATTGCCTTCTGACATTGCACAGACAGAACAGATAGTAACGGAAGTTAACGACAGACGTTTGTGTGGAAAACCAGCCTAAAAGTTTGTCGAGTCGACAAACTAAAAACATAACATTGTCACCCTTTGTTGTTTTATTCTCTAGTTATAGGCGTATTAAATTTTTAACGTACAGAGAAAAACAGATTTCAAAGCTCCCTTTCAATTAAAATTTATCTAAATTCAATTTTTATGTCAGTGTCCTATAAATATTGTACAAATTGTGTCACAAGTACTTACAGGGTGATTGCAACATTCATTTTTTTTGAATAACTTGCCAAGAGCTGATTTAGTAATCCACTAATTATCTGATAAATAGATTAAAGAAGAATAAACTATTACCGAGAGTGCAAATTCAAGAGTTCTATCAATGAGAGCTTTCTCTTTTGTTGAGCCCAAGGATCTCATTAGTCTAACTTTCTCTTCGTGGAGGTCAGCTGCTTTAAAAAGCTGTAGAAAAAAAAATATATATATTGATGATACATGCTAGAAAAACATATGTTCTACAAACATTCCTGGGTGTTTACATGTTGCAGATGCTTCAATAAATGTGTCAGAGCACCTCAAACCAACCAACCGTAAGTAGACAGTTGAACATCACACATAACATTGACAGTTTTCATATAAACATATTTCATATCACATATTAAAATGACCAGAACAGAACAAGGAGCTTGACAATAATTGTTTCAAGTTTTGTCAAAACTAAATGTGACCAAAACATTAAAAAAGCATCCCCGTTAGATAGGCCTATTTCCTAGACTCAGAACCAGCCCTCTCAGTCAGCTTAAAGACTGGAAAGGTTAGGGTCTCCTGTGGATAATGGCAGCTTGCCAGCTCGAGTTGTTGGCAGGTTGCCAGGTCCAATCAGCGACCAGCATGAGTTTGGTAGAAGGGGAATTCCCATTGACCTGGTTTTTGACCACTGCATTATTATTCAAGCCAGAGATGAAGGTTAGCAGTGTCTACACATGGAAAGGTGACACTGCAGAAGGAGTGTGGATATTTCCAGGTCAGTAGGCCTACATAAACCACTAGTATATATATAAAAAAATAATGACCACCCCCCCCACCCAATTTTTTTTAATGGCTGTGGCAGCCATTTTGTTTTCAAAGGATCCATCCCAAAAGTTAATCAGATAATCAAAAAATCCTAGAGAACAACTCTACCATATGTGAATGCAATCCAACCAACAGTTCATACGTTATTGTGCCCACAAGCCTTTTAGGCAGCCATCATGGAAAATGACTGTTTAAGGAGCGGTGCCCCCCAAAAAATGTATCAGAAGAATAGCCTAGTCACATAGGTCATATGTAGGAAATAAATGTGTGAAAAAAATCATTATTAAAAAAAATGAGAAAAAATTACCCCCACACCCACCATGTAAATTTTCTTTTTTAATGGCTGCGGCCGTACCTAGAGAACAACCCCACCAAATTTGAAAGCAATCCAACCAATGGTTCATAAGTTATCATGCCCACAAGCTTTTGAGGCGGCCATCTTGGAAAATGGATGTTCTTTGGCCAAACTCTGCTAAAATGTGCATGCGATTCCTGATGATTGCAGGCTCTAGAAAGGCCATGCTCACATGCACATTTTTTCAAAAGCAGAAAAAATATATGGCACTGTCATGTGAAATTGCGGCTTTAAATATAGCATCATTATAACAGATCTCTATTTGACACTGGCATGCACAATTTAACTAGAGGCCAGATGTCCTATATCATCCCCGCCATAAATTAGGTTTTAATTTTTTTTGACCACAAATAATAAAAAAGTCGATTTGCGGGGGCATTTTAAATTTCAGTAAAATCACCTGCACATTTCCATATGGTGGGTAATGTTATTGTAATTTTTAAACCCACAAAAAAATATGAAGTTGATCCGTGGCGGCCATTTTGCATTCCAGTAAAATTTTGAACAAAATCACCAGTGCATCTCCATATCGTGGGGAATGTGATTGAAAATTTGATAACTTTGGACTTCGGTTTTTGCGCCCACATAAAATAATCAATACATGCTGCCGACGTTGGCGCGCCATTAAGAAAATGGTGGCCATGTCAGTATGTCTATACTACAATAACACATAAATCTTTATCTCGGCTGATAATCGGTGGTAAATGGAGCCCAACATGTTTTTAATAATGTATTATACAATGTCGGCATAAAACAGATAATTAATAATAAGTACTATGACAAATCAGATTTTACTATATTGCTATGGGCCTAGAGCGCAATATGTTCGTCAAAACAGTAGTGTTGTGACTCTATCACACAGTCTAGATCAGCGGTGGGAGCGGGAAGACGCAGGCTGTACAGCGGAGAGGGTTATGTATAGTCAATATAGCAGTTGTTAGTTTATTTAACCCTTTCTGGGCTATACTATAGAGCGGGCAGGCATTTTTGATGAAAAAAGTATAGGTTATACTTTTAAAAAGTATATAGTGACAGGCAGCACTGATCACTATGATAACTATTGTTACTATAAATGAATGCTTTAATATTATTGCATATACACTAGATAGAGCTAGTTATACCAATAGTTAACCCGTTGAGGACCTAATTAAATTGCTGCAGCACTCTTGTGTGGACCTGCTTTATTTACGACGCATTATAGTTGTTTTCAGTCCCAAACATATCCGGGACAGGTCCTCAGCGGGTTAAAACAGCTATCAACTAATTGAAAAAAACGCTGTCACAGATGGGAAGATCCCTCGGTGCCAAGAGCTTGTTTATTTATTAAAAATTATAAAAGAAACCAGCGACTTGAATTATATGTAGAAGGAAAAATAACAAGACTGCAAAAATCCAAGCGCTCCCGACTCAAATTAGAATTTGAGTGAAGCGATTATTAACTTAGTCCTAGACTGGGTCAAATATCAAGACGCACTTGAGACAATTAGGCCTAAGAGTAAGAATAAGAACTAGACAGTCAGAGCATGCAAACCTCTATCGAAATTAATAATGGTAATGAGATCAGGATAGCAGTCCAAATCATTCCCACAATTTAATGGATTGGTCATTGGCCAAGACACACCTCTGATAAAAGTTTCATGCAAATCTGTGATATCTGGATCAGATCCGGATCAACCACAAGATCCAACCGATTGTTTCTTGGCTCGAGATACACATCTGATAATAATTGCACACAAATCTGCTTGTTATCTTTCAAGTAATCCGACGGATAGACAACAACAAGCTAACTCGACCAAAAACATAACCTTCCTGATGTCAATAAATCAGTCTAGAATCACCACTACTAGTTTTAGAGTTAGGGTCTAGTTAACTATCTTGGTTTGCCAGATACTATGCATATTAGTATCAATAATGGTCGAAAGTTGAAAATTTTGAATTCGATCAAGTTTCAATTTTTCAGGGTGTATCCTCTCCTGAAACCTCACATTTTATTTCATAGTTTATAGTAATAGTGTATAGTGTATGTCAAAGTGTATGTCAAAATATCTAAATAGGTTATAGTACTGAGTCAAGAGTAGGTCAAAGTTCACATAGCTCAAAAGACACAACTAGACCCTCAAGAGGAGTTGTGTGTAAAATTTGAAGACAATTGGACAAGTAGATCCTGAGATATACCTCGGAAACAAAAATGTTCACGGACGGCTAATGCCAACAACATTCAATCTAATGCCAACAACATTCAATCTCTTGTGACGTTGCGTATTGAATTCAGATAAAAATAAATTTAACCTGGTTAATATGCACCTAGAAGTGACCCACATACCAAATACTGCTATCCTATGTTATTTTCTTCAAAAGTTCTAGGCAAAAGAAGCGGTAAAGAACCGGACGGAGGCCGATTCCATAGCTCCCTCTGTCACACCTTCGATGATAGTGAGAGTTAAGAAAGAATAGCTGTTTAATAAGGGGTAATAAAATGTGTACTGACCTTTAATAATTCATTAAATTCTGACTCTCCTCCGTGAGAGAGGACTGTAGTGTAGACCTGCAAGCATAAAGGAGAAGACTGACAGACTAGTGTGTGGGTTGTCTACCCCTACCATGATTAAATACCATTGAAGGTTATTCAATTTTGTCTTATTTCTTTTATTTTAATACAGCATCTATACCTGCATGGGGTATAAAAATTGACTCATACATTTGCTATAGTTCCCAAATATATTTTCATTTTATTAGATAATGGGTAAAAATAGCAAATAATCTATCATTTTAAATCTAATATATTAGACAATGTACAGGTGGTATCCTTCTCTAAAACCTCACATTTGTTTCATAGTTTAGCCATTTTGCACGGTTTGCCAGATACTTTTTAATTTATATACAATCATGTATTAGACCACTATGCAGGACAAATAACTACATCGAAGAACAATTACATGAAAAGTTACATGAAGAGAAATCTATGGAATGCTCGTCATAATCAACTGATAGATCTATACCAGACGCAAACTGTATATCAATATGTCTAAATTACTGTACCAAAGGTAGACAAAAGTACAGTTAACCCATGTAATTTAGACCAGCTAGGTGCTGTGTGGCAAAACTAAAGTGAATGAATCAATCTACACACAACAACAGTTATTCAAACCTTGCGGAAACATCGCCCTCCCACAGACCTATTTATTTTTGTAACCCCTGCTTGTGAACAGTGATAAAACCTTTTTTCTGAAGAAACATTAGATGTTGGCTAAAATACGAGTAGAATGGCGGACCACATTACTGTGGGTTGATGCTCGGTGTTTATTGAATTCAAACCTCCATCATGATTCTGTGTGATGTATTGTCCAAATACCTGTAGCCAATCAGAGCGTGCTTCATATTTTCATAATGCCGGTCTCCATGAACTCGCATCATTAAAACTGATGTGCAATGTCAAAACATTTTGAACAGTAGTTAAATTTCAGTGTATTCACAGACAAGTGTTGCTGATTGTTCACATCTAGTGGCACCCGCAAATCAATAACAAGAGCACACTCGACAATAGCCCGCCGCCATTATTGACCTTTTTCCGAGAACTGATTATTAGCAACATGCAGTATAAATTTGAGTTCACATGAAAAACTTATCGCACACACAAGGTAAAATTAGAGATGTAAAATGGGATCAATTGGAATAAATCGGCAAGTAGAATTTTTTTTGCAATTTTTGAACTTGTTCAAGAATTTGTTATTAGTAACAAGCATAAAAAATTGGAGCAGGATACATAAAAAACTGCTGTAGTTATCGCGCCCACAAGGTAAAATTATTGATGTAAACTGCGAAAAATCGCAATAAATTGGCCATTTTGAATTTTTTTTCAGCCATTATTGAACTGGCTACTAGCAACATGCAGAACAAATTTGAGCAGGATACATGAAAAACATCTTCGAAGTTATTGTGCGCACAAGTAAATGTTAACGCCAAGGTGGCCAAACTTCAATTGCAATAGCCCACCTGTTTTAATTAAAAGGCGGGCTAAAAATGACAATTTAAATGCCAGATGCCCTTTTTGCTTTAATTTGTGGGCTAAAAATGCCAATTTAAATGCCAAATGTCCCCTTTGCTGTAATTTGCATTTTCATTTCAATTTTCAAAAGCTCCCAACTTTTGTCATTGGGAGCCCTCAAGAATCTAGGTTACATCAAAATAATACCGTATTTCGCGGGGTATAGTACGCACCAGTGTATAGTACACAGGTATCAATATTTGTACCAGAAAACACAGATAGTACGCACTGGTGGATAGTACGCACCAGGGTGGAGAGTATCTACAGTCTGTCTGGGGTGTGTGTGTGGTATGTCTTTATTACTCAAGGCATTCAGAATGTGGTTCAACTCAGCTGGTGACATAAGGATATAATTGATTAGCCAATAAAGATTATATAAAATAAATAAAATGATTTGATGAAAAGAAATATTATAAACATTACAAAAATATAAAATTGGGAAGAACTATCTGAGTATTATAATTATTTCTGTTAAGTGTTGATTTGACCACAAATGATCATGATATAATATATTAGCGCCACCTGGTGAAATCAGTTATAGTCAGGTAAATGACGGTTTACAGTCTAGTCTTCAATGGGATGCCTACCGTTTATGATGGCCGAAACGGCGATATAATCTAGCTAATCTTTTATTAAGATACAACGAATAAAAAGACATTTCTGTATAACTACGTACAAGTTTTTATTTAGAGTGACAATAATGAAATGGCACATGTATGTATTAGTGACAGCACTGTCAAGGTGATTTACTACAAGCATACAATTAATGTCTATCATGTATATGTATGGATTTAGGAATGTGGCAATTAGTCTATATCAAGAGCATAATTATTATTATTTATTATTATATTATTATTTTTGCCGTGAAACCTATCGGTATTAGCGTTTTATTTAAATATTATTTAAACTTTTTACCAGGATACATTTCGTCTGTATTTTAGAATACCATTGACTTGAATATATATTGCAGTGAAATATGTAGGCCTATAATACCTGAATACTAAAACCTGCTAATAATCAAGCCGTATACAGTGTATAAGATAGGCACGTCACGTCGCCGCCGACAGCGACATCTGGTAAATGGAATAGAAGCTTCACAGTGGTCACGCAATTAAAGCAATACACATGATCATGATGATGAAGTAGGCCTAGCGATGTCTGACGAGTAGATTATTATTTAGATTTTTATTTAAATAAGATTAATAAATGACTTTATCGAATATTTAAAAGACAAATAAATGCTAGGTTGTTATGAAATGTTATTTCACTAGACATCTTAAGTGTATGAGAAACAAACGGTTTCATTATAGCTGCTGAAGTAATTTGCCATTTTTGGGCAAAAATACAAGGAGTTAGGAGACCACAGTCCACTCGGGAGACGTGAGACTGCCTATTCATCAAAATTTTGAGTGACAAATCTCAGCAAAATCAATATATTGTATGCATCGGTGGATAATACGCACCAGGCCGAAAACGGGCTCAAAAAAAAAAAAAGTAGCGTACTATACGCCGCGATATACGGTACCTGTGGAATAGAAAGCATATGGCAAATACCTAGGCTACAGGTTTTGATTATTAACAAATCATAGGCCTGATTGGTACACTAAGAAATAACGCATTCAGTCAAAAAAACTTTAATGAATTTAGTCTTTCGATTCAGTTCAATGTGGATTTGTTAGTGCACTAAGTCAAGGCTAGTCAATGTGATATTAAACTAGCTGTGCTGGCCATAGTATATAAACCGTAGGGCTAATTCATTTTCACATTCATTAACTAATTTAAGACGGCATTTTCAGTACATACATGTTCCCGTGGACGGGACATTTTAAAAAATGTACTTTTTATGACGTCACATAACACCAGTTATATTGGGCTCCGTCTTGTACCGTTGAAGTACTTGCCCGAGTCTGGAATGAGTTAATTGTGCTGGCATGTATCAAATTTCCTCTAAAATCGAACCTCACATTTCACACAGAATGATACTCTTTTAATGTGGATAATATTCTTACAGGTGCTCGTAAATCTGCAAGAAGATTAGAGCTTTGGTCACAATGAGCAGCAAATTTCTTTTTGGCCTCTTCGATAGTGGGCTGGTGACCATTGCGGCCCAATGATCCTATCATAAGGCTTCTAAGTAAAGCATCAAGATGACCTGAAATAAAAAATTACAATTAGTGAAGTAATCACTATGAAATTGCTGTACATATGAGAGTAGAATATAGAATACGAACTTACAAAACAGGGAAAGAAATATGGTACATTTTAGAATACATTCAAACAATGTAATATATATATATACAAAATATTTAGGAAATGTACTTTTGTTACATCTAAATTTTGTTGTGAGCATGTTTTCTCTATTGCCTTCATCACCTCAGATTGGAATAAACTTCCCATAGTGGGCCCACTACTTGTGGACATGCAGTTCTTACCATTCTTTTTGCAATCTTTAAATGTAATTTGAATATAAATAATGTTTTATTAATTAAATAAGGTATAAAGTTGTACATGTAGATAAAGCTGTATGTGGCATTCTCATGGTATAGGCATATCTGCAAAAGGACCTCATGATCAATTTTATCTTCATTCAAAACGATTTTGCTATTCTATTGAGAACAAGTTGCATAATGAGATGCCAATATAAGTGAGGACACTCAATTTTTAGGACGGAGGGACCAGGCATGAGGCGAGTGCTGAACAAAAGAACTCCAGTACAAGTACAATTACTTGAGAAAAAATCAAAGAGTACAAGTACTGTATTTTCAAAAGCACTCGATTATAATACTTTGAAAAGTATGGTACTCAAATACAAGTAGTGAGTAATTTTGCTCTAAGTTCTAATTAAATAAATGTAATGTATTAAATAAATAATTGATCTTATGTATGTCTTGACATACAGATATGAGTGATGAAAATAACCTTACATAAGGTCACACTTTTTAATTGACATGGTTTACTGATGCAGCCTCTCTAACTTGGAAAAAAATAAAAAGTGAAAATCATAGATTTTTTCCATCCCCATTGTGTGGAGAACACCCCCAGACAAATTTAAATACATAAAAAATACTTTTTTGGAGGACTAAAATGTCATTTTCTAATTTTTTTTTTTTCCCTGATATGAAATCTGCTAACAAGGCCTGTCGGCGACAGAAATAGGCCACAGCCTCTAATCATTGTTTAAAAGTGAAATTTAAAACAAGAGCACACTCGACAATAGCCCGACACCATTTTTAAATTGTCCGAGAGCTGGTTATTAGCAGCAGTACAAAAACTGCACATTTTGTTCAATAGTAATGGTATAGCTATCTGGCACGGTTTTCCAGTAATTACGCATATTGAAGTCAAAAGTGGCCATTTTGGCCGCCGTGACCTGGTTTCTGGCCAAATCTTGCCCAATTTCAAAGTCATCTGAGCTATTAGTAAAATGGACATATGGTATAAATTTTGGAGTGATACATAATTTTATTTGGGTGATTCGCGTTAACAGGAAAATTTGTCTATCGGAAGTGGCCGCAGGTCGGCCATTTTTTATTTGACCAAGTTGAAATTTTTCATAGTATATCCCTACCTGAAACTGCACATTTTGTTTAATGGTAATGGTCTAGCTATCTGGTCCGGTTTTCCATATTTCCATATATACACATATTAAAAAAATAATGGCCGTCGCCATGACCTAGTTTCATAGACTCATTTAGCCAGCCATCCTTTTGGACAGCCAGTTTTTACTCTACGTCTTTTTGGACGGGACAGCCAAAGTTTGAGAAACCCCAAAAAAGACGGCCAAAATCCAGATACAGTCCCCTAAAAAGGACGGACTTGATAATGAGAACATAAAATCTACCACGTGCCAGCTCCGTGCGGCAGATCGTATTGCTAATTTACTGGCGAGCTTGTCCACACTCAGCGCTGAAGATTGCAGATCTGTGCCCAGTGCCACAATGTAGCTGACGTGTAGTCATATCTAAAATTTTATTGGTGGCCTGTCGCTTGCAACGCTGAACTAGCATTAAACCAACATTGGTTCAAAGACGTGTTAGCTAGGAAGTTGATCCCAGTTGCAGCACAAGCGTAATCTAACTACGCGCCTATTGGAACAATGATTTTCTAATGTTGGCCCAACATCATTGTTCCAACGTATCCTGTTTGATGGGTAACCAGTCAACACGCGACGTTGATCAATGGCTGGTTACTGTTGGGCCTCCGTCTGCAACGCTGACCCAACATTATGCCAAGAATGGCTATGCGTTTTGTGTTTCATGGGTATGCCACTGTTAATTCTGGCAGCACTGATAAGATTGTAAAAGCAGGATCTGCAGTTTGTATTCAGAATCCAGATGTCTTTACATGTAGTTTTACACAGATAGTCTCCATGTCCAGACACCTGTATTTGAAGGGCACACAGGCTGTGAATGACTGCATTCTGCAGTTGTCCTTGCATGTGCCTACAACCAAAAGAGAGGTAGGCCTTGTCTGCTGCCATGAAACGACGTGCTCCAGCTCAGGGATTGCAAGATATTTCTCAAAGATTCAAAGAAAAAGTATGTTTTTAACGTTAGTCTTAACCCTTACACTACTGCATAAAATTTGCAGCATGTGTGTTTTCCTACTAAGTAATATCTGGCTCGTTTTTTCTTCAAAAAAACATCTGATGAACCACTGATATTAAAGCCATTATATTACAAAATCAGTCAGTTAGCTATCTTTAAAGCGCAAATAAAAAGACACCACAAAATCGAGAGTGAAAAAAAAAAAAAAAAATTAAAGAATTTCGCCCACAGCAGGCTGCGCTTGGTTGATTTTGGGAGACCCATAGCAGTGTAAGGGTTAATAGCTTAAGCTATAGCTATATATTCTCAGTTCAATAAATGGTGTTTATTCGTCTGCCCCTATACTATAGTCCTATAGTACAATACGGTACTAAACATCTATAGAGCTTTGTATCTATTCTAGGGCTCTAGTCTAGGGCTGCTGTATTAACCCTTAAGTCCTAATCTATTTGGACTCATTTGTAAAATAGATCTAAATGCCACACAAAATAATTGAAGTCCTTTTCAAATTCAACTGCTTATCAATGTTGGTTAGGTCTAGACCTATTCATAATTTCATTAATCTCACTATCTTAGTATCTAGACTCTTCGTTTATTTTTGAAGATACCTTCATTACTGACCCTCCAGTTGAATAACGGGTGTCAGAGTCGCGTCAGAAACTGGTGGCAGTGATGCTGCTGCTGTTCCTGCTGCCAGGTCCTTCGGCAGTGGCACAGTGGTAGAACCAGAGCCTGCAGAGGTGAAGGAAGAGAACGGAGAGCCCCAGGGCGAAAAAACACACTTTTTCCAAAAAATGGTTGGCTTGGCTTGCCCAGGACAGCGAAGCTATGTTTTGTAAGCCCTGTCGACGTCAAAGAAAATTTGGTCCTTGGGGGATGACGGGCGCATACGATGATATATGAAAATTAGTGATTAATAAAGATCATTTCTAGAAATAATATTTTTTGGCTAGCTCTTGCCTTCTAGTTTTACATTTCTACCACTATAGGCAACCACCCAATTATTCACCCATTCATCCACTGATTGGCTCTAATATTAATCTGAGAGCATTGTATTTAAAAAAAAATCTTGGGGGGGGCCCCGGCGCTAGTCTGCGGCAAGCGCAGCACTGGCTGCGCCAGTTGCATGGACGCCTCCTACGTGTTGAGTGAATCGCGTCAACGAGAAAATTTGTCGATCGAAAAAAAGTCAAGGTCATGTGGGGTCACAGAAAAGTCAAATGTGAAAATAGTCAAGCTTTAGTCATAATTAACCTGTATGTGAAGTTTAATGTGCATTCCACTTAACAGACGGACAAACAAATGGCCAGACGGACGGACGAATGGACGGCCAGACGGACGCACCTGATGACGACAACAGGCATCCGCCAAAATTTTAACTGAGGCCTAAAAAGTATACAAATATAAAGTTGGGGCAGGGATTATTGCCTCGCCTCAGATGTTGGGGACGGAAAGGGTTATATCAGGCCTATATAATTGCACTATTGTGTAACCTCGCACTTTTTACAGACACTAAATTGCTCAATTATATTTTTTTCTTCTTAGCAGCTGGAATTGCTGGCGTCAAATGATGAAGCATAATGAGACAGAAAATAGGCTTTTCAGAAATTGAATTTTTCGACTCACTGGTTATCTGACACAGTGTGCTGTGCATTTTCAGGGTTGTTTAGTTGGCAGGACACCTGACGTCTGTAGTGGTGTCCTGCAGGCAAAGGGTGAAGTCGATCATCTGACCAATAATTATTATTGTGGTAATCTATGTTTGAACAGTATCAGATACTGCTCTAGTGGTTCGGCCAATCGTTCAGCTTAAACTGAGTAGTTATAAAATATCAAGTGTTAAGCCTATTGAGTATTCAAATCTTGCCAGAGTGCTGGATAATGATTGGTACGTTTTGGACATTGGCCCGGCATAGTAAGCCACTGTAAACAAGACATCGCAATGCCTTGGTGATTAAATGTTTTTTGGCTCAATACTGCTACAGCGTTTTATGAATGTTCGATGTCTAGTGGATTTCACTCCAGACATTCTATATTTTGTCTGGTGCTGGTGCAATGTCAGCTCAGTGTCTATGCGATACGATTTTAAAATGGTATGACATCATTGTTGAAAGCATGCTTTCACCTACAATGATTATTAGGCCTGCAGTATTGTACATTCAGTTTTAAATATGATATGTCTTCTGATAAATATGTCTTCTTTTCTCTTTGCCACCTTTTTTAAGAATTGCGAATTAATTATCTCGCAAATTAGACACAGATAATACAATACAAGACAAACAATTACCAGAATTCTATTTGAAAAAGTAAACCTTTTTATCAGTTTATGTATTAAATAATTAAACATGTTTAAAAAATATTTTTATAGTATTAATTAAATCATTTTTCATATAATAGCTAAAAGGATAGAACATTAATCAATTTATATTAACTGAATGTTTCATATCAGGTCTGTAATGCTCTATGACTTGTCTGTAAGTGATTTTGAATCAACATAAGATGAGTAGTAGTAGTACTTGTAAGTATTCGTTAAAAGTACCTTTAATTTTAAAATAAAATACAGAGTACTTTGACTCCAAGCCTGGTAGGGACACTAAACTGCTATGAGGTAGTTGTAACTTCAGATAATTACTGGCCCTTAGCCTTGCCTGATAGTCCTTACTGTACACTGTCACAAAATGCTCTGTAAATGGTATTGTTACTCAGAGATGTAGGTAAAAATTAGATAAGGTAAAATCCCCGAAAGCCACATACTACCATCATGGGTGATGTTTTGTGAAATATGAAAGGGGTTTCAGGGATCTGCACTGGAAATGAGATTATTAATCCCTCAGCTATTTTGGTTCAGAGATGTAGGTCAAAAGTCATAATCCCCAAAAAGCACATATGTGACGCAGCATGCCAAAACCAGGCTCTTCTCGAAAATAAAGTTTTTTTCAAAAAATCCACCATCTGATAGCGCTTTATGTTCTGTGCATTTTAAAACAAATTGTATGAAAATCGGACAAGTATTTCCAAAGATACAGCTCCTCAAAACAAAAAAGTCCAACCGAATTTTCTGGCATAGTACTATTGAGAAAACTGTCTTTAAAGGTAACCATTAAAAATAAGATAACTTGTAAACTTGTACAAGAAATCACAAAAAATTTCAAATTTTTATATAAGAAAAACAGTTTCATAGAACATAAAAAATGAAATCGGATGGAGCCCAACCCAATTACACATGGTGACATGGGTTGGAGTTGGGCTTAAGAGGGGTGTTACCCCAAGGTCATTTCAAGGTCATCCCAAGGTCATCTCAAGGTCACAGCAAGGTCAAATCAACTAAAAAGAGCAAAATATAGTTTTTTTTTACCAATTCTGTTAATTTGAAGTGTGTGTGATGGTAGAACCCCGCCTAGACCCCAACATGGAGTTATACTGGACATAAACAAGAGGTTAAAGGGGAAATATAGGGGTTGGAGGGGTGATACCCCATTAAATCACCTTGATGTCACCCCTGTCTGAAATGGCATAAGTGGACCAAAAAACACAATGATTGTCATGTTTGGACTAATGGTCGGTACTTTAATTTAATCTGATAAAGCCCAATCCAAATATGCATGATGACATGGGTTGGGGTTGAGCTTCATAGAGCTGTTACCCCAAGGTCATGGCAAGGTCATCTCAAGGTCACATCAAGGTCAAATCAACACAAAGCGGTGAAAATAGCTTATTTTTGCTGTTTTTGTTTAAATTTAGTTCAATTGAGATATCTATGATTGTTGAAACCCAACTAGACACCAACAATGAGTTATACCAAACATACCCTAATAGGTTACAGGGGTGATATAGGGTTTGGAGAGGTTATACCCCAGCAAATCACGCATATGTCACCCCTGTCTGAAATAGCAGAAATTGACCAAATAACAAAATGATTGCCATGTTTAGACCAATGGTAAATACTTCAATTTTATGTGATGAAGTCCAAACCGTGTACACACGTGGTCCAAAGGGTTGGGGTTGGCCTTTATAAAGCTGTTACCCCAAGGTCATGGCAAGGTCATCTCAAGGTCACAGGGAGGTCACAGCAAAGTCAAATCAATACAAAAGTGTTGAATAAAGCATATTTTTGTTGTTTCTGCTCCAATTTTGTTCACTTGAAATGCCCATGATAGCTAAAACCCAGCCGGACCCCAACATGGATGTATACCAAGCTTACCCAAGAGGTTACAGGGGTATTTTTGAGTTAAAGAGGTCATACCCTGTCAAATCATGCTTATGTCATCCCTGTCTGAAATGGGCCAAATAACAAAATGATGGTCGTGCTTAGACCAATGGTCAATACTTCAATTTCATGTGAAGAAATCCAACCGAAGTACATGGGTTGGGGTTGTACTTTTGAGGGGTGTTACCTCAAGGCCATGGCAAGGTCATCTCAAGGTCACAGCAGGTCAAATCAACACAAAAGAGGGGGAAATAGCATAATTGAGTTGTTTTTGCTACAATTTTGTACACTTGAGATGCCTAAGAAATAGGAAACCCACCTGGACCCTAACATACATATTAAGCATACCCCAACATGTTAAAAGGGTAATAAAGGGGTTATAGGGGTAATATCCCATTGAATCACCCTGATGTGCCCCCTGTTTGAAATGGAAGAAAAGGACCAAGTAACACAATAATTGCCTGGTTTAGACTGAGGGTCTTTACTTTAATTTAATACATGTATGTTATGAAGTCCAACCCAAGTAGGCTTACACATGATTAACTGGGTTGAAATTAGGCTTCATGGGTGTTACCCCAAGGTCATGGCAAGGTCATCTCAAGGTAATTTCAAGGTCAAATCCAAGAAAACTGAAAAATAACATTGGTTAGCATAAAGGTGCACTGATATGCTTATATTATACTGGTGGAAATTTGACCCAGGATAGCGCTAATTTTATTTTTACCAACTTGTGTCTGGCAGGCTACCGCAATCTACAACTTCAAGCGGATAAAATTGCTTATAATTTGAATAATAATATAGTCCGATGCCAATCAACACACTTGAAAAAAAAATAAAAACAACATTACATTTATGAGATAATATTTGTCAATTTAGGTATTTATTGTTGATCACACCAAGGCCACATGAAGGTCAAATTTTGCTAAAATATGTTAAGTAGACTTTTGTGTTTTTCTAATGAATTATTCAAGAAACATTTGTACACAAATTAAGAATACAATTATTCAGCATCTGGTTATTCAGTGATTTGAGGTATCAAATGTTTCATTATACACCAGTGACCACAACATTATACTATAGTCTAGCATAGCCCAGAGGATGGACAAGCTTCTCCCCACAATGTCACAGTTGTGTACTTTAACAAATAGTCATATAGCCATCCAAAATTGACCTCATCCATTTCAATGAATTATTCAGGATACAAGTGTACTGAGACTTAGAAGATCTTCCTTCATTCAGCCTCTGATTATACTGTGATTTGATGTACAAAAAGTTATATCATACGCCAGTGACCACAAAATAATACTATAGTCTGTCCACAATTTTACACTCCTTTGCACTGCAACAAATAGAAGTCATGTAGATCTGGTCATCCAAATCGACACCATCCATTCTTTTCTTCTACAATATCTACAATTCCTGGTATCATTTTCTGAAACATACATTACACACAATAATCATGATAATGAAAAGGCTATTACATCCAACATAATAATTTCAGATATTAAAATATTTAACATTTTTTTTAATGCTGAGAAATTCTAATCAGTTGTTAATAGTGATAGTTAATAACTTGTAAATCTGCTGATATAGCTATTTGAAACGAATACTCCAATACTAGCCTGTAACTTTAAGATACAACTGATGATCACACAGGATCAGGATACAAATTTTAAAAATGTACATAGCTAATGTTGAGACTGAACAATTCACTTACTTATCTCACTGAATAAATATATTAAGGTTACAAAGAATGTTGGTTCAACGCTGGTCCGATGTTGTATACAGTGGACCAACATTGATTCAACATCTTGTGTCTGCTGGGATATGACAGAAATACAAATTATGGAACAATATAACTGCATAACATGTATAAAGACCATTATTCTGGTAATGTTTGTAGTGTCTATTTTAAACAAGGGAAGGTCAGTGAATAACAAAAAAAAAAAAAATGAAAAAAAAAATGTGATTTGCTTGTTTTTTATATAGTGATTATTTTATGATTCCAACTTGCAGGATATCTCAGACAATTTAACAAGAGAGTATGACAAAAATCAGATATTTTTGTGGTGGGCTATGAAATGGGAATATGGTTAGGTTTACAATTAAACCTGCGCTAATGATACTAACCTTACTGTACATATTTAGTGACTTTTTTGTTTTCTAGTCTGGAATGTCAGATTGCTAGCAGCTGCACATATTTACTATCATGCCATTTTGCAGTGAGAATTTGATCTTTTCTGAACAAAATCACTATATTCTTTGGTACCTGCCAAATGTAAAAACAAAAGACATTTGACATTTTGAACCATCATTTTTATTCACCTGTTAATTCATATCTTATATTATAGGAGTACATATTATATATTAGTCTATATCCTTACAAATCATATGAATTTTAAATACTTTACTTAGCTCAAATGAAGTTCATATCATAAATGTGCTATAATAATTTTACTAAAATGTATCTATTAGAATAATGAAGCATTACATGTGACCTAAATTAAATTATATTGTGAAATGACTTACATATTACCAGTAGTGTATTGCTGTCAGTAGAAATATATTTTATGAATAGGTGAAAGTTTGAAAATTACATGTCTGTTAAAAAAGGTTTAAAACAATAAATACCTAACTAGTCTTCTTCGTCAAATTGAGTCAAGCAAGAGTTGCCAAGATTTAAGGAGCACTTCCAGTGACAATTTCCGCATGCAGCCTCAACTCAATTGAAATTGCTGTATCAACTTGCAAAGCTGTTTCAACCTGAAAATGATAAGTAGCAAAAAATGAAAAATAGCAAAAAGTAATTTCAAGATAATTTTATTTTATTTATAATTTGCGCACAGTAATCCATCTTCAAGTTAGGATAAAAGAAATATGTTTTCAAACTGAAAATCAAAAATGGAAGTTATTTTTCAATTTTCATTTTTAGACAAAATCCATCGATAGTAGCCTACTGTTGGACAGACAATGACATGAATGATAAGTCTATAACGTTAGTCTAGACTAGGCTAACATAAATAATTATGCCCAGATACCTATGATACTCGGGTTCATATTAACCAAGGAAGAGTGAATGTATTTCGCTGATGTCTCAGTCAACTCTCAACTAATTTTCATTCAGTAGGCCTAGGGCCTACTATTTCCAGTGATGCAGTGACTACCCTAAGAAAAATGTCAGCAATTATAGGCCTAGGCTAATACTAGTCGCAGCATAACTTCAATGAAAAAAAAAACTTCTAGTCAATAAATATTTTTTAAATATCAAAACACATGGTTCGCGATGAGGTATGAACTATAGTCTAGAAGGCCAACTGGCTTATTATATACTAAAAAAAAAAATCGCACACTATTCAAAGTATCGTTAGTCGCCACATTCATGACTAGAAGTAGAACATTTGAATAAATATTGTGTGAAACGTAGGCATCCCTGCAAACAATTTCACGTTGTAATAACGTCCCCACAACGTACAGCATTCGTGCTTAGGACGTAACTCTGTGAACTCTCATTTACGTCCTTAGGACGTAAAGCATAAATGTAACGTTATTAGGACGTTCTGGGGACGTTAGGGTTAATATGACTACGTCCTTAGCACGTCCTCGTTACCTTCATCCATGAATGACGAAAATAGGACCTTAACGAACGTTATATTACGTACATTGTTTGCAGGGATTGGCCTAAAATGTAAAATCTCATAAACATGGTCAGTGCCATTGCCCCCCCCCCCCCCCGCATTGGTTGATACTATGATAGGCCTACTGATAGGTGTAGGCCTAAGTGTAGGCCTAATTGACAGACTCTGAGTGAGAAAACAGTGAAATTCATTCAAACTGGACGTGGTTAGGGCCTAATCACTAGCCTATTATAGCTGATGTGAATCTGAATTCTATTTTCACTCACACTCAGCGTCTCTGAGATAGCAGGGACAGTGTGCCACTGATGTGACTGTCACTGTCAGACTCAGTCTGATTCAGTGAGAGTCACTCACTCACTGACACTCAATTACTGACGTGACAGTGACACCGGAAAAACTGCAAGTGCGAGCTTTAGAAGTTTAGGCCTTTACAGTCTTTACTAGATAGGCCTAGTCTATATATCTTTAGACTGTGTCAGTGTGTTCGACTGTGAGCCAGTGCAGTGGCTGGAAGTGTCCGCGAATCAAGTGTCACTGTGACTGTCATTCAGTGAGTGACTCACTGCCGAGCCGGAGTCATCCCCCGACAATTTGGATTTTCAATTTTGGCTTGGCACGGGCGATATTTGAGTGGACTAGCGAATGCTTACCTGTGACTGTGTCATTTTTCTCATCGGCAGGATTAGTTTCAGGAAATGTGCATCAACGATGATATATTCTGTTTTCAGGTTCAGCAAGTGAACTTTCAAACACATTTTCTTGTGAAATTACCCAAAACGTGGACGTAGTCCTAGAAATGGCGCGGAAAAAAATGTAAACAAACGACCAGTGAACTGTTTCCGGTCGTTGTCAGTCATGTCAAAGGTTGCCGGCAAAAATCGTCTTAAAAACCTTCGAATCAGATAAAAAAGGTGGAAATAACTTCAATAATGTGTTAAAAACATATTATTCAACGTCAAAACACTTAATTTGAAAAAAGCATAGACAAAAAATTATTCAGTATTTGGCAGTTTCAAATCTGTTTTATGCAAATCAACACTGTGCGAGAAGCGCCTGGTTTTGCTGTGGCGCGTCACATATGCTCCGAAAAAAACTGTTCGGGTCAGAGATATTATAGGTCTCCAACCATTTTGTCTTGAGAGATGTAGGTAAAAAATAAGCAAAGGTCAAAACCCCCGAAAGGCACATTCATATGATCATTTGGGTAATTTTGGCTCAAGATATGAGAGTGAGAAAGAAGGTCAGAGGTCATACCCCCAAAATAGACATCTACACCCACTGAGGGATGTTTGTATGAACAAAAGCACACTCAGTTGAGCAGGATACACCAAAACTTTTGAAATTATCACGCCCACAAGATAAATAATAATAAAAATCACAAGGAGGTGTGCTTGGAAACGAAATCATTAGTCTCTAAGCTCTCTCCTATGGCTCAGAGATTTAGGTTTAATCGTAGGTAAAATGTCATAATCCTTAAAAGGTACGTCTATAGCCCCTGAGTGATGTCTTAGCGCAATTTGAAAGTGATCCCCTCAAACGAGATTGTTAGCAAGCAGGGCTCGTCAAATTTCTAGAATGGTTGGTAGCCCGCTGGGCTACCAACATTAAAAGTTTGGTAGCCCCAAATGCATATCGGTAGCCCAGATAAAAGTGTTGCTCTCGTAGTCGGATATTAAAGTGGAGGGTATGAGGCACCCTCTCTCATGATTGGTTGGGGTCTGGTGGATTTCAACTATCATGATTAGTAGATTAAGAGTCTAGTATCGTATGATTATCTAAGGCCTACAGTAGGCCTATTTATATTATAATCTAATTTGTATAATTATTTAGAGCCTATAGCTATATCGTATATAATAGACTAACCTTATTTTTTCAAAGCATTTAAAGCTGCATAACTGTTTTGTTTATTTCGATTAAAATAACCTAAAACGTACAAAACAATCATTGCTATTGTTTTAAAGGCCTTATAAATGCACTAAAACTGGGTAAATGTAGCGGAATTAGTTCACCATGCGGTACACCATCAAGTATTATTAAGTAGTGATTCGGTGTGTGTACAATATTCATGTAATAGCGGTAAGGTTATGGGCCGATCTAATGTTACATTGGCCAGCACTAAACCACCCCCCTGATAGCAAACACATACGTTGAACTGCGATGTATATCACTGCATGTGATGATTTACGATAGAATAAAATAAAGTATGATATTGTCTAGTAGCATTTGGACTATATTTTGAAATGTCCATGAGATACCTAATAAAAGAATGCAATTGTTTTTCAAGAAAATCACAAAAATCCAAAGAGCGAAAACGATGATTTACATCACTGAATTTGATGGTTATTCCGAGTACAATTTCTCACGGTCTGGGGAGAGCGCCTTAATAGCGGGCCAAAGGCTCTGATGCTTGCCCACACTTAAAAGCACCATACTGAAATAGAGTTCTATTTTTTCAAGTGAGTAACATTCTCTATACCGGTACCGATATTAATCATGACATTACATGCAGATATCATCCATATCACACAAAGTAATAACTTCTAGATATGTGAGACAATACACGTTGTACTGTGAAATGTATCTATGATCACTTAAAAAATAACAATAAATTTAAAAGTCGTACTCTCTTTTTTCTATGATGACCGTTATCTGCTACTTGGTACTTTTAATGTCCTGATTATATGGACGGTATGTCTTACTCCGCTGTGAGCAGGTTTGTTTTGGTGGGGCAACAATATTAAAAAACAACTAACTTAAATCCTTAATAACTCAGTAACCAGAGCAGTAAAATAAAAAAATAAAACACCATTCTCCATGGATTAATCGTTTGAATGAAATAAACAAAACAGTTATGCAGCTTTAATTATTTAGATTTATAAGCATGTCTATTTAGAAGTTTGTTCCTCGTAATTCAATAAAAATGTCTTGTTATCACCATGATCACATGATTATTCTACATATTGTGTGTGGGTTGTCTTAAAAAAATATATGCAAGTTAATTGACTTGCCACTGCCAGCATATAAATATGTTGTTCAAACGTCAATTTTGTTGAGAGAGGTGACAGCCAGGAAAACCCACAATAAAACTACTACTCAGCCTACTGGTAGGCCTATATGTAGTAGGGCTTCAGGGGCGTTCCTAGAGGCTTTTTAATGTGTAACCGTTTTTGTAAAAAAAAAGTTGTAGGAGGGGCAAATGGGAGGGGTTTGGGGGTCCTCCCTCAAGAAAATTTGAAAATTGCAAATTAATGTGTAACAGTTTGCGTACGTTGCGTATAGGGCGGTACGCCCCTAGGCTTAACCAGTAGGCTTAAGTGACAGTCTTTGAATGACCACGTCCACGTGGGACAATGTGTTTACAGACAATGCTGAACATGCGTACATGTATACTGCGTTGTACTTCAGTGTACTTTGCAGAGTTGCTATGGTTTTGCATACTGATTACTGTAACGCTAAGCAGTTTTATGTAGGCCTACACATCACCTGGTAATATGAAAATGAGGGCAACGTAGCCTACGATTAAGAATATGTACAGTCCTGTATAAAAAAAAATCTCCGCGTCGTCATATACCATGTATAAGGAAAAGCGATCAGCTCTCTGCTGATCAACACGTGCGTGTATGACGCACCGGAATGTGGCGTTGTGCTAGTTTTGTGATCCCCCCCCCTCCTCGTGTCTAGATCCTGTTTGAGATGCGATATCACTTATGGATGGAAGGAAAATAGTATCTGACTTAAAACAGCCTATTCTACCTACAATAACTTCCCAAAGTTCCCCATTCATAAAATTTTATACTTCCAAGTTCTACTGCTCCAAATTTAATTTCTCTCTGATATTATTATAATTACGTAGTCTGCTTGACCAAATTTAATTTCTCTCTGATATTATTATAATTAGGTAGTCTGCTTGACACAGGTCAAAGGACATGCAATTATTGACCAACGGCGTTCTCGAAATAACTTAATTTATGCAACCGAGTCGGATCGTTAATTTCCGTGAAAAACAAGATGGCACAGGTCAAAGGACATGCAATTATTGACCAACGGCGTTCTCGAAATAACTTAATTTATGCAACCGAGTCGGATCGTTAATTTCCGTGAAAAACAAGATGGCGGAACTCGGAATTCACGGAATCTCAACATAAACAATGATCAAATCATAAACAAATATGAACGTTCTGACAGAGATAGATCGATTTACACTATATAGAGCAAGTGAAAGAATATAGTTTTTAGAATATACCACATAATTTTCAGAAACATCCGACAAGTAAAAACGCTAGTACTAGTAGCAAACCAATAGCAAAGTTTTGTTTTCCTTATATAACATGTATAAACGGATGCTCGGCGCACAACGTCTTAATAACGCTGGCATTGCTACTGGAAGTGATAGCCCGCCGGGCTCTGGCTGTTACCGTTGTGGTAGCCCCCCCAGCTCAACTGGTAGCCCCGGGCTCCCGGGCACCCAATTTGACGAGGCCTGGCAAGTCTAAAAACTATTTGATTAGCAAATGGTCAAAATTACATAGCTTTTCGCTATGCAATACTGAACAAAATTTTCCCTGCTTTTTTTAGCCAGGAGATGCATGTCAAAACTTAGTTCAAGGTCATTATATACACTCTGTGAGTGATGTGTGTGTACAATATGAAAGTAATCCCTCTTTGGGTTTCTGAGATATACTCTGGAAACAAGATTGTTAGTTTCTAAGCTATTTTACCTGAATGATGTACATCAAAAAGTAGGTCATAACCCCAAAAAACACATGTACACACCCAAGGTTAAGTGATGTGTGTGTGCAATATAGAAGTATCTCCCCATGAGTTTCTGAGATATGCTCCGGAAACAAGATTGTTGATGTCTAAGCTATTTTGGCTTAGAGCTGTAGGTCAAAAGTCATAACCCCCAGTAGGCAAAAAATGTAGCCCATAAGTGATGTGTGCATGCAATATGAAATAAATCCATCTCATGGGTTTCAAAGAAATGCTCCGGAAACGAAAATGTGGAAAGATAGAGATGGGCAGTTAGCCAGATGGACAGACGTCATGGGGACAAAAATAATCGCTGATGGCTCAAAATTGAACATTTAAATCTTCAAAAATTTTATTATTTTTCTAACCTTCTCCTTCTTTGGGATCCCATCCAAGTCTATGGGACACATCAGAGAATAAATTACAAATGAAAGATTTAAAGCTGTCATGAAAATCTGTATGTTGTAGAAGTAACGACACAGTGGATAGGTTTGAGGACAGATCACTCCATACAGTGTAATTTGTCTCCTTTTGGAATGCTTGGGCCAGTTTCAAGACGTCAACTGTGGATGCTTCACCTGATCTTGCCTAATAACAAATAAATGTTCAATGTGATTAAATGGAAATCTTTTTACATTTTATTATAATCAATTTGCACGTTTTACCAGATAGAGTTGTTCAGAAACGAACACGAAAGCAGCCCTAGGTTACTGGACAGTTTATCATACAAGGATTTCGAGATAATGAGCAAAATTGAAACAAAATGACTATCAGTCGGCCATTTTGGATTTTATATCTGCAAACTATAATGAGAAAAATTGAATTAAAATGCCTACCAGTCAGCCATTTTTGATTTTATAACCTCAATATTTGTTGTGTTGTCCTTTTATTTCATATTACCGTTTTAGTAACACTTTTAGATAATTAGCAATCTCACTAAAAATTGACAGACAGTCAGCCATTTTGAATGTTATTTCTGCGAAATTTGTCACAGGTTATCCTTGTGTGATACCTTACATTTTGCTTTATATCCATGATCCAGTTATTTCACTTTGTTTTCAAGTTACTTATATATCACAATATTACTCAAATTCAAAATGGAGGTTAAACAGCTAAACAGTGTCTTATGGTTATTAATTCATTAGATCACTTTTCCAGTTGGAAGTTTAAATACTGTAGGTCTGAGATGATGAGAACCATTTTATATCAAATAAATCGTTTCGTGTCAGACATAGGTGTATATGAGACAATCATGCTGGGTACTGTACTGTTGTTCTAACTCTATAGTGATCCTCCTCAAGTGGAGAAGTAGCGTGCTCGGCCTCAGACCGCCAGGGCTCGAATTTCAAATCCTGTGTCTGGAGGACAGCGTCATCTCAATCATCTCACCATTCTCAGGAGGTTCTCCTGGCCCAGTTTAGCCTATATGTGCACAAAGGTGGCCTAAAGCCTGATTCATTTAATTCCATTTCCTCAAGTGGCTGTATATTAATGTTAGAACAACAGTACCACACATGATCGGAACCTACTCACTACAGACCAGCCTACTGCGACTGCCAGCACCAACTCTGGTACCACAATCATGTGTGCGCTAGTGCGGTACACATTTTGCCAGCAATAAGAAGACTACCACACTACCATACATGGAGCAGGATACCACCCTCCAGGCAGCTACCTTTCACCACAAATTGTGCCACAATCAGTGGCTACTGATGGCGTTGGGACGAAAGTTATCTATCTTTAGACCAATGCGGCTCCCCAGGCTTTATGTGGGCACCTCATGCGCTCAAAGCACTTATATGCTACTGATGGCAATGCCACATAAACATGATAAAGGATGACACACAAATGGGAGATTTCTACAAAGCCAAGAACTAAATTCAATTAGATTCCCTACAGATTCCCTAGCCTTAATTAACTACCTTATATTGCTGTGATTATTAATAAATTATGATGTCATATTATATTATGAAAGGACTGTAAGTTGCTAGAGTGATGAAGACTATCTAAGTACTTATAAAAAAACACCTCACTTCAGTCTATGGCCACAGGGCTGGCATGAATTTTAATCTTAAATGATTTTAAAATGATCTTACATGATCTGTACATGATTATAACACATATTGAAACTGTTCCAAACCTTCTATGTCTAGTATTTAATACTTGAATACTTCATTATAAATATTACACTGTTCTATTGTTGTGGTATCCTCAGATGGCTTTTAAAAAAGAAAAAACTATTTCCAAGCTTATTTTTATATCTTAGGGCAGCACCACCACCTCACTGACTCCGGTGCGGCACTGGGTGTGCCGCAAAACACTACTTTATTGGAGGGTTTTATTGAACAAAATAAGCTGATGACACTTCGGCGAAACCATGGTCATGGCTTTATTCTAAATACTTGAATCATAAAAATATGGCGTTAGTGGATTCTCTTTTATCTTGTAACTCATCTTGACATGGTCCAGTATCACATGTGATCCGCCATAGCAACGCAATGAAGCGGCCACCTGACCCACTGGTTACCTTTCATATCTTTACAATATGTAGACTTAAATTAATGTACTCTTAATTATGGAAATTTTAATGTAACACTGTTACTGTTATAAAGTACAGGATTCTAGTCAAGATTTCAAGTCAAATCAAGGATTCAAGATGGTAAAGTAATACATTAGATTAGTACTTAGGCTAATTGATTGCTCACCAAAGCAAATATGTCATTCTGTAAACCAAGACGATCCCTTGGGGGCATGGTTTGGTCCTTAACAGCTGGCAAGAGAGCTTCCAACATATCACTGGAGTATTGTGTGCGATAAAATCCCACAGAACCTGTGTTGAGCTTCAAAAAATACAAAGAAAACATACATTCAAAAATTCTAAAGTCAATACAAAATCAAATAAATAAATCTAATTAATAACTTCATTGGAAAAAATATTGATTGGACTAAAATCTTCATAAATTTATATTAATTTCAAACCATTTGAAGTAAGAGTTCATGTGTATAATCTATCATGCCCGACCTAGGTTACTTTGTTACGTTCAGCTATTTTAAATAGTTACTCAATTTTTGATGTAATGTGATCCGGGTTCGTGTGGTGAAAAGAACGTTATCATTCTCAAAATCATCCACAAATAGCACGTTTCACACAATACACTGCAAGTCAAGGTTCTATTCCGATACCTGCTTCGAAAATTGTCAATTATAGAGCTTTGCTGAGTGTAAACAACAACATACTGCTGTTAAAAGCTGTGGTGTTTAACGAGAGGACGGTTTATACATTAGATCTACTGTCACTGCATAACCAAGGTTATACAAATGGCATTATCACAGCGAAACCAGGGTTACCATGGTAATCTGGGTCGGGGCATGATGGATCATATGTACGAAATGAAAATGAACATCTGAGTAAAAGGTGAGACCTAGACAAACCCTTCATCAAATCACTAATGCAAAAACGATAGTAAACCTAACAAAATAAACAGCCCTGCCTTGTCAAAAGAGTCAAAAAGGGTGTGCATAATTGTAGGGCTCACCCACACTATTAAACTCACCTTTTTGCACCTTCTACCTATGCTGTATCAACACACACTGTAGGCAATAAAATCCAAATATATATTTATAATAATCCTTGGAAAATGATGGAAAAATAATTGTCAGCAAACTAGCAAACTTGGTACTTTAATCCATTATAACGATCATATCAGTTTCAGTGAATTTTCGCTGAGGCCATGGCATGCTAACTAATTTGGTCTATTTAACACTAATTGGCTTCTAGTCCGTACTACAATCTGGTCAAGGTAGTGGTCCTGCAGCAAATATGATCCAAATATGATTCAAAAATGATCCAAAAAAAGTTAAAAACCATGAAGAAAAAATTATCAGCCCTACCAGAGATAATGCTACTGAAATGAGGTTGTTAATCACAAAGCTATTTTGGCTCAGAGATATTAGTCTCTAAAAAACTTTGGTTGAGGTAAGGTAAAAAAATACTGTGAGGTCAAAGGTCATAACTCTCGAGAGGCACATCTGTACCATCTGAGGATAAGTGTGTTCAGTATGAATTGAATCCCTCAAAAAACACCGCTATTAAAACAGGAAAAAACTATTTCTGTGACTTAACCCTTAAAATGCTGATATATTTTTGTTTAAATCATGGTGACTAAAAGGTTTTCTTTCCATTTGAAATAATCATAAATGTCTTCTTCAGCTCTTTCCGATTCATTTGAATACCTATGTTATGGGTCTACGCCATCAGGACTATTTTTAATCTTACAGTGCGGGGATCGACTTTAGGGTTAACTGTGCAATACAGTTAGCAAACAGTCACCTTTCACAAGGCCTCTACAAATTAAAAAAATTATATAGTAATTTCAGCTTTAAATCAGTGGATACCAAATACTCATACAGAGAAAAGGGAGGAAATATCATGGAGGAATGAAGGAAAAAATTACATAATGGTTAAAAGCATTCAAAGATCACATTACCTTTAACCAATCACCAGTTTTAATATCATTCAATGTGATGGTTGCTTCCTCTTCTTTCAATACAAATCTGTGAGCTGCCTTAAATGGATTTGAGGCAGTGGATATACTGACAGGAACAGACCACAAAGGACTCACACCTTAAATCAAATTAAAATCAAATTAGGCTAATAAGTGATTGTAGCTATATTTCACCTGATTATCTTTTTTAAACTGTTCTGTTCATTTTGTACAATCATCTTTAACCCTTACACAAAATAAACCAAGCGTAGCCTGAGTAAATTCTTAATTTTTTTTTTTTTGAATTTTTTTTTGATTTTTTTTTTTCACATTTGTTTTGTGGTGTCTTTCTATTTGCACTTTAAAGATAGCTGACTGACTGATTTTGTAATATAATGGCTTTTTCATCAGATGTTTTTTTTTGAAGAAAAAACATGCCAGATATTACTTAGTGGAAAATCACACATGCCGCAAATTTTATGCAGCAGTGTAAGGGTTAAACATTGCTAATCCTGTAATTGTTATGAGGCCCTTATTGCTTATATTTTGTTAATAGAAACCATGTTCTAACTTTTGCAAAAAGCTTTTCATGAATGGGCATATCGTCGCCTCGGAGCTAAAGGATCCTATCTGCCACTCTGACGAGTGTCAGATAGGATCCTTTAGCTCCGAGGCGACGATATGGAGATTCAAGCAAGTTTTGTAGCAATGCAAACATCATTCTTTTCACTAAATCCAAAACATCATTTATATTTGTGAACAGTTACGACACTCAAGATAGCTTTGGAAATTGATTGACTATTCACTCACTCTTTTTAGAATCAATTTGTAAACCCACTTCACTGCGAGTACATTCATAATATGTGATATACAGAGGCAGGGCATGCCAATGAATCCACAGGAATGGCAAGTGAGGGAAAGTACCATTCCAAAGTAATAACTAGCTCCCAGTTTATAAGGCCAATAAATTTGCCAGCTCTCATCAACACAAATGTGATTCTTCAACTCATAAATCTAAATATGTTATGTTATGAAAATAGGGAAATACTAGTGACGAAAATTGAAAATAGACATGATGTGACAAAAGAATGCAGGACAAAGCAACAGGAGGACCACAAACATGGTATGTAAAGTTACGCAACAAAAAATAACCCTGTGTAAATCCAATCAAGCTGTGTGTAGCCTACTGGTACTCCCTTAAATAAGTTATCACTGTGTATTTCTGAAAGAGTTCCCCCAAGGTGTTCCGGAGATTGTTAGTGAAAGTGGTTAAATTTTACTCACTTTGGAGCTATGAGTGAAACGATTGTGATGCTTCGACCTGCCTTCAGCGGATCTTGATCACGAAAAGCAGGTCAAAACGTCGCAGTCGTTTCGCTCCCAGGGGCGAGTGTTGAAAATTATTGCAAGAATAAAAATAATATAATATTGCCTACTAGAGGGGCTTCATCCGGTGCCGCCTAGCTAGATTTTTAGCACAAACTAAATTTTACTATCTAGAAAGCATCAAAATGTGTCTAAAATGTGTCTAAAAATCTAATTTTTTCAAAAGATGGGAATCCGTCTGTAGACAGAAATTTCTCACCCCTGAGCTCCTAGTTCCAAAGTGACTCAAATCTAACCACTTTCTTATTGAATCTTGGGAGCCATAAATATTTTCTACAATTGTCAGTCTCTATGGGGATGTGTTGACAATAGGAAAAAATACCCCGAAGGGAATTCCAAAATATGCTTCCAAAACAAGAATGTGTACAACTGGACAGACGGATGTGCTGATGCTTCGTTGGACCACAGTCTGTGATGTTCGCCGCAAGTTAAACCAAGAGTGGGTTAATGGCTCATGTTTGCAGGGCCTGCATCTTCATATGTGACAACCAGGAGACTGGTATAACAAGATAACTGATCATACTTCGGTGATCCTCACTAGGTGGCATTGCTGAGTCGCATCTTCACATGGTGAGGAATTTATGTATGCTAATTCTCATACTTTCAGAATTCTCCATATTCTTGGCATGATACATTTGAGTCATAGGATTGTATGATGGCGAGTCAGAGACTGTGAGGAGACAACATAAGAAGTGTACACCTGTACCTCTGCCAAGTCATGTACGCTGATGGTTCCACTCATGTAACGCTTGGGCCAGCAACAGAACAACATTGGGCCTTGTCTGTGTTTGAATCCTTGATCATGTGCTTTTGTGTTTCGTGCCTTATTGGCTTTGCCTGAAGAAGAGCACTCTTGATCATGTGGTGATAGTGGGAGGGTCTGTGCATCTTACTGTGCACTCATGCATCAAACCAGAAAAAAATTGACTTTTTCTCTACAATTCCTGTCCAAAGTATTTCTCATAGACAAAAATATAACCAAACCTTTGTAGCATAATATGTACAATGTATAGAAGCATTAAAAACAACATGTATATTACCATCAAGTTTCCCATCTGCACAAAATTTTTCCTGTTTTATTGTGAGAATGCGTTTGTTCCCATCTTCTTTTTGGGACACCTACAAACTCATAGTCATTTAGCAAATGGAATGTAAAAGTATATTACTATTTGCTAAAAATAAAATACAGTAGAATCTACAGTAGCGATGTACAAATTATGTATTATGATAAATAATAATTGTTTAGTAGGCCTACATTAAGAGAAAATAAAAATTCTAAAATCCAAACCTAATTATGTTTAAAATATTAAGCAATCTGTGAATGTTTATTACTTTATCACACTCATAATGACAGGGATTGACAATAGAAACAGCAAGGTCTAATGCTGGTCACACTTCTCAAGCATCAATACATATTTTTCTAAATAAAGTGATAGGCATACAAATAAACCACAGTTGATATCATAATATTTAAAATGGCCATCAACTAGATATAACCACAGCCATTAAATTATGCCAGGTCCCAGACTCTCACACCCAAAAAGCCTATATATCTATATATATATATTTATATAGGCATTTAACTGAACATTAGCATAATTGATTTAAATTTAGATATGCAATATGGTTCTTACAGCCTTGTTTTCGTCGGCTGCTGAAAACTTTGCCAATACATGTACATTCACAGGCTCTAAAAACCTATAAGGTTTTAAGACATTTAACTGAACATAGGCTAAATGTGTTAAAATAAATAATTTCAAGATGGCCAGCACGCCCTGTTTTCGGTCGCACTTGAGAAGAGACTTCCAACTATAGACTTGCAGACCCAGAAAACATATATATACGTGGGGTTTCAATGAATTCTACTGAGCAAAAGCTCGCTTTACTCAAATAACCTATTTATAGGTCACATGAAAACATAAATTATCAAAAAACTTTTGAGTGAGAGCTAAATCACTTTGGGAATGCTTAATAAAATACCATTCCACTTGCCCTACTAATTTAAAGTGATATGTGTACAGTAACAAGACCACATATTATGTAGCATTAAAAAAACTAAACCCAAACCCCGTATTTTTCTCGAAAAAGAAGAAAAAAATTGTTGAGTTCTTCATTTCATTAATTATATACTACAGTTCAAATTTTAAAAGTAATTCAATTAAAATTTCAAACTAAAATTAAAAACTTTCGAACGCCAATACTACCTTGAGTACAGGAAAACCCATTTGCTTAGTCCATGTGGACATAATTTCATTCACTGGTTTGTTGCTTGCTGAACCAAGGGCATCCCATAGATCTTCTGTCATTGTGTTTGTGTATTTATGTTTAGTAAGATAATCATGCATTCCTTTCTTATAGTCCTGATAAAGAAGTGCAAACTTTATTAATAATAGTAACAACTACACTAATTATCAACTTCATGATCAATT
Organism: Flabesymbios commensalis; assembly: GCA_964017125.1. Taxonomy (NCBI): domain Eukaryota; kingdom Metazoa; phylum Annelida; class Polychaeta; order Terebellida; family Flabelligeridae; genus Flabesymbios; species Flabesymbios commensalis. The sequence continues at coordinate 57,391,027 of OZ024903.1, forward strand.
CTGAATATTTATATATTATTAGTTCTCCATTTATGAAAAATACAGTTGTATTACACAATATAATAATGATAACAATTAAACTGTTTTTGCAAAAATTTCAAACCACCTAAATGATTGCATTGAATTAAAATTACCTCATCTCCTATGAAATCATGAAGCATACGTATGATCGAGGCACCTTTGCTGTAAGATATCAGATCAAAGATTTCATCTACTTCATCAGGATGTCCAACAGGGACCTATATCAAAATATTGAAATTAAGTTCATCTTTCAAGATACTCACAAATAGAATGACTATATTATTATTGACTTTTAATATACCTCTATGGGATGGCTACTCTTAAGTGCATCAAGGTCCAAAGCCCTTGTAAAATCATTTGAGGCAAACTGTGTCCAAATATCAAATTCTGGGAAGCAGTGATCCACGCAGAGATACTCGATCCAAGATGCAAATCCTTCATTCAGCCAGAGATGAGTCCACCATTCCTGAAAAAATGTTAATTATGAGAAATTATAAGTTAATTATAAGTTAATTATAAGAAAACTAAGTAAACAAAAATAAAATTAGTGACTAGAAATAATTACCAACAGGTTAGTTTATGCTCGATGGTAGTTGGGAGGGGCTTTTAAAATGTAGTCTAAATGATATGAATATTTTTGTATTAGCAGTACAATTAGTACTTTGCAACTATATTATGTTTCTACTCTACAAAAACAAGTAAGTAATTGGAAAATCGATCAAATCAGTTAGTTTTGAGTAAATGAGTTTTAAAGATGCAGTACCTGATAGCACATAAACACTTAATAAAAAAACCTTTATCAAGTTATAATATTTTTATTATGAAGCCTTATTTTAAAAATGAATGGCAAATAACCAAAGGAAATTATCTATTAAAGGAAGTGAAAACTGAATATCCAGCTATAACCAACCGGTACAATTATAATTCATGAACAACCTAATATTATTCCTGAGATTTAATTATCTTAAAATATTCCAGAAAAAATGTTTTCTTTAGGAACTCTTTTGTGCACTGGTGAGTGACCTAGTTCTGTATTTCTGACGTGAAACTTGTTCATCTTATGGCGAAGGCATACATGCCTCAGCGACGCGAGTGATGCGGTCCCCCATACAGTCATACACGTGACCAGATGGCAAGCTCATGACCTCAGGTCCTGGCCTTTACGTGTTTGTTGCTGTTTCGTGTATGGATACAAGCTGTGAGCCTAGCTATCGGTGATAGCATTGGGTTTTATTTAAAAATCCACCAATTTTGGCTTATATTATATGCTACTTGCTTTCATTTTTTTACAACCCAGGCAGCCTACTGAGTAGGCCAACTGTGTAACAATATGGTGATAATAAAATCCCGATAGTGTCAGATGCACCAGGGCCTATAGGCCTACGTGTTTCAGCACGTGGTTTTGAAAATTGAAAATGTCAAGTGTCATAACACTCACAAAGCTTTAAATGCATATAACATACCTAAATAAGTTAGACCATTGATATTGACAGGGACTGAAGCTCAGAGTCAGAATGTCATTCATGCTTGAAGGTCAGAAGCCAGGCTCAAGGGGTGGGCAAGTGGTCGCCACATGTGACGACAGACAGGCAGAAGAAAAATCTCTGCAATCATGTAATCCTAAATATTAAAAATTGACTATTCAGAACACCAAAAGTAACGTTAGTAATTTGTCTCCTTCCTCCTGCCCACCAATGACTAGCAATGCGTCACCTTGGATATGAAAGGGTGTATCTGACTTTGTAAAGTGTCAGACACACCCTTTTATATCCAAGGGGACGAATTTTATGAGCAAAAAATATAGTGGGAATTCCCCCTCTCATATTATGACGGGGCACCGAACCGGCAGTATTCGGACAGTTATAGGCGACCTACAGTCATGACAGTCAGGCCCTGTTAGCCTACTGTTAGTACATGGATACATGTGCATCAATACAGCACAGAACGACAGAACGGTGTATCAGAGGGGGGGGGGGCTGCCCAGTCTCCTGTGTAAATGTAAAAACAGTAACTGTTGTTTTAAAAAGTTAGCCGTTACTGCTATTTGTCTTTTCCCACCTCGAGTTGGGGACCCCCCGTCAGCGAAGATGCGGCAGCGGATTGATACATGAGTCAAATCTGAAGACCCTTACTCGTTTCTGTTCACGCTTTTGGAGGTGATTTATAGTGTGCTGTCTCGAACTTTCGGGAGCTGACAGCCATGCCATGATAATCCTGTAGGACAGCTGGGTTTACCGACAGCATTTATACATCAAGAATAAGGCATTTTAGTTGTAGAAAGCACTTTTTCCATACCTTTCAAATATTCATTCAACCAAATGGTGCGTTTTTAAAAAACGGCAACAACGTGACTATGCAGAATGAGCGAGTTAAAAATAAGTTGTGACGCCGTGATGTAATAGATTCTGACTGAACAACATGTGCCTAGGATCAACAAGACCTAAGTCATCTTCCGGTGACCTAATTCCTCGTATCCCCTCTCTATTCCATACAACTCACATCCAATATGGCTGCGTCTACGGATCACAGGCATGGGCTATACGAACTCGACTTTAAAAGCTAAAATAAAAGATATATTATGACATTTTTGTTATAACTTTTATATTTTTATGAAAGTGTATATATTTAGGAATGTCCTGGATATAGTTAAATAGCTTAGTTTTCAATTCCTTTAAGTGTATATACACATCAAATAGTCCATTATCAATATGCGTTTTGAAGAGAAAATGTGTCTTGTAGTTTTAGTTGAGGAAACAGAAATGTAGCAGTTAGGCTTATTTCAGAACAAACCAGCTATAAGCTATAAAACAAATAGGCCCAATTCACTTAAATATCATATGTATAAATAAGATTTTTCACTTGACAGTGAGACTGAAATAGTCAGCTAGATCAGAATGATGAGAGGGGTCATTTGGAAACAATGAAGGTCAGAATAACTGGAATACCAGCATCTCTATATTTTATTATTTCCCAACTGTTCAAGTGTAGGCCTAGTCGCATCATAATCTGAACAAAATATGACAAACAATGTTACCAATAGTCTTGTATCAAATATAAATAACATATTTGGCAAGTCCATTTTTTAAGAATTTGGAATCATTCAGTGCTTGTTCTTACCATGGTAACAAGATTTCCAAACCATTGATGGGCAATTTCATGCCCCACAACCAGTGCCACCCATTGTCGACTGGAGCTACTTGAATTCTTGGGATCAATTAGCAAGGCAGTCTCTCTATATGTAACAAGACCCCAATTCTCCATTGCACCTGAGAAGAGAATGAAACCGATAGTTAGACTGAATCAAATTTTTTCAAATGTATATATGTATATGAATATATATTAATAATAATATAAATTTTAAATGGTCAAATAAATTCAAAATTATACCTGCTGCAAAATCTGGTAGAGCTATCAGATCCAGCTTTGGAAGAGGGTAGGCAACATCAAAGTAGTTGTGGTAGAATGGTAGAGTTTTAACTGCCACCTATAGAAAGAATCATAACAAGAGTGCACTCGACAATAGCCCACTGCCATTATTGAACTTGTCCGTGAACTGGTTATTAGCAACATGCGGTACTAATTTGAGCAGGATATAAGGCCCACAAGGTCAAATTATTGACAAGAAATGTGAAAAATTGAAATGAATCGGCCATTTTGATTTCTTTTCAGTTATTATTGAACCTCTCAGGGAACGGGTCATTAGCAACATGCATGACAAATTAGAGCAGGATACATAAAAAACTTTTGAAGTTATGGTGCCCACAAGGTAAAATTATTGAAGTAAAATGCGGGAAATCATAATAAATCGGCCAATCGGAATTTTTTTTTTGCCATTATTGAGCTTGTCCGAGAACTGGTGTTATAACTTGTTGTTTTATTCAGTGACATTTAAAGATAAAACGTTTTTACTAGAGATTATGTCCCACAACCATTCATTTCAAATTAGAGTCATGTTAGACAAATGATATGAGGGAAATTAATTTTTATTTTAGAGATGTTAAAATAAAAAAGGATGTCTTGAACACACATTTTCGCTAGTTTTGTTGAAACTTATCGAAGATATCAATAAAATACACCTGTGGTATAAATTTCTAAGAGATTTATCGAAAAGTGTTGAGTGTATTGCATTAATAAGTAAAATAGCAGACATAAATTTAAAAATCTTCACTATTACTGTAAGATTGGAATTACAGTTTATAGTATGATCACACAGGTTAAATCACAGAATCTTAGAAAAAAATAGCCATCAATTGTTGGCAGGACTTCTCAGCCATAGGCTCTGTCCCTCAACATCAAGAAATGTAAATTTATGCACATGTGGCCCTAAGGTAAAGAAATGGAAGTTATCACACATAAAAGCCATTTTGGTTCCCATGACCATGAAATTAGGTCAAGATCACTGAATGTTGAACTTGACCTTCAGATTAGTGTCATGTATATGAGGTGAAAAAATAAAGGCCCCAAGTTATCGCGATTGCAAGCCATTTTGGTTTCCGGAACCTTAAATTTAGGTCGAGCTCACTGAATGTCGAACTTGACCTTCAGATTAGGGTCATCCATGAGGTAAAAAAAAAGGCCCTAAGTCAAGGCGTTATGAAATTATCGCGTTTACAAGCCATTTTGGTTTCCGTGACCTGGTGACCTTGAAATCAGGTCAAGGTCACTGAATGTTAAACTTGACTTTCAGATTAGTGTCATGCACATGAGGTAAGAAAACAAAGGCCCTAAGTCAAGGCGTTATGAAGTTATCGCGCTTACAAGCCATTTTGGTTTCCGTGACTTGGTGACCTTGAAGTTAGGCCAAGATCACTGAATGTCAAACTTGACCTTCAGATTAATGTCATACACATGAGGTACCAAAATAAAGGCTCTAAGTCAATGCGTTATAAAGTTATCACACTTACAAACCATTTTTGTTCCCATGACCTTGAAATTAGGTCAAGGTCACTGAGTGTCAAACTTAACCTGCAGATTAGTGTCATGTACATGAGGTGAAAAAATTAAGGTTTTAAATCAAGGCGTTATAAAGTTATGGCGCTTACAAGCCATTTTAGTTCCCGTGACTTGGAGACCTTGAAATTAGTTCAAGGTCACTGAATGTCGAACTTGACCTTCAGATTAGTGTCATACGTGTACATGAGGTAAAAAATGAAAGTCCTAAGTCAAGGCGTTATGAAGTTATCATGCTTACAAGCATCCGCACTATACCCCACAGCCTTAATGGCTGAGGGGTAAAAATCAGCAGCCTTTGAGTATTTCTTCTATTTCTTGTCTAGCGTGTCAAAATTAAAATCGCCACAGTGACCTAATTTTTTATTAATATGCACGCATACTGAAACTTACCCTTGCGATCAGTGAAATAAAAATGGAGTAACTGAGTAAATATTTGAGAGCAATGCTTTCAAAAATCATTGTGTTCACAATGTGAAAAATTGTGGATGTAAAACAAAGGTCGTCTGTTGTAGGGCGTTATTTCAAACAGCAACTTTTATACATTGCGCAAAAAATCGATAAATATTTACTCAGATATGTTATAGGACTATTTATTGTATTTTATAGAATGTTTGTGCCAATTATTTAAGACTTTTTTTTAATTAAAATGAATCTGTGTTTGTCGGCACCAGTATACCTGTGTTATAACATTGTTTTCATACATCAAGTTTTATAGATACCTACATGTAATTTGAAGAGTCTTCATTCTCCTACTGCATCCCAAGACCCTCCATTTTTAATTACAGCCATCTTGGGATAGTTACATAAGAGAAAATTACACTTGAAATCTTAGCCCGAAAAGGGGTGATTGTCATTCTTTTTGACTCAGAGCAACATCATTGTTAAGGCCACTATGGTTTTTTTCTTTGTTTTAGATGAGCGTGCGCATCAGATTTAGGCAGCATATTACCAGAAAAAAAAGGCGCATTGTATTGTTGCTGATTTAAAAAAAAAACAGTTAATTTCTGGAAATAAAAAAACATAAAAAAAAAAAATGGTTTCGAGGGCTTAAAAAAACATTTTTTTCCAGCTTCGTTTTTGTTTTGCATGGTTTTTTTGTGGCCATCATTAACTTTTTTCTAAATAGGTCAATTTTTTTTTATTTGGTCATTCCCTTTTCCAAAAATAGGTTCAATGTTTTTTTTTCCTAAATGTTTTTTTTACAGCCCTCCCTCATTAGATTTTGGATTTTCTCTGAACTAAAACTAGAACTAGAAATTAAACATAGGGGCCTAACCTGTTAACATAAACATTTACAGTATGAACACACAAACCAATGCTCAGTATGGTTGAAAACTTTAAAGTAATTTTTCAGTTCTTTTACTGGGATATGAAATCATTTTTGAATGAAAGTATGCCCTGTTAAAAGTTATCACATCTATCCGTGAAATACACATGTGGTATATATTGTAATATACTATTATCTCGCGTGGAATTAATTTTTGTGCAAGGACCGTGAGCGCGAAATCATAATCCAAGCGAAATACTGTTCACCACATTAGTGCTTCGTGAACTTTGGGAGTGGGTTTTAAAGGGTGTGACTGACGCTGTGCAGTCGACCGTGGTTATTATTCCATTCCTGCGATGATCATGCTAACTTGTGAAAGTTTAAGTGCTAGGGCTTATATTTAAATGACTGAATGACAACAGCTGAATGACAACATATGAAATATATTTTTATTATGACAAAAAACATATCTTGATAACAACCAATATTTTTTATTTTATTCTAAACCTGCTTGTACAAAGGCCTTGATAATACGTTTGTTTTCTGTTTGATTTATTCGATGACTGCTATTAACCAGCGGGCATGAAGGGGTTTAATGATAGATGTCTTGATGTCAACGTTGATCTTTTCTATGTCAAGTTATGGGGTGGTGACCCAGCAAACACGAGACGTTGATCCAGTGCTGGCGTGATACTGGGCCAGCATTTCACCAACACTGGATCAACGCATTGTGTTCACCAGGGACAGATTCAATGTTGTCAGGGAGCTGTGGACACGTTTCTTGGCATGTGTTTTTCTAAGTTTCTGAGTTAAGTGACAATAGTCACTCCCAAATTTATGCAAATATTACACAAATATGTGCACAGATATAGCTATTTTAAATTCCGACCATCAAACAGATAGGATGAACTTTTTCAAAAATAAATTAAAGTCAAATATATATATACATATTTCACTGAGACGACACATGTACAGATGTAGTAAATCAGCAGCAGTATAATAATTAAATGATAACCTGTCTGATTGATAGGGTTAATAAGCAGCGCGTGTCAAGTGCATTAGCCTTAATGGTCAGTCACCCCCCTCCAGTTAATTGGTGACCATACATTATGCTTACCGACGACGTTGCGTCATAGTGATTACTAGTCCGAAAGGGTGGAGACAGTGTTACGGCGAGATAACAATTGCATGTCTCCAGACCAAAAAAATGAACTTTAAAAATTATTTTTACGCGAAATTAAAAGACCACGGAATGGTCAAAAATCGGGTTTACGCGAAAATTCATACTCGCGAAATTAAAGTATATTACAGTAAATTCCAATGTAAAAACGTCTAGTATATTGATTCAATGAGAAAAATTGTGGATAAAAAAAAGAGAGATCATAGAAAGGTCAAATGCGATATCAATCAAAGTTTAGTCATGGTTGACTGTATTAAGTGGTTTGATATACATACAAGTAGTGTTCATGAAACCAGTAACAACCCTAATAGTGGCGTACACACAGAAAGACTGCTGGACAGCTAGAAAACTGGACGGCAGGCTAAGTGTAGGGCTGAGGCGTAAAATAACCTCTAAAATTTACAAAAGGTATGGCATGCATAAAATATTACCTCTAATGCAAATTGTCCCTGTTCTTTCTTTCCTGTTGGTGTGTATACTCTAACTTTAACACCATCGCTGTCTGTGTCTTCTACATAATCATATTCACCAACAATGAAGGCAAGCAGGTATGTAGACATAATTGGAGTACGCTCATATTGGACAACTTTTAAATTATCATCTTTTGAGTAAACATCTTCAGATGTAGGAGGCTAGAATACACACAAAAAAAATCACTAGTACCATTATTATTATTGCTGTTGGGCAGAATTACCTTTTACCATATTCGTAAAGAATAAAATAAAATCTAAAATTGATCGAGAGAAATTATTAGCTGGAAAGAATTGAATCCTCAGTGATATTGATAACATACCAGAAAAAGATACCAGAATAGAATAGTCAAAAATAATAAATGAATTAATGGGACATTAAGCCACTTTTGTGCATATACAAAGCTAAAATGTGCCAGGACAACCTACAGTGAACACTGTGAAATAACTTTCTTTTCAACCACCCTTTATTCTGAACAAATGTAAAGCGCTGGGAGCATAATGAGGCGGCGCTACATAAAAATCTCACCATTATCATTATTATATTATCTCACGAGATTCACAGTAACATGGGATATGTCTCTTACCAGTAGTAGTAATAAATTATTGTGGTGATTGCATGGTGTGTTATGTCTCTTACCAGGATCCCATACCTCACAATTTACCTGGCATGTACCTCAGTAACCCGAACAATCCATGTGACTACATTTCACTGTTTGTCACACTGCACAGCAAGTAGCTTCACACACCACAGCATTGGAAAGGATTAGAGCAATAATGTGACTTTAAAAACCCATCTGGCTAACGTGAACTTCAGACGGGTCATCTGAAGGTTTCAGAGACCATTCAAAATATAAACAGCGAAATAGCCATAATGATTTAGCAGAAATAAAATCACTACAACTCACACATTAGGCCTTTTTCTTCATCATTTTTAAAACCTTGGCTGGCATCATATTTTGATCTGTGGTACACATTGGTGTGGAACACTGTAAAACTGGAATATATATAGTGGTACCTCTCCTAGATAAAATTTATTATGAAGTGGAGCAAATTTCCTAGTAAAAGTGATATTTAGTCAAGTTAGAAAATATCATACAGTTTTCACTTTCAATTTTTTTCCCTTATTACCATATTGGATAAAGCCACAAAATCCTTTGGCACAGTCAAGGTCATGTCAAATGTAGCTTTTACAGCTGGTTCATCCCAACATGGGAAAGCACGTCTGGCATCTGTAGCCTGAAATATACAGAACACTGTTTACACTCACATAATTGAAGGTACATGACAACAGGGTACATGAAATGACAAATGTGAAAACGATTTGATCTATGATGACACAATAACCTAATACCAGGTAAGTAATTTATTGCTACTTTGGAATTCGAAACAAAACCCTCAATATAAACTTTTTGAGACAGGTGCATCCGGAACATGATAAACAAAGGATTTTTCACAAAATTTTGGAAAAGTAATTATTAATGATGAGAGTTGGCTGTAATTTCACAACCAGCATCAATTACTGTATTTTGCCAGTTAGTAACTGCAACCTGGTCACAAAGTGCACTCTAAACTTTAACAAGAGGCCAGCCGGCCACCATAATCATGGGCCCCCCCCCCCCCCCCGGCGTGATAGAAATTTTACAGGGTGCATAATTCACTGAAATCTCACATTCTGCTCTATGATAATCTAGCACAGAATACTGTGTATAATTAAAGATATTGAAGTCAATGGTCGCAAGTCAGCATTTTTTAAATGTGAGCAAGTGGCCATTAAGAGGGTATATCCCTCACTGGAACCATACATTTCGTTTTTTAGTTATTATTGGACTGGTATATATATCCTATGGAATTTTTGTTCCAAGGGTTGATGTACGAATGCTTCGCATAGATTTTAAAATGCATTATCACTGTTGAATTTTGTTGACTATATTGATTTTATGTGTTTTTCTCTATAAAAAAAGTGGCCCTTTTTTCGAGCGCGGCTGCTCTACAACTATATTCATGGGGTAAACCGTGATTGTACACAGTTGAGACGATGACTCACTTTGCTTCTCCTGTGCATGTTTCAAAAACTTTGATAACAATTGGCCCATATTGTTTTTTGTCTGCCATCTTGAATTTATGCAAATTTGCACAGAATGAATGTTATTTTTTGGATCAGAAAAATTAAAGTGTACAAATAACTTTTATCATCATCATTTTCCAAATTATGCCAATTTTGAAGGTTACAGCATCTAAGTATCTGGCACAGTTTGTCCGGTATCAGGCATATTAAAGTTAATTATGGCCGATAGTCGGCCAGGCCATTTCGAATTTGATCAAGTGGAAAATTTTTAGAGCATATTCCTAACTGAAACCGCACATTTTGTTTTGTAGTAATGGTCTAGCTATATGATATGATATGATAAAATCTTTTATATAGCGTGGTATCCGGCAGACATGCAGATAAGGACATTTCACAGTCATAACATTTAAGAATAAAAGTATTTTGTTTAAAACATAAAAAAACTTGTAAAAGCAGTTAAAATATTTTTTTGTGTTCGTTGACTTTTATTGAAAGCTATTTGCATTCGTAGTAATTGATGAATAAATCATATGAGTCTTCAATTGAGTCTTATATGATGCAAGTGATGTTGACATGCGGACTTTGGCTGGTTGCTTATTCCACAGTTCTGGAGCAGCAACCTGAAAGGCACAAGTCCCGATCGCTTTTTTGGATGTAGGTTGGTACAGTCTTATTTCTTTTGCTCCTCGTGTTCGTTCATCATGACACTGAGTCTTCAACAGCCGAGACAGGTAAGATGGTGCTTGTCCATGCACACACTTGTATGCCAGAACCAGAACTTTGTACTTAATACGAGAGCTTACAGAAAGCCAGTGTAACTCTTTCAGCACTGGTGTAATATGGTCACGCTGACGAGTTTCTGTTATCAAACGGGGAGCTTTATTTTGTATCCGCTTCAGACGCTCTAGTTGATGAGATGGAATGCCTGCCAGCAATGAATCACAGTAATCCAGGCGTGATGTAATGAGGGCCTGAACTGTGTTTTTAGTAGCATCTGTGGTGAGGTAGCGACGAATACAACACAGCCTCCGTAGCTGGTAGTGACAGGCTTTACATACAGCTGTCACATGTTGGTCCATATTCAAGTGTTGGTCTAGCTGCACACCCAAGTCACGTACGCAAGCCACCGGCATGATAGTACTGTTACCGACGGCCATAGTTGATAGACCATATTTCTGCAGATGATATTTTGACATGAAAATGACCATCTCAGTATTGTCATCATTTAGTTTGAGCATCCACCGTGCCATCCACATACGTAGTTCATTGAAACAGGCTATAAGTCTTTGAATGGCTTTTTCACGGGCACCAGGAACTGACGGATCATACTCGACAAACATCTTTGTGTCGTCTGCATATTTCTGGAACTTTATTCGGTGTTTCTTGAAAATTTGAGATATGTCCTCAGCCATGATAGAGCATTGCCAGCTACCCCAAACTCCTCATTCAGCAGCGTTATTAGTTGATCCTTGTTGATTGTGTCAAATGCAGCCGAAAAGTCCAGCATGACAAGGACAACTGCCTGATTCCTGTCCAAGGCACTTGTCAAATCATTGTGCACTCTGAGCAAGGCGGTCTCTGTGCTGTGAGCTGCCCTATATGCTGACTGATATTTTTCCAGCAATCCATTTGTGGTGAGATGTTCTAATAGTTGCTTCACAGCAATCTTCTCAAGAACTTTGCTGATGAACGGGATATTAGACACTGGCCTGTAATTTTTCATTGTTTACATCTAAATTGTCTTTCTTCAGAGGTGGCGTAACAAAAGCCGTCTTTAGTCTTTCAGGGAAATATCCTTCACTAAAGCTACTGTTCACAATATCAACTAGGTGAGGTAAATGAGCATGCACCGACTTCTTGAGAAGAGATGTTCAGATGTTGGTATCTTATTAGTAAAAAAATGGGCGAAGTCATTGCACAATTTTTCTGTGTTTGTCTTATCTGGGAGAGATTCCGACGAGGTATTCAGCAGACGTCCTATGACCTGAAAACATGCTTTTTGATCTTGATTTGATAGCTTTTGTTGGTAATAAAACTGTTCGGCTCTAATTATCATGTTATTCACTTCTCTACGATGTTGTGTGAATATTTGTCTGTGAATCTCGAGTCCTGTCTTTCTCCAAGTGTTTTGATTGGTACGTCTTACTTGCCTGGCATTGTGGATGTCGTTATTGTACCACGGTTCTCTTTGACGGTTTTGTTTCCTCCTACTTATCATTGGGGCATGTTTATTCAAGACGGTCACTACAGTGCTCTCATATTGATTCAATTGCGTGTCCATTCCTCTCTTGTTGTCTACGGTGGCGAGTTCAGCTTTGACATCTGCCGTGAACAAGTCGTGCTTTAAAGTTTCTCAATCGTTCTAATCGACGTTGTGATTGCACTGTAGATATTGCAAGAGGAAAAAGCACACTGAAATGGTCAGATATGCAGCTTCGATACACCTCTGTAGTGCGAATAATGGAACTGGTAGTACAAGTTATCACAAGATCAAGCACATGACCACCTCTGTGAGTAGGTTTGTCAGATATCAGGCATATTAAAGTTAATTACGGCCGATAATCGGCCATTTTAAATTTGATCAAGTTGAAAATTTTCAGAGCATATCCCTACCTTAAACCGCACATTTTGTTTAGTTAGTAATGGTCTAGCTATATGGCACGGTTTGTCAGATATCAGGCATATTAAAGTTAGTATTGGCCGACCATCGGCCAATTAAGCAGGTAAAATTTCAAAAACCCCAAATGGCACATCAACACCCCCTAAGGGATGTGTCAAAAATTAAAGAAATCCATACACGGGTTACCGAGTTCTGCTCAGGAAACCAAATGCGGACATCCGGACGCGGGACTGACATCTGAGGCGATGCCAATACCCCCCGCCCCCACTTCGTCAGGCGATGGATAAAAATGTAGGTACTGTCTCATTCAACAGGCTCAATGGTTTTGAATTCCAGAAAAAAACAATCTCATCACCACCAATGGCTATGTTATCACAGTCGCCCTAACTAGAAAGTTGTACAGGGGATCACAATATCATCATGTATTACATTTGTATTACATTCAGTTTCCACCATTATATTTCAATTGTAATTCACTTGTTGGTGTTTACAGTATTTAACATACATGTGTATTGAATTTACGTTTGGCTCAACTTGAATATAGCCTCTTACATCGCATACTTTGTTTTATAGTTAGTTATCTGGCATGGCTTGACAGTTTATCAGACTAGTAAATTATTGAGTTGACATTTTTCAGGGCACATACCTTGTTGAAACCTCACATTTTGTTTTATATCTAAATGTGTGATCCAGTTATCTGGCATGGTTTGCCAGATATCACCAGGCAAATATATTAAATTGAATAATGGTAGCAAGCAAGCCATTTTGAATTTAATATAGTACATTTCTTTCAAGGCATATTCCTTCCTGACACCTTTATTTTTTTTTATATTTTAATAGTCAAGCTATCTAGCACAGTTTGTCAGATATCACGCATATTAAAGTAATCAATAGCTGAAAATGGGTCATATCCCTCTTTAAACCTCATATTTTGCTTTTTATTAATGGTCTAGTTATCTGGTACGGTTGGCCAGATATCAGGCATTTTAAATTAAGTAATGGCCACCAGTCAGCCATTTTGAATTTAATAGAGTAAAAAAATTTCATGGCCTACCACTCCCTGGAATCTCACATTTTGTTTTGTAGTCATAGTCTAATTATCTGACACAATAATGACAGATGACATGTATATTAAATTAATTAATGGTCGCATGTCGACCAATTTGAATTTCAGATAAACATGATAAAACTACACTTTCATATGTAGTTCCACAGGGCTTTAATTTGGTAAAACTGCTTTTAATGTTACACATAACACTATACCTCTCAGCGCTATATTCTCCAGTTTTGACAATTTCAGTGACATTGGGCAGTAGCAAATTAGATTATTGTAACTCCCTCTTTCAGATCACCCACGAAAAGGACATCACTAAATGACAATAACTTCAGAACTGCCTTACTATCTAGAGTGGTAAACAAGTCTAAACTAAAACAATTCTTGTACATGTACTAAAACAACTACATTGGCTTCATGTCAAATTTCTCATTCATCACTGTGGATGTTCCACTATGTCCAAAAAAATGTTTTCCAAGCGGATGTAACTTTTTATTATTTTTCTACAGCCATTTTTTGCTCATCTATTTCTCATTGCAATTTGAAGTTTTCGCCTTGACATCTGACCACAATGATTTTTGGGTAGTGACCACAATGATTTTTGGGTAGTGAGGTATCATGCCATCTATTTTCTAGGCGATCTGAGCAATAGCGAACGAGTACGGTGGGATCAACTGCGTGGTAACTCAACAACTCTATAGAGCAGTCTGAACCCTTTGCATGATTGTACACTTAAATCCCCTATTATAGCTCCCTCGTCGAATCTCTAGCAATGTAGGCTGAGGTATAGTTTTTCTAGTATTACAATATGCATAGACACCAAAAAAATGCCAAGATGTACCTTTATTTTCTGTAACCCTGGTAACAATGAACAACATGAAAAAACATGTTGGCAATAACTACCTAAAAATTATCATAAAATTACATAATGCCATATTACTATAAAAGACAACTAACCTGCATCCACGCTCCAAAATTAAAACACATTTTTTGTATCCTGTGCAAAAACCAGGACTGTGCAAGAATTTTTTCTATAGTGGGCCCGATCCTGTGGAACGCTCTACCCCAAAAGTTTTGAGATTTGAAAAATTACTTGAATCTTATTTCTTTGGTCCGTTTATTTCGTCCAACACAATCATGTAGTTTGTCGTCAGTGACGAACTTGCTTTGAACTGAATTTTGACACATGATCATGTCAAGTATTTGTGCGCCTCTGAGGTCATAAGTGCATGTCTATTTATGCATGGGTTTACAAAAAATATTTTCAAATCTAATTTATGTTGAGATTAGCTACTTTAAGTTTATCTTTACCTCAAATTGGGTAACAGCAGCATAACGCTCTTCACCATCAGGTGTTTTGTATTTGCTGCGGTAGAACCCTTTCAGTTTGTCATTTAACTCTCCGGTGAAAACAACAGACAAGGATCCATTGCCAACCTGTGAAAGAGAAAAAACACAGATAGGAACTATGGGGTGATATATTGACTACTATAAGCATTATCCTTAACTGTCAAATATGATATCTTATAAAAATGTTGACTAATTGAAATAAATTACCTCAATTGGTTTAGAAAATTGTAGCGACACCTTCTCATCTTCTTTCGCATAGACAACCTTAGCACATTCTCCAAACTCTAAAGATAGAGACAGAAAAACTTATTATTGACATTTGTGATTATCATGCACGTTTCTTGACAATGTCAATGACACACAAATGTAATAACTTTTTGAGAAATTTCAAGGACCACCAGAACATCTTATCAAGACCAAATCAAACAGTGAAAGCAACATCAAATTGAGTAGCCTACCTTTCATTATTATCAAATAAACTATGTGAGGAAGAAGTTCTCAAATTATGTACCTATTTTACAGTATCAGAGGAAAGCTGTCTGTGGGAAGCTTCTGTCAGTGTGTCTGCTCTGAAGTGACTAAATATAATAATAGCAGGAGCGATGAACAAGCCCTATTCTAGTAAACCAAATGTAAATTGTACCACAAATGCACAGTAAATAAAAAATATTACTAAAATTTGACATTATCTATTATCTTCATTATTATTATCTATGGTGGAAAGTGAAAAATGATTTTAAATGTAATACAAATATGAGTATATTCTGATCCCTTGTAGGATTGTCATTGTCTTATTAGAGAGATGTGGCCTGCTCACTTTGTGCCAAAAGTTTGTTCGACCCAGCAGTCTAATAATTTCAAGACAGACAACTTCTGGTCTGCCAGTTGGTTCAGCTGGGCCATGTGTCTGGTCTGAAACCATAAAATGTCCATTATCCATCAGTATGTGTCATGGGGTTGAGAGAAGAGCCACTGGTCACACCATGGGCATGTAAGTGAAGGACAAACTTTCTAAACCTCAGTTCTGTGCTCAAGCTGTAGGTAGCCCTTTGCATTGCCGGTAAGTCGGTCAGGAGGTTGTCACATCCATGAGGAGGAGCATAAGATTGGTGTCGAAGTGGATCAAGCATAACAAACAAGTTGCAGGGCTTGACGAGCAACCTAAATCTGGGCGCCCATTTGTCCTCAGTGCTTGAGCTGAATATGTCATGAGGAAATAGTGATGTGCCAGATGATCCATTACAATCCATGATCGGTCGTTAGATACACCAATTATGCTTATTGATTATAAATTTATATAATTAAATTATTATTAATTCATCTTAATATGATAAATCAATTATCGGTGATCAATTAACTTATGGACTAGTTCAATTTCTCTCAAAAACATGTAGCACACTCAACTGTCCCGTCAGGGTGCCTGTATTTTTAGAACAATGGTTGCAGTGTAAGTAGGGCGGGTATTGATAACATATATATATATGTACCAGAGATTATGTTGCTGTTTTAATTTACACAAACATATTATGCCAAAGCCAACTTATGCCAATTTCATTCAAACGAATAACTGTGATCATCGGTTGGCTACACCTACCAATTATAAGTATCAATCTTTGAATAGTAAATTCCAACCAATTCCCATCACTTATAATCAGAAAGGCCGAAGACGTCAGTCGCGCAGGCGACTGAACCAAAGACTGAAAAACCTGGTGAAGTCTTCAAGAACACAGCATACAAACAACTCAAAATCGCAGAGCTGACACAAATCCAGCAAGGTAAGAGACTGTCCTTGGACAAAAGTATGCTAGCATATCCCCAGATGACTGAGAGTACCATCTGTCTCTCTTCTCAATATCTAACAGTCAGAACGACTACACCGACAACCTTGAAGAAGTCTATTCTTCTGAGCAGATGTAGTTCAGTGTCCATACTATGGTATGGTGGGCATCTCTACGTGTATGTCTGGTCTCCCGTAACTTAACTTAGTACCACAACAGGGGAAAACGTTAAATCTTCAGTATTATATGCAGGGAATATTACAATCAACATGATGCAGAGAGAAGTGGAGTGGTCCACTAACTGTTCGGAAGATGTTTAAGTGACGCTCGGACATGGTGTTCATGCAGCATGGTGCCCCTGCTCATACCACTCGCGTGAGAATTGTTGGGGATACTGAATGAGAAGGTGTTCAGCAGTTGAGCCCCGGTGATTTGAAGCAGCTGAAATCAAGAGCAGTGCGTGAGTGGGGAAACATTCAGCCTTCTGTTTTCAAAAACTTGGTTCACCCCATGCCAGGAATTCAAGGTGTGATTAATATGAAAGGGGGATACAGTGGTTACTAAATTAGATGCTTACAGCAGGACTTTGTTGTTTTTTTACAAGGTGAATAATTTTCAGGGACACTGTGTATCCTCCCTCATTACCTACAAAAATGTGGCACATAATAATACCAACCCATAACAAATGCAGATAATTGACTGTATGCTGAGCAAGCACAATACATTGAACCAAGATTGTTTAAATCTTGGCCCAGATACTTTGAAGCGCAGGATGATCGAATCTGATAACAATGGGATCCTCCTGCGAAAACTTGTTCGCCAGGTGGCGTGGCAGGGCAACCAAGTTCAGTGGAGTGCGGAGGGCATGGCCAGACACACATCTACCAGCTTGTTTACGTTTTTCTGCATGAGTGGTTCACACTTTTCCCCTATAAAATTGTTCAACAATGGCCGCGGAATGCTGTGTGCCACTGTGTAAAGGGAGAGGGGGTCATTTATTCTCCTAGTATGCACCTGAAAGCGTGCGCGCTTGGTTAAATTGTAGCTTCCATCTCGAGCATCACCATCACACTTGCAGGCCATCACTGCTGTAGTATTAGTCTGTATTGAAAAATGTTAAGAATGCTCTCAATATTTTGTCAGTAAATTAAATCAGCATTTGGGTATCATTCTCTGCATGTATGAGTCCTTTCAGTGATAATACATCGTCAGTGTATTATCCCAAGTACAGTGGCATTCTTTCCCGGGATAACATATTTAATCTAGGCCTGTAAGGCCCATTTGTGACTGACTGGGTAGTCTAGCATCTTAGGCCCATCTTAGACCCAGTTGGAATCCTGGTAGGCCTTCTGATAGTGCTATTAAATGGAGCCTAATAATGTGTTAGTGAAATAGCTATCCGAGTTCAGGTAAGTTGTCATCTAATTCCATGTTAAATACATGTTCATATTATTATTATGTGCTTATAATTGTAATAGGGCAATTCCACAGTTTCAGACGTACACTTCAGACAGTTCTTCGCTATATTTAGTCATAAATTTGTTAATATATATAATAACAAAAGTGATATTTCAGTACAGTCAGAGTCTTGTTTTGCTTTCAAGTAGCATCATTGAAAATTAGGTTGTCTTTTGTAGTTTGGTAGAAAAATGAGTTAAATATGTCGGTTTCGGATGTACGCAGAGAATGGTCATTTTGCAAACATGCATAATATCTCATAAAATATCTGTGATGTGTGGTGTAGAATTAAAATATTTTTTATGTATATTTGTAGAAAAGAAGTATGTGTGAAGGGCTGTTCACAAGTTTTATTTTTTTAGTGTTTCCTCCATGGTGAAAAAATAATTTAAAGTTTGGTTTTGGACGTACATTTTTAGGTTCCGGATGTACGCGTCTGTATTCAATACTTAAATGTAGCAGCTATGCATGGTGTCACTTTGGATTTAGATTTAATTTTTTGTGCACCACATACATGATAAAGCAATAAAAAAGTACTCTCGTGATTTATAGATCGCTATACAATGCCTAGACTCTTTGGGAAGCTCTGCTTGTATGGTTTCGGACGTACACCTATTTTGATAGTGGTAATTGCACCCATTGTAAGACAATTATTATTAATTGAGCCAGGGTTTCCCCCAGGAATGTTTGAGGGGGGGGGGGTTGAAAAGGGGTGGGTGGTCTGGGGTACTCCCGGGGAGAAAAAAAAATCAGAGTTTTCAAATTTTGGTGGTTAAAATGGCCTATTCTAACTAAAATGACAGTAAAATATGGAAAATATTTAAATTTTTCTTGCCAACAAGGGGGGAATTCCCCCCCTGTGGTGCTGAGTGGGGGGTCCGGACTCCCCCGAACCTCCCCCCCTGGCGGAAACCCTGTGAGCTGAATGGTAAATAATTTCTTCTTGTAATAGGAATAAATGCATGACTCTCACTTTTCCTAATTATGGCTTACTGCAATACAAATTTGAAACTGCTATTTTTTATATAAATGTGTTAGAAGTGCTTGTTTCAACAGTTCAATATACATAGTGTAAAGTGCTTGTGTGAATTCCATGTATAAAATATACAATATTGTGCATCTATCTTGAGATATAAATGCTATAACATATGCTATAACATAGATATAAATGTTATAACATTTTACAATTACATTTCTAAAATTTTAAAAAAGCAAGATTAAATTAAATTTGTTTTTTATACGTATGATAACCCGTATTTATGTGGCAAAATATTCACAGGGAAAACTTTTAATGTGTATATCTGCAACTGTGTTGGTCAAGAAACTGGTATTTTTCAATTAGGATGATAACTGAAACTTTACTAACGTTAAATACAATCAACTCCTGAACATAGCTTTAGATCTTAATCATGTTGATGTCTAGCTTGTATTTTTTGCATTGGGACTTACATCACCACTATAAGGCCACTTTCTTTAATTTCTCTGTTTCAGATGAGAAAAAATCTAAAATCTAATGAGGGAGGGCGGAAAAAGAAAACATTTAGGAAAAAAACCCATTTAGCCTATTTTTGTAAAAGTTAATGAGGGCGTTCAAATAAAAAAACATTGGACAAAATTTTTGAAAAGTTAATGAGGGCGACGGGAAAACAACCAAAAAATATAGCTGATAAAATATTTTTATCTCCAGAAATGTTTTTTATCTCCAGAAATTGACAGTTTTTTTCGGAAATCGGCAACAATTTAATGTGAAAAATTTATGAAAATAAATAATAATTCACTTGAATTAGAATTTTAAAATTTTTTATGTCATATTAAAGCAACTAAAGCAACATAGGCCTGTTTTTCGATCTCAAAAATATTATATTGTTGAAATATAGTTGTTCCTATTTCAGTTGTAAAGGTTCCTTTTTTGTGGTTTCGGGCGTACATTTTCATGTACGTCCGAAACTTTGTACGTCCGAAAGCGTTATCTCTGAGAGAGAAGCCCAAGTGAGAAACCTAAAATATACTGAAAAGTAATCATGGGATATAGTTAATTTTATATATTTAGTGAGGTTTTTTTTCTGCTATTCATTTAATAGTAAAAAAAACAATTTGTATATTTTTGGTTTAGGATGTAGGCTACACAAGTATAATTTATTTTTACAAATTATTTTCAAATTATAGAATTTTTGTTTTTTCAAATTTGTTCAAGTAATATAACAAAATATCACTAAGAGCTGCATACAAATACCAAAGCAAGCTAATTTTAAGGTTTATGTGGCACAGAATATTGGATTTTCCTTTTTTACCATTTTTTCAACAATTTTTCTTTTTCAATTTGATGTCAGTTCAATGAGCCATGCCAACGTGAAAAATGTAAAAATTGCAAAATGTGTTTTGAGTTCAACTAAATTTGCTCATTTATCTGCCGTATGCAGTAGTAAATTGTGATTTTATGAAATTTATTTTTCAGCTTAAAGTTTCATAATTGGTGGAATTGCCCAATATCAACAGTATTAATTTCCTCACCTGTCATATTAAAGGGACTGGCCCAGGCTAAAATCATAAAAAAATCGGTGATTTTATTTTGGCTTCGGAATATCACCATATGATGTAAACATGTCCATAGACTAGAACTGCAAAAGTTTTTAAATTTTTCTGCTGCGCATTCACCAGTTAGACTAGATATAGACGACGGAATTCCCGTATTTCTAATTTTTGACATGGTTGTCAATAATTACAAATCAGGAATTTCGTCTCTATATCTAGTCTAACTGGTGAATGCGCAGCAGAAAATTCAAAAACTTTTGCAGTTCTAGTCTATGGACATGTTTACATCATATGGTCATATTAAGAAGGCAAAATAAAATCAACGATTTTTTTAATGATTTTAGCCTGGGCCAGTCCCTTTAATAGACCACAACTTTGTGTGGTGTAAGTGCGGGTCAGACCCGCTAGATGCTGGTTACTTGGGATAAATGTGTATCATTTGCCGGGCATGGCTGGCAAGTGGTGGACTTATCTATCACTATCAAATTTTAAGTCTATAGATCTCTTTTTATCTTGGAAATATTTGTATAATTATGAATAGCTCAGTGATCTGGTGATCGCCAATAATGTATTTTAAGTATTGTATTAATCTTTATTGTATTTTTTATTGGTTTGATGTTAACATGTATTTTTTTCCAATTATTTTCATAGCAGGTGCATGTTTTGAGTCCAGCAAGTGCGTTCTGTTCTACTCAAACTAAAATAACAAAGCCAGTTCAACCAGTCTATAGTGTATCATTGGACAACCTGGTGCCAATTGCTTGTAAGTTAAGAAAGACTGGCCTTTTCATATTGTATTCTGGATAATTAATTATGGTATCAAAAAAGATATCAAATAACTGTTGGTACTAGAATATAAAGTAACTAGTTATTTTTTGTACTTCAACATGTTTAAAGATAAATTATAGGCCACATACATGCCTATTTATTTAAGTCTACTTGTCTATTCAATTTGAGATGATTGTAACGTCATAAGTTGTAGCTATCAGCAGATATGTATCAGTATTAATCTAAAAAATGTGGTTAAAGTTATAGAATCATATGTCAAGAATCAATGTGTTTGTTATGCATAATTATATGAATGCTCAGTTCAGTAAACATGAATATATGAATATATGAATATATGAATGTTCAGTTCAGTAAAAATATTTTCAGACATATGAATGTTTTAGATTACTGTATACTGAAGGAAAAGCGAGAAAAGTGAATTTTTTTTTGAAAACTCCACGGGACATAAAATTGAATTTTCCGTCCATGTAACACTAGCAAAAATGAAATCTGCCGACTGCAATAAACTATGCTAACCCTGGTTTGTTGTCATGCACGTCATTCTGCATGGGTGATTTTCATCAAATTGCAAATACTACAAAAGATTACAGAATTCTGTAAACATGAGACTTTACCTTTGCCATCTTGTGAAAACCTGGCCTCTTGGATTTCAATATCTACTGAATTTAGCACAATAGTGTCAGTATTTTCTTTAATCTGAAAGTATAAATAACAAACAAACTAAACCGATAATTTAAAAATGTGCAACTACACAAAATCGGCACAAATTGATGCATAATTGTCTTGATACCATATTAGCCACTGTGACATGAGCATGCACCAACAGTATTTTCTTAAGTATCATCATACACATTTGTATACATCATTACATGTGTAAAACAAGTTTACAGAACGATTTTCAGCATCAGAACTGAAAGATTTAGGATGCAGTTTTCACCTTGTAGGTTCAATTCTGCAACATGATATTCAAGCTTCCTCACACTCACCAGATTTGAGATAAAACAGATATTCATACAGGGCACATATATAAAAACAAGACTACATAAGTCCAGGAGCTCCCGCTCCGAATTAGAATTTGATTTAAGCAATTTTGTATAGGGTTATTAATGTAGTCCTAGTCTAGGTCAAAAATCAAGACGCAAGACAACTAGGTCTAAGAAGCCCAGTCTAAGAGTAAGATAAGAACTAGACAGTCTGTCAGAGATTGCAAACCTCCATTGAAATTAATGATCCTAATCAGTATCCCAGTAATGGTCTACCTATCTGGCATGGTTTACCCGATATCAGGCCAATCGAGTTAACTAATAGCTGATTTACGGTCATTTTGAATTCGATATAAATTAGTTAAAAACTTAGGGTGCATCCTCCCCCAAAACCTCAAATTTTGTTTTATAGTAATGGACTAACATCTAACACAGTTTGCAAAATATTGGGCATGTGAAAGTAAATAATGGCCGATAGAGGGCCATTTTGAATTTGATCAAGTCAAAATTTTCCAAGATGCATCCTCAGCTGAAATCTCACATTTCATTCTATAGTAATGGTCTAGCCATCTAGCACGGTTTACCAAATATCGCCCATGTGAAAGTGAATAATGGCCGATAGGAGGCCATTTTGAATTTGATCAAGTCAAAATTTTTCAAGATGCATCCTCTCCTGAAATCTCACATTTTGTTTTATAGTAATGGTCTAGCCATCTAGTACGGTTACTAAAAACCGGCTATGTGAAAGTAAATAATGGCCGATAGGCGGCCATTTTGAATTTGATCGAGTCAATTTTTTTCAAGATGCATCCTCTCTTGTAATCTTACATTTTGTTTTATAGTAATGGTCCAGCTATCTAACACGGTTTACCAAATATCAGCAATGTGAAAGTAAATAGTGGCCGATAGGCGGCCATTTTGAATTCGATTGAGTCGAAAGTTTTTTAAAGGCATCCTCTCTCTAAACGTCACATTTTGTTTTGTAGTAATGGTCTAGCTATCTAGACCGGTTTACCTGATATCAGGCCTATCGAGGTAAATAATGCTGATTGTCGGCCATTTTGAATTCGTAAGTTAAAAATTTTCAGGGTGCATCCTCCCCCGAAAACTCACACTTTGTTTTATAGTAATCAGGTAATGGTCTAGCCATCTAGCACGGTTTACCAAATATCAGCCATGTGAAAATGAATAGTGGCCGAAAAGGCGGCCATTTTAAATTTGATCAAGTCAATTTTTTTCAATATGCATCCTCATCTGAAATCTCACATTTCGTTTTACAGTAATGGTCTAGCCATCTAGCACGGTTGACCAAATAACGGCCATGTGAAAGTGAATAATGGCCGATAAGCGGCCATTTTGAATTTTATCGAGTCTAATTTTTTCTAGATGCATCCTCTCCTGAAATCACACATTTTGTTTTATAGTAATGGTCTAGCCATCTAGCACGGTTTACCAAATAACGGGCCATGTGAAAGTGAATAATGGCCGATAAGCGGCCATTTTGAATTGTATCGAGTCGAATTTTTTCAAGATGCATCCTCTCCTGAAATCACACATTTTGTTTTATAGTAATGGTCTAGCCATCTAGCACGGTTTACCAAATAACGGCCATGTGAAAGTGAATAATGGCCGATAAGCGGCCATTTTGAATTTTATCGAGTCGAATTTTTTCAAGATGCATCCTCTCCTGAAATCACACATTTTGTTTTATAGTAATGGTCTAGCCATCTAGCACGGTTTACCAAATAACGGCCATGTGAAAGTGAATAATGGCCGATTGGCGGCCATTTTAAACTTTGACAAAATGATTTTTTTCAAAATACATCCTCTCCTGAAGCCTTACAATTTGTTTTATAGTAATGGTGTAGATATCTTGAGCGGTTTTCATGATATTCCACAATATCAGGCCTGTCGAGGTGAATAATGGCTGATAGGCGGCCATTTTAAATTTTATCAACTTCAAATTTTTCAGGATGCATCCTCTCCTGAAACCTTACAATTTATTTGATATTAATGGTGTAGCTATCTTGAGCGGTTTTCATGATATTCCGCAATATCAGGCCTGTCGAGGTGAATAATGGCCGATAGGCGGCCATTTTTAATTTTATCGACTTGAAATTTTTCAAGATGCATCCTCTCCTGAAACCTCACAATTTGTTTTATAGTAATGGTGTAGCTATCTTGAGCGGTTTTCATGATATTCCGCAAAATCTTTCAGTCGGATTTACCGATGTTATAAATTAGGTCAAAGTGCTGGGTCAACTTCAAGGTCAAGGTCCAAAAACCTGAAAAGGCACAACTAGGGACCTTAGAGAACATGTATGTGCAATATGACTGTCATCGGGCCAGTACTTTTCGAGATCTGCTCCGGAAACGAAGTGCGCGTCAAAACGTCTAAATAGGTCATAGTTCTGAACCAGAAGTAGGTCAAAGTTCAAATACCCCAAAAGGCACAACTAGACCCCCTAGGGGTGTTGTGTGTAAAATTTGAAGACAATCGGACAAGTACTTTCAGAGATATGCTCCGGAAACGAATTGTTTACGGACGGCCCAACGGCCCAACGCCGTCACATCATCATTTTCTCCTCTGCAACCTCCATTTTGAATTCTATCCAGTCGAATTTTTCCAAGATGCATCCTCTCCTGAAATCACACATTTTGTTTTATAGTAATGGTCTAGCCATCTAGCACGGTTTACCAAATAACGGCCATGTGAAAGTGAATAATGGCCGATAAGCGGCCATTTTGAATTTTATCGAGTCGAATTTTTTCAAGATGCATCCTCTCCTGAAATCACACATTTTGTTTTATAGTAATGGTCTAGCCATCTAGCACGGTTTACCAAATAACGGCCATGTGAAAGTGAATAATGGCCGATTGGCGGCCATTTTAAACTTTGACAAAATGATTTTTTTCAAAATACATCCTCTCCTGAAGCCTTACAATTTGTTTTATAGTAATGGTGTAGATATCTTGAGCGGTTTTCATGATATTCCACAATATCAGGCCTGTCGAGGTGAATAATGGCTGATAGGCGGCCATTTTAAATTTTATCAACTTCAAATTTTTCAGGATGCATCCTCTCCTGAAACCTTACAATTTATTTGATATTAATGGTGTAGCTATCTTGAGCGGTTTTCATGATATTCCGCAATATCAGGCCTGTCGAGGTGAATAATGGCCGATAGGCGGCCATTTTTAATTTTATCGACTTGAAATTTTTCAAGATGCATCCTCTCCTGAAACCTCACAATTTGTTTTATAGTAATGGTGTAGCTATCTTGAGCGGTTTTCATGATATTCCGCAAAATCTTTCAGTCGGATTTACCGATGTTATAAATTAGGTCAAAGTGCTGGGTCAACTTCAAGGTCAAGGTCCAAAAACCTGAAAAGGCACAACTAGGGACCTTAGAGAACATGTATGTGCAATATGACTGTCATCGGGCCAGTACTTTTCGAGATCTGCTCCGGAAACGAAGTGCGCGTCAAAACGTCTAAATAGGTCATAGTTCTGAACCAGAAGTAGGTCAAAGTTCAAATACCCCAAAAGGCACAACTAGACCCCCTAGGGGTGTTGTGTGTAAAATTTGAAGACAATCGGACAAGTACTTTCAGAGATATGCTCCGGAAACGAATTGTTTACGGACGGCCCAACGGCCCAACGCCGTCACATCATCATTTTCTCCTCTGCAACCTTGCGAATTGAATTCAGATTAAAAATATTTTAACCCGTCCATTAGCCACCTGGAAGTAGCCCACATACCAAAAATTGTTATCCTAGCTTATTTTCTCACAAAGTTATAGGCAAAAGAAGAGGCCAAAAAAAAACGGAGGTAGAATCCATAGCTCCCTTCGCTCACCTACGGTGACGGCGGGAGCTAAAAATTGGTTGCCCATCTACAAATGCTGGCAAGTACTTTGCTTGGCCACTGAAAAAGAAATGGTTGTCCCGAACAGCCTATTTCGCAGGCCCCGTCATAGAAATGGATCTATAAAGTATCATTTCCTATACAAATAAACCTCCTAAAAACAAAAAAACATTATGAAGTTTATCTGTGGCGGCCATTTTGAATTTCATTAAAACCTGCACATAGATCTACGTGGGGAATTGAAAAAGTTTTTGCGTCCACAAGAAATTATGAAACCGATATGTGGCAGCTATTTTGAATTTTGGTAGCATCTTTAACAAGTACCCTGCGTTCCTGAGCATTATCATGATTATAAGGAGTTTTATTCTGTAACCAGATAATCATGATAATCAGTGATTAAGTTATCATCTACCTAGGGCTTTTTCATTAAATTCAGATGACTTGCACCATTTAGAATTTGATGAAGTGCCCTACTCAGATCTAGGTCTCGGCTGTTATACCCTACCCGTAAATGCATAAACATTATAAACTCCTCGATCACATGCAAGGATTATTGTATATATTAAAAACTGATAATGTCTACAGAAACCGATATACTTGCAACTATAGGGGGCCTACACAACAACTCCTTAAACCACATTCTCAACGCTGATGTTGCTGGGAAAAATGAAGATATAGACTATGAAATCACCACTATTAAACATTCTCCATACCTCAACATTTCTGAATTTTTAAAAATTCTCAAAGAAAATCAACTTCAGTTTTGCGTCTTGAGTTTAAATATACAGTCCCTGAATGCTAAATTTGATGAACTTGTAATTTTCCTCCATAAATTAAATGAATCAGGCTGTGAATTTGGTGCGATATGTATTCAAGAAACGTGGCTAACAGATCAATCAGATGTGTCATTATTTAAAATAGACGGCTATAACTTGATTTCACAGGGGAAAAAATGTAGTGCACATGGTGGTCTGGCAATATATTTGAACGATAACTTAAAATACAAATCTTTGACACTTTATGATAAATCTGACATTTTTGAAGCACAATTTATAGAAATTTCTGGTTCAGACATCCATAAACCAGTCATTATAGGAAATATGCATAGGCCACCACGTGATTTAAGTAAAAATTATGAAACATTTATTCATGAAATAGGTCCAATATTAAAAGAACTAGAAAAATCAAACACGGAATCGATTCTATCTGGAGACTTTAATATAAATCTATTAAATATAAATGAAAAATCTATTTTCAATGAATTCCTGGACACGATGATATCTCATAGCTTCTACCCCAAGATCACTCTGCCTACCAGATTAACTGCTCGCAAAGGCACGTTGCTTGACAACTTTTTTTGTAAATTCTCAAAAGCCACATCAGAAATGAAGACGTGCATTTTGGTCAGTGAAATCTCAGATCATTTCCCTTACTTCATGACATTAGATATAAAAAAAAACATAAAACTCCAATAAATCCTCATCACATAACTATTCCAAAACTATCTCTTTTAGATATAGATAATATAAAAAATCAAATTACTGCAGATAACCTCCAAAATATAATAAGTAGGGACCCTAAAGCAGACCCAAACATAAACTACAACATAATTGACGAATCTATCACTAAGGCAATTAAAATGTTTTCAAAATCAAAAACAGCTAAATTAAACAGACGAAAACACAAGCTGTCAAAATGGATAACAATAGGCATAATAAGATCTATAAATACCAGAAACGATATGTATAGAAAACTGAGAAAAACGTCACCTGACTCTGAAGATTTTCAAACGAGAACAACTAACCTTAAAACTTGTAATACTATTTTGAAAAGAAGCATCCATACAGCGAAAAAACAGTATTATAATTCCTGTTTTGACAAATATAAAAATAATATTAAACAGACGTGGTCGACTATAAATAACATTCTAAATAAAAATAACAAGAAACATAAATTCCCAGATTTTTTTAATATAAACGGGACATTAACAAACAATAAAAAAGACATTGTAAATAGCTTTAACAGATATTTCTGTAACATTGGTCCAAAATTGGAATCTGCAATCATCATTGATTCTAACAAATCTTACAACCATTATCTAAAAAATCCCACAACTGCGACATTTCACTTTGAGCCAACAAATAGCACAACTGTCACTAAAATAATCAATGAACTTAAAACAAGACATAGCACCGGTCCGGATGGATTATCCACAAAATTATTACAGTATATTAAAGAACCCTTAATTGAAGCAATAACTATCACCCTTAACCAGTCTCTGAATACAGGCATTTTTCCTGAAAAATTGAAAATCGCCAAGGTAATACCAATTCATAAAAAAGAGGATCCATCGCTTTTAGAAAATTACCGACCGATTTCAATCTTACAATCTATCTCCAAAATTTTCGAAAAAATCATTTGTAACCAAATTAATGACTATTTCAACCTAAATAATTTGTTCCATAGAGGTCAATACGGTTTTAGAAAGCACCACTCAACCGAATTGGCTGCTATGGAATTAATTGACAGAGCAACACAAGATATGGATAGAGGAGAAACTCCTTTTGGCATATTCTTGGACCTCTCTAAAGCCTTTGATACCCTGAATCACACAATACTCTTAAATAAACTAAATCATTACGGTATTAAACACTGTCCATTAAAACTTCTAGAAAGCTATCTCTCTAATAGATTACAATATGTAGAAGACGACAATATTAAGTCAGAATACATACCAATTACCACAAGAGTTCCTCTGGGTTCTATCTTGGGCCCACTATTATTTATTATTTATTTGAACGATATTTCTTTTTCAAGTAAATTATTTAAATTCATTGTATACGCAGATGACACTACACTATTCGCTTTTTTCAGCAATCTCAACAAAACTAACAAATTGAATAAAGAATTAGCAGAAATAAGCACTTGGTTGAAAGTAAACAAATTATCACTAAATTCTGCTAAATCGAAATT
Source organism: Flabesymbios commensalis (assembly GCA_964017125.1). Classification (NCBI taxonomy): domain Eukaryota; kingdom Metazoa; phylum Annelida; class Polychaeta; order Terebellida; family Flabelligeridae; genus Flabesymbios; species Flabesymbios commensalis. The sequence goes on from OZ024903.1 coordinate 57,420,392, forward strand.
CATGATATTCAGAAAACCACAGAAACAAATTAAATTACCAATTGTCAAAATAAATGGAATACAAATTGAATGTGTTGATAATTTTAACTTTTTAGGGGTGATCATTGACAAGAATCTTACTTGGAAAAATCATTTAAACAAAGTCTCAAATAAAATAGTCAGAATAATAGGTATAATGAACAAACTAAAATTCACCCTTCCTCAAAATATTCTCATTAATATCTACAATTCTCTAATAATACCACATATTAACTATTGCATTCTTTTATGGGGCAGCGAAAACAGTCGAGTTTCTAAATTGCAAAAAAGAGCAGTACGAATAATACGTAAGGAATCTCGCCTGTCTCACACAGATCCGATATTTAAAGAATTGAACCTTCTAAAAATAAACGACATATATCGCCTTCAACTATTAAAATGTTACTTTAAATACGAGCATAATTTACTCCCAAAATACTTTGATGTATTTAATCTTAGGCTCAATTCTGAAATCCATGCTCATAATACAAGAAATCAACATAAATTACGCATACCTTTTGTAAAACATAATTTTGCCAAAGCTTGTGTTCGATATCAATTAACAAAAACTGTAAATAGCATGCCACGATCAATAACCGATAAAGTACACACTCATAGTTTTAACGGGTTTTCAACGTATGTCAAACTTATATTTTTAGACACATATGCTACTGATTGTAATATCTCAAACTGCTATGTATGCAGTATCAATTTGAACTAGTGAATTCTGCTCTGTGGAGCCAAACGGCAGGATCAGCCTATTTGTAAAGCAGGCAGATGCTGCCTTTTGGTTTTGCACGGCAGAATCAAAGTTTATTTTTTCATACTTTATTTTTTATATAACTACTACGTCTATAGGTTAAACTTTATAGTAAAGCTATTATATTCGTTCACTTCACATGTATAGCTCATATGTTTACTACTCATAACTTCAAAATGTTATATGTTTATATAGATGATATCATGGGTGGCCTCCATGCTAGCGACCTTGTGGTCTTAATGGAGGTCTCCCAAACCACCCTGTAAATTTTATTTCACTCATTTTTCATTTACTAATTTTTTATGGTTGAATAAACACTTCTTCTTCTTCTTCTTCTTCTTCAGTAAGAAATGATATGGCATATTTTTAGAGCGGTGATTTTTTCATACAAGTAGTTATGGAGTAAACAGGGTGTCATCTATTTGAGGTGCGATTATGAGCTGCGATCTTCAATTTCTCTGTCTCATCAAAAATCAAAGAGATTCTGTGTAGGGTGCGATTTTTAATTGCAGTACATGTACTTAGAGACAGTAATCATGGTAATCAGTGTCATCCACATAAAGTGTGACTCCTGTCACTCTCAAGCTGTTATCTACCATGGACACTGTTTATCCTCCAAACACTAAATTAAAATACTTTATAGATCACACACACATATACAGTACTTAGTTATTAGTTATAGCACAATTAATGGGGTCAAATAGTATGATTCATGTTACAAGTCGATTTTGCTCTACGAAATGGCCTGATTTGATCTAGAACGGGAGATAAGCGGGATACGGTAATAGCTTACACAGGAGATGATAATAGTTTATAGCATAACTTATTTATTGGTCAAATATCAGAGTTTAGAATCAGTTTTATTATGTAGCCAGATAATCAGTGATTAAGGTTATCATGGTTATCATGATCTATTTAATCAATTTCACTAAAAATTATTATTAGAAATAAATTATTAGAGTAGTTCTTTGATGATCATAGTATACTGTACATGATCTTGGGTTTTATTTTCAAATAAGGGGGGTTGGAGTTTACCGTAATTGGTGGACTATACCACGCACTGGGCCATACCGCGCAAAAGGTTAAAATAGGCCTTTCTTAGTGATTGAGCCTTACACACCGCGCACTCGTTATTTACCGCGCAGTTCAAAATATTGCCGTGACATGGCAGTCTCCAATGCTAATGGTGTCTTAGTAAGATTGATTTGTGATGGCTCGGGTCCTAGATTTATTAGATCGTGTTCAGTATAACTATTATAGAGTAACAGTTAATTATACTTTCATGTTGCGGTTTAATATAGTCACATAATTAACACGAATATAGGCATAAGCACGTTTCTGTACCAGGGATCGTCATTCGGCCACGCGGGAACTAGTGAGTAGCCAGTACACACATACCCCCGCCAGACGGTAATCAGGTGATAGCTGCATTAAAGGTGTGACGTTTTATAGCCACGGGCCGCGGTTAACCTGCAATATTATCTTCGAATGAGTACGATGATATATATACAATGAAAGTTGATAGAAATGAGTCGGCGAAATATAGACCTACGTTAATACCCCAGAATGTCGTCTAGACTCCTGCCTCTAGACTCCCGCCGTTGGTGCGCCAGTAAAGCATGTGGCATCGTCCCGTGTGGTGTATGGGTATGTACATGTATAGGCACGCATGGATGTGCAGTTTGCAGACATCCCAGCTAACACAATTCATTGATCTGATGTTGTTTTAATGTTGTGCCAACATTAGAACAACATTGTGTCAATGCCTGTGTTTGTTGGGATGCATGTATATGTATTACACGCTAACGCGTAAAATCAGATATTTATCAATCATCAGGATATATAAATTATCGGCTGATAAAAAATCCCCAACGTGTTTATAATGATGTATTGTACAATGTCAGCATGTCAGTTTATTGAGCAGTTAATCCTTCTGACAGAGAGTAACAGTGATAAGTGACATGACATAACTAATCCGTTCGTACTATACCCTGCCTGATGTGCCGTGTTCATTCACGCGTCAACGAGGCTACACTCACGGCATAGGTGCTAACCGCACCAACGCGATGACAAAACTATACTGACCTTTCACAGCTCAATGCTCTAGCCTGAGCGATCAGCCATGTCAGACAGGTTAATCAGTGATCTAGTCGCATACATCGGGCACTTGCTCTATACCGCGCAGGAGCTCAAATTTAAAAAAAAGTTGGGCGATATCGTCCGGTAATTACGGATTTGGAATTTATGTGTTTATTGAAATAAATACGGTACATAGGGCCTAATTATGAGCCGTCACTAATCATGCAAATCAACTAAATAATGCTGGTTTAGTGCGGAAACACTGTATGCGATGTCGGTCCAGCAGGGTCGTTACGATTGGCTGAGCACAGGTTGTAGGCTCACCCAAATGTGCAGCGTGGTCATAGTTCTGAGGTCCGTCACTCAGAATTAGATACTTTAAATCAGTGACGCAAAACAACACACGACTTTAACAAGCATATTTAGCATGTTTAGGCCTCCTGTAAATATGCTTCAAAATTTGTTTGGACAATGTCATGATCTGATGATTGTTATATTACAGGGTTCATACTCCCATGAAGAAACAAAATTCCAGGACTTTTCCAGGACCTAATAAGATTTTTCAAGGACTTTTGTGTACACAATAACTCGTACATTTATTTCCCCAAAACAACTTTAATCTACATTTTACATATCTTTTAAAATTGATAATAAAATTGGGCAGGTAGATCTACATGTATTTCAACTTGTTCTAAAAAGGGTAACTTAATTATTAGACTGGAGCAAATACTATTTTTGCAATCTCTTTTCTCATTATTTCAAATTCCAGGACTTTCAAGCACTTTTAACAAAATTCCAGAACTTTCAAGGCCTGGATTTTTATTTTTCAAATTCAAGGACTTTCCAGGATTTCCAGGACCAGTGCGAACCCTGTATATAAATTTGGTACATGTAGTTACCCCAAGACTTTTGGCAGCTCACTTCTGACAGTCTGCATAATGTTAGAGTTAGAGGCAGATTTTAAAACAAATTACAGATAAGCTAGCATGCATTTCTATAATTTTGGCTGGTTATTTATTAATTATTATAGCCATAAAAAACCTTTCAGCTAATACATGTTTTATGTATTATGCCAACTTGATTACACTGAGGAAATTTAAAAAAATGTAACTGTCCAAGCCCAACCCCCCCCCCCCCCCCTCAGGATTACTGGAGGCCCCCACAAACCTGAACCAAAATTTGGCAAAATTCTGTACAAATGTGCCATTAATATAAATACCGGGTTAAATAGTCTTACAATTGGAAGCGAAAGTGGACTCAGCGTGCTCCAGACCAGGGCTGGAAATAAGTTCAAAATGTTGGTTGTACAACCAACATGAATATTTTGGTTGTCCGCCACAATCTCAAGACCACAATTATTAACTGTTAGGCAGTCAAAAAAGTGATGGGCAAAATTTGGTTGAACCTAACTGGACTAGTCTAGTAGTAGTTATAGCTCACTGTCGGTGACTGTCCCTCCCAGGTCAAAGTTGCATCCCTAAATTGGATACATTCAGGATGTATTGAAGATGACGTGGGGATGCATGGGATGCATGCATTTATGAGATGCATTGTGGATGAAATGCGGATGCAACCATAAATAAGGGATGCAGGTAGTCTCAACACTGTGGATGCAGTGGATGCAAGAGGGATGCAGAAAGAATGCCATTTTGCACCCTGAGATGCGGAGGATGCAAATGGGATGCAGAGAGGATACAATAGAATTACCAAGGATACAGGGGATGCGAAATGGATGCAGGAGGCATGCAGACATTTTCATACTGGATGCAAGGCATGCATTGTGGATGCACCACAAACTGCATCCTCTTCTTTCCATCCTGCTGTATCTGTAGATGACTCCATGTACTGGATGCAAGAGATGCCAGAAGGATGCATCATTGCATCCTCAGATTTAAATATACCTGCAATCAGATTGGCTTATATTTAACTTCAGTGCAGATATGAGCAATGAATCCTGGGACTATCGTCAAAACTATCCTCTCAGACTGAGGCAGCCATCCAGTGGAAATGGTGTATTTTCATACTGTCAGCTCAATTATACACATTTATAAAGTAAGTTTGGGGCCAGCTTGAAAACTAACCCTCACAAATAGGTTGAACTAACATGGAGATCATATTTGACTTTTCCAAGCATAAAAACTGAATGCAGGTATGTGCTTATAATTACAAGTATACAAACAAATCGGTTGTGGAAATTAACAGGGGCGTAGCCAGGAATTATTTGGGTGTACTCATGAAATAGCGTTTTTATTGACCTAATATCCTATGTTTGTGAATATGAGGCGAGCGCAGCGAGCCGAATTTAGCAGCTGGGGATTTGGGTGGCGCTGTGAACCTAACCCCCCCCCCACTGGAAATTTTTGTTCTTGGTTGTTTCTGGGTGCACTTCAGATTAATTGAGCTGTTAATTGACTACCACAGCCCCATCTCTTGATCAGCTAATGCCCCCCCCCCCCCAAACCTTTTTGTATTCCCGACTACTTTTAGATGCAATTTCCTTGTAGGGCCTACTTGGCAACATGATTCACTATTATTTTTTTGTCTCGTGTGTTTGTAAACGCTATTCAATAATTATACATTTTACCTGAGACTGTAGGTGAGCCTACTATCCAATAATTTATGTCCTAATTCACATCGATTAGATTTCGATTTAATATATGGGATTGGCATCCTAAAAACATTATTTTTTACTCTTCATAGGAAAAGTATATTTAAATTTTATTTTCCTAAGTATAAATTCTTACTTTTGCTAATAAGAAAAGGCTTGCGGTAGGTGCATCCGCATAAATCCATATGAAAATAACCTTTAAAAACATTAATTTAATTATTAATATCAAGCAGCAAAAATAAAATCACCGATTTTTTAATGATTTTAGCCTGATTGAGTCGTTTCAACCTTCATGATGCCTCAAAGCATCATTTTTTATCCATGAAAACTAATTTAATTCTCTACACTCGAGGGTTGAGAGGGTTTCAAAACGACTTTTTTCTTGAAGGTGTTTTACAAATATATGACAATTTATTTTTTCACAATTTATCACCCAGTTCAGGTAATCATCACACACTACAAGTCGAGAAGTGCGAGAGAAAGTCGGGACTTGTAGTGGATGGAAGATTGCAATGGGTAATTCAGGCCTGAAAGGGTTAAAAGAATGAATTTTAGTCCTAATTTTAAACCCTCAAATAGTCTAATATAAGCTACTGAAGTTTTGGCCTTGATAACTGGCTAGACACCAATTGATAGGCCTACTGCAAGGTACAAGGTCAGCCTACAGGTTGTCGTGTGCAATGATTTTTTACCTGAGTTAAATTATCTCCCTCAGGTATTCGCGCTATGTCACTGTTACCTGGTTACAAGGCCCTATTATCATGGTTAGGTTACATTGTATTACTAAGGCAGGCAAACATATATATAGTGACTTATTATATATGTTTGCCTGTCGTCTGTAACTGTATTAACCCTTACAGCGCGGGGATAGACTTTAGTCAACAGAATCTGACGTTTGTAGATGTCAGATTCTGACGACTAAAGTCGACCCCCGCACTGTAAGAGTAAAAATATTTATACTGCTCGTAGATCCATCACATATTCAAATAAATCGCAAAGAGAAAACTAAGACGTTAATAATGATTTTAAGTTGAAAAAAAACCTTTGGTTTGCATGTACAAAAATATTTCAGCATTCCAAAGGTTAAGAAAGGCCCCCTTTTTTAGTTCCCGTAACATGAACACTCAATTTCTTAGAATGTTTTTTTTTATGCTGGGCCAGGTTGTAACATGCTGGCTACGCCACTGATTACTGTACAAGTCAAAACCTTTACATACATATCTTTACATCATGCAGGCTAATAATTTCCTGTATGATGATCAGGTTGTCTTTTAGGCCATCATGTGCAGAGACATAATGGGGCTACACTTTAGAAGGTAGCCTAATAACAAATTATTTAAAATAGATGAGGGTCTAATGTGTATGTAATGTATGCATTTTTTGTATGTAATAGTAGGCCTATATAACTAGGTCTATACATGGCATTGATAGGAAATTTTAAGCGAATGCCCTCTGAACATTTGTCATGCAATCGTCGAATTAGTCGCCATGTAGGCCATGTACATTTTCTGAATGTTCGCCATACATGCGTGGCAAACATTTGCTGAAAATTTGCTGAGCATTCAGGGGTCCTGTATGACACCAAGTATGACAACCATACCAGACAAAAAGTGTGTGACATGGAAATTAAAATTCACTTCAGTTTTCTACTTTATTAATGTATTACAGGATTTGCTTGTGGGGAGGGAGGCTAGTGGTGCATTTAGGGTTTTGTTGGGTGTATGTAGCCTAGGATGGAGAGGCTGCTACCAGGGATGCAGGGGATGCAACCAGGGATTCAGGGGGTGCAATCAGGGATGCAACCGGGGATGCAGGGGATGCAATCAGGGATGCAACCAGGGATGCAGCCAGGGATGCGACCAGGGATGCAGGGGATGCAAACAGGGATGCAGGGGATGCAGCTAGGGATGCAGGGGATGCAACCAGGGATGCAGGGTATGCTGTTGGGGATGCAACCAGGGATGCAGGGGATGCAACAAGGGATGCTCAGGGGATGCAACCAGGGATGCTTCATGCATCCTTTGTATCCAAGCAAGGATGTGCTCATTTAAATATAAGGAATGCGCTCATTTAAATAATTCGTCTGTGGGCATCCCCTGTGCATCCTCTGTGCATGTTTCCTTCATTATGCTTGCACATACACATTTCGGACTATTTGGCATCCCCTTTGCATCATCTGTGCATCCTTGATGATTGCATGCTCTTTGCATGTTTGTCATTTTGACTTTGGCTGTGACTGTTGGATGAGAATCTGTGGTTGTCCAGAAGGACAACCATCAGAACAATATCTGAATATCTGAATATGGATTGTCCGTCTTGTGATTTAGTTGTCCCGGACAAACGGAACGCTTTTATTTCTAGCCCTGCAGACCCACCCACCCAAAAATTCCTGGAATATAGGCCTAAATCCTGACCTTCTATTAATAGTTATACCACTCTATAATTATAAAGTTAGTGCTGAGGCACTAACTTAAAAACTTAAAAATCATTCATGTATGCTTACAGGGGAAAGCGGACAGACAGACATCTTCTTCATGGGGATGACAATTTAGCAACTTCCATTTAGGAAATGTATTTTTAAAATATACAATCGCCGACTTAAAGGGACTCAATTGATAGGCTAAAAATCATCAAAAAATCGGTGACTTTATTTCGGCTTCTTAATAATATGACCATATGATGTGAACACGTCCATAGACTAGAAATGCAAAAGTTTTTTAATTTTTGTGCTGCTCATTTACCAGTTAGGCAATAGATATATAGACAAAATTAGTGATTTCATATCCCGGACATGCATCCAAAATAAGAAATACGCAGATTGAACCTTATTGCCAGCCCTGGTATACATAGCTGGGTGTGTGTATGGCGAACTGGAGTGATTACTACTCTGGCCAATGAGTCGACTCTTTGGCTAGATTCGTAGTAGGCCTACTCCTGAAGGCATCACGATGCCAGGGTCAGTGGTTCGATCCCCGGGCTGGGCAGTTTCAACACTGTTGTACATGATCATGCTGATATAGTAGGCCTAGCTTACTGATAACTGTCTATGCTATGACCACGTACAGAACTGTTCTCTCCACTACTTTGGATATGACTTGCTATCCCAGCAAACACAAAACATTTGCATAACATTTATACAACGTCGGTCTAGAACTAACGTCTTTGACGTTGGGCCAACATTGAATTAATGTTATACAAATGTTTTGTGTTTGTTGGGATGTCAAGTTATGAGAAATACTCATTAGTCATAGTGATAATGGTAGTCATAGTGAGTGTGAGAATACCTACTTTTACACTGATCACTTCACTTCCTTCAAAAGTGAAAGCCTTGAGATCAGGTTTCAAAGTGATAGCATAGTTAGACGGTACAACGTTGGCTGGCAATCTTTCGAATGGCTTCTTATCAGGCATACTGCATGTACTGTCGACTAACGTTAGATCTACACCAAACTGTGACTTTTGTGAGTAATTTGCAATTGAAATTGAACTAAACAATTGGCTGTGTCTGTTGGCGTTAAACAATCGGACTGGGCTGTATTTGACAAAGACGCTATGCTCGATATTCCAACCGAATGCGGGTAGGTCTAGGCGGCTTGTGTGAGACGCAAACTGAAACAGTGAACAGAAAATGCCGCGTGTTTGAGTTGTATCAAAAATATTTCTTAAATTGGTCAGAGATATCGCTTTTCCAGTCCCAAACAACACAATTTTTTGCGCCAAATGCATGAATCAATATCGTTAGAGTCGTATATTGAACACTTCATAAAGTGTATGAAGCTCATAAAGTATGAGAGTGGTGTGTACACATGCAGATCCTGTTGTTGTTATTTTTTCTACACTTCGGACCGGTGACAGCGAAGCAGCAAAGACACATGAAAGAAAGGTCTGTACACAAACCACGTGGTGTGTTCTGTCAGTCACATTACATGCATGATTATGGAAATGTGTCAAAGTGAGTCCGACATCCGGGCACCTGACGCCGTCTGTGAGGAAAATGGCGCAGCCCTATATTTGTGTTGTTTAGAAAAACATCATTATATTTGTGAGTAGGATGTGTTGTTTCTTAAAATTTTGATCGTAATTCACGTTATATATGTTGTTTTACTTGTATTTGGTATTTGCAATGGAATATGTGTTTATATGTCATTTGTTAGCGGAATGGCGACCGTCGATTGAAACAGGTGCCCCTCCCAGACCAGTCTGACTGAGTGAGAGAGAGAGTGACTCAGTGAGACGAGTCAGTGTGCAGTCACCACTGTCCACTGACACCAGTCATCAGGTCATGCCAGCCAGTGGAGTCTCCACTCTCAACCGTCCCCAGTCCTGTCGTCACTCAGTCACATGTGAGTTGTGACATGACTCAACTCAATTAATAGTGACACTAGCCTATACCCGCCGTCAGATTAACTTGTATCGCATGTTTTCAGCCGATTTCTCAGTCAATTCTCAACCGATTTTCATGAAATTTTGTATGGACTATTTGCGAGTAACTCGGCGACTACCGTGAAATTTTCATCGGAAAATATTGTATAGGCCCTAGCTAAAAAGTTAGACCATCTGGCATGTATTGCAATTCAGGGCTAAAAACAAACTGTAATTGAACCAGTTTAATGGGTTTATAGAGGGACGTCGTAATTTCAAATTTACTACATGTCAAATGGTCTAACTTTTGAACTACATAATATTTTTTGACCGTCGCGTGACTCGATAGTCCTTGCAAAATTTCATCAAAATCGATTGAGAATTGACTGAGAAATCAGCGAAAAACATGCGATACAAGTTAATCTGACGGCGGGTATAGGCTAGTGACAGTCAATCACACTGACACAGAGAGTGAAAATATCATTCTTGAAAGTCAACTCAACGTCATGACGTTAGGCCTACAATTAGACTAGGCTACGCGTTAGGGCCTACGGCAAATGAACACCTGTCTCTACTCACTGTCAGTGTCACTGAGACTGAGTCAGTGTGTGAGTGTGACTGTGACTGTGTCTGTTACTCTGATGAGCTTCCGTACGAATACATGCTGGCGCTTTGTACTACAGTGACGAAGCCACCAGTTGGCAACCATTCGTCCGGCCAGACCCCTGGTTAAGTGTCTGTGTGTGTGTCACTGTCAGTTGTACATTTGATGTCAATGTATTGTAACGTTAGGCCTAGCCATTGATGATTGACATTGTTATGATTGTTGGCATGCCATTGTCATTGACATGCATTTATGATTGACATGTCATTGTCATTCACTGACATTGTGACTGACAGTGACAGTGCAGTCTTTTCCAATAAGGTAGGCACTTGACAATACAATATAATTTACCTTTTTCATTAACTTTCATTAAAAAGGTCTCATTTTTCAAAATCGGATAAGGAATAAAAAAGTTATGGCGAAAAATGTATTTTGAAACAGGCTTTTTTTTGTGTATGATAACATAGGCACATTGAAATAAAATTGTGATTTTTTACTGTTTTTTTATGTTCAGCACTGTACTGAAAAGCTGAAGCTGCTCAACAAAGGTTCAAATTTGGCACAGTGATAGCTATAAAAAACAGAAACAATATGCTTTTTAAATTTTTTAAATATCTCATTAGTTCTTGAGATATTGTCATTTTCGCCTATGCAAATTTGCCTTTTCACCGGTCTTGTTAAGAACCGCAGAATTTTTGCAGAAAAAAAGGCTCTTTTTTAATAAAAATGAAAAAACATCACAACTTTTGTTAAAATTAACAATACTTTATCAAATTTAAATATATAATAACCTCACATTTTTAGGTTCGGTAAATATTATGGAACGTGATTGCACATTTAATTATTTTTTTCGGTGACCTTGACCTTCAATTATGTCAGTGAAAGGTCAAGGTCAAATGTAAAAAAAAAGCTAAATTTCACTTTACGCCAATTTTTTGTGGCCTACAAAAAAGTATCTGCTACCCCATTGATTTTCATAAAATTTTACAGGAATGTTCGAAAATATATACTTTAACTGTACCAATAGGTTATTTTATTGTACTAGTTCTCAGAGCAAAATATTTAGTTACTGCACGACGATGTCTCGAAAACGAATTATTAGCGGCAACCACTATGTCTATGGCTGAACTATGTCAACAACCATTCCAATATTCAAATAAAAATAAAACGACTTGTTTGCCGCAGGATTCAGCGTTTTTCAAAGTGGCATTCAGTGTGAAAGATCGACATCCTAAGATCCTGAAAAATCCAGCATAATGATTTTAACGGCATCTAAGGCAGGCCTATATCGGAAAACGGCCGATTTTGTCATTTGGTCACTGGGTACACGTCAGACTTTGGCAGGCAAGCATGCATGTGCTGAGAGTTGTTACATTGCACCATGTGTAAGCCAGATTATAACATAGCGGTACACACGTGACAGTACAGACTTTTTGAACAGTAGCCTACTTTGATTGTTTCTCATATGCTTGTAGTCAAATTTTGTTGTCAACAAATTTAGGGCCTACATGTTTTTTTCTGGGAAGACTCTTGTTATTGACTACGCAAAATCACAAGGTTTCATAAAATTAACTGTGACTGGGCAATTCGTGCAGACTGATTCTGCATGGGTTGCCCATTATAGCAGCTGTTGCAACCTCTGATTTCAATTCGGGGGTTTGATCTTTTAACTGAATCGATGTTCACAAGGAAATTGAGGAAAAAGTAATGTAAAAAAATATATAATTTTATAAAATAAAATAATAGAATAATTTTCCGACCTACCCTGAATCAATTTTAGAAAAAAAGTATATAAAAAAATAAAATAAAATTGCTACCTACCCTGTTCTATTTTCACAACCAATCGGAAACCAACAATTATTTTTTTTATGCCTTATACCATTACCATCTCATCCCCCGATAGGCCTATGTCTGGAGATCTTCTTCTTAGAGTTGAGTTAAAGATGAGTTGGTACTGGTGTTGGTTACAGCTGTTGGAAGGCTGGGGATGATTTGGTCAATGAATGTGTGTTGCGCCCTTGGGGACGAGTTGGTATTAACTTCTAAATAATTGTCCCTAATAATGTTTAATTCTTCTTGGTCTTGACCACTTAAATACAAGTATATGTTTTAAATTCTGACTTGAATTATTATTGAATCCTTAGCATGCTTAGAGCACTGAGTTATGAAATTTGTTTCAAAATTGAAGGCATATTGTATTTTTAACAACTGATTATACAGGTGCCAGTGCTCGATTTTGAGGAGAGCCCTGGTGCCCGAGGCTCCCAAATTTACTGTCCAGCACAGGGCTCTTTATTTATAGCTGCATGACTGTGCTCTTATGGCTCGGTAGATTTTGGCCTAATGCTTCTATTTAACGCAGGTCAATTTATTTCAGGCACTCAATGAAATGATGGGCTCTGTAGATTTTCTAGGTGGGTGCCCCGCTGGCTCTCACCTCAAATCTTCCAAAATCGAGCACTGACAGGTGCTAACAAAAACACAGGTCTAATGCCTACTGTAGTCGACATCAGTGTTCGAAGGGTTAAGCATAATACATCTAATAAGATAGTCGTTGTAATAATAACATAATAATAACAGAAGTGTTTAAAAATGTATTGCTATAAATGTGTCGTCGCTAGTTATTTCGCCAGTCTACTGTTATAATAAATAACTAATTATTCTTGATAGGCTACATATATTTTTATAGTTTTATACCCTTAAAAGTGCTTAGCACTGCTAATCAGCTAATCAAACAAATATACTGTTACTGACTGAATTGGTGTCGGCGGACTAGTTGTTTCAACATGTTCAATAAATATATCTAAAATGAAATATTTTTATTTATATTTAGGCCGTCCTAGAAAATATGTTTGTTTCGATTTGCGACCACACGGGTAAAAATAGCAGTAAAAGATACCGCATGCAACGGACAAATTGTTGTGACAAAATTGAATAGCGGTTACCACGTTACTGTTATGCAAAATAGGATTTGATTAGCAATCGCCTGTTTTTGATTAGCATTTCCACATGAACATTTCTGCGCATTGTTATCAGGTTATCAGTTGGTTATATCTTAGAAAATTCAACTGAGGAAATCAATCAAACATGACAAATAGCCTGATAGGTTATGTCAATGTTATGAGCCTTCCTACTTGTGTCCTATCTCTCGTCTGTGATGTTGCGACTGCCCTGCCTATCAGGGTGGTTTTGTATGTCATCAATAGATGATGGCGATGCATATAGCTTCTGCCCTTTTGTGCTGACCAGATGAAACATGTTTTTTGACATTGTCTTTCTTCAGGGCTTAACCCGATATTCCAGATATGAAAGTCTTGCTTAAATTATGAAAATTGCGATGCGATACCGGACATTTTGTGCCTTGGCATGGCCTAATGTGTAGTAAAACAAAACATTTCCGTCTGCACTAGTCTTGTCAAAATCAGCGCATGAACAAAGTTTTTATTGCAGTTGAATAGAAAGTTTTTATTGCGGTCAAATTTTAGATCACGCATCGGTCTCTAGAATCCTAGGCCTAGTCTGGTTCACGTTGAGAAAATGGCCACCCATGCCGGTGAAAAAAAAGTTTGTGTTCTCCGAAATTTCTCAATTTTTTGTCAAAAAACAATGTGTCTTGGACATCAGTAGAATTATTCTTGCAAAAATGCTTTAAAACTATACGAAAATAAATAAAAAATTCACTGCAATCCCTCATGGAATTTTTGACAGTCTAAAAGAACTTTTTCCTACCTACCGCATGTAATTTTTCACACCATGAATTCGGAAGCAAGGCCATTTTTACATTTTTCAGGATGGCCTTATTATATTTATTATTATTTTTATTAAATATTAAAACATGAAATTGTGCTTGTTTTGTTTATTAAATGTCACACATAAATCGCCATTAATCACAACAGTAAAGAAACCTACCGGTACATTAGTTTCTATACAAAATGTGTAGGCCTATCTGCATTTGGCCTGTTGCGCGAAAAGTGGTCCCTTTGGATGAGAGATGTGTAATATCATGTTTGAGTGTATATTATTTATGATGCTATACATGATTCTGATGATCTGAAATCATAATCCACCGTCACTTAAAATGATGAGTACTTACTACAATATTAATTTAAAAGCTCTTTTTTTCTCATTTTAGAGAAATACACCCCCTAAATTACTAAAAAATGGCATGTAATGAGTTAGCATCAAATTTTTTACCACATTTACACAGCTTCATATATGAACAACATTGTAATCATGTAATTTTTGTTTATTTAAAGAAGAAAACATGCAGCTTATTGTGGTATGCAACATGGGTACCCTGTTTTGTAATTATTTTCACCAGGTACGGGTCCAGTCGTTTATTAACGGTTGCCGCGGCGCACTTCGGGCGAGTGCTTATCAACACCTGTGTGTTTATAAATGGGCGGGCAATTTAAATAATCATCAATAGATATATAACCAGATAATAATCTACAGTTTTGTTGTTTTTGTAAGGTTCGTTATAAATATAACTCACCTATGAAGTAAGATGAATGTCCAAAATCTGTAAGTTTAGCTCTTGTTTCGTGCACTAAATCGTGTGTACAAAAAAAATGCCACATAGAAAATACAAATTACGCATACAATTTTACCATCACTATATCCACCACCCCTCCACCTCATGGTATTAGCAAAGTGTACCCCCAACGTATACATTTTTTAGCAATGACACTTTGAGGAGGCCAGTGGTCAGAAAATCTATTTTTTGCCATTTTTACCAATCAAAGCATCGTATTTCACAGATTCTGCTTCTCAAAATCATTACTAAGTAGTAATGTGTTGTGTCAATTTATACATTATACCAAATCTGGTACAGGTTAAAATATTTTTAATCTGAATTCAATACGCAAGGTCGCAGAGGAGAAAATGATGATGTTACGGCGTTGGGCCGTCCGTAAACAATTCGTTTCCGGAGCATATCTCTGAAAGTACTTGTCCGATTGTCTTCAAATTTTACACACAACACCCCTAGGGGGTCTAGTTGTGCCTTTTGGGGTATTTGAACTTTGACCTACTTCTGGTTCAGAACTATGACCTATTTAGACGTTTTGACGCGCACTTCGTTTCCGGAGCAGATCTCGAAAAGTACTGGACCGATGACAGTCATATTGCACATACATGTTCTCTAAGGTCCCTAGTTGTGCCTTTTCAGGTTTTTGGACCTTGACCTTGAAGTTGACCCAGCACTTTGACCTAATTTATAACATCGGTAAATCCGACTGAAAGATTTTGCGGAATATCAAGAAAACCGCTGAAGATAGCTACACCATTACTATAAAACAAATTGTGAGGTTTCAGGAGAGGATGCATGTTGAAAAATTTCAAGTCAATAAAATTAAAAATGGCCGCCTATCGGCCATTATTCACCTCGACAGGCCTGATATTGCGGAATATCATGAAAACTGCATGCTCAAGATTGCTACACCATTAATATCAAATAAATTGTAAGGTTTCAGGAGAGGATGCATCTTGAAAAATTTCAAGTTGATAAAATTAAAAATGGCCGCCTATCGGCCATTATTCACCTCAACAGGCCTGATATTGTGGAATATCATAAAAACTGCTCAAGATATCTACACCAGTACTATAAAACAAATTGTAAGGTTTCAGGAGAGGATGCATTTTGAAAAAATTCAACTTGTCCAAGTTCAAAATGGCCGCCAATCGGCCATTATTCACTTTCACATTGCCGTTATTTGGTAAACCGTGCTAGATGGCTAGACCATTACTATAAAACAAAATGTGTGATTTCAGGAGAGAATGCATCTTGAAAAAATTTGACTCGATAAAATTCAAAATGGCCGCTTATCAGCCATTATTCACTTTCACATGGCCGATATTTTGTCAACCGTGCTAGATGGCTAGACCATTACTATAAAACGAAATGTGAGATTGCAGATAAGGATGCATCTTAAAAAAATTTGACTTGATCAAATTCAAAATGGCCGCCTTTTCGGCCATTATTCATTTTCACATGGCTGATATTTGGTAAACCGTGCTAGATGGCTAGACCATCACCTGATTACTATAAAACAAAGTGTGAGTTTTCCAGTGAGAATGCACCCTGAAAATTCAAAATGGCCGACAATCAGCATTATTTACCTCGATAGGCTTGATATCAGGTAAACTGTGCTAGATAGCTAGACCATTACTATAAAACAAAATGTGACGTTTTGGGAGAGGATGCCTTTTAAAAACTTTCGACTCAATCGAATTCAAAATGGCCGCCTATCGGCCACTATTTACTTTCACATTGCTGATATTTGGTAAACCGTGTTAGATAGCTGGACCGTGTTAGATAGCTGGACAAATTCAAAATGGCCTCCTATCGGCCATTATTCACTTTCACAAAATGTGAGATTACAAGAGAGGATGCATCTTGAAAAAAATTGACTCAATCAAATTCAAAATGGCCGCCTATCGGCCATTATTCACTTTCACATAGCTGTTATTTGGTAACCGTACTAGATGGCTAGACCATTACTAGAAAACAAAATGTGAGATTTCAGGAGAGGATGCATCTTGAAAAATTTTGACTTGATCAAATTCAAAATGGCCTATCGGCCATTATTCACTTTCACATGGGCGATATTTGGTAAACCGTGCTAGATGGCTAGACCATTACTATAGAATGAAATGTGAGATTTCAGCTGAGGATGCATCTTGGAAAATTTTGACTTGATCAAATTCAAAATGGCCGCCTTTAGGCCATTATTCACTTTCACATGGCCGATATTTGGTAAACCGTGCTAGATAGCTAGACGATTACTATAGAATGAAATGTGAGATTTCAGCTGAGGATGCATCTTGAAAAATTTTGACTCGATCAAATTCAAAATTGCCCCCTATCGGCCATTATTTACTTTCACATGCCCAATATTTTGCAAACTGTGTTAGATGTTAGTCCATTACTCTAAAACAAAATTTGAGGTTTCGGGGGAGGATGCACCCTAAGTTTTAAACTAGTTTATATCGAATTCAAAATGACCGTAAATCAGCTATATTAGTTACCTCGATTGGCCTGATATCGGGTAAACCGTGCCAGATAGGTAGACCATTACTGGGATACTGATTAGGATCATTAATTTCAATGGAGGTTTGCAATCTCTGACAGACTGTCTAGTTCTTATCTTACTCTTAGACTGAGCTTCTTAGACCTAGTTGTCTTGCGTCTTGATTTTTGACCTAGCCTAGGACTACATTAAAAACCCTACACAAAATTGCTTAAATCAAATTCTAATTCTTCGCGGGAGCTTCTGGACTTATGTAGTCTTGTTTGTTATTCATACCAACTTGTCATTTAAAAATATGTCTGCAAACTTTAATTATCATTTTTACAATAAAAATGTCAAAAAATGCTTTTTGCTCATTTATGGTCATATTTACGTATTTTTAAATTTTTCTGTAATGGGAAATCGCTGAAATGAAATGTCATCATACATTTTGCGCATTCAATTTTTAAAAATCTTAAAAAACAACATATTTTTTACTATGTTATTATGTCTTTATTTGCTCAAAATACCAGTGAAACAGGAAAAATGGTCTATTTTTACCTTTTCAAATGTTTGGTGGGCTATAGGACCAAAAATATTGAGCAAAATGCACTAAAATTGCACATTTTAAGCTTCTGCAAGGCTTCCTCTATAACTTAGTATCATTTATAATTCTCTTAGAGCATTCAAATTGATGTATGATGAAGCAGAATATGGGGATACGTTAAAATCATGGGCGGTACCAGCTTACATGCTTTGTGCCGGTATAATTAAGAGAAAATACCTGATATTGGAATAAAATGTACAGTTATCCAGTCATATTGGCCGACCGTTTATAAATGCCAGAAGTGAGTTACAAGTGCTTATAATTGCACAGTGGTTTTTATTGGGCTGCCATTTAAAAACGGCTGGAGCCGGACCTGTTCACCTTAGGTGAGAATGTTCCAAGTGTGCTGTGTAATGTTTTCCAATAATTTGAGGCGTAACATAGAATTTGGATCCTGGTTCTCAATAAATTTTTGATAAATTTGGAAGAAGTTGTGATAGACAGGAATTATACAGGTCTATATTTATGAGGCAGCGACGATTTTTTTCCCAGAAACTATATGTACTTGAATTGTGCACTTGATATCACAAATTAGAAAAATGAATAATTTTGGTCACATCTGTCCCCCCTGTCAAATATTTTTTTAAGAAGGATTTAAACTAAAATAACTTATGGAAATAAATGTGTTATGCGAATGAGTAATCACTGTAATGCAAATAATATAGTATGTGTTGGAAAAATTTATTTTTTACAATTGGATAAAATAGAGATGAAAGGTGTCTGTCACATCCGTCCCCCCCATCACCCCAGATCACTTTATGTGAACTGTTTTACGTTTCCTTTATGTCTAAATTGGTAAATTCTATTTTGTTTAATCCATTAAGCATGTTAATAAGTGCATATATATATATTTATAAAAAAAATATGGCTGATCCTCTTGTAGTGCATGTTTTTATCAAGATTACACATTAGAGTAAGGGGGATTTTAGTCGCGCCATGATTCTGTCTGGCGTTCGGCCTCCGGCGTTACGTTTTCTTGTGGGTGCATGCAAAAACTCAAAAACTACTAGTCAATTTTTTTTTAAATTTTAACATCACATTCCTATCAACATGGGGATGTGCAAGTGATTTTATAGAGATGCTACCAAAATTCAAAATGGTCGCCAGAGGTCAACTCTAAAAAAATTTGTGGGCGCAAAAACCTAAAGTCAGAAATTATTCAAATTTTACTATCACATTCCCCATGATATGGAGATGTGCAGGTGACTTTTTCAAGGTTTTACTGAAATTCAAAATGGCCGTCACAGATCAACTTCAATTTTTTATGGGGTGTAAAAACTCAAAAAAAAATTTGGTCAATTTTTTTTTTCAAATTTTAGCATCACATTCCTAGCAACATGGGGATGTGCATGTGATTTTTTGAAGATGCTACCAAATATCAATATGGCCGCCAGAGGTCAACCCCAAAATTTTGTGGGTGCAAAAAGTCTGAAACTTAAAGTCAGAAATTATTCAAAGTTTACTATCACATTCCCCACGATATGGAGATGTGCAGGTAACTTTTTTAAGGTTTTACTGAAATTCAAAATAGCCGCCATGGATAAACTTCATTTTTTTTTGGGGGCGCAAAAACTGAAAAATTGAAATCAGTAATAATTCACCACGATATGAGGATGTGCAAGTGATTTTTTTAAGGTTTTACTGAAATTCAAAATGGCCGCCATGGATAAACTTCAAATTTTTTAGTGGGCGCAAAAACTGAAAAATTGAAATCAGTAATAATTAACATTGTACAATTACATTACCCACCATCTGGAAATGTGCATGTTATTTTACTGAAATCTAAAATGGCTACCACAAATCGACTTTTTTTGTGACCGCAAAAAGTCTAACCTAATTTATCGCGGGGGATGATATAGGACTTCAGTCCTCTTGTTACCTCTTCTTTTGCCTTAGATAAAAGCTATAGAAAATAAGCTAGGATAACAATTTTGGTATGTGGGTTACTTCCAGGTGGATAAGGCCACTATATTTTTTTTCTCTGTTTCAGATGAGCTCGCGCATTAGATTCAGGCAGCGCATAACGCATTACCAAAAAAAACATTTCATCCCAGCGCGCGCGTTGAATTGTTACTGATTTCCGAAAAAAAACCAGTTAATTTCGAGAGATAAAAAAACATTCCGAAAAAAAACAATTTTATTTCAGGAGATAAAACACAATTTTTCCAGTTATTTTTTCTTGTCGCCCTTAAAGGGACTAGCCCAGGTCTAAAATCATCAAAAAATCAGTGATTTTATTTTGGCTTCTTCATATGACCATATGATGTAAACAAGTCCATAGACTAGAACTGCAAAAGTTTTTAATTTTTGTACACCAGTTAGGCTAGATATAGAGACGAACTTTCTGATTTCTAATTATTGACAACCATGTCAATAATAAGAAATACGGGGATTTCGTCTCTATATCTAGCCTAACTGGTAAATGTGCAGCACAAAAATTTAAAAACTTTTGCAGTTCTAGTCTATGGACATGTTTACATCATATGGTCATATTAAGAAGCCAAAATAAAATCAACGATTTTTTGATGATTTTAGACCTGGGCTAGTCCCTTTAATTTTTTTTCAAATAGATCAAAGTTTTTTTTTATTTTGTCATCTTCATCAACTTTTTTAGAAATTTGTCCAAGGTTTTTTTTATTTCGTTGCCCTCATTACCTTTTTAAAAAATTGGTTCTTAAATGTTTTTTTTACCGCCCTCCCTCATTAGATTTTGGATTTTTTCTGATCTAAAACAGAGAAATTAAACGTAGTGGCCTAATGGACAGGTTGAAATATTTTTGATCTGAATGCAATACGCAAGGTCGCAGAGGAGAAAATAATGTTACGGCGTTGGGCCATTGGGCCGTCCGTGAACATTTCGTTTCTGGAGCATATCTCAGAATGTACTGTCCGATTTTCTTCTAATTTTACACACAACACCTCTAGGGGGTTTAGTTGTGCCTTTTGGGGTATATTAACTTTGACCTACTTTTGGTTCAGAACTATGACCTATATAGACGTTTTGACACACACTTTGTATCCGGAGCAGATCTCGAAAACTGGGCCGATTACAGTCATATTGCACATACTTGATCTCTAAGGTCCCTAGTTGTGCCTTTTCAGGTTTTTCGACCTTGACCCTGAAGTTGACCTGGCAGCACTTTGACCTAATTTACAACATTGGTAAATCCGACTGAAATATTTTGCAAAATATCATGAAAACAGCACAAAATGTTACACCATTTAATACTACAGTAGTCCCTCCAGATGCGACCCCCTTCAGATCCGACTTCCCCTATTATGCAACTTTTTTTCTGAGCACCAACGTGCTTTACACTGTTAAGCACCCCTTAAATGCGACTTCCCCTCTCCCACGACATGCGACCTTCAAATCATGGCACTACCATGGCGACCACCTCTAAAGATACGACTTTTTGAAATGAGCTGCTCAGTGGCAGTCAGCCTGGCATGAGCTGCCGGTCTGAAGATATTGCTTGTGTGTACATACCGTCGATTACAGCCCAGTAGATACGTATGCTAAGCCACTGTCGGCTTAAGGCTGGTACAGCGTCGTATAAGGTGGGCCAGCATTGACACAATCTTGGTCAATACACTGTGAAGATGTGTACTGGTAGCTTCAAATCACCGTACCAGATAGCGATATCCTTGTAAAGATACAACTTTTTGAAATTAGAGCTGTTCCCAGACTATGTCACGTCTACATATGTCTGTCAGCCAAGAGATGACTTTTTATAACAATGTTTCCAGCTGACTAAATGTATAACGACTTTAATATTCTAGTCACATCGTTGGGAACGCATTTTAGATTATAGTGGCTGAAAAATGCTTTCCGGTGATATAACTATTTTTACTGTATCTTGAATACTTTTTCTGTTATTAATTTAAAACCATGTTTAAATGGAATTTCATTGTAGATATGTATTTACATACGGTGCAGTTAACATCCAGAGCACCCTTGGCTTCACAAGGTGCATTACAACAACAATTAGCAGGGGACGTCAACGGTGTCAGTGTGACGGCTAGTTGTGATAAACATCCCACTTGAAATACCTAACTTTATCAATTATGGTCTCACGGACATGTAATAAATATCACCAGAAAGCTTATTCAACGCTGAAAATAATGATATAAATTAGATAATGATAGCTCCTAAACACTGCACCAAAGTCTCGCGCCGACCATATTCACAACCACGTGCATTACGAGAGTATATACACGTGAAGATAATATCTGTGCTAGTGTTGTCGGTTGTTGGTATTGTATGTTTGACTTCACATCTTAGTCAACATTGAAGACGTCTGCATCGCCTTTTTGCCATTGATTATTTTAATGAGAATACAGTCTACATCCTGGCATCATCCATAACATTTGTTTTTAAATTTGTATTTGGTAATGTAATATTGATCACATATCGATGCACATATATAATAAACAAGACCCAACTGTGTCTCCCTACCTCGCACGTTTATTAGGGATAAAAGGGTACATTGTTTTAATGCTGGGCCAGAATGGAACACTATGACTCAGTATTCAACCTGTAGTCTTAACTTTTGACGTTGACATCAGTTGAAAGTAGCCGTCACAGTCAGTGTCACATGTTTTGTACTGTAAAGCATAGGCCTGAAATGTGGATAAAACACTGCCTCAATGCTTATGAAAACACAAGCCGCTTCCAGTACTTCTGAATTACGTGTTACTGTTAGAACAGGCAATTAACACAGACTGTCAACTGCGCTGAGCTGATCGTGTCACAACGAAAATGGAGGTGTTTAAAGGGGGCTAGCTGTCTTAAACATCAAATTCGGCTATTTTACGTTTTTTTCACCCCTCCCAGATACGACCACCCCTTGAATGCGACTTTGGTTCTCTGGCAGTATGAAAGTCGTATCAGAGGGGGACTACTGTATAAAACAAATTGAAAGGTTTCAGGTGAGGATGCATTTTTTAAAATTTCAACTTGATCAAATTCACAATGGCCGTCTATCGGCCATTATCCACCTCAACAGGCCTGATATTGCGGAATATCATGAAAACCTCTCAAGATAGCTACACCATTACTATAAAAACAAATTGTAAGGTTTCAGGAGAGGATGCATTTTGAAAAAAATTTCAACTCTATCACATTCAAAATAGCCGCCTATCGGCCATTATTCACCTGGACAGGCCTGATATTGGGTAAGCCGTGCTAGATGGCTAGACCATTAATTAATATAAAACAAAATGTGAGATTTCAGGAGAGGATGCATCTTGAAAAATTTCGACTCGATCAAATTCAAAATTTTCAAATAAATTTAGGTATGAGAGCATAGTTGTGCCGACATTTTAAGCGTCAGGCACAGCTGCCAATTTTTTTAACCAGAACATTGAAATGTTTACCTTTACCAGTAAATAAATATTTACACAGACCGGTAAATATTTACCATGTCCAAGGTCGAGCAAACGTATTAGAGCCACCTATGTTAACCAAAATAGTCCTTTTTTTGGACCAGATCACTGCAGATGTATGTCTTGTATTAAAACATTTATATCCCATTTTCTGGTTATAAACAACATTCATTACTAAACAAATGTTCTAGATAACTTATAGTTGCGCCAAAGCATGCTACGAGTAGTATTTTATGACCTGATGACTGACAAATTTTAGGGGTTGCCGTGGAGAGACAGAACCAGTTTTAACTGAAGAAAATTAGCATTTTCAGATGTTCCTGATACATTTTTGAGCTGAGAGAGTAGTTGTGCCGACATTGTAAGTGTCAGGCACAGCTGCCACTTTCTTTTATAAATCGACTATTGAAATATTTACCATAACTCAGATCGGGTAAATATCTGCTATGTCCAAAGTCAGTGTGGACGTATTGGAGTCACATTTTGAAACCAAAATATCCCTTTTTCTAGGAATTAGCAACATTCATAACAATAAATGTTAAATGTTCAGTCTAGATCGCTTATTGTTATGCCAAAATCTGCTGTAACTATAATGTCATGGCTTGATGCCTAGAATATTATATGGGTTGCACTGGAGAAACAAAACAGTTTTACCTGAAAAAAACTAGCACCTTCAGAAGTTCTTGATATATTTTTCAGGCTGAGAGCATAGTTGTGCCGATATTATATATTATAGGCATCAGGCACAACTGCTACTTTTTTTCAAACGTAATTATTGAGACGTATTAGAGTCACGTTTTAAAACCAAAATGTCCTTTTTTCTAGTTATTAGCAACATTCATAACAAAAAAGTATCAGATGTTCCTGATATATTTTTAGGCCGAGAGCATAGTTGTGCTGACATTTTAAGCGTCAGACACAGCTGCCACTTTGAATATTGAAATATTTACCTTGACCAGTAAATAAATATTTACACAGACCATGTCGAAGGTTAGAGCAAACGTATTAGAGCCACCCATGTTAACCAAAATAGTTTTTTTTTTGGACCAGATCACAGCATATGTATTAAGGTCTTGTATTAAAACATAAATATCCCATTTTCTGGTTATAAACAACATTCATTACTAAACAAATATTCTAGATAGCTTTTTGTTGTAAAAAAGTATGCTACGACTAGTATTTCATGACCTACATGATGACTGGCAAATTGTGTAGATTGCCGTGGAGGACAAAACCGTTTTTAAAAGAATAAAATTAACATTTTCAGACGTTCCTGATGCATTTTTAGGCCTAAAAAAAAATATTGTTTGTTTCCGATTTCCGACCGACCCTATCAAAACATGTGCGACCCAAATTTATTTTATGGATTTCCAAAAAAAAAAAAAAAAATTTTTTTTTTTTTTTTTTTTTTTTTTAGGAAATCAATAAGTTCAGGGATGAGTTACCGACTGTAGTCAAAGTAACTCTGAAAAACATTACGAAAAGGAGAGTGGGGTCAAAAAGTGTAAAAAAAAAAAAAAATCGTTACATAATGTACAGATAAGACATGCATGAAAGTGAATTTGGCACCAAATAAAATAAAATAAAATTTTTACCTACCGATTGGTTGAAGTGACAAAAAATAAAATAAAAAATAAAATAAAGTAAATTTCCTACCTACCCACTGGTTAAACTGACAACAAATCGGAAACAAACATATATTTTGTTTTGGCCTTAGGCTGAGAGAGTAGTTGTGCCGACATTAAAAGTGTCAGGCACAGATGCCACTTTTATATAAAACGATTACATGTAATATAATATTTACCATAACTAGTAAATAAATATTTACACGAACAGGTAAATATTTGCCATGTCGAAAGTCAGTGCAGACGTATTGTAGTCACATTTCGAATGTATTGGAGTCACATTTCGAAACCATAATGTCCATTTTCTAGTTATCAGCAGAATTTATTGCTGACAATATGTTAATGTTCAGCTTAGATAACTTATTTTTTGCAAAGCCTGCTGTAACAAGTATCCAAAGACTGGCATGTGGGTTGCCCTGGCGAGACCAAACCGGTTGAGCTGAATAAAAACGAGTATTCTGACTTTTCTGATACATTTATTAGGCTGAGAGAGTAGTTGTGCCGATATTATATAAGTGTCAGGCACAGCTGCTACTTTTTTCTAAATCTTATTATTGTAATATTTACTTTATCTAGTAAATAAATATTTACACCAAAGTGGAAATATTTGCTATGTCCAAAGTCAGTGTGGATATATTGGAGTCACGTTTGGAAACCAAAATGTCTTTTTTTCTCGTTATTAGCAACATTCATTACCAACATCCTTATATGACAGGCCACATGTTCATCTCCCCAAGTGGCCAAGAGTATGCAAACAGAGCTCCTATGAGCAACTACTTGTCATGAAAGCCATTTTATCTTTGCAACAGAGCTCAACAGGGGTGGCCACTCAAGACAGATTCTATTGTTGTTGTGCAATGATATTAAGGGTGGCGAGTGCAACTACTCTATTCGTCTGCTACATAATTAATCCAAGATGAATATATAACATCCATGGAAGCAAATCTTTCTTTTAATTTAATGTTCATTACATATAAAAATAGTATACAAAAAATAAAAATTGCTGTGTACGACATTACGGTAACCCTTCAAGTGCTAAGCACGACTATAGTCGTTTTTTAATCTTTTTATCAGCACCTCAAATAATGTTTTTTGGAGAAGAAATATATGGTTAATTAGCAAGAACGGCAAAGTTTATGTCTCAAAATTTACAAGTATGTATAATTTTTACTCACTTGAATTTCTGGATCGCGTCAGCGAGACACAACTTTAGGTGGATGAAAATTTTAATTGAATAACTTGGCGCTTTAAGGGTCGAGGGTATCGAGCGCAACTACTGTATCATGTCTATAATAGGTCTGTTTAATAATTAGTCTGCAACAGCTATTTAACATCCAATACTATAGCAGCAATATGCTTAAAAATTTTAGTCTGGACAATACATTAAATATTTACAATTTCTTGTAAAAAAATATTTACTGGTTCAGGTAAATATTTTTGCGATAGGCCTACAGGTAAAAAAAAGTAACTAAAAGTCTATGTATGACATTTAGGCCACTATGTTTTTTTTCTCTGTTTTAGATGAGCGCGCGCATTAGATTTAGGCAGCGCATTACAAAAAACATGTGTGTTTTTTGTGCCCAGCGCGCGCTTTGGATTGTTGCCGATTTCTGAGAAAAAAACAGTTAATTTCGGGTCATAAAAAAACATGCCGAAAGAAACCAAGTTTATTTTAAGAGATAGAAAACATTTTTTTCTTTTATTTTCTAATGCTTGTTTTTTTCGTCGCCCTCATTTTTTTACCGCCCTCCCTTATTAGATTTAGGATTATTTTGATCTAAAACAGAGAAATTAAACATAGTGGCCTTAGGGTTTCAAGCACAACCAGGTCTGTTAAATAAATAATTTGAGACTGCTATATAACATCAACAGCGAAAAAAAGGTTATGAATTCTAGTCCAACAGATGAAATATTTACCATTTTCTGTTAATTAATATTCTCCAGTTCAGGTGAATATATGAAAAAAATATAGGTGAAAAAAGCAATAATGCCATACATGTAGTGCAGGACATCTAGTGTGGCGAGTACAACATCCATAGCACCAGCAAATCTTTTTTAATTTGTGTCCAATTGATTAAATATTTACCATTTTCTGTAAAAAAATATTTACTGGTTCAGGTGAATATTTTGGTACTGTAGGGGGGAAAAAGTAGCTGTACATGACATTTAGGGTGTCAAGCACAATCATGTAATGTAGGTCGGTTAAATAATTAATCTGATACCGATATATGACGTCAACAATGTTAACAAAAAAAGATGTATAAATGGGCAAGCCCATCGTGATGTATGCAACATTGTGACAGTTTTATTTTTTTGTGTTGGCTGCCAAAATAAAATATAAAGTGAAACCCCTAATATGATCCATGCATACAATCACACATTGATAGTTGTATCTATTGGTCATATTGTGGAAAAATCTATTCATGGAATGTAGCCAGGCGGCATTATTCAATCGTGATGTATGCAACATCGTTGTGACACTATAGTTTTGAACTTTAGAAAAACTTTAGCCTCTATCCTGTCAGTAAAATTTTTTTTTTATACTCTCTATTCTATCAAGTTAATGCCCTCAATTTATCTTCAAAAGTAGAATAATTTTTATCCGCTAGCTTCTTGTTTTTCTGGAAACTGTTGATACAAGCGTGATGTTTGCAACATATTTACCGTGATGTCTACATGCAACGGTCTGTTACCATGTCAAAAAGAAGGAGCAATTAAATTGGAAATGTAGAATATTTTAATGCACTTTTAATTTGAAATTATGTATGATACTTATGAAGTTAAAACGGGAAACACTGCCACACATTTAGCACATGGTTATGTCACCATAACATTTACAGCACATTTCAAAATTATATATATATTATAATAGTATAACATAAATTTATATAAATGTTTACATAAATAAATGGCCAAATTCCCGATATATAATCTTCTGTGTTGTTAAATTGGTTAGAAATCAATGTCTCCTTTCAACATTCAAATTATGTGAAATATGTGTATGATCAATAGTAATGATAACTTTTAATTGAAATACATAGAGCTCTCTGTGATACCAGTTTAGACAATATCTAGAACAGCATTCTGTTAACTATCGGTCGCTGTTTAAATTACATATCACCCCTGCGAAAGAATTGTTAAAGATTTCCCGCCACCATCACACTCACAGACAGCAGCAATCATGTTTGTGATGACAAGGATGAAATGTTTGTGATAATTAAACCCATCTGGTGTAATATAGTACTTATAATACACACAGTTCATAGTTGGGTGCATTTTTTGCAACATAAATTGATGTTTACAATAGCTAATATTGAATCTATTTTTTTCTTTTTTTTGGGGGGGGGGGGGGTGGGCGTTTGGAGGTTCATCAAAATGACTTGTCTTTAAGATATTCTATGGTCTTCTAATAACACCATAATTATGAAACATAATATTTAACATGCAATTAATCTATAAAACGAGATTTTTATCAAATCTAGCCATTTCACATGCTTCACTACAGATTAACATGTGTTATTAAATTATATCAAAAATCTTTTGAAATATAAAATATAATTTAAAAGACCTTCTATCACTAATAAGATATATTCTAACACGTCTATGCAATCAAATATACTTCTAAAGAGAATCACACAAATTTTATGACGCTCCTAAATAACATTGTAAAAGTTTGTTATGTTTTATACTTTTCAATGAAATTACATGTTGCGTACATCACAATCCTGTTGCGTACATCACGAACTCATCTTTGCGCGGTAGTTCCCAGCTTAACTAATTATACAAATGTTAAAGCATTTGTACATAATATGGGTTATAGGAAACTTGTCACTTTAATAAAAAGATATTGAGAATATTCACCGAAAATTTTTCACACCAAAATAAATTTCATTTTTTTTGTGATGTACGCAACGTTGCATACATCACGACACTTAAATCTCAGAATAAACCAAACTTTCAAGACATTTTTTTTGTTTTCTTTGCATAGCATCAAAGCATACCTTCCCATGGTCACCTAGTAAAACTAAGTAAAATAATTCAAATAATAATTTTTCATCAACATTGAAAATACCTATCATTTTGTAGGAAAAAATAGTAAAAAATTACCACTTGGTGGCGCTGTGAATATATATAATTAATATTAGCCAGAATAAATAAATTCATACAAAAAATTTTGAGCAAAGTTGTTATTTGTCTAACAACAGATTTGAAATTGTGTTTGCATGCTTTAAAAAAAATAGCTTTTATGTCGCAATTCCATGGTTTTGCCCAAATGCTAGTCCGATTGATCATGTTGATGAAATATTTACCTTTTTTCTGTTCATAGATATTTACTAGTTCAGGTGAATACCTGAAAAAAATATAGGTGAAAAAGCAATAGCTTTGCGGTGCAAGACATTCAGTGTGGCGAGAACAACATTCATAGCACCAACAAATCTTTTACATTTTGGTCCAATGGATTAAATATAAACCAGTTTCCGTAAAAAAATATTTACTTGTTCAGGTAAATATTTTGGAAATGTAGGTAAATAAAGTAGCTGTGCATGTCATTTAGGGTATCAAGCACAAGTACTCTTATCATGTAATGTAGGTCGGTTAAATTATTAATCTGATACCGATATTTACCTAAACAAGTAAATATTTTTTTATGGAAAAAGGTTTATATTTAATCCATTGGACCAAAATGTAAAAGATTTGTTGGTGGTATGGATGTTGTGATCGCCACACTAAGTGTCCTGCACCGCGCCACTATTGATTTTGTTCACCTATATTTTTTTCAATATTCGCCTAAACTAGGGAAAATATATTAACAGAAAAAGGTCAATATTTCATCCACCGGACTAGACGTCATATATATATGATGTAATGTAATGTAGGCCTGTAATGTATCATGTAATGTAGGCCTGGTGAATAATTCATCTGATACGATATTAACAAAAAAATAAATGCTAGTCCGATGGATGAACCACCTTATAAATTTTGCGATCACAAAAGACAAAGCTTAAAGGAGTGACTGTGCCTTCTTGCACACACAAGCCAGGGTCTTACTAATCAACTGCCAGAAGAGCTGCCCCTTTCCGTCCCGTCTGGCAGTCAAGCTAATATAAAATAAATTATTTGTAACGACAATTCGCAAAAAGCTTAGTAATGACATCTACACACCAGTGAACATACCCCCCCCCCCTACCTCTCTGCGGTTGTGTGACCACCTCATTAGATCGCCTAAAAAGGATTAGGGGCTCACGTAATTGTTTAATAGCCCCTTAGATCAAACTGGAAGCTTTAGACAATCTTCACAGAGTAGAGATGTGCGGGTGATTTTTTTTAAGGTTTTACTGAAATTTAAAATGTCCGCCATGGATGAACTTCATATTTGCTTGTGGGCGCAAAAACTAAAAAAATGAAATCAGAAAAAGTTCAGATTTTACAATCACATTACCCACCATCTTGAAATGTGCAGGTGATTTTACTGTAATTTAAAATAGCCACCACATGTCGACTTTTAAAATATTTGTGACCGCAAAAACTCTAACCTAATTTATGGCGGGGATGATATAGGACTTCAGGCCTCTTTGTTACCACGGTGTCAATGTGCTCGTTCCATGTCAGACGATCATCGATGGTGACTCCCAGGTACTTTGCACCTTTGGCCTCGCGGAGCGCAGAGTTGTGGATGGAATAGGGCACTGTTATGTTAGCTTCTTGCTTTTCCTGTTGGTGATACGGATAACTTCACATTTATCAGGGTTAAACTGCATTAAGCCATTTATCCTCTCATTCCTGGAGGCGATCGAGATCTCGCTGCAGAATTTCGGTATCACTGTGACTGTTAATGACTGTACAACAAGCAATCATCTGCGAACAGGCGCGCTGTTGACGATACACATTCAGGAAGATTATTAATGTAGCATAGGAACAGTAGAGGGCTCAACACTGTGCACTGGGGGACACCTGATGTCACTGGTGCTGTGGAAGATTGCCTACCCTCTGATACAGCTTGCTGGGTGCGGTAAGCAAGGAAGCTGTTAATCCAGGTAAGGGTTTTACCTCGTACAGCATAGTCGTTCTGCTTCTTGGCAAGCCTAGCATGAGGAACTTTGTCAAAAGCCTTTGAGAAAGCGAGCAGAATGGCATAGATTTGGCCGGACTCTTTTGAGACACCCGGCAAGATCGTCAATTTAGTAACTATGACTTGTGACTCGCAGGAACGAACCTTGCGAAAACCGTGCTGTTTGTCAGACAAGATGTTGTGGTGGTCTATGTGTGACATGATGCTGTTGTGAATGACATGTTCAAGAACCTTGCATGCTATGCACGTTAGCGATATATGTCTGTAGTTTGAGGGCTTTCCACTGTCACCTTTTTTAAAAACTGGGATGATACGAGCATGTTTCCAAGCAGTTGGAATGGTCCCCTGGTCTGGAAATACAAGATACAAGATAGCTTTTAAGTAGCTTTGCAGGGATTTCGTCAGGGCACTGAGGCACTTTGAGGTTTAAGAGTATCTTGCGTACTCCTGGTTCGTGGATGGTGATGTCAGCCATATCAGGGTGCGGAGAAGGGTCCATGTCAAGAACAGATGTTGTATCCTCGATGGTGAAGACTGACGAAAATTGTTCATTGATGATGTCCGCCTTTACTTGGCTATCACTGTGTGAGATTCCATCCTTTTTAAAGGGGAAGACACCACTGTTGTCACATTTCCTGATTTTGATGAGGGCCCAGAATCTTTTAAGAGAATGAGGTTCACCCTCTGAGGGATAGCTAGGGCTTAGCCACCATATTATTGATGTAGCGATAGTATGCCTTCCGACATTCTGACTGATAGTCAGGAGGTAGCTTAGCATCAATTTTTAGGATAAGCGTTCTCGGGCGGATAAAAGCACCAACATTTTTGAGGACTCAGTAGCCTATCCTGATCAAATTTAGCCTAGGAGCCCAAAATTATTTTCTACTCAGTGTCAACCATATGGGTTTCAGATCGGTAGCCCGACATGTGACCATGTTGGTGTCATTTAAATCAACTTTAGAGATGGTCGATGTAGTAAAAACTGAGATGGCGGCCATAAGACAAGCAAAATAGGATAAATCGATGATTTTGCAGTCTATCACAGGGTTTTCAGGTACACTTCCCAGCATGATCAGATATTTTTTTACAGATGATCAATATATGTTTAAAACCATAATGGCCACTTCTGTGTCATGACTTGAAAGAAATGTAGGCCTACATGTATAGGCCCTATATAACTTTGGCTGAAATGGATATAGATGGATGGTTTTGATGGCTATAATATTTTCTTTAGATATGCTAGACATTATAGCGTGATCATAAAGAAAGCAATACATGGTAAAGGGGTGAACAGTAACAGTAACACAGTTTATTAAACCAAAGGCATTACAAAGTGCCTATTAGGCTACAGTAAATATACATACAATGCGGGGTGTTATGTAATATGGTAAATATATTGGCCAGTAGGAAGCCGAATTGGGTACCACGTGGCCGTGACAGGATACTATTTTGGTAAGTAAACCGCTTCTCTCTTTTGCTGTCGAATACAACATGCAGACTGGTCCTGGAACAAACTGTTAAATCTACAGAAAAGACATTTTGAATTACGTTTTCAACTTGGAGACAGAGTCTCCAAGTTTTTAGTTTGATTTTCAAGACAAACGTCTGTCGTTAGCTTCCGCTTTACATCTGCTCTGCCTGTGCAAAGTCAAAAGGCATTATCTGCTCCCTGGTAAACTAGGCATTTACTGCTTCTTAACTGGCTCCTTTTGCCATGGCTCTACCAAAAGGTCGTATTTGCTAACTTGGAAAATCAAGTATATACTTCCTTTACGCTGATGTCACTGCCTCCTTCTTGTTAGTAACAGCATGTTCAATAGACAGTATCTGCACACTTGTGAAATAAGCAGATACTTTGTTTTGCTGTGAGCAGAAGCGTTCCATGTCATGCTTGTTCTAGGTGGTCAACATAATGCACTGACCCAATGCTGGTTAAATGTTGTGCCATCATTTATAACACTGTTCCAACATTAAAGTAACATTGTGTCAGTGTATCAAGTTGCCTGTGCCTCCGTCGAAAATGAGATGTTTAGCCAATGCTGTTTTACTGTTGAGCCATGGTTGTAGATGATGGGCCATCATTAAACTAGAATTGTGTGAACATATATTGTGCTAAGGCCATTCTACTGGTAGGCCAATGCTGGCCCAGTGTTGTAAACGGTGGGCCACCATAAGCCTAACATTGTGTCGATGTCTCGTGTTTGCTGTGTGGCTGTGACCAGGTGACACCAGAGATGCTGATTCACGTGGCCAGCAGTCTATGGTGGAGGGGTAGCCCCCACCCACCCTCTTTCCCACAACTGACATCTAGAGGAGTGTTATGCAATATAGAAGTTAGGTCTTGGCTAAGATATCCATCTTCAATAATATCACATTTTGTATTATTAAAAGTAGATTTTTTTGCCTTGGCAGTTAAAGGCATTGTAAATTCATATAATTTATACATTTGTAGTGTGTAATACGACTGAATAACGTCTTTTTTGCACTAGTGTGTAATACGACTGAATAACGTCTTTTTTTGCAATGCCCGTTCATACATCATTTAGTTATCAGCGCCAATACGCTGTCGTGCAAAAGCAAACGGCAGTAACTGCGTACTACGAAAGTATACTGTTACTGCTGTTTGCCGAATTGTAATTGCAGTTTGTGCTCTGATCAAAACCATGATCTGCTTCTCCAGCGAGAGAAGTCGTTCAGTCAATGTTGGTTTAATGTTGGGCCAATGTAATAGACGTAAGGACAATATAAAATATACATTGTGGAGTGCCTGGGGTTTTTGCAGTGGTGACGACGCACTCAGTCCTGCTGATGTTATGATGTTCTCGTAGCTCTACCGTATATTGCCGGTTAGTAACCGGGGTTTATCACTGGAAATATGTTTGGTAAAATAGCTAAAAAATCGAAAGGTGCGGTTTATAACCAGACATTCTTTGTGAGCCACGACGATTTCCGGTGAAAATAAGAGTGTTTGCTGGGTCTGCCAACCAACTGACAGACAGAGTAGGCCTATCGTCACCTGCGTGTGAGCTTTGAAGCTTGACTATGAAGTCAATTAACCATCTGCGTCCCAGTGTGAATAATAATAATATGGACTATATGCAAGCAAATTTAACTAATGTAAATCATGTAAATTGAAACATACTTGTCGGCTGAAAGCAGAAATAATTAGTTCTAAATGTTAATGAAATTTCACGATGGTAGATGATTTTAAACGTCACATGTAATAGAAATATCACGGTATTGTTATTGTCCATAGGGCTGAGATCGTCGTCATAACAGTCTAATTGGAGCTGTAGAAGTACAAAGCGAAGGGCGGCGATGGTGCCGGGGAAAGCTAATAGGCATTAACTGTTCACTTGTGATCACTTGTAGTTACTGCCTTTTGGCTTTGTAAAACGTTATACTACTACCCCAGCGTCTAAGACGTTGGCCCGACGTTGTTTAAGTATTATACAAATGTTTTGTGTTTACTGGGACAGTTGTCGACCAGGTGCTGTTCTCTTGGTAGACACGGCCGGCCGATATTGGGTTTAACCTTCATAACCCCCTCGAACCATCACCCATAACCCTCGACCGACAAGTTCCTCGACCCACAACCCCTCGACCCACAACCCCCTTCACCCACAACAACATATTTGTATCCCATTAGATGGTAACCAAATAGCTGGCAAGGTCGCCAGTCACAGCCCGAAAATGGAAACGAAGTGTCAGACAGGCTAGTAACCAAATATTTATACTTCAAGTATAGGCCTAATAGGCCCTATAGGGCCTATATCGAGAAGTTCCCACGTTCAAAAGTTCCCACGTTCCGAGAACTTCAAGTCACCATGCATATGAGACCCACTGCAGGCAGTTAAATCAATTATATAATTGTTGTCAACAAAACTGTTAGGGGGGCACTATTCAATCACCGGGGGGGGGGGGGCGGAGTTGGGCTGGATTATTTATCCCCGCATAATTTCAACACGTAGGGCTCGGTGCTCGGTGACGCGTGGAGAAAAATGATTAGGCCAGCTAGTCCAGGTCTTTAAATATGTTATTTATTTCATAAAGAGCCTGTCCGGGGTTTGATTTTAAAATACCCCCCCCCCGCCGATTGAATGGTGCATGACCCTCTAGAAATGTAGGCCTACCTTTAGGCCTATTCTGTGAAACACAGTGACGTCACCGGAATTCCTTTTGAATGGCTACTCGGTGAAAAAATGCTACACAAGACCCCCTCCCCATACTTCATTGTATCAGCTACATGTAGCTCCGTGAGTGTGTGCTTTATAGATTATGACCCCAGTGTCGGGAACATGGGCACTGTGGCTGGCATCAGCTTATAGATACCATCAAGAATACATAGCACATCATCTTGATATCAGTAATCAGGTAATGTGTTTGTATATATGTCAGTGGCGGATCCAGCAGCAGCATAGGGCATACCCGGCGTATGCCCCCCCCCCTCTTATTGGTGAAAATATTGCATTTTCATGCATTTTTTTGAATAAAGTGAAGCTAACAATCTTTTTTCAGCCAAAATGTGCCTTACGCCCCCTCCTCTTGCACATTCTTGATCCGCCATTGTATGTAGCAACAATACCAAAGGGCGGGGGCCTGGTGCCTGCTTGGAAAGTCAGAGATCGCAGATTCATCTCTTGCTTTGGCATTCCAAGTTTCAAAGAACAAAATGTTTCCTCCCTGCTCAATCGTAAAGACTGAATATTGTGGGCAGCCTACATGACCGAGAGATAACGTGCTTGGCCGCAGACCAACAGGGCTCAATTTCAAATCATGTGTCTGGAGGGCAGTGTCACCTCATTCATATCACCATCCCCAGGAGGTTCTTCTGGCCCAGTTTAGCCTATATGTGAACAAATGTGGCGTAAAACCCCATTCATTTTATTTCATTACATTTTATAAAGCCAACTAACACCTGACTTGACGTTTGCCTGATAACATTACAGTAACATTGCAGCAAAGATCGTGTGAGTTGAGAAAACCTTCATGGGTCTTTATCCTTGGGTCGATCTACTGTTAGTATTGTGATTTTCGTAATTTGCATTGCGTAATTTGCATTACGTAAGAGTGCATTATGGTTACATGTGATAATGATGGATTAGGGCTGCTGTATATTTCACGGCTGAGTAAGAAACATTAAAAGTTGATATTTTACAACTCCGTGACGCTTTTGTTAGGCCTATTTAAGGCAGACGAAATGAAATTGAAGAATAAAGACTTCGTGAATATTCCTGGCTAACTGGGGCCTATTAAAAGACCCAGAATAAATAATAATTGCACATCTACTCTTGTATGTACATAATTTTTACATTGTAGTCCTGTAAAAATGATTTTTTGTCAAGCATTTTTCATTACGTGCAGTGGGCCTACTTCAAAATGTGTGTAAAATCAGCAAAATGTATGATGGGAATCGAACATATAATAAATTCCAATGATGGATGAGATATAAATATATATTACCGGCCTATACATATTTTATTTTCATGATAATGCAATTTAGAGCATAGATATACATTCTATGACACACCTGTAGCTGATATTTTGCAATGCTGTTGACAAGTTTCAAGGCCCTGGGCCTCTTGTTAAAAGTTTAAAATCAATCGAGTTGATAAATGACATAACGTTTTATACGAAGTGAAAAACAATTATTACCACATTTTCTCAGGACTATCAATGTCATGCTGTGTATTTTTTTGATACAGCAAGGTACCCACTATTATTAGACATAGTTTTGGTTTCGTTGCAGAAAATTATTTGTCTATTTCTAGAAAATGCTTATTCCAAAATTCGATAAGCATTTAGAAGCATTGTTGTCATTTCTTTGTCTACAAACTGTTAGGCAACGAGGTCATGTGGAACTTGATATAGTGTTGCACAAGGATTACCTTTTCTGTTTGATTGGTTCAATAGTTTAGCCACATATAGCTTTAAGACCTGCAAACTGTGGTGAACTGTTGGTCATTCACAATGATTCATTGACGGAACATACATAATCTTTTTGAAATTATTAGATAATTGAAGAATTTCAAAACAGACAAGCTTGACACTCGACTCCGAGCAGAGACAAGACGTTGAATAAATAGTGGTTTAACGTTGGTCCACCGTCTACGACGCTGGACCAACGCTAAGCCAACATTGATTCAGCGTCTTGTGTCTGCTGGGCTGTGACGACCAAATTTTAAGTGATGCCACAATTCCCCCATGTCTGTTGATGATGACCACCAGTCCTGTTCGGTCTCTAGCAACGAACTCCCCCATTATAAAACACTGCAATATTTCATTTTACATCTAAAACTTGTATGTTTAAAAATAAAATATGCCTGTAAATGTTCTCATTGAAAACGTAAATAAATTCCCCTTCTTTATATCATGAAAGATATATAACAAAATAGTGTTTGTGATAATAATTGAAGTTCCAAGGAGACGCTAAAAAACCGGCTTCAATTCTCACAAAGAGGACCTCAAATAACCACAAAACTTGACATTTTGTTATTATTATATGAATTAAAAATAAATAAATAAAAATAAATAGGTCTAATCCATTTTCATCGGCTACTGTGTATAGTCCTAAACATCAGACCCAAATACGGCCCGTAGTCCCCAACATGTCTGTCTAGCTAACGTCAACATAATATGTACTATTCCCATCTATAATGGCCTATTTGTGATAATGCCACGATGTCAGTCATAGGGCCTACCTGAGAACTCTATGATCAATGCTAAACTCATTGTTTAATCTCCATTCTCAAATGACGGCTACATGTATGTAGCTTTCAAACCTAATGAAAAGCTACACATAATTTGTGCCCTGTCATGGCCCTCTGACGGCCCTCTTGTTTGTTTAATGACCGCAATCTTAGTACGGTATATATCTAAATTATGTTTGCCAGTCACAGGGGCGTATATATGAAGATCCTACATGATTGTTACCAAAATCATTCTGTTGACAATTATATTAATTTTTGGTTTTCACTAATAGCGGCCATCTTGGATTTTACCCATAATACAATAGCTAAAGTACTTTCCAACCACACCACTCTGTCGGGCATATCTGAAAACCCTATGGTAGACACCAAAATTATGCTTTTGTTTCATTCTGTCGAGAATGATATTAATTTATAGCTTAACCTTGCAGAAATAAAGGCCATCTTGGATTTTACCCACAATGCAATGTCTCAAAAAAATTCTGGCCACACCATAATGTCGGGCATATCTAAAAAATCCATGGTAGATAACAAAATCAAGAATCTGCTTATATTATATGAAAAATTATATCTATTCAATCTTTGAGCTTGGTCAAAACAGCGGCCATTTTGCATTTTTACGTTTTACGTCAACATGTCACATGTCAAATGTCATTTTTTTTGCTAAGCTACCTGACTATGAGTATACTTCTTGGCCTCGTGGTAGGCAGCTTGATCTGTCTTCAGAAGACTTGGTTTTGAGTGCCCTGCGCAAGAGCTTTTTCTTCTTGCGAGACATTAGTTTGATCTTGGTATTGGTCCAGGGCTGGTTGAATCTTTGTGAAGTGAACTCCGATGTCTTGAATGGGATGTGTTCATCCATCTCTTTGCAGCATCCTTTGCTGAAACAGTCCCACATGTAGTTGACTGGGGCTCCCTGTTCCAGCATGTTCTGTACATCATCGACCATACCCTCAAGAGACCTATGGAGGCCATCGTTATCAAGTCGGTTCCAGCTGTAAACTTTTCTTCGTACAGGTCGCTGCCTTCTTGGCATGATGTTAGAGTCAATGAATACAGCACTTGCTCATACTCATGGTCGTCGACGCCAGATTTGGGCTCACAGCGGTTAATGAGGGATGGCCTGTTAGTCAAGAAAACATCCAAGGTGTTATCAATTCTGGTCGGAAATGACACTGACTGTGTCATACCAGGATTAGATGCTACGTCGATAAAGCAGTTGTTATTGCTTTTGAGGTACTGATGGCTTTTGATGGATTCGGTGGTCCGGTCGATGTCAGGCAGGTTGAGGTCACCAGCAACCCAGATGGGGCTGTTCAGAAATTGTGCTATCAATTTGATGGAAGTAGAGAAGTTGGCTGCATATTCACTGTTTTCTCTTTGGATATTTTTCTTATGTAATTTATTATACAATGATTCCCATAATTATTTTAGACATCAATCAACATATCAAGTCATTCATGCATTGATATAAAAATTATCATGATTTGATTTTGAGCTAATAGTAATAAATGGCACATAGCAGAGCAGTAGCTAATAAACCAAGATAACTTAAACTGGTCTATATGTGTGTCGCTATCTGTTGCGGCGTCAGATTATCATGATCGCCGTGTACCATGTGTACAGACCACTGTATCACTTAGTACAATACTGTCGTTCTGGTCAACTGCCACTCTTGTCACTACACTACTGGTTTGATAGCCTGCCGTGAACACTCCAATTGAACACGAAGTAATAGAGTACCGGTACGGGACAAAATCCAAGAGGCGGACAAGGTAGGAATGTTGAGTGGGCAAAACAGCACGTTGATCCTGACTTGACAAGTGGTCAGCCAGGGTGATTGTCTGGTGCCACCACACAGATCCCATACATGGTTTACTATCTACAAGCATAGTAATTTATGACCACTTATTCAAGGTAAATTCATGGGCATAGTTATTACATGCACAAGTGTTCACTAAGCGCCGGTCTACAGTGGAAATGTACAATAATCCAATTTAATAGATCGTGCATGCTACCACAGCTTGTTTCGTTTATCAGATGATAATATCTATCAATTGGTAAGTTTTACTACCTGTCTATATCACCATATAACAGTATAAATCTGTATGGTGGCACAATATATACTACTTATTCATAGGTGCCGCTATGTGACCTACTACTAGTTTAGTGTGCATCAGTGCATCATCATAGTTACATACAACACATTAATACATATAAATAGCCCAGGTACATGTATATCAATTCATTTATAGTTAGTTATGGCACATTTTGGACATTAAGCGATGAAAATGTATATATAAGTAACTAACTAAAAACTGTTTTATATTTGTAACACATATATCTGCAATGAAAAACACACAGTTAAGTATTATATTTTGCATAAATCAATCATGATAAATGAAGCTTCTGAATTGATGTCCAGGTACGGTATTTGATATCCTGACATCGTGAGTCAACCAGTGTGACCAAAGAACTATTTCCGATCGACTGAG
The DNA here is from genome assembly GCA_964017125.1 of Flabesymbios commensalis. NCBI lineage: Eukaryota > Metazoa > Annelida > Polychaeta > Terebellida > Flabelligeridae > Flabesymbios > Flabesymbios commensalis. The sequence goes on from OZ024903.1 coordinate 57,460,722, forward strand.
TGATAATCACTCCAGTCCAGGCTATATTTAATATCTATCGTCTTTATTCTAAAGCGATTATAATAAACTATTATGTCATATATAATTTAATTTGTACATTTGATTAAAATCTGTTACCATCCATGACAGCTTATAATATATACGGCTGTATCCCATCGATAACTTTACTCTTGGGTTATAAATGGAACAAAAGTTGCTGGAATAGTATCTGCATTGGCAAAACTGACTGGAAGACGTAGTCAGCGGTTGCAGATTATATGTATAAATGGGGTACTATTTGTCATGGAGTATTACATGTATTCATTAATCTTTCAGTCTCAGGTTAGTCGATTTATCGTGATTGCATTGAAGTACTATTTTATTTAGAAAAATGATATTCGCGATCTAACAGATTTGTGACTAACTATAGGTGCTGACAGTCTATCTTGTTCATGCAAACATGCTGTCTGACGTCCAGATGGTTACGACAGGAGGAGTGGTGACTGGCAGCTGAATAGAACTATCCCAGTCAGTATTGTCGTTAATCAAATGTTGAATTAATATTGGTCCATCGTCTGCGACGCTGGTCCAACAATAAACCAACATTTATTTGCACACTACATGTCACTGATGTACATCGTGTTTGTTGAGATAGTGTTTGGTAGCTGCAGAGTGAGCTGGCTACGTTTGCTTGCGCTGCCTCCCAGTGACTCACGGACACACAACACTGCTGAAGAATATTGTGGTGGTCATTAGGAGCTTCATTGTAAACTTGTGACCTCTCATGAACATAGGCCTACATAAAAATAATCCGCTCTAAAAGTAATCATGCAATGTGGACAAATCATTGTTTCTCAATCAAAGTATCAAATATGTTTACATACATAAATATATTCGTAAAAGTACTGACAGCATAGCTACATTACCATGATTACGTCCAGTCATTACAATATCTGATTTGACCTGGAAGGTTTGCATATAGTGGCCTGCTTCCACGGGGAGTTTATGATTACATGATCTGAATTTACACATATTATTATGTGTTTATATCGGATTGGCAGTAATGATCATCTTTGTATAATCGCATCGTATAAATCACACCTTTACTTGAATTATTATAGACAAGCATTATTTTTGTTGTTGTTGTGTTTGTTGAAACCAGTCTTCAGTTTAATCAGGTAATGACGTTGTTTTATTATGCTGGTGGTGGCCGGAGAGAGGGTCGGTACACTTCAGATCATCTATAGACCATTGAATCTTTCATGCAAGTGTAACCGGCCGTCCATGTATCTGGGAACAACACTTTTGGGCTCGTCAATATTTACCCGATTTAAAAAATCTCGTGGTTACAACTCCCTGTTAGAGTGCGACGTCACCTGGTCACTATTGCCGGGTATACAGTGTTATTTCTGATTGGATAATACTTAGCCCTGTCACCTCTATCATTGTCCTAATGAGCTTCAGCTCCTGCTGTTATTAAGGCACCCCCTAACAGGGGCAGGCTTTTTGTTTTTGTACAGTTTCGTCCGGCGGCGGTAGTCATTTGGTGTTAAACATACTGGATACAAGTAATTTTCCCAGGCTGCATCATTTTTTTAGAAATTTCGGGAAAATACGGGTCATGGCGGCAATCTTTATTCTTTTTTCGTCAAATTAGGACCTTGTCACCCTGATAACTTCAAAGCCGCTTATCCGATATACTCAATATTCTAAATACTGCATAGTAGTATTAATTCCTAGCCTGCATCAATTTTTCAGAAAATTCGGAAAAATATCCGGGTCATGGCGGCCAGGGGGTACTGGGATGATTGCTAGTAGTAGTACTTTTCGCCCCCATCCGGGGAGGGTCATTAGGGATCTGTTTCGTCTGTTGGATTCTGTTATGGCATTGTACGGAAGCACTAGTCTACAGCAATCATCCAAGGGCAGCTGCAGCCTCCTCGTATCTGGCTATAATCTTCGGGCGGATTGCCAGTGGCGTACCCTGGTCCCTCCGCTCAACAGCGGAGCCAATGCAGCACCCGCATCAGTGCTGGCGCTGATGTAGGCTGTGGTAGCCTTAAATAACCGGCAATATCGTGTTTGACATTAGGTCTCTCACGTGGGATGAATGGAGTTACCCAGAGGGAGTGATCCTTCCTATTGTTACTCTGGGGACTATCCGACCCGAGGATAGCGGAGCTGCGCGAAATGCCACAGAGTTTCATCATTAAATTGTACAGCGAAACTCAAGTCTCTGGCCGTCTGGGCATGTCTGGGGGTATATCCCCCAGACATACCCAGAACCCCTTATCGGGCGAGCGAAGGAAAACGCTCTCAATAACCCACCATGCCCTATCACCCCCACCCTCACATCATCACCTGTACATCGTTCATCTCATCAACTGACTACAACGTTTTTATCGTATTACAATGTCACTTAAAAGACCATGTGTGCCGAAAAGTGACGTAAAGCAATGATTTACTACTACTACTACTTCTGCTCTGGTACAACTATTAAACATGGTAATGTTATGTATTCCGACGCCTGCCTCGTTCCAATCAAACATTAGCGACACATTGTTTAGCTGTTTAGTGCGTTGACTATTTGTTATTTACACATCCACTACTCTATATAATATAACTAACAAAATGATATATAGTTATACTTTCCGCAGACAGTAAATTTGTATCTAATCATGGTATAGATGTGATTCCGCAAAAACAAAAAATCATATTGCTATGCATTATGCCAAAGTTTTCTATTATTGCCAAACAGTTGGACCATGTAACAGAGGAAGTAGTGGTTTTACGCACTGTGGCTCAACCATATCCGTGACTTAGAGAGAATAGCTTAGCTGGCTTGTATGCAGGGTGTCATTTTGAATACCACGCCAACTCACCCAGTGACTGATCTCTACAACACTTTGCTTTTTGAGTGCATCATATCTGCATATGACTACTGTGTATAAGTAGACATGAATAAATTGGATAACACTGAACTCGGCTTTCTGCCTTGCTGCGATCCACCGTCATTCCCCTCACTCACGCGCATAGGGAGCAAAGGGTCACTGTTAGCATTAACACAAGTTGATCTTTGGGGCACTTCTTCAGAGCTGTTTCGTCTGTTGTTTGATGTAGTTCTGCCATAGAGTTAGAATATGTCAGCCAATTCTTTCTTCCAAAATACTTATTTAATATTAACAGCATACAAGACTGACAGAAGGAAAATTGTAGAAAACTATACAATAATTTTCTTTTCGCTCTACTACTTATTCGAACTCTGTTACTATCACCAAGAATATATTTATATATTCTTGGTGATAGTAACCATATTCTTGCGATCACCCATACCCTCTACGGTACCGCTTAATTTAAATCTATGGACTCCACTGCTGAAGCGGCATGCACCGACAATCGGTAATCTTAGTAATTTTCCGACTAGGTATCATCATATACATTTGTATACAGTGTAAATACAGTTTCTATAGACCGATTTTGATTGCATTGCGAAGGATGTGGATAAACAGTGCTCCAAACCATTCAAAGTTAGAGTGTGCAATACTGTCTATGATACTGTGCATTGTGAAGAACCCATCGAATATTTTGAACAGAGTATGGCATAGCCCAGTCTGCTTTTTTACTTCTGTCGCGATGCTAAAATTTTGCGGGTATTATACCTCAAACCAATAAGATACTAAATTCGTGTTTTACAAACGTTAAATTTCAAGTTCATGAAACTTATACATATCTGCAAAAAAAATACTCAACACAGGCTATATCGAGATTAGAACAACGATGTAAATGTTGTGTCATCCTTATTCTGTTGTGGACCTTATTATCGTAAGTTAAATGTTGACAATATCAGAAATGCATAATATATAGCCTATACATGTAGATATATATATCACTGAAATAATCCAACAATGAACATATATTTAGGCTTTCCTTAAAGTTACTGATATGATAAGTGAATTAATTGCACCCAATACGGCAGTATGTTGGTATGCCATAGTCTGATAGTAGATAACAGTAGGAAGTAATACCTAGTGTGTGGGTACACCTTCCACCTGTTGACTTAGCTCGATCGATAAACATGTGATGTGGTGGTTCATTGTAGGCTGAGATATCATCGTCACACTATGTGTTTACACTGATTTCACTCTCTATCTAACTGTATTCATACCGATACGCATACTGGACAATAAACCCATAACTGGGCCAAATTTAGACCACCCTGACATACGTAGTTTAGATAGATATAAAGACAGTCGTGTTGCTCCCAACTATATTGTATATTATTAATTAATTTTAATACATATCAACATGATACTTTTCAATTAAACGAATAATGACTATCGGGAATATATACGCATAGGCCCTACTATTATATGGAATTTTTTATAATAGTGCTGATCTATTATATGCAGGATCAAAGGCATTTCGACAATAAAAACTACTAAATATGGTTATTTTGTAATGCATTTCTCAAAGGCCTTCATATCACAAGAGATACGTTTCCTATTTATTTCTAAAAGTGTTTCGTTTAGGAATTGTTCAAATTCGTTAACTGTTTGGTAGCCGTCCCAACATAGAAACACTATCTTTGAAATAATATGAGACATATATGTATGTTATGTTTTAAATCTGAATTTATTAAATTTAGAATCAACAGCTGCGATATAAAGTTCCCGCTTATTCTATCAATGTGTCAGTCAGTGCTATCTATGATTTATTTCCCTATATTTTTCTAGGTATGCAATATCATGGGTGTATTAACGGAGTGGGAAGTAATGTTAACATGTTGAGTTTTAATACTTTTAAGTGTAGCTGGTATGCGCTGGTATGCGCTTCTATAAGTTGTATCTAGATAAGCATGTTTCTTTTATGTGTATATCATTCATGGTTTGTAGTGGACCGCATCAAGTGTCACGAATCCTCACAAATTGGCAGCCGTTAAACTGCATACGCATATATATAGAATCAGCTAACGCTATAGACGCTGCTATGATATCGATCTAGCGTCCAATCCTCTGGCTCAGCACTGAACCAACTTCTGATGTATATGTTTGGTATCGGACTCTTATTTGCTTGGTTCAAAGTCCTGGTGTGTGACTTACCGTAATATATCTACAATACATTGAACAATATGTCAAGTGTATATCGATCCACATTATTTTATCGGGTCAAGTATCTTGCACCCTCTCATCTCCCCTGCTCAAATAAGTCACATTTTTCATTTTTTTTTTAACACTGGTGTAAAGATTGTCGCCCATCCCATAGTTTATTGAGCGGTATACTCTTTAAATTATTGTGCACATCCATTTTTTAGCTCCCGCCGTCACCGTAGGTGAGACGGAGGGAGCTACGGATTCTACCTCCGGTTTTTTTTGGCCTCTTCTTTTGCCTATAACTTTGTAAGTAAATAAGCTAGGATAACAATTTTTGGTATGTGGGTTACTTCCAGGTGGCTAATGGACAGGTTAAAATATTTTTTTAATCTGAATTCAATACGCAAGGTCGCAGAGGAGAAAATGATGATGTTACGGCGTTGGGCCGTCCGTAAACAATTTGTTTCCGGAGCATATCTCTGAAAGTACTTGTCCGATTGTCTTCAAATTTCACACACAACACCCCTAGGGGGTCTAGTTGTGCCTTTTGGGGTATTTGAACTTTGACCTACTTCTGGTTCAGAACTATGACCTATTTAGACGTTTTGACGCGCACTTCGTTTCCGGAGCAGATATCGAAAAGTACTGGGCCGATGACAGTCATATTGCACATACATGTTCTTTAAGGTCCCTAGTTGTGCCTTTTCAGGTTTTTGGACCTTGACCTGGAAGTTGACCCAGCACTTTGACCTAATTTATAACATCGGTAAATCCGACTGAAAGATTTTGCGGAATATCATGAAAACCGCTCAAGATAGCTACACCATCACTATAAAACAAATTGTGAGGTTCCAGGAGAGGATGCATCTTGAAAAATTTCAAGTTGATAAAATAAAAAATGGCCGCCTATCGGCCATTATTCACCTCGACAGGCCTGATATTGCGGAATATCATGAACACCGCTCAAGATAGCTACACCATTAATAACAAATAAATTGTAAGGTTTCAGGAGAGGATGCATCTTGAAAAATTTCAAGTTGATAAAATTCAAAATGGCCGCCTATCGGCCATTATTTACCTCGACAGGCCTGATATTGTGGAATATCATGAAAACTGCTCAAGATATCTACACCATTACTATAAAACAAATTGTAAGGTTTCAGGAGAGGATGCATTTTGAAAAAATTCAATTTGTCCAAGTTCAAAATGGCCGCCAATCGGCCATTATTCACTTTCACATGGCCGTTATTTGGTAAACCGTGCTAGATGGCTAGACCATTACTATAAAACAAAATGTGTGATTTCAGGAGAGGATGCATCTTGAAAAAATTTGACTCGATAAAATTCAAAATGGCCGCTTATCGGCCATTATTCACTTTCACATGGCCGATATTTGGTCAACCGTGCTAGATGGCTGGACCATTACTATAAATCGAAATGCGAGATTTCAGATGAGGATGCATCTTGAAAAAGTTTGACTTGATCAAATTTAAAATGGCCGCCTTTTCGGCCATTATTCATTTTCACATGGCTGATATTTGGTAAACCGTGCTAGATGGCTAGACCATTACCTGATTACTATAAAACAAAGTGTGAGTTTTCGGGGGAGGATGCACCCTGAAAATTTTAAACTTACGAATTCAAAATGGCCGACAATCAGCATTATTTACCTCGATAGGTCTGATATCAGGTAAACCGTGCTAGATAGCTAGACCATTACTATAAAACAAAATTTGACGTTTCGAGAGAGGATGCCTTTCAAAAACTTTCGACTCAATCGAATTTAAAATGGCCGCCTATGGCCACTATTTACTTTCACATTGCTGATATTTGGTAAACTGTGTTAGATAGCTGGACTATTATTATAAAACAAAATGTGAGATTACAAGAGAGGATGCATCTTGAAAAAAATGACTAGATCAAATTCAAAATGGCCGCCTATCGGCCATTATTCACTTTCACATAGCCGGTTTTTGGTAAACCGTGCTGGATGGCTTGACCATTATATAGAATGAAATGTGAGATTTCAGCTGAGGATGCATCTTGGAAAATTTCGAAATAGCCCCCTATCGGCCATTATTTACTTTCACATGCACAATATTTTGCAAACTGTGTTAGATGTTAGTCCATTACTATAAAACAAAATTTGAGGTTTCGGGGGAGGATGCACCCTAAGTTTTTGACTAATTTATATCGAACTCAAAATGACCGTAAATCAGCTATTAGTTACCTCGATTGGCCTGATATCGGGTAAACCGTGCCAGATAGGTAGACCATTACTGGGATACTGATTAGGATCATTAATTTCAATGGAGGTTTGCAATCTCTGACAGACTGTCTAGTTCTTATCTTACTCTTAGACTGGGCTTCTTAGACCTAGTTGTCTTGCGTCTTGTTGACCTAGCCTAAGACTACATTAAAAACCCTACACAAAATTGCCTAAATCAAATTCTAATTCGTCGCGGGAGCTCCTGGACTTATGTAGTCTTGTAACATTTATATTACGTGCCAGAACTATTGTCATAAGCTAATATCATACTACGAGTTTTAATATTGTACAATAACAAGATATGTTCCACATACTTTGTGTTTCTTAACTGATTGAATAACATTGACTTCGCAATTATACTACACTATCCTATACATAATAATAATGCATGATTTGTAACTTTAATGTAAGTACATGTAGAACGAAATACAATGTAGATTGGAAACAATGACAGTGATTTTGCTAGTTGTGTTTAAAATAACTTTTCATACTGTTTGCATTGGATGTATTCTTTAAAACTTGAGTTTTTGTATTTTTAAAATTAAGCCAATATGAACAGCAGTTGATGAATTAAAGAAGTCTACTGATCATAACTCGTATTATTCACGTTTTAATTACCGTTTAATATATATAAATTGAAAATATATAAATTCACATAACACATATTGCACAATCTCAAAATGCATGCCAAACATCATCATTTATTGAGGTCGCTTTCAACCGACTGGATCGGCATATAGGACATTACAGAACATAACTGGATTGGTAGTGAATAATAATTATCAGAATAAACTGTTCATAATCTCAATTTGTTGTGCCCAACAACCCGGAGTGATGATATATTAACGACAGTAATTGTTAATCTGTATCTGTTTTTGTTACTTGACACTTGCTTCATAACCTTATTAACTCATCATAATAAGTTGTCAGGATTTTAATAATATAATATGTTGTCATGGCTTTATTTGTGTACGTGTGTGTTTCAGATGGCATTCACGAGCTCTGCCAGCACCAAAGTCAATTGCCAACTAACCATGTGACCACATCATTGCAAGTCATCATCACTACTTCTGACCACACGGAACTGCTGTATCTCAACAAATCACACCTCACAAGATCACGCCTGTCCCAACAGAATCAATACCAATAAATTACCGTCATGAAAACGACCTTGTTTATAATTAATCTTCGAAACTATCGCTTGTAAAATGTATGGCAAACAATTATTTTAATTCAAGTTCTATATTTTGAGGCTTCTCACCACGTTCGAAAATAGCTACTTTTGCAAAATATACTATTTAAGTAATTATGTCCTCGGGAACTCTAGCGGCTGTAAACGCATCTAACTTATATGAAAATCAGTCTATGGATAATTCAACGATGGATGAAAGTAAAGCAAATGGCTCCAATGTGAGCAGACTTAAAAATGTATTCCAGCAAGGTGGTGGGCACAATACCAAGGTGAGTAACTCTCAAGTTACAGAACGCTCACCAGATATCAAGAGAAAGAGAGGTGTGTATGAAACAGAGTCCCAACGAACACAAAACACAACACAGAAAAGTCCTGGAACAATTGCCATTGATCCAAATAACATGGATCCACAAACTTTTTTCAAGAAAACTAACCATGTTCAAAGGTTTCAATATACTAGAGCAATTTTTGCTAAAATGGCGGCAGATCAGACTCAGGAAAAACGTGGATCATCCCCTGGGCGGCAACAACAAGTAACTTCCCCAACATCTCCCACAACTCGCAACCAGAGACTGCTTTCTGCGCCAGAAATTGGTAAACCAAGGGCGTCATCAGATCCATCGAAAATGGATTTAATTGCTGGTAAGCAACGTCACCATTCCCAACATGAAGACAAACAAATGACTGATCCTAACAGAAGCCACTGGCCACGACCTAAACGGACTGGATCGTTGGAAAATTTACTGCAAGAAGATTTGCATCTTCAATCAACAGAAGGTGAATATAATTTAATTTCTAATTCAGACCTGGATGTTACTTCTCCTGTTGAACACACTGATGATAAACGTGACCGTTCAGACTCTGATGTGGTCTCTAGAACTGTACCTGATCCTAAATGGCTTATGAAAAAATACGAGACTGAAGCCCATAAAGGCGGGGGCCAATCTGCATCACCACCCAAGTCTAATCGCTACCTCAAAAGTGAAAATAAAGAGAACCGTGACTGGCGAAGCAAGACTTCTCCCCATTCCGAGAAGGACAGTGATACTACTATTGTCAATGAGAGGATTAATGTTGAGAAATCAGTCCCATCAAAACAGGATGAACAGCAAACCAGCTATGATTCCGGTGACACAATAAGTTCCAAGTTCAATCAAGAGTCCAGCTATTCTACTCACCTGCAATCGAATCGCTTCTTGAAAGAGGACAATAGCGCAGATAATGTATACAAGCCGGTGTATAGACGTTATAATCACGGCGAACCAGAACAAGCAGTTAATAAGGCCGACAGCGGGGTTGTCCTCCGACCTAAGGCTAACAGAGGAGATAGTTCTGTGCTATTAAAACGCCGACCTCGTGATGATAAGAAACGTTTGTCAAAGGAAGAGATAGAGGCGTCACTTTCTGAAGCTGATGAGTATTGGCAGAAAACACATGGTGAGCAGTTGCCAGAGATAGATACAAAAATGTCAGAAAGTACATACAGTAGTGGTTCTGGAGAAGAGATGGCTCGCTCAGATTCCAATTATGATCTTGATGATAGTTCCAACAGTCCCCTGGCAGATTCTGCGTCCAGTTCACGCAGGACCCACATTTATTCTTTTCAAAACTCTCAGGAATCACCAGACTCTAATGATGATGTTATTGATCATCATGCAGGAACAGTTTCAATTGCTAGGGACGCTGTCGCTATGCACAATACAGGCTCTCATGGAGCCATTAGGCTTTCGATGGATTTTGAACCCACAGAGACAGATGGGGACCAAATGGATTTGAGCGGTGACGACCCCTTCACTGGAGAGACGGACAATGCCTTTCGACCTAGTTCACGTAACAGTGTATCCACTAGTGGCACCTCAGATGAGCACAGTCAAGGGTGAGCTATATTTTATTGTTGTTTTTTAAGATGATGTTTCTTGGTTGGCTATTATATAAATACGTTCGGAAACTCGTTAATCAGTTAATGCAATTTAATTAATTTATGAATATACAATGGCTGCTGATCAAAATTATTCTAAAATATTCGTGTAAAGAAACGCGTTTTTGATGTACACAAAATATTACCTGTATTGTGGCGTCTTGCAATGTGATGAGTAATATCTGCGTCATGCCGTTCGTGTTATCCGAGTATCAAATGCTTGACCCGGGGTGTTTTCCTGCTGTAATGTTCGGCCTGCTCATTGCATCTCGTCAGAATATACATCACCCTGGAAGTTGACCTATGGAAGATGTGCCAGAGCGAGTTGTCTGCAATCTGTCACTGGCCATTTGTGCATGTCAAACCATCCTGGCTGATTGTGTGACCATGCTGACAGACAAGCTGCGCTCAGTAATCGGTGTCATTTGGAGCAATCAGTGAATATTTATCATTAAGTCCCCCTCTCAATCGACGTAAATGCTCTACATACAGTCACCGATCTTCACGAAATTTTTTTCTGTATACTGTCAATGGACTGCCCCAGTGGCTAATTTACATATCCCGGATCTTCTTTACACATCCAGATATGAACGTTCTACAGTCCCTAATATTCATCTGATCTTCCCCCAAAAATTCTGAATACGTTCTCATGGATTACCATGGGTAGGAGTTCGAAAACTGGTTAATTTGCATATAATCCAAGATGACCCTAACTTACGAATCATAGTAAATGCTCTAATCACCATCCTATCCTCACCATTTTTAGATAGTCGCCAATGTTCATCAGATTGTCACGATTTTTCGTATCACTGATGGACTGCCCTTTTTATCCCCCGCTCGTAGGGAAAGGGGGATTTTAGTCGCGCCAGGATTCTGTCCGGCGTCACGTTTTCTTGTGGGCGCAAAAACTCAAAAACTACTGGTCAAATTCTTTTTAAATTTTAACATGACATTCCTAGCAACATGGGGATGTGCAAGTATTTTTTTAGAGATGCTACCAAAATTCAAAATGGCCCCCAGAGGTCAACTCTAAATTTTTTTGTGGGCACAAAAACTTGAAGTCAGAAATTATTCAAATTTTACTATCGCATTTCCCATGATATGGAGATGTGCAGGTGACTTTTTCAAGGTTTTACTGAAATTCAAAATGGCCGCCACAGATCCATTTTGATTTTTTTGAGGAAAGGGGGGCGGAAAAACTCTAAAAATTTGTTTGGTCAATTTTTTTTGAAATTTTAACATCACATTCCTTGCAACATGGGGATGTGCAAGTGATTTTTTAAAGATGCTACCAAAATTCAAAATGGCCGCCAGAGGTCAACTCCAAATTTTTTTGTGGGCGCAAAAACTCCAAAACTTAAAGTCAGAAAATATTCACATTCCCCACGATATGAGGATGTGCAAGTGATTTTTTTAAGGTTTTACTGAAATTCAAAATGGCCGCCATGGATAAACTTCAAATTTTTTAGTGGGCGCAAAAACTGAAAAATTGAAATCAGTAATAATTAACATTGTACAATTACATTACCCACCATCTTGAAATGTGCATGTTATTTTACTGAAATTTAAAATGGCCACCACAAATCTACTTTTCAAATATTTGTGACCGCAGAAAGTCTAACCTAATTTATGGCGGGGGATGATATAGGACTTCAGTCCTCTTGTTAAGTTTTAAAATCAGCTTATGGAACGCTGATCATGTATTACCCTGATTAAATTTGAAATTTTGATAATTTGCATTTACACTCTTCAGTCGCCAATATTCATCCGATCTTCACGAATTGATTGTTCTGAATCTTGGCAAATGTGCTCACAAACCTGCGGGACTTGAAAATGACACGGTCAGATATAATGGCCATATTACAGTAACTTTGATTGAGTAGCTGATTTAACTCTAATAATCTTCCAGAAATAAACCTGTTCTTTCGCTTTAAATTATTGCAATACTCATGATTCTCGTTACATAATTTGTATCCCCCACCCACGAAGTAGGGTCGGGGGATCATCACCATGTCTGGCCGTGTGTCTGTCTATGTCTCCGTGTTTTGTTTCCGGAGGATATCTCTTAAACCGTCTGTCGGACTGCTTTCATATTGCATACACACATCCCTTAGGGGGTGTAGATGTGCCTTTTGGGGGTTATGAACTTTGACCTAGTTTTTGACCTATGATTTTGAGGCGATTATTGACTTTAATTGATTGCGAATGATAAGTTCAGTTTCCGGACAATATATCGTGAAGTGTTTGCTGGATTGTTTTCATATTGCACACACACATCCCTCAGGTGGTGAAGATGTGCCTTTTGGGGGTTATGACCTTTGACCTAATTTTCGACCTTTGATTTTGAGGCGATTATTGACTTCAATTGATTGCAGATGATAAGTTCAGTTTCAGGACGATATCTCGCGAAGCATTTGCTGTATTGTAACGTTTTCATATTGCCACACACATCCCTTAGGGGGTGTAGATGTGTATTATGGGTGTTGTGACATTTGACCTTTTTTTTTAACCTTTGACTTTGAGGCCATTATTGACTTTAATTAATGCCGGGGTGCTTAAATATGTTTTGGAGGATTTTTTTTCGCAATGGGCTTTTCAACATTACAATTACACAGTGTTAGTTTGAAGGATTTTTTATTCTCTCCCCCCCCCCCCTCGTAAAACTTTTCAACATTGTTTTGACTACGCCCCGTAACGCATCCTTTTCTCCTCCCCCTACCCACCGGGCGTTACATAAAATTATTATTGAACGGCCCCCAAATAGGTGGAAATGAGAGGGCATTTTTCTAAATATTCCCTCTCAAAATGGTTCTAATAACCAAGGTTTTGCCCACTGTGGGCGACGCTGGGCGGCCTCACCCAGCACTCTGACATGCCGCCCAGGTCCACAACAGTTGGAAAAAACATGGAAAACTGAGTATTTTGAGTTTAAAAACATGGCTGTAGTATAAAAATTGACATTTTTTATGCCAATACCGCCCACCACTGCCCAATGTCTGAACAGGACCCTGAATAACCTATAACTGCTCCATCGTTTCCTGAAGGGGAGGGTTACAGCTTAAATTGCACATGTACTGCATGAGAATGAGAGTTCAAAACAAGGTTGTTATTATCATGATTATCCTGTTTTCGTTGAGATGTACCAATATCATACCTGGCATGACAATCTACCCAACTTGCTTCGCCGCAGATCTGTCATCAGCGTACCAATTTTTTTTTACCAATTTCTGTATTTTTATGGTGGGGGGGGGGGTGCACTTTGAAACTATTTAGGGATTTTTTTTCCTGGTGCAGGGGTGGGGGCAAGGATCTGGATGAAGTTAAAAATTAAGGTTGATATTTTATGTGATAGCTAACGCTGTACGTTGTTCATTGTATGACCTGATGACGTAAAATCCTTCTTAGTGTTCCTTTTTACAGGCGGTAGACATTGTTATATTTAGAGACTACTTGTTAGTTAATTTTGGGTGTTGTAACATTTATTCAATCAAATGTTAGTAGCCTACTGCAATATTATGGCTCTAATACATGTATACATGTAGACATCTCTGTATACCGGTATTTGATATTGGGTTAAATCTTCACCTTGGGTTGAAAACCTGGTACTATAATGTTATGATCACAATGACATGTAATGCTAATAATATTTACTTGACGAAGAAAGGGCTATTGTTCTAGTTTTGGCGAACATCTATACCGTTTATTAGATCTGTCGGCCCTTACCTCCTCTTCACTGCTAAGGCCATATGAAAGCTTTTATTTGGGTTTACTGTCGTGGAGCGGGTAACACCGTCTGTTTTGTGGCATGGAATGCATGCTATTTTCAATCGGCAACACATGGTGCTGACTACATGTATACATATCAACCTCCCCCAGGCTGGCTGCTTTGCAGACTCTGACAATCGCTTATACCAGTGCCTACTTCTCGTCTGTACATGCAACCAACTACCAGGTATATCTACTGGTCTTAGAGTACACTTCTGTCCTTGACTCACTGTGATAGTTTATCAGTGCTTATTCTGAAACAAGAAATTCGATGTGGCCTGGCATACATCAACCTACATTACCTTTATGTGGGTTAAATGCTGAGCAACATATATACATGCATGTATGTATAGTGACATGCATAATGCAAAGCTCAGTCACTGTATCTGCAAACCACTATATCCCGCTTCATCATTAATCATATCACTAGTGTTATTATAATATGCTGAACCCAGGAGGATACGTATTGTTAGTGGATACATTACTGATATACACGGATTGTACACACGGATTCAACTTATCACACAGATGTTACTTCCGATGTGAAGGCTTTCACGTAGTTTCATCTGTAGTGAAGGTGATATATCCACTGATGCGATCATATCGATCGGGAATAGCAGAGCGTCCTGGATTATCTGGCAACATTTGGAAGACTAGCTTCATATTGTGTTTTCTGTGAATGTACAGCCAGCAATGGTTAAGATTTGGGGATGTAAACATAAACAATGCCTTAGTATCGAAAATACAGTGCAGCTGAGTTTAAAATTGTTGTTTGCACAATTTTTTTTATATTTAAACAGCAGTAAAAAGATTTACGTTTTACACATGAGATATATTGTAAGGACATTTTTTAGATCAGTTTACAATACATTACGTCTATTTTGGGCTGAACCTCTGAGGCTCTCAGACACACACTGTTTGTCCACAGTGTACATTATGACATGGATGTACGTGAATATCAGTGGATATGAGGATGTCATTGGATAATTGCATACGCAATAGAAAATGTGCTGATTTCCCGTTATTATATTATCGTTTCCTTTTACAAATTGTAGTTTTGCTTTAACCCGTCTTACACCACCAGAGAAAATATTCTATGATTTCAGTTTTAAATTCTGCAACAATTATGTCTACTCATGGATATAATTCTGCGTTATTTGCGCCTCGTCCATATAAAAAACGTACGTTGGTCGCGCAAAGGAAAGAGTTGTACGACTATCCACCCTTTGTACTGAGGAAGCATGTGAAGGCTGATGACAGTTCAGAGGTCGTTATCGACCACAATACAGAGGGTAGTGATTTGGCGAAATCGCCAGTGTTTGGTGGTAGTGACAGAACAGATGATTCTCATAGCGAAAAGAGTCAATTTGACTCCTCTCCAAGGATTGCATTTGACTCACTTTCGTTCTCTCCACGTATCTGGAGACCTTTGTCTTCGCCATTGTCGCCTTCTAGCAACGCTACTTCGATGGCCAATCAAGGCGACTCATCCTGTCTTCCCAACACATCTCAGCAGATTGGTGAAAATGTGCATTCACGCGATTTGAATGCAGTACCTCAAGTCTTGAATTCACCACACTCTCGTCTAGCTACTGATCGCTACTGGGGAGGAACAGGCTCAAACCTGGTGTATTCTGGCACACAAACACCAAGTATTGAACAACGCACAAGACTTTTTCAAAAAAATACCTCTCCGCACGAGCATCGCCATCGTAATCAGCTTGATCGACCACCCGTTAAAACACCTCCTGTCGATCAACCACCTCCACCACCGCCTCCACCGCCCCTTCCTGAGAGACTCCCAATTGGACAGAGAAAAGGTATGTTCATAAAGAACCGTGCCCAGCCACCTCCACGTCCTGCAAGACCTCCCAAACCGCAGGTACAGTACACAGGTGTAAGGAGACAGGTGAATCTTCTGGGAGGCACCGGCTTCAGGGCTGGCCCATCAGTCATTAGACATGTGAGTGCACCCTCCACCACATCTCGAGATGAATCTCCCGCTGCCAGTAACTTACACAGTCCAACTAATGATCCAGAATTTGATGCGAAAGCAACCAATACAGACAATAAACATGAGACCAAGTTTCATGCAGGTTCCATGCAGATTGTTAACAGCCCCGTCTATGTTTATATCAATGGAAGTGATTCTGTCAACACTGTTCTGCATAAGAGGTAGGTTTGAGTGGATACAACACTTGCTGGTTTGGTGTTGATCGTCCGGATTATGTATTCAATTGCAGCTTAATGGTCTCGGACTTCGAGCCACAATTTTACTTTCCCACTCCGGATATGATCGGCACTGAACCAGTTTTGGTCCTATTCTCACATCATTTTTTACAGAACTATGTTTGTTTTTGTTGGAAAAAAGATATTAAGCATTATTTGTTTCTATTATACTTGTTTTGACGCTGTTTTGTGATTTTCATTATATTAATTATTTTTGACATTTTTTGTGTTAATTAAAATTGTGTATCGGCGCTGGCACTGTCCCAAGTTTTTAGAATGTTTATATATATTCAATACAAAACTCGCTATATAGGTGCCAGAGGCACTATCATGTTATCATCAATCGTATTTTATCTGAATGCCTTAGTGCGGACATACTGTTATCAGTTTCGACTTTTTACTCTAGAGTTAGATTTTACTGTTCAAAATATGATATTATTTTAGTGTGAATTGTCATTTAAATGGCCATACTGGCTGAAAAATGACGTAAAAAAGACATTTTACTTACCTAATTACACTGAGAAGCTGTAGATCTATGTGCCTTTCGCGGGTTATGACCTTTGAGCTACTTTTTTCCCTACAGCTCTCAGCCAAGATAGCTTAGCGACTAACTTACGGAATTTATTTCATGCTGCACAAACTAATCCCCTGAATTGTGTACGTTGCCTTTTTGAGGTTATACCTTTAATCTACTTTTACTTGCTCCTCTCGGCATAAATAGCCTGTGAATATATCTCTTTTCCGGAGGATGGCTCTGAAACCCCTTGGGGGATTACTTTCATATTGCACAGTGACACACACATCACTTAGAAGTGTGTATGTGCCTTTTAGGAGTTTTGACCTACATCTCTGGTTGGCGGAGCATATAGATCTATTTTTTTATACTGCATACAAACAGGAGCATATATATGAATGTGCCTTTTGAGGGTTATGACCTTTAACCTACTTTTTTACACACAATTAATTAAAAACAAAATAACTGGCGGCAACCATCTTGAAAAAAATTGACAGATGGGGGTTTGGGATTTTTTTTATCAAAATTGATTGTTTTGATGGATTACCCGGTAATATATGACGGGAATGCAGTCATGCTTAATGGTCTCATAGATAGTTTTGGTTATATTTCACTTATGAAGATAATATCTTCGTTTGTTGAATTGCTTTCAAAATTAACGCGACCTTCTCCAGGTACTGGGTATATCTCACGATATGAAATACCATGATTAATTTTGCAACATACTTGGAAAAAAAATAATTGTTAATGTGAACCTATCCACTGACGCTAAGCATTTCAGTGGATGAAAGTTACTCATTTTCTCTCTGAGCAATTTGCGCCACCGGCCAGACTGTTTCCGGTGCATTGCCAAGTTGATCTCGGGCTCAAACCACAAGCATCTTTCTCACTCACTTGCCTTCCTATAATTTTTTTTTTGACTGTTACATCGATGCCCCAGTCCACGTGACAATTTTTTCAATAAAATTATTCAATAATAAGGACGTTTTTATGCCCCCTGTTTTCAGGGTTGTCCGTCAGTCCGGTTTACCTATTTTTCAAGGTCAGATACTAGTAACAGGGCCGTGCGCAGCTTTCCGTCATAGGGGGGGGGGTCAAGAGGTAAAATTTAGAAAAATATGGGGGTTCCGGGAGCTCCCCCGCCGGGAATCCCCAGAAAATTTTAAAAATCTGCAGCTCGTGGTGGCAGTGGGGGGGGGGGGTTAGAACACAATCTGACCCTCACCCTGTGCTCGCCCCCTGAATAAAGGAAACTGTTTGCCATCACGATATTATCTGATATTTTTATCTTGATCTGTTGATATTGTCAGAAGCATGGCCGACTGTGCGTACGTGTTTCGTTTCCTCACGATATCTAGACAACCGTTAGCCAGATTGTTTTTATATTACATACACACATCCTTTAGGGGGTGTAGATGTGCCTTTTGGGGCTTGTGACCTTTGACTTCATTTTTTACCTTTGATTTTGAGGCTATTATTGATTTAACTAATGGCGGATGATAAGTTCAGTTTCCGGACCATATCCCGGAAAGCATTTTCTGGATTGTTTTCATGTTGCACACACACATCCCCCAGGGGATGTAGATGTGCTTTTTTGGGGATTATGTTCTTTGAACTAATTTTTTACCTTCGATTTTGGGTCGATTATTGACTTTAATTAATGGGTGTAGATGTGCCTTTTGGGGTTTGTGACCTTTGACTTCATTTTTTACCTTTGATTTTGAGGCTACTATTGATTTAACTAATGGCGGATGATAAGTTCAGTTTCCGGACCATATCCCGGAAAGCATTTTCTGGATTGTTTTCATGTTGCACACACACATCCCCCAGGGGATGTAGATGTGCTTTTTTGGGGATGACGTTCTTTGAACTAATTTTTTACCTTCGATTTTGAGTCGATTATTGACTTTAATTAATGGCGCCTGGATAGATTCCGTTTCCGTACGATTTCTCGAATACCGTTAGCTGGATTGTTTCTATATAGCATACACACCTCCTTTTGGGGTGTAGATGTGCCTTTTGGGGGTTATAACCTTTTACCTAATTTTTCACCTTCGATTTCAAGGCAAGTATTGACTTTAATTGATGGTGGATGATAAGTTCAGTGTGGATTGTTTTTATATTTCATACACACATCCCAAAGTGGGTTGTGTAGATGTGCCTTCTTCGGGTTAAGACATTTGACCTAATTTTTTAGCTCCCGCCGTCACCGTAGGTGAGATAGAGGGAGCTATGGATTCTACCTCCGTTCTGTTTTTTACCTCTTCTTTTGCCTATAACCTTGCAAGAAAATAAGCTAGGATAATAATTTTTGGTATGTGGGTTACTTCCAGGTGGATAATAGACAGGTTAAAATATTTTTAATCGAAATTCAATATGCAAGGTAGCAGAGGAGAAAATGATGATGTTACGGCGTTGGGCCGTCTGTGAACATTTCGTTTCCGGAGCATATCTTTGAAAGTACTTGTCCGATTGTCTTCAAATTTTACACACAACACCTCTAGGGGGTCTAGTTGTGCCTTTTGGGGTATATGAACTTTACCTACTTTTGGTTCAGAACTATGACCTATTTAGACGTTTTGCACACACTTCGTTTCCGGAGCAGATCTCGAAAAGTACTGGACCGATTACAGTCATATTGCACATACATGTTCTCTAAAGTCCCTAGTTGTGCCTTTTCAGGTTTTTGGACTTTGACCTTAAAGTTGACCCAGCACTTTGACTTAGCTTATAACATCGGTAGATCCGACTGAAATATTTTGCGGAATATCATATAAACCGCTCAAGATAGCTACACCATTACTAATAAAACAAATTTTAAGGTTTCAGGAGAGGATGCATCTTGAAAAATTTCAAGTCGATAAAATTCAAAATGGCCGCCCATCGGCCATTATTCACCTCGACAGACCTGATATTGCGGAATATCATGAAAACCGCTCAAGATAGCTACACCATTACTATAAAACAAATTGTAAGCTTTCAGGAGAGGATGCATCTTGAAAAATTTCAAGTTGATAAAATTCAAAATGGCCGCCTATCAGCCATTATTTACCTCGACAGGCCTCATATTGCGAAATATCATGAAAACCGCTCAAGATAGCTACACCATTACTATAAAACAAATTGTAAGGTTTCAAGAGAGGATGCATTTTGAAAAATTTCAATTTGATCAAGTTCAAAATGGCCGCCTATTGGCCATTATTCACCTTGACAGGCCTGATATTGGGTAAACCATGCTAGATAGTTAAACCATTACTATAAAACAAAATGTGAGATTTCAGGAGAGGATGCATCTTGAAAAAATTCGACTTGAACAAATTCAAAATGGCCGCCTTTCGGCCATTATTCACTTTCACATGGCAGGTATTTGGTAAACCGTGCTAGATGGCTAGAACATTACTCTAAAACAAAATGTGACGTTTCCGGAGAGGATGCCTTTTAAAAACTTAAAAACAATTTGTAAGGTTTCAGGAGAGGATGCATCTTGAAAAATTTCAAGTCGATAAAATTCAAAATGGCCGCCCATCGGCCATTATTCACCTCGACAGGCCTGATATTGCGGAATATTATGAAAACCGCTGAAGATAGCTACACCATTACTATAAAACAAATTGTAAGGTTTCAGGAGAGGATGCATCTTGAAAAAAATTAAAATGGCCGCCTATCGGCCATTATTCACTTTCACATGGCCGTTATTTAAAAATAGTAATCCGTACTAGATTGCTAGACCATTACTATAAAACAAAATGTGAGATTTCAGGAGAGGATGCATCTAATTCTTAAAAAATTTCGACTTTATCAAATTCAAAATGGCTGCCTTTAGGCCATTATTCACTTTCACATGGCCGTTATTTGGTAAACTGTGCTAGATGGCTAGACCACTACTATAAAACAAAATGTGAAATTTCAAGAGAGGATGCATCTTGAATAATTTAGACTCGATCAAACTCAAAATAGCCGCCTGCCTATCGGCCATTATTTACTTTCACATGCCCAATATTTTGCAAACTGTGTTAGATGCTAGTCCATTACTATAAAACAAAATGTGAGGTTTCGGGGGACGATGCACCCTGACATTTTTTAACTAATCTCTATCGAATTCAAAATGACCGTAAATCAGCCATTATTTACCTCGATTGGCCTGATATCGGGTAAACCGTGCCAGATAGGTAGACCAATTACCGGGATACTGATTAGGATCATTAATTTCAATGGCGGTTTGCAATCTCTGACAGACTGTCTAGTTCTTATCTTCCTCTTAGACTGAGTCTCTTAGACCTAATTGTCTTGCGTCTTGATTTTTGACCTAGCCTAGGACTACATTAATAACCTTACACAAAATTGCTTAAATCAATTTCGAATTCGGAGCGGGAGCTCCTTGACTTATGTAGTCGTGTAACCTTTGACTTTGAGGCCATTGTTGACTTTAATTAATGGCGGGGGATATCAAGGGTTTTTTTAGTAGTGTCCAAGTAGTTTATATAATCATGGGGTCCGAGTAGGTATAGGGCCAGAGCTGGTTTATCATAGTGTCCGAGTTGGTAGTGTCCGAGTTGGTCTAGGGTCCGAGTTGGTATAGAGTCACAATTATTGGGCTGCCTTTAACGCCACTATGGTGACCAATACGAACAGTGTTTTTTTATATCTTGAGACATGGCGAATTGTTGCAGACCCTTTGCTAGCCGTGTGGAGAGGACGCGGGGGATTGATGTATTAGCTTTACCCGAACAATTCAACATGGCGGTGACCGAGAGCGATCTCGACCCCAAGGTCCGAAAAATGTCCATAACTTTTTAATGAATGTGCGACCTCTGAGCTGAGCATGCGGGCATATAACTGAAATGTTACTGATTTAAAAAAAATGTTTCCAACCTGATTATGCCCCGATATATTCAGATATGACAGTCCAAAGAAAGTCCCACGATTTTGTACGCGGTCATACTGTGGCTGGAACCTGTTTCAGCCACTGTGGCTAACCCTTTGCCACCCTACCAACTTCAAAACTTTCCTCAGGAAAAGGCAATAAAAAAGTGATGTTTGAGCTGCCCCTACTTTGCAATAATGCGAATTATCGGTAGCCACCCAATATAGCAATAGTAACAGAATGGTCACAGTATGATTTATTTCATTGCGCCATGTATGTAGTACACATCGTTTAACATACTGCATGATAAAATAGTATCGAATGCAATGTTTTAGTGAAGATTTGTGGCGTAATTGCAGTTCACGTGAACCACAACTAAGCGGTTGTTAACTCGTTTGCTTTAAGCACATACACACAGGCCTGTCGACGGGTTCAGGAGTGAAGTCGACGGGAAAATTTGCTGTTTTTCTCTAATATAGAGAATTTTTACAACAGTCACTTCTATGTAAACCAACAATCGTTGCACACTATAATAATTCTGTTCACATACACGTGGGGTGTAATTTTTCACGGCGGCCCTACATGTACATGTAGGCCCAGCAGTTCAAATTATGTTCATCTTTGAGGTTTGCGCCATGAATTTTGGAGGTAAGGCCAACAACGCTTGAGAAAACTCGAGCTAGTATATTTGAACGTTGATAACGTATACATTTTCAATCTGTATAGAGCATAATTGTTATCTATACTATTTATGTAGGTCAAATTACGAACTGATGCTGAACAAGCAATGAACTGTTGCTTTACTGATAACATGGTTGAGAGAAATAGCTGTATGACTAAGGCTTAGTCAGGGTACTCCACATCGAGATGATTGTCTATAGATCTATGCCCGTATTTTTTCTTGTTGTGGTAGTATACAGTCAGGGACTCCATGTACCATAATAAACCTATACATTCACATACCAATTTTAGATTCAATATTACCCCTGAAGATATAATGTCATAATGTTGGGAGCTAGATAAAAACACTCGCATCACCTGTAATGTATACAATATGATTAAAAAAAGTGTGTAGATTATCTTCCATATTAAAATGATATCTCCCGTTTTAATATGGAGACATTTCAAGCTGACTGATTATGATAGGCCCCACTATAGCTTCAGGTGTAATATTAAGTCAAAACATTTTACGCGAGGATATAGCTTTTAAAGTCGTTTGATGAAAACATTTATGGTAATTTTATATCGCTGCGTGTTAATTTACTAGAAAAAAACCTGTTTTGCTTTCATTTTGTTTTCAACAAACTTCCGTACGCGTGTATGTTTATTCTGTGGAGTTATTCTATGTAGTTGTAGGCTTACATATACACTATACATCTGTTAGCGGATCTGAATAGAAAAAATGCTAGCGTCGATCTAGTGTTGGGTCAGCGTCTTAATTTTGGGCCAAACATTGCTTCAACGTTACCTTCGTTTACTGTACGGTTGCAATGGCTGTGAGCCACAGCAGCTGCTATCTGCCAGCAAAAGCACATGTCAAAACGATGATACATGCATACAGTACACAACTCTTACCTGAGGGGCACCAATAACCAATCCCAGAGTGTGGTAACTCATACAGAATGACCTCATACACACTGGCGCACGTCACCTTTTCAGTTATACTTCAACCAGGAAAGCTCAGTTGGAATGTTTCTCTTCTGGAGTATCTGACATTTGAGCAAGTTATATGCTTGAAAAGTACGACAGGGACTACACTACTATAGAGTTTGTGCGCAAAACATATTGTTTGCAGACACTACTTCCATTGCAGACTGTTAGTGTACTGTATTAACTACTTGTGACATCACGTAGCATCACCACTGTTAGTACCAAAAGCGCAAAATACTGTTCTCTCTTGTCATGTTTTGTGGTTATTTTATATAACTTAGTAACAAACATTTGCCTATTAAGTTACAGACGGTTTCTCTACAGAGTAAATCTTCGGGATAAAATGACTTTGACTATATCACCAATGTACCAACATATATCTGATTCTGATGATGATTTAAACTGGACTGCTGAAAGATGTGGACACATTTATATGACCACAGCAGTAAATAAATGCCCTCAGGATTACGTTATCACTCATTTGCAGAATGTAAACAAAAGGTATGTGTTTCCGTGATAACTAATCGGGCCAGATGAATGGTAATATGGTCACAACTGGCATCGATGACATGCAACTCAATGTATGCGGTAAATATAATTTGTGTAGAGTATGCGTTATTTAGGTTTTTGTAACCTTTCGTTAAATATACGTAAACATACATGTATGTGATCATAATAATAACCAGGAATCGCATGTACTCTCCACCTGGCATTGGCAAACATGTACAGATGTAGTATTAAACCGTGTTTTCAGCTTTATCATGTTTATTGTCCCAAAACTTTCTCACGTTGTTCCCTCTGCTAATAAGTTTGTAATTCATATAAAGTATGTATAAGATAGACTAAAAATATTGATCCTTTGATAGATGATGTACACTGTAGATACTGCAGTTTGCAGCTTTTTGGGATGGCATCATTGTTGATATATTGATGTTCCAATGTAATCACTAAGATCATGCGATATTTAATGTTTTAAACGTGGTACTTTATTCGCATGTTAATCACCGTAGTTTATAATTGAGCCAACTCACTTTGCATAATAACGTGATTTGTGGCATGCCCATTTAGATATTTTGCTAAATATAAAATATAATCTGTGAATGTCGCTGAAATATTTATGTTTTGTATCCGAATTTCAGTGATGTCGCTCTAGGTAAAAGAATACATGACTACGTCTTTCCACCTATGACTGTATAACCTTCTCCTAAACATTGCTTTTTAAATTGACATCACTATTTATATCTGGAAGTGGTACTTCAATCCCCAAGCAGGGAACGCTGTGACATGACTGTAGCAAAAAACATAATAAATTTGTACATTTTTTAGAATAACACATTTGTCCCAATGAAATGTGAAATTTTAAAAATGCTTTTAACGTGTATCTTGCAGCTGAATTTAGCTTGATATTATGACTGTCTCAAGGCTTAAAAAAGAAGTATGCGGTACATAGAAAACACTTTTTATTTGTCATATATTTTCAGTGACAAAAAACTATGTCGAAACTAATATGTAATAAATATAATTATAATATCCCGTAAAATAAGCGTATTCTCCACATAAATCTATATACATGTGAAGAGCGCGCAGCGCGGGGCCCTGCGCGAAATCAACGTCGATACACTGGTCTCAACCTTAACTTGACGATGCCGCCATTAACGTGATCGCCTAGTCACATTGAGAAGGGAGAAACAATGCTTTTTCTCTGAAAACCCCACACGGAAAGAGCGGGGTTCGAACCCGGGACACATGCAAGACTGGCGAGGCAGTCAGGCGCTCTAGCCATTGCGCCACGTCCCCTTCTCTATATCTATAGGGCGATTCCACGAGGTGTTGTACGGGACAATTGTACAGGTTTTTCGAACGATTCCCTACTTCTTCAAAAGAAAATCTGAGATTAACTTTGGTATAGATAACTGTTGAGGGCTGAGTTACACAACAACAAAAACATCCAAAATGGGAACTGAATATTGTAGTAATAATTGAGAAAAGTATAATTATAGTGTTGTACGGGACATCAAAAAAGACACCAAAAATGAGGTTAGACTACATGTTTGAAAAGGTCTGTGAATTGATCACTACAATGTCTTTTAATTCCCCATTGAAATATCATAGGAGGGTTCTCAAAGCTGACTAGTGACCCCCTTTTATTAGATCCAGTTATAAATTTCAGATAAGCCAAATAATATGGGGTGTTGTACGGGACAAATGAAAATGTGTTGTACGGGACACATTTGTCCTTACCCCTAACCATGCTACTAATCCAATGAAAACTTTCTTCTGATAAAAATTACTGGTAGCATAAGCAGGGGCAGACACCCTAATGTTTTAAGGTTGGGCACAAGCCATGGTAGAGGGTAGCAAGCCATGGAAGAAGGTGGCACAAGCCATGAGGGGTGAGGGAGGGGGCAGAATCTGAGGATACTTCCCGAGAAAATTTTACAGATGAATTAGACTCAAAATACTAATAGAGGTAGGCTGTAAAATCCATGTTCTTATTTTAAAGCCCTTGCGCTCCTGGTCATTTTACGACCAGTTTTTAGGAAAATCCGTCAAAAATTGAGTAGGTGCCGCCTAGTTTAGTGTTTTTGTCAACTTTGGCGATAGGAGCCGAGAAAATAGCTGAAATTCACAGATAGATTAAGGCGAACAATTATATAACCTGTATCTGCTGTTCTGGTGGACCAATTGTCATCAAATTTGGTCCACTTGTTAAAAATATCATCCCACACAAGACAATTACGTACACATTTGGGGTCAACATAGTTAATTTGAGGTCATTCAGGGTCATTTTGGGGTCATTTGAGCTCATTTTGGGGTCACAAACTCAAAATATCTGTTTCCGCAATAAAGTTTGCCGTATCAGTGAACAGATTTCTCCTTTTTCATTTCTTTGATCGACATCATCAAAATGATCATGCTTTACCATAGCTATTGCACATTTTAAGACCAATTTGAAAGGAACTGATCCAATTAGATTGAGGTGGTGACACCTGTTATAGTGTTTTAGCCGAATTTATATAAAAGTTGAGAAAATGGCTGAAAATGCAGTGATACAATTACATACAGATCCTTCTGACGATCCGGCATGCCCATGCAGATGCCGATTCAGTCTCAAAAAATCTCCGAATTGGTGGAATGATCGCAGCGACTTTTTACCTCAGAGCACATTTCCTTCCAGGGGCGTAGCTAGCCTTACGCAAAGACACAAATGAGTCCACATGGATTTGTGAAATAAAAAAATTGCGGGGGGTTGGGAGAGGTTTGGACACTCCAGCTGCTTCTTAAGGCTCACTTCGCTCTCCTAAACTCTTATTAATCCACCATTGTGCTTCCACATTATTTTACTCCTTAAGCTATGCCCTAGCCCTCCACCAAGGGTTACAATGAAGAGGAGAGAAAGCGGCGGCAGATTGTGCGGGCGGAAGTGACATACAGAAGACACACACAATGACCCAAATGTCGTCCCAGGTGCTTAGATTGAACCGAATCGAAACAGCCGATATTATACCCGATCTGGTGTGACATCTAAAAGACCTCTGACTTTACATTTCTACCCAAAACCTCAGATTTGTATTTTGTGTGATGGTGTTTTTAACATTAAATGGACCAAATACATGTATGAAGAAAATTGGTCAACCAAAACGGCACATATACATGCAGATTACAAAATTTTGTGACTGCTCGTACGTGTATTTTAAACTGCATTTCAGCCGTTTTCTCAACTTTTTGACAAATTCGGCTAAATCCCTAAAACAGGTGACAACAACTCAATTTAAAATGGATTGGTTCATTGGATTGATTGAGGATTGATGAAGCATGGTGATATCAATCAAAGAAACGAAAAAGGAGAAATTGGTTCAGTGATATGTCCAACTTTATTGAAAAAACAGGTATTTAGAGTTTCTGACCCCAAAATGACCTCAAATGACCCCAGCATGACCTAGTATTAACCATGTTTACCGCAAATGTGCATTTGTTTTGTGTGGGATGATATTTTTAATAAGTGGACCAAATATGAAGACAATTGGTCTAGCAGAACAGCAGATATATACAGGTATTGTTATTGCTTGCCGGAATCGCTAGGTGAATTTCAGCTATTTTCTTAGCTCCTATCGCCAAAAAACATTAAAATAGGCGGCCCCTTCTAAATTAAAAGTGTATAGGTACCTTTCAAAATGGTCTTAAAATACTCAGTGGGTATGATATGGCAAACTTTATTGCGGAAACAGATATTTTGAGTTTCTGACCCCAAAATGACCCTAGAATGACCTCAATTTCACCCTGTTGACCCCAAATGTGTACTTGTCTTGTGTGGGATGATATTTTTAACAAGTGGACCAAATATGAAGACAATTGGTCTACCAGAACGGCAGATATACAAGTATTGTAATTGCTTGCGAGACTTGACGTAATACGGTAATAGCAAAGATTTTATGTTGATAGTTTTCAATATTTTTGGAATTACAAATCATTTTGATGATAGATGAAGCACAAGGCATGATAATGACCACTATTTACAGTTATTATAAATGTTTTGACCTGTATTACAGTGAGGATATCTGTAATTTCTTAAAATTATTAAATATATAAAAAAAAAACTAAGGAAAATACAATAAATTTGTAAGGATGTTGTACGGGACAAAGGTGTTGTACGGGACATTAGTGTTGTACGGGACAAGTGAATAATTACTTTTATATTGAGAGCAATATGAAATATTACTGAAAAGAATGGCTAATAATATTGCTAAAGACTAAACAAAAGTAAACATTCATAATCTTTATTGTGCAGCACTCTTAGAGAATGGTAGGGAAAAAAGTAATGAATTTTGGTGTTGTACGGGACCCCCGAGATGGCTAATTTTTAACAGGCTCCATAAGAATATATAAAACTGTCAAGTTCATTTTAAGAGTAACACTGTAAAAGACTTACAAGAAACTATGTGTTCTGTGTATAAAATATCAGCTGCAATGATACTAATGGAAAACAGCATGCATAGCAAGTTATACCGAGTGGGGGCCAATTATTTTCTAAACCTGAGACCCTAAGCTATAAGAAGGCGAATATCATACAAAAAAGACTAACTGATGAGAAAACTAATTTTTTTAAGAAGGACTATAATATTTTACATAAGAAAATGTGATAATAAGCCAGATTTGTTGATTTTTTTTTTTTTTACTGATGCTGTTTTACAATTTCCGCAAGATATTAATAATTATTCGTGTTATATACATGTATATTAGTGCGTTCTGGATTATATTTTAACTGATCAGGGAGACAGCACAGTGCGCATGAGCAGTGCGCGTGAGCAGCAACATTACCGAAACTGGCCAACCCTGGTTGCTCCGCGCAACAACAGTGCCAGGCATTGGTGTTGGCTGTGGTAGGGCCTTAGACTAGAGTGTTTGACATTTAATAGGGACAGAATGGAGTTGTCCTTACCTATTGCAGGTTTCTCTGGGGACTATGCGCCGCGGAGTTTTAGCAATAAATTGCACAGCCAAACCCAAGTCTTCGGCCGTCTGGGCATGTCTGGGGGTAGATCCCCTAGACATGCCCAGAACCCAGGCAATATTGCCAGGCCCGTATATCGTTTCCTCCATTTGACAGCAGTGCTAATAATCTCTTATTAATGGTTACTGGTGTGGTCAATATATATATGGCCTTCAAGTAATGGACCAATACCCAATAGTTTTGACATTATGTTACACCTTGGGATGAATTGGCCTGGAGTTTCCTGGATGGATGGACAGGTTATTACCATGCGGACTATCCGATCCCAGGATAGGAGGCTGAGCAAAATTTCAAAGCATTTCATCATTAAATTGCACTGCAAGATCGCCATGTCTGGGCGTGTCTTAGGGTAAATTATATAGCCTTGATCGGTTGAGTGAACGAAAACACTCTCAATATCCCAATCACCCCCCCCCCCCCCATTCACGTAATCATCGGAATTTATCATTCATTTTTCATCTACAGCTTGGCTGAGCTTACACTTTTATTCAGGGAGGGTAACTGGGATCTGTTCCGTCTGTTGCATGCTATATTGCATGGTACGGAAGCACTAGTCTATAACAATCATTCATGGGCAGCTGCAGCCTGGCCATAATCTTCGGGCGGATTGCAGCGCCGTACCCTGTCTCCTCCATTCAAAAGCGGTGCCAATGCATCTGCCGTGTAGTATCAGCACAGGCACTGCCAGTGCAGTGTCACTACAGTGCTGCAAGCACTGACCAATGTTGGCCGTGGTAGCCTTGAAACAACTGGCAATAGAGCGTTTGGCATTATGTTTCTGACTCACACGTGGGATGAATGGAGTTACTCTTAGCTTAGTTATTCTTGGGACTATACTACCAGAGGATAGTGGAGCCACTTTTGAACAAAAAGAGTCTCTGGATGTCTGGGCATGCCCAGAACCCCGTATTGGGCAAGTAAATAAAACACTCAACAACCCACCATGCCATATCACCCCACCCCTACGTCATCATTTGTAAATCATTTATCTCATCAATGGACTGCATAGTTTATTTCGTAAATTACAATGTCACTTAAATTACCATTAGTGCCGAAAAGTGACGTAAAGCAATATTTTGCTACTACTACTACTACTACTGAACGTATTAGAGTCTGATGAAAAAGTGACTTTAAAAAATAATTTCATTTAAATACATACTTTGTGTTAATTAAAATTAATTTGATCAAATTATTGTTTACAGTGAAGGGGATTCGGGGGATTCACCAGTCACCACACAGAAGGTATTTTACGATGAGAGGGAGAGTGGTGATGGACACGAGCAACCATTACAGAGTAATGGTGAACCAGACATTCCAGGGCATAACGGTAAGAACATTAGACCCTGATTAGCAGCCTCACCCGTTGCTGCTATAGTGTATCCCCAGTGCTATTTAGTGCGTGTATATACTCATTACCAATGTAGTCAATGAACATTAGACATATAATTAGCATTTGCTAAATCTTGATTTTATAACTATCACCCGATATTTTAGGTGCAAGGTGAACATTTTTTTTTATGTTGTACGTGTACTTTTCATATTAACATCTCTACCCTTGTACTGTGTGCTATACTATAATATTATATGTATATTAACATGATTAATTTACCTAATCGTTTTTCCCAGGGTTCTTGTCAGAATTTTGCTTTTTAGAATGGAGTCTTTAATTTGATCATATATGCATATATAGTATATTTTAGAAATTTCAATTAACCTGAAATATGCGCAATATGTTTGAAACTCACACTAAAATACTTTTGAAACTGTCAATAAAAAAGCCTCTCGTCTATGTTAATAGAGCTGAAATAACGTCAATCATTAATTTTGTTGCAGTTTCTCTTTCCTGTTTACATATTTTGAAAAACGATAATAAAGCTAATTCGCTTACTTTATTTATTATGTGTATTTCGTTCCGACAGAATTTTATACTACTAATTCTACTGGAAAGTATAATAGCTCTGGAAATTGTTAGTATTGGAAACATATTTCCAAATATGCACAAATAGAATAAAAAAATGAACGTAGAAATTGTTTTTAAAATTAAAGTAAACACTTTACCTGCTAGTTACGCATATATGCGTCATCTGCCAACTGCAATGGTTTGAATAGAATTAATTCAATGGAAAAAGTCACTATCCATTATTATATGGGTGTCTAGTGGTTCAATTTGATATATTACACTATATAAAAGTGTGTAATTTACATTCAATGTGACGTGGGTATTGCGATTGCAATTCACAGCTCACAGTGGATGAAATATAATAAGATTTTCTTTTAGGCAAACCTTGGGTTAAACGGTGGTTTACCAAAGCTATCACACGATTTGTGTGTGTTACAACATCAACTATATCATTTTCTATTGTAACATTTATAGCAATTGTGCAATGCATATTTTATCATTGACACTCATGAGATGTTGTTTCTGCTTGAAACTAACAAAACTGCTTTCAAACTAACTGTATCACGTTTACTGTCAGTGTGTACTGATGAAATATAGTTTGTTCCTTATCAATGAACAAAAGTGTGAAATTAGCCTGTAACCTACTAATTTTGTTCAGTGCTATTTTGCCGCTGTTGTATTCAGAGAATTTTGTATTGTTGCCACATACATAAGACTATGGTAGTATCGCCCAGAACCCCTTATCGGGCGAGTGAAGGAAAACGCTCTCAATAACCCACCATGCCCTATCACCCCACCTTCACAGCATCATCTGTACATCATTCATCTCATCAATTGACTACAACGTTTTTATTGTATTACAATGTCACTTAAACTGTTAAAAAAAATTGTGCCGAAAAGTGACGTAAAGCAATGATTTACTACTACTATGGTAGTATCAATGAAACTAGGTTACATGTATATCATAGAAGTTTATTGACATTTCCATGGTAATTTAGAGTAAATATGTTGAAAACTGATAAATCATAAACACATCATGCAGAAGAACAGTGGAGTGAGTCACCATGAAAGTCTTACCACTGCTAACAGCATGAGCAGCAGGGCCGTTGGTGTTGTTGCGATGACACACTTGAACTAAACCCATTGGTTTTCGTTTGCTAAAACTATTCTTTTTCAATCTATTTTTATCTAAAAAGTGGGGTTTTTCTAGTCAAATAGAAGGTGCCGTCCATATATAATTTATATATTTCTTGCAATGAGAATGGCAAACTGTTGCATAATACTGCGCTCATCACCCGCACACTGTCTGGAACCAAAACACCCTTTAGGTCCAGAGTATTTTTTCTGACAATTATTTCATCTTCTTTTTGTTTATATGCCGTCATGGTATAATTTTAATTATTAAATTCCAAAAGAAAATATATCATAATATATCATTATCTCCTTAGTATAATCTGGGTATGGTTATTGACTTGTCAAATTCAAATCCAAATTTATTTTGCTTTTTTTATATAAATTAAGGTTATGAAATTCATGTCTACACATAGAAAAAACTGTAGACGTTCCTTCTTTGGACTATTTATTTCTAACAGAAAATAATGTATATGAATTTAAAGGAATATTTTTTGTCATTTTCTAAATAATATTTGAAATAAATATTACTGTATTCATTGATGTTTCTCCATTTAGTTTATTATTTATTGTTTGTACTTCCCCCAAGCAAATTAGCAATGAGACATTTTTTTCATTGTCTTTCATCTTTTGCACTTTCTATCTGCATATGTGTGCCTTCTACATGTATTATAGTACTGGTTCTCCTGTGTTCTGATTTACTGGTGATTATAGCATTGTGGTGCATGCCTGTTTCGTTACAGAAGACGATGGGGAGCAGATGGTTAACCAGATTTGGGATCAATATTTTGACTACAGCACTTACCACCGAGCTCGAATGGAGCCAGGTAGCCCCCAAATGAAAGTTTGTCACCATCATTGTGACACGCACGCAAATTGAACATAGCCCGGTCAAGCAAGCTTTTTATTGTGTACCCATTAAACGTATTGCGAATAAACTGAACTGTACGGAGCCCCAAGTGAAACATGTGAGAAGTAAAATGAAATCGTGCTAACGGTTTACAAACAGTGCTCAGAGGGTTACAATCAGTATGCATGGTTTAATATCTGCACAGGTTGCAATCCGTTCTCACTATTTACAATCAGGTTACAATCAGTGCTTATGGTTTACCCTCAATGCATGGTTTAAAATCATTTCACCTGTGTACAATCCATTCTCACATTTTACAGCCAGTACTCATACATACGTTTTAAAATGACAAACATTCACATAGTGTGGCAAGCTGTGTGGGCCAAACAATATATCCCAGACTTTGATCGTGACGTTGCTATAACAGGGTCAGTATGGTGGCCCATGGCTTACCACGTGCTCCACTTTCAAGGTGACGGTATAGTACACTTTGACAGTCTGTCAGTCCAGTAAGCGACGATCAACCAGCTTCCTTGAGACATATCCCCACATCTTTCCACGTGCCTCAGACATAATGGCTCAGGCGCGCTTATAATGACAATCGTTTAAGATGATTGAAAAACAATGTATTTAATTATTTATATACCGGGGTTCATATATTTGATTTTTTTAGCGTTTGATACATGGGATAGAGACGATAGGATAATCTTGAGTCTGTGTTTCACATCATGATTTGTAGTATACATTTAACCAAGGCGAAAACTAGCTGACAGTAAACTATGTGTCAAAAGATCACGATCAAATTTGGACATGGTGGTGCTCTAGCTCCCGCCGTCACCGTAGGTGAGAC
Organism: Flabesymbios commensalis; assembly: GCA_964017125.1. Classification (NCBI taxonomy): domain Eukaryota; kingdom Metazoa; phylum Annelida; class Polychaeta; order Terebellida; family Flabelligeridae; genus Flabesymbios; species Flabesymbios commensalis. The sequence continues at coordinate 57,494,435 of OZ024903.1, forward strand.
GGAGGGAGCTATGGATTCTACCTCCGTTTTTTTTGGCCTCTTCTTTTGCCTATAACTTTGTAAGAAAATAAGCTAGGATAACAATTTTTGGTATGTGGGTTACTTCCAGGTGGCTAATGGACAGGTTAAAATATTTTTAATTCAATACGAAAGGTCGCAGAGGAGAAAATGATGATGTTACGGCGTTGGGCCGTTGGGCCGTCCGTAAACAATTCGTTTCCAGAGCATATCTCTGAAAGTACTTGTCCGATTGTCTTCAAATTTTACACACAACACCCCACGGGGGTCTAGTTGTGCCTTCTGGGGTATTTGAACTTTGACCTACTTCTGGTTCAGAACTATGACCTATTTAGACGTTTTGACGCGCACTTCGTTTCCGGAGCAGATCTCGAAAAGTACTGGGCCGATGACAGTCATATTGCACATACATGTTCTCTAAGGTCTCTAGTTGTGCCTTTTCAGGTTTTTGGACCTTGACCTGGAAGTTGACCCAGCACTTTGACCTAATTTATAACATCGGTAAATCCGACTGAAAGATTTTGCGGAATATCATGAAAACCGCTCAAGATAGCTACACCATTACTATAAAACAAATTGTGAGGTTCCAGGAGAGGATGCATCTTGAAAAAATTCAAGTTGATAAAATTAAAAATGGCCGCCTATCGGCCATTATTCACCTTGACAGGCCTGATATTGCGGAATATCATGAACACCGCTCAAGATAGCTACACCATTAATATGAAATAAATTGTAAGGTTTCAGGAGAGGATGCATCTTGAAAAATTTCAAGTTGATAAAATTCAAAATGGCCGCCTATCGGCCAATATTCACCTCGACAGGCCTGATATTGTGGAATATCATGAAAACCGCTCAAGATATCTACACCATTACTATAAAACAAATTGTAAGGTTTCAGGAGAGGATGCATTTTGAAAAAAATCAATTTGTCCAAGTTCAAAATGGCCGCCAATCGGCCATTATTCACTTTCACATGGCCGTTATTTGGTAAACCGTGCTAGATGGCTAGACCATTACTATAAAACAAAATGTGTGATTTCAGGAGAGGATGCATCTTGAAAAAGTTTGACTTGATCAAATTTAAAATGGCCGCCTTTTCGGCTATTATTCATTTTCACATGGCTGATTTTGGTAAACCGTGCTAGATGGCTAGACCATTACCTGATTACTATAAAACAAAGTGTGAGTTTTCGGGGGAGGATGCACCCTGAAAATTTTTAACTTACGAATTCAAAATGGCTGACAATCAGCATTATTTACCTCGATAGGCCTGATATCAGGTAAACCGTGCTAGATAGCTAGACCATTACTATAAAACAAAATGTGACGTTTCGAGAGAGGATGCCTTTCAAAAACTTTCGACTCAATCAAATTCAAAATGACCGCCTATCGCCACTATTTACTTTCACATTGCTGATATTTGGTAAACCGTGTTAGATAGCTGGACTATTACTATAAAACAAAATGTGAGATTACAAGAGAGGATGCATCTTGAAAAAAAATGACTAGATCAAATTCAAAATGGCCGCCTATCGGCCATTATTCACTTTCACATAGCCGGTTTTTGGTAAACCGTGCTAGATGGCTGGACCATTACTATAGAATGAAATGTGAGATTTCAGCTAAGGATGCATCTTGGAATATTTCGACTTGATCAAATTCAAAATGGCCGCCTTTAGGCCATTATTCACTTTCACATGGCCGATATTTGGTAAACCGTGCTAGATAGCTAGACGATTACTATAGAATGAAATGTGAGATTTCAGCTGAGGATGCATCTTGAAAAATTCTGACTTGATCAAATTTAAAATGGCCCCCTATCAACCATTATTTACTTTCACATGCACAATATTTTGCAAACTGTTAGATGTTAGTCCATTACTATAAAACAAAATTTGAGGTTTCGGGGGAGGATGCACCCTAAGTTTTTGACTAATTTATATCGAATTCAAAATGACCGTAAATCAGCTATTAGTTACCTCGATTGGCCTGATATCGGGTAAACCGTGCCAGATAGGTAGACCATTACTGGGATACTGATTAGGATCATTAATTTCAATGGAGGTTTGCAATTTCTGACAGACTGTCTAGTTCTTATCTTACTCTTAGACTGGGCTTCTTAGACCTAGTTGTCTTGCGTCTTGTTGACCTAGCCTAGGACTACATTAAAAACCCTACACAAAATTGCTTAAATCAAATTCTAATTCGTCGCGGGAGCTCCTGGACTTATGTAGTCTTGTTCTGATAGTATCGATAGGAGGGTCGTTATTAAGTTATGCCCTAATTAAGACCTAATTAGGACCATTCACAAAAAGTGTTTCTCCTCCCTCAATTCTTATCCGATTGAAAAAAAATTGTCGCTTTAACCTTAAGGAACTCATGCCTGTGCATAGAACTTTCTTGCGGATTTCAGAAATTTTAATTCGTATTCAACTTATGACCTAATTAAGACCTAATTAGGACCGTATGCTCACATTTCACAATAAATGCTTCTCCCTCAGTAATTAACGTTTGACCAAATTGAGACCTAATTAGCACTACAAATCTACAAGACAGGTCGGCGTGGTGGACAGAATCCACGAGAGGATGAGCTAAAGCTACGGCCCCACCAAACGCTGCGCCGCGCTGTGCTGCGCCGAAAAATGCGTCGCCGTGAATAAATAACCTTTTCCCAGCTTTCATTTCGCGTCGCAGCGCGGTGCAGCTTGCTGTGTAGCCCATACAATGATAAACAGTACAGTTTATCTTTTTTTGAGGCGCGCGTCATTGATACTCTTGTTTTATTTGTAAGTAAGTAATTGGATTAGTAGTAGTAGTAGACCTGAGGATATCTATCTGGGATGCTTTTATTGTTTTCGTGCCGCAATCACTTCTGTATCTGGAAAATACACGTAGTAGGCTATACGTGGCAGTACGCACTATTGTGCCACCGTGTCACACGAAGGGGGTTCGTATGTGCATCGCCCCTTATGATATTCACGGCTAGTTCATAATAAATAACCTAAAAATAATCAGTCCCTTAAGTACGGTGAATGGGCTGGATCGTCTTTATTCACTGAAGACATCAACATAAATTGGTCTCGTTTTTATGTCTGTCATTAAAGTGGTCCGTCACGATAAAAAATAGTAGTGTTAATGATCAGCGAATCGAGATGGACGAACGCCTTTATTTGACATGATACGTCTACGCTTTGTGAAGCTGTTCCCCGTCACCTTCAGCAGGGATTGTCAGCCAATCAGAAAGGGGTTGCAAACTGTGATCACGAATTAACCGTGAGCACAGATTATAAACCATGAGTACGAGTTATACAACATTGAACACATATTATAAGCCGTGTGCGCAGATCATGAACCATGAGCACATTTTGTAAATCGTGACTACAGATTACAAACCGTGAGCACAGATTGTAAACCCAAACTGTAAGCACGGATTATAAACTGTGAGCTTGGAGTATAAACTGTGAGTACAATTTGTAAACTGTGAGGACAGATTGTAAACCTGAGCACGGTTTTATTTTATTTTCTTATACACATGTGTAGAAAACTTTTTTTTCAATTTTGACAGAAAATACTGTTTGCGATATTAAATTTGTTTCCATTGTTTTGCAGATATTTCCTACTGGGTGGTGGGCATTCTACAATATGATGAAATTAAATTTAATAACTAGAAGTAATAGCAGTATAAAGAATGTGTTTTTAAAACAATCTATATTTTTCAAATGCCCTTATAGCGCATTTTTGGCATACCTTTTGGCATTTCCAATATACAGAAAATAATTGCGTTTATACTACTTTAGGGCAGGGTATATTTCTTTAAGCTTGCTTGTGAACTGGTAGACTGCTATTTCAACAGTGTCCCAGTGCCAAAATAGTTGTTTTAAGTCACAAATTTATTTATTCATTTTATATTCACTTATTTGGTTGTCTTTGCCGTGCAGTATTTGTATACTGCTTTCCTTGTGCTGTCTATTTGTATTTTGTTGAATTAATGTATGCATGGAGTGACAATGTTCTGATATATGTTGAAGACATTTCTGTTTTTTTTTATCTCGCTGTTTAATTTGAGATCTAAACCTTTGAAAAAAATATGTAGCGAACCTAGGTGAGAAACTCGTTTTTAAATTGAAACAATTATGAATATTGTTACGCTGAGGGAGTAGGGTGCCAATTATTCTTGACTCCCTTGCCATTTAACAATATATATACATGTATTTACGGAAGCTAAGTTGCAGAAAACAAACAGGTTATCTAAAATGCACTGTGTCTTCAAACTAGAACTGATATTAAGGTTGAACAATTCGGGGAAAATGCTACACAATAATATGTTGGTGTAGCAGTTTTTTGGCATGGAAAATAGTACCTTGGCACACGCACGGCTGCACAATTGTTACACAATTTTTATGGAACAAATCATTCCTTGCGTGTTGCTTAGTCAAAACTTCTTCGCACCAAAACTCTCAAAAACGCCTTGAGTGAGACGACGAGACGTGGTGTAGTGGTTAAATCTGCCTGCCTGATGGTCACGTTTCTAAGAAACAATTTTTCGCGCAATTGTAAACATGGTAAAGATGTTTTTTTTTATTTGAAATCAGACAATTATACACGTGATACTAAGACATATTTAATACATAAGTTATATTATAATTATATTTGTGCCATAGATATATACAATATGCATAAAATTATACTGAAATGATAATTAACACTGAAAGGTTAGGCTGTGAAATAAATAAACAGATGGTCGGAGGAATAAATGAGATTATACAAAAGATCGGATGGTGGTCATATTGATATTTAGGCAAATGAATGACCTAAATAACGAGTTAAAGAACTGACTAAAGTGAAAATTGAACTGAACAAATAAAAAAGAACGTCACTGTACTGTATCTAGTTCTGACGGTCAAAGAAACCGGCACAGCATCGGGACGGCAACTCAATGTCAGCTTATCAACGTCAAACGACAAAAGACCGATGGTAATCCTGGCTAGTGTAAGATAAATAAACTATAAATAAATGTAATATAGTCCCGAACTTCTCATCAAGGAATATCTGGATATTCTTTCTGACATGTCGCCATTTCATGCTGCATTTTTTGTGCATATGCATTACATACCTAACTTTTTTATCAATTGATGGCCACGCATTCATCAGAAAATTTGCTATATTCGTATACCTGGTAAATTTCTAAATTTGACGATATTGGAACATGTCTTTCAACAATTATTGCGATACCAAGCCCTTAACTCATCCTCAATTAACTCTTCTTGTTTTTGTATGTGCACAGCCTGTCTTATGATATTGCTTAGTAAACTGTCACTGTGTATGTTGAGGCCTCATTCACCAGCAACGCTCATTTGCTAGCGCCGCGTGCGCACACATGACGTAACGATTTATACAGACAGTGCTCTTTCATTAGCACCGCGTGCGTTTTATATGCTATGACGCATGAGGTATTATACACAGCCCTGTCGCGTTTTTACACTCTAGTTGTGGTAGCCAGATTATAGAGCGCCTCTTTTCGTCACCTAGTGACTGAGGTTCAGTTGAACTTCACATTGCAAGATAGATTAGGAGCAGAGGAGTAGGTGAGACGGAGGGAGCTATGGATTCTACCTCATTTTTTTTGGCCTCTTCTTTTGCCTATAACTTTGTAAGAAAATAAGCTAGGATAACAATTTTTTGTATGTGGGTTACTTCCAGGTGGCTAATGGACAGGTTAAAATATTTTTAATCTGAATTCAATACGCAAGGTCACAGAGGAGAAAATGATGATGTTACGGCGTTGGGCCGTCCGTAAACAATTCGTTTCCGGAGCATATCTCTGAAAGTACTTGTCCGATTGTCTTCAAATTTTACACACAACACCCCTAGGGGGTCTAGTTGTGCCTTTTGGGGTATTTGAACTTTGACCTACTTCTGGTTCAGAACTATGACCTATTTAGACGTTTTGACGCGCACTTCGTTTCCGGAGCAGATCTCGAAAAGTACTGGGCCGATGACAGTCATATTGCACATACATGTCCTCTAAGGTCCCTAGTTGTGCCTTTTCAGGTTTTTGGACCTTGACCTGGAAGTTGACCCAGCACTTTGACCTAATTTATAACATCGGTAAATCCGACTGAAAGATTTTGCGGAATATCATGAAAACCGCTCAAGATAGCTACACCACTACTATAAAACAAATTGTGAGGTTTCAGGAGAGGATGCATCTTGAAAAATTTCAAGTCGATAAAATTTAAAATGGCCGCCTATCAGCCATTATTCACCTCGACAGGCCTGATATTGCGGAATATCATGAAAACCGCTCAAGATAGCTACACCATTAATATCAAATAAATTGTAAGGTTTCAGGAGAGGATGCATCTTGAAAAATTTCAGGTTGATAAAATTCAAAATGGCCGCCTATCGGCCATTATTCACCTCGACAGGCCTGATATTGTGGATATCATGAAAACCGCTCAAGATATCTACACCATTACTATAAAACAAATTCTAAGGTTTCAGGAGAGGATGCATTTTGAAAAAAATGAACTGGTCCAAGTTTAAAATGGCCGCCAATCGGCCATTATTCACTTTCACATGGCCGTTATTTGGTAAACCGTGCTAGATGGCTAGACCATTACTATAAAACAAAATGTCTGATTTCAGGAGAGGATGCATCTTTAAAAAATTCGACTCGATAAAATTCAAAATGGCCGCTTATCGGCCATTATTCACTTTCACATGGCCGTTATTTTGTCAACTGTGCTAGATGGCTAGACCATTACTGTAAAACGAAATGTGAGATTTCAGATGAGGATGCATCTTGAAAAAATTTGACTTGATCAAATTTAAAATGGCCGCCTTTTCGGCCATTATTCATTTTCACATGGCTGATATTTGGTAAACCGTGCTACATGGCTAGACCATTACCTGATTACTATAAAACAAAGTGTGAGTTTTCGGGGGAGGATGCACCCTGAAAATTTTTAACTTACGAATTCAAAATGGCGACAATCAGCATTATTTACCTCGATAGGCCTGATATCAGGTAAACCGTGCTAGATAGCTAGACCATTACTATAAAACAAAATGTGACGTTTCGAGAGAGGATGCCTTTTAAAAACTTTCGACTCAATCGAATTCAAAATGGCCGCCTATCAGCCACTATTTACTTCCACATTGCTGATATTTGGTAAACCGTGTTAGATAGCTGGACCATTACTATAAAACAAAATGTGAGATAACAAGAGAGGATGCATCTTGAAAAAAATTGACTCGATCAAATTCAAAATGGCCTCCTATCGGCCATTATTCACTTTCACATGGGCGATATTTGGTAAACCATGCTAGATGGCTAGACCATTACTATAGAATGAAATGTGAGATTTCAGATGAGGATGCATCTTGGAAAATTTTGACTTGATCAAATTCAAAATGGCCGTCTTAAGGCCATTATTCACTTTCACATGGCCGATATTTGGTAAACCGTGCTAGATAGCTAGACGATTACTATAGAATGAAATGTGAGATTTCAGCTGAGGATGCATCTTGAAAAATTCTGACTCGATCAAATTCAAAATGGCCCCCTATCGGCCATTATTTACTTTCACATGCCCAATATTTTGCAAACTGTGTTAGATGTTAGTCCATTACTATAAAACAAAATTTGAGGTTTCGGGGGAGGATGCACCCTAAGTTTTTAACTAATTTATATCGAATTCAAAATGACCGTAAATCAGCTATTAGTTAACTCGATTGGCCTGATATCGGGTAAACCGTGCCAGATATGTAGACCATTACTGGGATACTGATTAGGATCATTAATTTCAATGGAGGTTTGCAATCTCTGACAGACTGTCTAGTTCTTATCTTACTCTTAGACTGGGCTTCTTAGACCTAGTTGTCTTGCGTCTTGATTTTTGACCTAGCCTAGGACTACATTAATAACCCTACACAAAATTGCTTAAATCAAATTCTAATTCGTCGCGGGAGCTCCTGGACTTATGTAGTCTTGTTTGTTATTCATACCAACTTGTCATTTAAAAATATGTCTGCAAACTTTGATTATCATTTTTACAATAAAAATGTCAAAAAATGCTTTTTGCTCATTTATGGTCATATTTAGTCTTGGCATATGTAGTCTTGTTTTATTTGCAAAGTTACACTTTATTAAAACTCACAAGACGGCACTGTTGAGATAATAATCTTAACCGGGAAGGGTGAGGTGAGGGATATGTCCTTGTCAGCTGCCTAGTGTACATGGCTGGTTACCTCCATTGATAGGTAATACTCGACCCCCTTCTCGGTCCTAAATTAAATAATTTTTCAAACTTTTATTACATTCAGTCTCGGTTCTGAATGGAACACTTTTATATCTACTTTTTTATTTCACTAAACGGTCTGACAAATGCACACAAAGAACAGTTCCAACTCAAACTAATAATACAACCCTCGATAGCGCAACTCTGAAACCCAATCAAGAACACTTAAGCTCAAACAAAGTGTGCATTCATGATTGTACTCCAGTTTATTATAGTTTTTTTTGTTGATCTGTCTATTCTCATTCTTGCAATCATGAAAGTTTGATGCAACTGTAAATTACAACTACCGGTAACTAAGCTTGAGAAAAATAACTGGACAAAAAACTGGACAAAAAGCCTGGTTGAAGTTTCCTTAAAGCAGTAGGTGAATAACGGTCACGGGTGCCCATTTGATCCAGGGTTCATCTCATCTCAGAACCTGGTTTCTCAATATTAGTCTCTGATAAATGTATAAGACAGCTGGTGTCCTCGTGTGATTATCATGACGAAGTAAGGTAAAGTTGATTTAGCATTTGATCTATTTCAACAAACCATTCTGTTCGATGTAGGGATTGAAAATTCAACTGGTTCGTTCTCTGTTTGTATATCTAGTCAGGCCCATATTTTCTTCATGGTTATCCTTTTTATATACCCATATCTGTAAAGTTAACAAACAGCTTAGACGTCTTGCCATAGATACAATCAAGAAAATGAAATGTAGGGCAGACACACAGTAGGGCCTTACGCATCTCAGTAAAATTAAATTCTGCAAGAGGTTTTTTTTGTATGATCGTCTTCATAGCATGGTGTGTGAATCTGTATGTACTTTTCGGATATGAATTTGTATGTTTATTGGCTTTTTTCTATTCTGAAATGTATGTGTACTAACTAACATTGGTGGTTTTCTTCAATCTGACAGGTTTAACGCTAGTACAGCACCTGGCGTATAGAGAAAGGCATCATATGGGGAGATAGCGGTGCTAAATATGTATTATCTATACACTTTACTAACCACGTTTTAACATCATATTTTTGCATTTCTAACTTAAACTTCACCACATTTCTTACCAATGTGATGAAATAACATGTGTGATGAAATAAACTTTACCACATTTCTTACCAATGTGATGAAATAACAGCACATTTTAGTAATAGTAATTTTTGTACATAAATTGTTATTGTTCATTTATACGATGTTTTTTTATGTTATTTGAAATTTTTTTTTTTAATTATTACAAGCTCGGTTTTAATTTTTTTCGTATCATATTAATAATAAATATCGTAAAATACGATTTTATATGGTCATTTCATTATACAGTAATTTTTCTGAAATTCTGACTTTGAAACTAACTTAAAAATCAAAGCCTGATTATATCACTGTAACTCAATATTTTAATATGGATACACAAAAAAGATATCATACATGGACATGTATTACAAACTGTATTTTTTTGTATTATTTTATTTTTGCTCTGGGCTTTACAATTGGTGCATGCAGAGAGGCTTTGTGATTAGTTCCTATATGGCAGATTGTCAGTTAGGGATAAAGCTTCTGTAAACAATCTACACTTCTATCATGACGCTGTGGGTGTCTTTTTAGATAATTATATATGCATGCATGTAGTAGTAGAAATTAATGTTTTTTAATTATTCTACATGCCAAAAACATGCTCGTCACAGTCAGCAAGCAGGGTGCTGTAATAGAGTATGTTAGACCAAGTGGCGTCATTTTTTTGTCTATTTCAAAGACATAAGCTCCATATCTAATTTTATTATATCTAATTTTAGTTTTTCATTGTTAGATTTAAAAAAAATTGTTATTGATTAAGAAAGGGAAATTTGCTAGTTATATTCTTTTCGCGTGATCATCTTTTATAAGTGATACACTGCTATTATTAGAAAGCTTAACTGGTTCACCTATTTCTATACAATTCATATTATCATATTCATCTTTTTACATTATTTAAGAGGAGTTTTTTTTTTTGTAGTTGATGGAGACGTTGCGGTTCTTGATGATGGTAACTTCATGTTTGAGATCGAGGGTCTTCCTGAACACGATGCAGATGATGAATATTACCCTACTGCTCACCCTCCCTCCAGGATACGCTTCTCTAATAATCCCATACAGGTACATTTTTCAGCAGTGCACCACAGCTTTTTACAGTTTATACGATCATGTGTACCATCATCATGTACACAGACATGTTCTTTCTTTCCAGAAGCGTAAGATATAGTAGATATATCACAGCATAAAAGTTGTCGCCAAACCACAATATCGAAATTAATTGAAATACCATCCTAGCCAAAGTGTGATCAATTTTGCTTTATATTATGTAAATTGAAGATTCCTTTCGCATTTAAAAAAACATTATTGAAGTGCTACTAAGCAAATTGGATAAAGTTAGCCATTAATAGCTGAAAATTATTAATCAATCATCTTCAGGAGTGAAACGTGTATTGTGTATTACATTTTGTAGGTTTATTCAACCTATTCGGTTCAAGAATATGACCGTAAAAATGAAGATGTTGACCCCATGGCCGCCTCAGCTGAGTATGAGCTGGAGAAGAGGGTGGAGCGTATGGATGTCTTTGAAGTGGAGCTGGAAAAAGGTACAGATCAATATCTTGTGATTAAATGCATATCTTACTGTATGAAGATCTCGAAAAAATATTGCTGACTTGTTTGTTTTATCAATATTTCAGGTAGAGAAGGCCTTGGTTTGAGTATTATCGGAATGGGTGTTGGTGCCGATGCAGGCCTAGAAAAACTTGGTATTTTTATCAAAACTTTGACTGAGGGAGGAGCTGCGCAGCGAGACGGCAGGTGAGTTTAAAGATGAAATTCTGCTTAATACTTTAACAATTACTGTTTACATTCTATCAACAAAAAGAATATTATCAATAAAGGGTGCTCGAACTACGGTAGTTTATTTAACTAACATGTTTTTTCACAAAATCCTGTGTACTATATTTGACAGAATTGAGGTGAATGATCAGATCATTGAGGTGGATGGTAAGAGTTTAGTGGGTGTCACTCAAGCTTATGCGGCCTCAGTTCTCCGTAATACTACAGGCACTGTCAAGTAAGTATGAGTTCAAAATTTCAATTAGAATATGAATATTTTTTTATTTTATGAATCTTAGTTATTTTACTTCATGCAATAAGTCAACAATTGATGTTTTTGGCAGTACTTATTTGAATACTTTGAGGAGGTGAAAGAATTAAATGCATTCAAGGGGGATTATGTAGAAGCAATGCATCCAGATAGCCGTCTGTATTAATTCGTTTTATCTTGATATCTTCTCAGCCATGGATTCCTTTTATATCTGAAGTTGCATTCTTTTTCAGCCCATATCTTGCAAAATACTTGATGGACTGTTATCAAATCCAGCAAATAACCCTGAGAGACTTTATAAATTGTGTAACTTTTCGGGTAACTGTACTTTAATCTACTTGCAATAACTTCCTTAACCAATTTTTGTGTTTCTGACTTTGCGTCTTTTTTGGCCAATATCTTGATGGATTGCTAACAAATGTGTTTTTTAGCGTTACTAGACTTTAGTCTACTTTTACTATTGTACATATGACTCAGAGACATAAATTATATTGGACACTGGTGCATTGTTACCATATACACAGGATTATTTTCTATCACCCAAGTACAACTCGTATGGGGGTGTAACTGTAAATGGGTCCTTTTAAATTTAGGGTCATGGATCTCTTGACCTAATTTGGGGAACAGAATTTTTTTCACTTTTGTTGCCTAGATCTCAATATATACTGGTGTGCTTCCTTTCGAGAAAATTAATTCAACGCAAACACTACCTCCGTTACAATACCAACAAAATGATTGTTGCAAAAGCTGTTCTCTTGAACTTTCATCTTCCAGCCAAACAATTTTCGCAATTTTAAGTGCGAGCCAAAGAACGACCGGGGACCATAATGTGACATCGCTCTTGTTGGAATTATGCAGTGGTTTCTTTGTTATGCTATAGTGCATTAAACTGTCCTAATATGCATGTGCATACTGCTATCTGTTTGCTCGACATTACAGCTAGGGTCCGTATTATCGTACAAGATATATACGATATATCGTGGGCTTCGGATTGGTCGAGATGAGGCATGACCATATATAAATCGTAACTTGTAGGAGAATACCAGCCCAGTACTGTCTAACTATATACATATATATAGATGAAAATGAATAAGCTATATCATTTGTGATAACAATATCAGAGACCTGAGATGCCCTGGTCAGTCTTTTTTGTTTGGCCTTCTATCAGCCGACGTCCCCCTTCCTATCTGGCGTATTTGGAATCCAGTCATATAGATATTGTATATATGAAGCAAATGTTACTTTAATTATACGCAGTTGTAACACAATGAAGTGCAGTGATAATGTGCATATTCTCTGGGGACTTATTGAGGCAGTATTTCCGATATTGAATTAGAAACAAAATGAAACATGTGAAAGCAGTGGAGTATATCATCACTGAACACATTCTATATTTTCACAACCACGTACTGCTTGGCAACATCATTGGGTGAACAACAGACTGATTTTCCAATCATATTAATGTAGTGGAAGTAGAACAATAGAATATGTCTATTGCCTTAGATAGGTCAGGTGCTAATGGATTGGTAAAGACAGAGAAAGTTTACACTTTGGATAATACAGTGCGTATTGTTACTGTCTGCTCGGCGGACATACTGTAAGTGTATAACAATAAACATTTAATGTACATGTAGTGTATAATTCATGTGAATATATTTAAATTAATAACTTTAATGTTATTGTATTTATCCCCCTGAGAATGTTAAAAGCATACTATATGACGTTTTTTGGTATTCTTTAGGCGATGCTGCAATCGTGGACTTAGATTATAGACTTAGATTTATAGTATATAAGTAATGGAGAAATCTAAAAGAGTTTTTTGTAAAACATATTTTTGAAACGTTTTTGATAATGTGGATACATTTATAGATTTATGTATAAAAATAAGTGTGAGGCATGTTGCACAATTTCGGCCCCTTCTGGGTGAGCGCCAACGTTCGCCACATGCTAAACAATTTCACTGGTGGCGAAAAAATATGTGGGCTCTCTCGCCGCAGCCAATTGAGTGTGGCGAAAGATGTTAAAAGTAAAACAGTCTTCGACATTGCCTCTCCAATTATATTATTTTTAGTCTCAAATCCAGGGCTCGTCGTTAGTGTCCTAGATGAAAAAATATAAAGTTTGTTGTCTGTCATAGCGCTGCTAGTTGAAGGCGACGTATATGAACATAGAAGTGAACAAGGCTATCGGCTTCATACAATCCATGTCTGTATTATATATGTATATATTTATGCAGATCCTATGAAATAGAACTATCGTTTATTGGCTAACTAACTAACAGCGGCATCGCCGCGCGGCGACATTCGGTTTCCAGACGCTAGCTGACTGACAAACGTCCCAGCAGACACAAAACGTTGAGTCACTGTTGATTTAACGTTGGTCCAACGTCGTAGACGGTGGACCAACGGTAAATCAACATTGACTCAACGTCTTATTTCTGCTGTGGTGGCTGGTCAGGATATACACACGCACGTCAGGCGTTGGGAGATTGTGGTGTGCTGGCCCAATGTTGTTCTATGATCTGGGACGTTGTCTGAAAAGTTTTTCACACGTCCCGGTTCAGTGTTCGCCAGCGTATAGCTACGTATCCGACGCCGGTCCAACATTGAACCGACAATGAGTCAGCCTCCCTTGAATACTTATAGATATTGCGTGTAAATACCAGAAATAAGGCCTATTTTACTGCTAGTCAATTAGTGCCAATCATCATTCATAATATTATAACATAGACTTTTTGTTTTATATATGAACATTGTATCTTTAAGCAAACAAATGGACAAAATGTTGAACTCATTTCTGATCATTGAATTGAGAGCCCTGATGTTGAAACACCGCTCTCCAAAAAAAAGGGACAACGTAAAATATTTAATATCAGCATTTATAAGCAATCAGGGCGAACAGACGCACACACAAATTTGGTTTAATGTTGGGACAGCGTCGCAGACGGTGGACCACCAATATTATCTAACATCGGGTCAACCCCATGTAAATGACGTTCATCCAATGTTCGTTTAATGTTGGGCCAATGTCACACTTGGGCCACCGTTACAGATGGTGGCCCAAACCTTAAACTAACATTGGCTGAACGTCGCGTGTTTTCTGGGAAGCATCGTATATTCCTCGTCAACACAAGGCGTTGACCCAATGTTAGTCTAATGTCTGCGACGCCGGCCCATCATAACCTCAATATCGGCTCAGGGGCTCGTGTTTTCCGTGTGAAGTTTGTATTTAACACGCACACAATCTGAGTGTAGACATTATGTCAACGTGAGGGTAATTATCTCTGGTAATAAATGTAGACTGTAGTCGGTGTGTACAAGTGAACAATGTCGATAATGCCTGTATGGGCGGGTCGACGCTGGTGCTATGGAGGGCCAATTGCTGTGACGCCGACAGTGCAATGTTGAGGCGACGTTGGTCTGGACTTCTGTTACAGTATATATATATATCGTGAGTGTACTTGTAGGTGAGAACTTTACCAGATAGAGGATATACATTTTGCATGTCAACCCTTTAAATGTTAAGTCAAATCAAACAAGTGTAGCCTGTAATGTACAACCTAGCTAACACCACACACTTTGTCGCGAAGTGCACTTTAAAACATTTATTATATTGATAAAAACTTTAGACACACTACATTACAAGAAACTCCGGGTATAACAGTGTTGGCAATAACTTTAGATATCTCCGGAAATTTACGGAGAAGGGTGTAGTAATATGTGTCGTTGTTCACCACGCTCGTACCTTACATATGGAAACGGTCACCAACACGCATTTCTCGCAATTGCTTCAACCCAGCAGACACAGCTCGCTGGTCCAATGTTGGCTTGATGTTGGGCCAGCGTCGTAAACGATGGGCCAATGTCAATGTAGTATTGGTTGATTGCCTTGTGTTTGCTAAGTTATTACGTGCACGCAGTATTATACTTTATTGTTGCAGCAAACCGTATGAAAGTAAACCACATGTAAACTAAATGTTGTTTTACACGTGAAGAACGCGTGTTTTCTGGTGCGTGTAATACAGACGTGCAGAATGCCGGTATACATTAGAATGTTTATTATACATATAATGGCGAAGTATTCGTAGTATTGAGCAGTAGATGCTATCTGTAAATAGTTGAAAATTATCATTCAACTGGACGGCATTTTCTTTTTTGGACGGCACACATAATTATTATGTCGCTTACTTGACACACATGAGTGACGTTTTGGTCAAATTGTATGTATTGTTTACCAAATTATTTTTCAATGATAAGTTTGAATTTCATTTTTGTACGGGTGACTTTTCAATCTAAAATGGACTTGGCACCTTGTTGCTCCAGAGGGACGAATTGTTTAACTCTCCGCCGTGCCAGTGGCGGGAACGGCTACAGAGCGAGATATTAGTCATCAATTTTGTTTTGTTTACAGGTTCCTAATTGGGAGAGAGAAGGATCCGTCAAAGAGTGAGGTTGCAAGATTAATACAACAGTCACTGGAGCAAGACCGTCACAGAGCAGACATGAGACGCCGTGAAATAGAAGAACAACAAGGCATCCTGGACGCTTCTCCTACTAGCCCTCAGGTGGATTCCTCTTCTCCTGTCAAATTAGAACATACTACTCCGGTCCCATCTACACCTGAAAGCACTGACACACAGGCCGCTGTAAACACATCATCTGTAGATGTAGTTACCACAGCTGGCAGTCCTGAACCTGTCACCACAATTACAAGTTCTGAATCTATTACTATGATTACAGCTAATGAATCTGTTCCCGCAGTATACAACAGTCCGGCATCTGTTGAAAGTTGTGCAAGTCCTTCTTTGTCTGTTACCACAGAGGCGTCAGTCACTGGATCCAGTGTTGAGGTATAGGGGTGCAGGGTATATTTAGCCTATGACCATCCATCTGTGTACATTCACATCGGGTTGTCTTGAGCCTTCCACTGCCTGCTCCTGCCTCTTTCTTCCAAGTTTAGCATAACTCGTTTTCCTGACATCCCATCACGATGATGTTGTGATTGCTGCACATGCTAGTGTTTGTTACTAACCAACAGTGTTTTATGCTCTAATCTCTAAACTCATTAAATGTAATTGCAGATCACATTTTTTAAGTGTTGTTTCTTAAATATTTATAACATTTATAAGTACTTGCATACAAAATCCCCAGTAATTTGAGAGTAGCAGTCTAAATTAGTTTATTGCGATAAGTCATTTTTATCCCCATCCATCCTGGATGTCCATCCACCCACCCTTCTGCCTGTCTGCCCGCATTTTCGTTTCCGGAGCATATGTCGGAAAGCGTTAGAAACCCAGGGTGATTTCTTTCATATTGCACACACATATCACTTACCGGCTGTAGTGTTGTGAAAAAAAATGTTGGTGTTGAAACACATTGATTCCGGGGATGCTTTTAAAATTGTTGTGCCGACTACAGTTGCATCATTTTTTTTTTACTATTATTATACATGATCTTGATTATGAATGATCTTGTCTATTTGCATTATACTGTTAGCTATAAGATTTTTATACATGCAAGATGCTATTGGTATGGAGCATTTACAATGAATATTGAGGATATGGTACTTGGTTGTATATTGCACTGTCAGTTGTAAATGTTAAGGGTATTTAGTTTATTTGGCTTTGTGTCAGCCCTTCCTGATATGAAATATGCTTGGAAATTCTGAAATTGTACAAAGAATGGCATGCTTGGTGAGGCTTAGACAATGACACAAACATGCTCGTATTGGACTGTCACAATGGGAAAATCATATTGCACATTTATGACTGTTAATGAATGCAATAATGGTTTAATTGAAAACTGTGTTCCAGACTTTCCTCTGGATTGATCGTTGATGCTGCAATTGCACATAAATAATGCACCTCTTTATATATTAGTGCAGCTTATGAATCATAATAATACATGTAATAATTATTAATTAGACTAACGATGAAAAGAGATTTAATTAAACTGCACTGCTGCTTACATCCATGTATGTAATTATTTAAATCATGTTTTTCCCCCTTGTAGTAAAAGCTGGAAATAGCTGACCATTGTTTATCTAGTCTTTAAATTTTACAAGGCTGTTGTTAATAAAACATTTAAGGTCTATTAAAAAAGCCTATATTTTATGCCAAATATAGGATCTTTTCATATTGCTGGACATGCTAACATCCCTTTTCCTTTACAATATGAAGTACTTTTGGGTGACAGGTAACTCCACCATTGCCTGTGTCTCCACCTCCTCTGGAGTCACCTACAGCTCCTCTGACACCTTCTTTTGGTGAACTATCATCTCCAGAAGAAGACTCTACATCAACCGCAGCTGAGGTGTTTATTCTTCCAGATGGGGGTAGTAGTGAGGATGTCACTCCAGACATGGATTCACATGCTCTCTTCATAAAGCTTAAAGAGGTGAGCCCCATTATCATTTGTAAAATTATTAGATATCTAAGCATTTAGCTAGAATGCCACTTCTAATATAAAAAAATTAAAAATACAACGAACATGCATACAGACACTGACACTGATAAGGATGTAAAGCTAGAGGTGTAAATCACTGATTAATCACTATTTGCCAAGCAAATGTTCCATGCCATGTTTACTAGCCAGTTGAATCAGTGGGCTGAAGGGGGCTAGTGGGGACAGTCGCCCCATATACTCTAAAAAACAAACAATATGGATTTTTTCTGGGGCAGGACTGATGCAAGTCAAGTTTGAAGAGTAACATTATAACACATTTATTCCATTTTCACATTTTCAGTCATACAGATGCTGTGTGATTCGATGTGAGCTATTTTTCAGTGTCTTAAAAAAAATATCGCATGCTATATAAAAGCTTTGTGACCTATCACAGTAGCCAATGGGATTCTATGAAATCACGATGACCAAATCATCAAAGTTCGATGTAGCTCCAATAAACGACAGGACCGTCTCCTGCCAAATCTATTATAACTGAAATTCGTACAATAATTCAATTCCCCAGCAAAACCATTCCCCAACCGCTCAGAAGCTAACCGGCGTCTGCCATAACAAATGCGGTATTCAACCATCGCCAGGAAACGGTCAGACAAAGCGAGACTAGGCGCACTGATGCCCGGTGGAGGGGAACCCAACAATGCCGCCACCATGCTGCCATCTTAACTTGAGTGCACGCCTTGCCGTCTGTGGCGACGAGCTGCAGCACGGCATACTACCAAACAATAGCACAGCCAGTCAAAGAACAGACCCGCTGAAATGGGTGATGATGAAACTTGAAAGCAAGCCAATTGCGGAAAGCAAGATCCCCGCACTGAAAGCAAGCTTATACAGGCAGAGTTCAAAAGTGAAACATTATTTTTATATTGATTTATCATGCGCATATATCGTTAATAAATAATGTATATGGAAATATATCTTTAGATAGGTATTTCGTAAAAAAACAGATATTAACTATCCCCGCACCGAAAGCAAGCCTATATAGGCAAAATTCAGGTGATAAGCATAATATTTCTGATGATTTACAACGACTGAATTATTGTAGGAAATATAATGTATAAATGAGAAATAATTTTATCAATAATTTTACAAAATGTAGTATTGTATTACATGTATTAAATAATACCGGCGACGAAAGCAAGATCCCCGCACTGACAGCAAGCCTTTAATGGTAGAACTCGGAAGTAACATTCGAATTATTTTTCTATATAAGAAATTACTAGAAAACATTGATAATGACATGTTTATCAAAATTTTATATTGCAGACAACGAAAACAAGATCCTTTCCCTGAGAGCAAACGTATATAAGTTATATATTTATACATGTGTGTGCACTGGGCGACGAAAGCAAGATCCTACCACAAAAAGCAAGCGAGTGACTTGTGTAACACCTGGCGACGAAAGCAAGATCCTAGCCTGTCACCGAAAGCAAAATCACAACCCCCCCCCCCCCCCATCCAAAGTTGATGCTTGTAAAAGAATAAAATATTTTATCAATTGTAATTACACATAGGCTATTATGCAAGTGTTGTTATTTAAAGTTACTAGAGCCAAAGAGCAAAAATAACTTTATAAAACCTATGCAATGCCAATGATAATACTTTTATTCAGTTTTATCGACAATTAAAATAACCTGCATATCAACCCTTAAGCAAGCAAGTGGTGTGGGTAGGCTTCAGGGCGACGAAAGCAAGATCCCCACCCCCCGGAAGAAAAGCTTCCAAGCGAAACAAATGTTTTATTGTAATTTCAGATAGTATGTCATGTGTTGTAATTTACAGCTCATGTGAAAAAGGTCCAGGTTGAGGATAGGCCTACTTTTAACAAAGTAACTGTATACGACTCACCCACCCCCACCCCACCCCCCACTTTTATACAAGCCAAAGAAACATAAATTGATGTAAAATTTACCTATCAGGTAAAAATACTATACTCTTGTCAGCTGAAACTGTCATTATACGGCCGAATACCCAACGCGCCTTGCCGTTTATTATTGATCTTTCAGGCTATTATTTATAATCTTACAATCTTCTAAATATTACTTGTTCGTTTTTTTTATAAAACGAAATATCGTTTTTTTCGCAACCATAGGGTCAAGCAGGTGGATACCGTGATATGACACTTCTTTGTTAGTTTTTAGCGGCTTCTCCTTGACCAAACTAACACGGCTAACGTGCTGCTCCTGTTGATGCTATGCTCCACGTAATTCCCGTGACTAACACGCCTAACAGTTATCACGGTTATAATATCACCTACACTTCTTTGCTATTTTTTTTCGGCTTCTCCTGACATGCTGCTCCTGGTAATGATATGCTCCACCTATATCCCGTGACTAACACGCGTAACGGTTATCACGGTTACAATTAGGCCTATGTATAGGCCTACTACTAATAATATTATTTATTATTATTATAATAATTTGGCCCAGACAAAGTCAATGGCATTGATCATTAAAAACACTTTTCTCTTTGCTATGAGTATGCTACTCGTACCAAAAGTAAAGGTGTTTTTCACAAAAAATTTCTATATACAATACTCGGATACGAAGTTCTGCTTATGTTACATGCTTGACCACCCAAAAATAAATGGGTATGAAGCTATTTCATTCTGGTACGACGTTCTGCTATATTGAACGTCCAGTCAAAGTCACTCAACGAGAATGCTACTATAATCATGATAATAGGAATAAAGTTGTACGAAGTCCTGCTATGTAGAATGACCACCCAATAATAAGTGCTTGCAGTCAATGGACTGATTTGTCTTTTTTCTTTTACATCCGTTTTATACACTAAAGCTGCGTTTTTTATATAATAATAATTAAACAATATACAATAACCCTTACAGTGCGGGGATCGACTTTAGTCGTCATTATGACTACTTAAGTCGATCCCCGCACTGTAAGAGTAACAATATTTGTAATGTTTGTCTTGTTTTTTATACTTGTTTATTGTTCTCTGTGTGTTAGTATACTATATGTATAATAGATTATTCGTGTTGAGAAAGGTGCGATCAGTCATAACACTTAGTGTTAATACGTCATCAAAGTGACACCCCTCTCTCAAATGGTATCACAACACTGTAATCGCTCAGTTGGTCACAAAGTGATGGCAGCTACTGTTTGACGTGTTTGTCACGCGTAAATGCGTGGCGCATATCATGCATGAGTTGCCAAAAAATAGATATTGCTTGTCACAAACGCAAATGATAATCTACAGATTGTAAAATAATAAATACCGTTTGTAGCCTAGCCGTATTTTTAAAAGGCGCTGGGTAGTATTTGACGGTCTCAGATGACGATAGTATATATGGCCTATAATAAAATATAAACCGAGTTTCTTAGTAGCTCTTATGGTAGGCTATATTTATTATAGATATTATAAATGCCGTATTTTCATGTTGTTTGTTTGTAGTGGGGGGATTTTGTATTCTTGTAGTTTAAAAAATAACAATGATTTTTTATGAGCAATTTCAACTTGGATTTGGCTTTTGTCACGGTGAATCACAACACGTGTCATAATAGCCTATGGGTTACTTACAATATATAAAAACATTTAATTCCTTAATAAGCTTCAACTTCAGAGAATCAGATGGAGGGGGGAGGGGGTGTTCTTGCTTTCGTCACCCAGCCCCAGGTGTTGTAACATGCCACTCGCTTGCTTACTGTAGTAGGATCTTGCTTTCGTTCGTCGCCCATTGTTATATAGGCTACAACTGTTTTCAGGGGAAGGATCTTGCTTTCGTTTTCTGAAATATTTAAGAGACATGTCATTATCATAATCAATGCTATGCTGATAATTTTATAATGTTACTTTCCGAATTCTACCGATTGATAAAAATGCTGTCGATGTGTGATCGATCTTGCCTTCGTCGATGATATTATTTAAAACAACACCACATTTTGCCAAGTAATCGATTAAATATTTACCACATACTTTCAGTTGTTGTAAATCCTCAGAGATATTATGATTAACTACTGAATTCTGCCTGTATAGGTTGGTTTTCGGTGGTGATCTTGCTTTCGTCACCCAGCCCCAGGTGTTGTTTGCACATGCCACTGGTTTGCTTACTGTACGTAGTAGGATCTTGCTTTCGTGGCCGGTAATAGTTATTATACTTTATATTTTTTTGCGAATTAGCGGACCGAATATGCTTTAATCTATATCATTTTTCAACAATATGTACACACAATAAATCAATAGAAAAATAAGAAATATTAGCCTATGATTATCACCTGAATTCTGCCTGTATACTATAGGCTTGATTTCGGTGCGGGGATCTTGCTTTGGGGTTTCATCATTACCGGCTATATACTGGAACCGGGAAATACTGGCCCAAACACAACACTTATTAAATCAATTTGCGGCAGGTTCTTAAGAAGGTAATAAATAAACCTGTCCCGATAATCGTCACTAGTTTTAAAATGATTTGTTCAGTAGTGATAAGCACAATATGGCTCTGGTTGCACTTGGCTATCAGTTCAGTGGTGATCACTAGCTGGGACACTTTGCTGGTCTCAGCTGTACTACCTAAGGCAACATAGAAAAAAGTGTCCTTCTGCGATTTTGAACTTCTATCATGTATAGCCCTTGTTCACTACATAACTGACTCAAAGCCCTCCAATGACTACAAAGTAGCCGGTTATACACTTGCAAAATACTGTAATACCTTTATGTAGCTTCAATGTGAGTGACACTAATAATATATTATTCATGCTCAGATTATAAAGTTCCAAGAGATGAGCGATACCAGTGGCAAAGTTACACAAAAAGCTTGAGTCTTAGACGTCACCCTCTCCTAGTACTATCTAGTGATAATATTACATGATTTCCGGGATATTAGAACATTTCTCACAACTCTGGCCCACTTGTTAGAGACAGAGGGAGCTATGGATTCCGCCTCCGTTTTTTTTTTGCCTCTTCTTTTGCCTATAACTTTGTAAGAAAATAAGCTAGGATAACAATTTTTGGTATGTGGGTTACTTTCAGGTGGATTATGGACAGGTTAAAATATTTTTAATCTGAATTTAATATGCCAGGTCGCAGAGGAGAAAATGATGATGTTACGGCGTTGGGCCGTCCGTAAACAATTCGTTTCCGGAGCATATCTCTGAAAGTACTTGTCCGATTGTCTTCAAATTTTACACACAACACCCCTAGGGGGTCTAGTTGTGCCTTTTGGGGTATTTGAACTTTGACCTACTTCTGGTTCAGAACTATGACCTATTTAGACGTTTTGACGCACACTTTGTTTCCGGAGCAGATCTCGAAAAGTACTGGGCCGATGACAGTCATATTGCACATACATGTTCTCTAAGGTCCCTAGTTGTGCCTTTTCAGGTTTTTGGACCTTGACCTTGAAGTTGACCCAGCACTTAGACCTAATTTATAACATCGGTAAATCCGACTGAAAGATTTTGCGGAATATCATGAAAACCGCTCAAGAAAGCTACACCATTACTATAAAACAAATTGTGAGGTTTCAGGAGAGGATGTATCTTGAAAAATTTCAAGTCGATAAAATTAAAAATGGCCGCTTATCGGCCATTATTCACCTTGACAGGCCTGATATTGCGGAATATCATGAAAACCGCCCAAGATAGGTACACCATTAATATGAAATAAATTGTAAGGTTTCAGGAGAGGATGCTTCTTGAAAAAAATCAAGTTGATAAAAACCGCTCAAGATATCTACACCATTACTATAAAACAAATTGTAAGGTTTCAGGAGAGGATGCATTTTGAAAAAAATCAACTCGTCCAAGCTCAAAATGGCCGCCAATCGACCATTATTCACTTTCACATGGTCGTTATTTGGTAAACCATGCTAGATGGCTAGACCATTACTATAAAACAAAATGTGTGATTTCAGGAGAGGATGCATCTTGACAATATTTGACTCGATAAAATTCAAAATGGCCGCTTATCGGCCATTATTCACTTTCACATGGCCGACATTTGGTCAACCGTGCTAGATGGCTAGACCATTACTATAAAACGAAATGTGAGATTTCAGATGAGGATGAGGACTTTATCAAATTCAAAATGGCCACCTTTTCGGCCATTATTCATTTTCACATGGCTGATATTTGGTAAACCGTGCTAGATGGCTAGACCATTACCTGACTACTAGAAAACAAAGTGTGAGTTTTCGGGGGAGGATGCACCCTGAAAATTTTTAACTTACGAATTCAAAATGGCCGACAATCAGCATTATTTACCTCGATAGGCCTGATATCAGGTGAACCGTGCTAGATAGCTAGATCATTACTATAAAACAAAATGTGACGTTTCGGGAGAGGATGCCTTTTAAAAACTTTCGACTCAATCGAATTCAAAATGGCTGCCTGTCGGCCACTATTTACTTTCACATTGCTGATATTTGGTAAACCGTGTTAGATAGCTGGACCTTTACTATAAAACAAAATGTGAGATTACAAGAGAGGATGCATCTTGAAAAAAATTGACTCGATCAAACTCAAAATGGCCGCTTATCGGCCATTATTCACTTCCACATAGCTGTTATTTGGTAATCGTACTAGATGGCTAGACCATTACTATAAAACAAAATGTGAGATTTCAGGAGAGGATGCATCTTGAAATAATTTGACTTGATCAAATTCAAAATGGCCTTCTATCGGCCATTATTCACTTTCACATGGGCGATATTTGATAAACCGTGCTAGATGGCTAGACCATTACTATAGAATGAAATGTGAGATTTCAGCTGAGGATGCATCTTGGAAAATTTCAAATTGATCAAATTCAAAATGGCCGCCTTTAGGCCATTATTCACTTTCACAAGGCCGATATTTGGTAAACCGTGCTAGATAGCTAGACGATTACTATAGAATGAAATGTGAGATTTCAGCTGAATATGCATTTTGAAAAATTCTGACATGATCAAATTCAAAATGGCCCCCTATCGGCCATTATTTACTTTCGCATTTTGCAAACTGTTAGATGTTAGTCCATTACTATAAAACAAAATTTGAGGTTTCAGGGGAGGATGCACCCTAAGTTGTTAACTAGTTTATATCGAATTTAAAATGACCGTGAATCAGCTATTAGTTACCTCGATTGGCCTGATATCGGGTAAACCGTGCCAGATAGGTAGACCATTACTGGGATACTGATTAGGATCATTAATTTCAATGGAGGTTTGCAATCTCTGACAGACTGTCTAGTTCTTATCTTACTCTTAGACTGAGCTTCTTAGACCTAGTTGTCTTGCGTCTTGATTTTTGACCTAGCCTAGGACTACATTAATAACCCTACACAAAATTGCTTAAATCAAATTCTAATTCGGAGCGGGAGCTTCTGGACTTATGTAGTCTTGTTTTACATGATTTTACCCTGCTGTTCAAACATGATTCGTTGAAGCAATGACTTATGTTGGTTCAATGTTGGAGCACTGTCCATGACACTGACCAAACAATAAACCAAATGAGTTCAGGCTGTTGAGTTTGGTGTTGATTGCACCGAAAATGAGTAATTAACTGACAGTTCACCTTGACAACTGTACAGGTTTTGTCTGTGTTGCCACGTGGCTGCACACTTTGTTTCTGCAACTCATGAATATTTATATTTATTTGACATTTCAAATCTTCCTCCGCAGGCTCCATTAGTCGGCTCATGCCTAAAGTTGAACGGCAAGGCCCACTGTGTTAGCCAGCGACCCGTGCACCCATCTTTTGGACGGGTGTAAAGTCAAAATGATGAGGAAAAATTGTCCAAATTACACTATGAAGGAGGAAATGCACGGGCAGTTATGCAAAAGTTGTGAAAAAAACACAGACAATTGTCTAATCCTAGCTAAGACAGTGGCAAGGCCTCACCTATCGATGAATGAGGGCTTTGCCAAAGGATGTTGGCTGACACTATCTGATCATAGTTATTCTCTTCAAGTGTTTTTTGTTATGAGGACTTTGAATAGAGTTTTCAATATATTTTAATGTGAAAGCAGAGACAAAAATGTATGTTATGGGTTCTTTTTCTTGAATAATCACCTCTTGAATCATGCATCTTTTCAGTCTCAGTACAAAAATGCTGTTTCGGAAGCAGAATTAGCCAAGTTGAAAGCCAGAGTAAGTTTTTATTGTTTTATCTAGCATTTACAGACATTAGTTATCTTGTATTTAATTGTTGAAGCTGTTAGTAAGTCATTTTCAATCCCAAGATGATTTATAATTGTGACATCCTAATCTGTATGATTTTATTTTAAAGTATCAAAAATAAAGGTATGTATCAAAAAACCTTATCAATGGCCTGCGACCTAGCCAAAATTAGTAATCCAAGTTAGGGGATGGGGAGGGGGTTGAGTAATTGGTTAAGTACCCTATCCCTTAATATTTATATTTGCATCTCATTTACATTTGGTTAAAATATGTGAAATTGTCACAGTTAACAATTCTTTTGCAAAACTCGAAAGACTTGTGATCAGGTGTTGGTTATGAGTAGATATATAGATTAGCTGCAGCCATGCTCGCCCACACTATAGCTTCACCCATCAACTCAATCATGTATTTACACAGTAAATAGTGGAGCATTTATTATAAATATGTGACTTATAATTTATAATCTGTAGATTAGCACTTGACTATATTGAAAACCTTCTAATATTTAGGGATGTTGTGATCTTAACACTTCTGCTCAGTAATCTGTAATATAATTAGAAATCGTTTTTGCTGTGAATCCTTCGGTACAGTATAACAGTATTGCATTGCTCTTTCATATATGTTTTTACTATTTTCTTGTCAAACTGACAAAAAATACTGGGGCCCCTTTAGAACTAGACATCTCCGGGTTATTTTTTTTTGATTTACTGATAATTTCCAAGATAGACCTAATAAATTAACAGATCAAAGATATATATGATTATATAGTCCGACCAACACAATGGTTTATTTGTTAAATTAAAAACACTTTGTTAGATTAGTGATTAGCAAATTGGAAACTGTTTCCAAAATACAAACCTCATATATTACTGCAAAATATCCTTTAAAACTAGTGTAAGCCATTACAGGTTTTTTGCTGTGTATAATTTTTAAAGTCGTTGTTGCTATGCCCTACTCATTCAGAATAATTTGATTTGTGTTTGTGTTGTTCAAAGAGTAATTACAGGCACACTTATTAATAGCATATCCATGATATCCGGCATTAGAAATAGTAATACTATGTTCTGGGTAATTCATGTGATTCATTATTACAAAGAAACTGAAAATTAGCCCTCTATCAGCTAATAATTATAATTTGATAGATAAGGCTACACGATAAGAGCCATGCCTACAACAGGCCTACATGTGCTGTTAGAGATACTGACCTCAGAATAGTATCAGTAAATATTTTATGCGGCAGTGAACTAATTGTATCAAATAATTTTTATACTGTGGCAGACATCAGCAGATGGAAGTAGTTCTAGACTTATTCTAAAATCTAAGCTATTGCTGTTAAAAGTTGGAACAACATCAGTCAATTCTCACACGGAGTGAGGTCTTTAGCTACCAAACAGTGTAGTGGTGATCAAAATTATATCTGATGACTAGAAATCGTCTGACTAGCTTGTAGTTTACTGTTTATCAACATGATTTGCTTGCTGTCATTTATATTTGGGTCTGTTATTGTGTGTGGATTGACAGTGGTAAGTTTTTATATAAGCTTATATCAGTTAATTAAAATATGCCTCATATATTTATCCTTTATAA
The DNA here is from genome assembly GCA_964017125.1 of Flabesymbios commensalis. Classification (NCBI taxonomy): domain Eukaryota; kingdom Metazoa; phylum Annelida; class Polychaeta; order Terebellida; family Flabelligeridae; genus Flabesymbios; species Flabesymbios commensalis. Next base: position 57,522,010 of record OZ024903.1, read on the forward strand.
ACTGATGTCTACAACCCTCATGCAAATTACTATGATAAGGTGAATGAAATACACTCGCATGAATCAGTTGAGTGGCTAAAGCAGCTATAGTTTAGCTTAAGTCAAATTTAGTTAATAGTTAATACTTAAAAAAAAGCAATAGTCACTATTTCTATTTGTAAAATGGTGAATTGTACATTTGTTCCAGCTGATTATGCTGGAAAATGCAGAAGCTCAGAAAAAGATTCATGAGAAACGATGTGAAGAGATGGCTCAAAGACTGCGTGAGACGGAACGTAATCTGCATAACAGCCAAGATAAAGCTGTCAACTACAAGGTACCTCTACAAATGAAAAAGAATAAAGAAAAAAGAAAATAAATCTAATTACAATTTTTTTATTTAACAAGTAAACATCAATGTAAAATGTAAAAAGTTAAGAATTCAAAGTAGAAACCTAGGCTTATAGTACATCTATGCCTGCGTAAACACTACTGATCATCTTATCTAATGATTTTGCTTGTTTCTTCATCCAAAACCCTTAGATAAAATAACCACACATTGTTGTTTAAAGTACTACTCTTCATCAATACTAACATGATAAAATTTTGCGATACTTATGTACAGTAAAGTGCGGAGAATAACTCACACCTCTTTTCCCACGCAATAGCGGATGCGCTGTATAGTCCAGTGCGTGTTATGTGACGCATATGCTGATCAGTGAACTGCTGGTGTACTCGCCCATAACAGCTAGCATACAGAATGGGAGATGTCTGTATCGATTGTAGCTAGCATGCTTTTCTCCCTTGAGCGTGTGTGTATACTGTGCAGATGCACATATTGTGACCCTCAGGGAGCTGTCAGTATAGCTAGCATACAGAATGGGGGATGTCCGTATTGTAGCTAGCATGCTTTTTCCCAGGGCTTTATCTTGAACGGGTATACTGCTCAGATGCACATATTGCTCAGAGAGTCAGTATAGCTAGCAATCCCTTGAGCGTGTATACAGTACAGGGGCCACAACACATAAGGCCTGTTCAACTGTGGTCAGGCATAATTAGGGGAATTCCCAGCACTGCCAAGCTAGCATTCAATTCTATAAACCATATTATTTCCCAGTCTTATATTTTTTGGCGACTTTCGCAGGCGAGCATATTATTTCTGGGACTGATCTCACAAAATATTATGGACGCCAACTTTATGTGGTTTACAATAGTTTTCAGCATACCGTGGATGAGTCCTGGCTGACCAGGGTCAAGCAAAACAAATGTCAGTGTCCTGTAATGTTTGGTTATTGACTGAGATTTAACCCCGTTATGTCAGGATTTTACCCTCTGAAGGGTCAGTTTACCCCTCTGCGTGTTATACAACGGGCGCGTTATTCTCCGCATGTTACGGCACATGTAGTTCTATTCAGTATTTCTGTAATATAATTATCCTTTTCAGAACTTACTGGACGGTTCACAAGGAGATATAACAAGGCTTCAAGAAGAACTTGAGACAAACAATATGATACTGGAGAAAAAGTATCAGAAAGCCAAAAAATTGGTGAAAGAATACCAGACAAGGTGTGTATATACAACACGGGGGTACCAAATAGAAATCCGCCATTTTGTCTAATTATTTATTTTATTTTCAGGGCTGTACCCCGGTATACAAAAAATTGTACAAGAGAGCAAAAATAGATGTGAAACATTTTATTTTGCAAAATCTTCTTGTTTTTGGGGCATTTTCGTCACTACAACGGTACCCCGGGGTACTGCATGTTGCATCATAAGAATAATTGTAGTTACTTTTGCAGTTGTTATTTAGAAAATCTCTGTTTTCTTCAGAGCTCTTTGCTCCACCAATTTGAATAACCTGATGTGGAATATGAATAAGAAAAAACCTTCAGTAATCCCCAACGAATATATAATAGTGAATTTTATAGATGAATCATGTATCACACACAATATTTTGCAGAGAACGTGAATACAGACAAGAACAAGAAAGTACAGAACAGCAACATATGGAAAATACAAGACAGTACAACAACATTGTCAAGGCTCTTAAAGACAGAGTATGTAGTGATCTTGCCACATTTTCCCATGAGTTTTCTTCAAATAAATAAGGATTCTTAGTTACTTTTTATATTTTTACATGTAATTTAACATATTTTCATTATCAGGTTTTTTTGTTACTTTTCAAATATATGGTTACCTGGTGATTTATTCACAAAACATCTTGTCAAGAATCAACATTAATAAAACGTTATTTTGTTGACAGATCATTTCTTTGGAAAAAGAAATGGATGAGTCCTTAAAAGCACATGGTCAACCTGCAGTAGCAGTCAATCGAACACGCTCTGAAGAAATTGTAACTCCATCCATTGTAATTCCTGTTAAAAAGAAATATATTCCAATTGATACTGATGATATGTCTGAAGTTTCGGAATCAGATATACCATCGCCCGATTGGAGTCCAGGTGTGTATTGCTTTGTGGGATACTTTTCTTATATTATTTGTATATACCAACCATAAACAGTGTAATTGAATTGGACCATGCTTGAAATTAAAGCACTACATTATAACATTTAATTTTTACCCACTTGGTTGTTGTGGGTTGCGGTAGTGAGACTCGACTTCAAGTAGGTAAAAATTACTTATATATGTACAATTTGAATCTAAATATATTCCAATTTTTCTAATGCAATGCATTTTCGCTACAAATGTTCTTTTTTTGAAGTACAAAGAGAAAGACTAAAAACAGAGCTAAACGCGATTAGCCCTTTGAGCGTTAATTTCAAAACTCCATCTGCGATTTGTGTGTAAAATTAAATCTTACTGGTGTAAAATAATGATAGGCCTACTACCAAGTATCTAGGACTTTAATTGTTGATAACAATTAGGCCTGCTAAGTAGACATAATCATGTTGACAACTGTTACTTTTAAGAAGTAGCACTCACATCGTCAGACCTCATGCCTGTGTGTAGCTATCATGTATTATAATACTTTGTGGTCCCTAGCATCGGTGGCCGTTTGATCTTAACACCTTGAATTGTTCACACTTATCAAGATAATGTCTTGAAACTTCAATTGGAGGTTTTCCCTTTGAGAAACTTGAAAACGTAGATAAAAATTGAAACATTACTACAGTTTTCAAATTGGAAATTTCTTGTGAGCACGATACACTTCTCAATATTCAACTGATTGCTCTGATTTTTTACCATCAGTTCAACTCGAATATACAGCTGGGGCTTAAATATAATCCGCTCGAAATTTTTGCAGTAATAACTCTGGCTTTTTACTTTTTAAAACGTTTTTAGGGTATTTTTTGTTGGGGGGGGGGGGGGGAATTTGTATGAGAGAGTTGGGAACATTTGAAAAAAAATATTTGGGTGATATTTGGGTGATACATGTACCATAATTGTGCTGCTCCAATACTAATGCCGGAGAGAAGCTTCGTTTTCACTATATATTGTGAAAGTTTTTAGGTCAGAAGGTTGTATTATGACCAATGTTGAGGGCATTAAATCCTTCCTAATTTTTTCCCATTCCTCTTAATAACAAACCTGCAGGTGCGGAACATCGTCATCTTTAGTGACAGCTACTTGTTATACATGGAAAATGAATTCCTATTACACATTTTTAAATATTTTCAATAGATTCAGCAGATTCTCCCTTTGTGAATGGTCAATTAGAGAGCATGCATGCAAGAGACACAACAACATTAAGCGCCGTTCCCAATACAGAGCTGCTAGATAACACTGCTAACAAGGATAAGGGACAACTGGCAACAACAAGTGCTTTAGTTACTCGAAGGCCGCCCACGCGGAAAAACAGTACAGGAGTAAGTCTGTTCAGTTGTATAATTTTACATGTACATCTGCATGTGGTTGCTTTTCCTCTGTAAATATGTTTTATGAAAATTAAATGGTCAAGGAAATATCGGATTTCATTTATATTTTCTAATCACACCTTTTGTTCCAAGTCTAGATCATTGTATGCCTAACTTTTTTCTGTCCCATATATTTCTTGCAGACACAGAATGTTGACTCTGATTCAGAAGATGAACCTCCTTTTGCAAAGACGGATGGGTAATAACATTTTATATTCTGTTTGCTCTCCGCTTTTCACCCAGATTGAATGACCACCTGCCTTAGTTAATGATGGGTGTTTGGTGTATATACTGAATGGTATCTTGGTGTAACATGTGGTCATTAACTCACTTCAATATTTCTTATCACAAACCTTTCTCATACTCACATCAAAGTGTTGCTCTGTTAAGTTGCTTTTTGTTATCTTTTATCATAAATTTACTAGCAATATTCCATGCAGACTGAAAGAGAAGCTATAAGGTATAAAATGTGTGATGTGGGAAAGGGAAGAAATGATCATGCTATCTGTGGCATGAACTTTTGACTCTTTGAAGTGCCAACATTGATATAATTCATTTTTAGTCATTTTCTTAGTAGAAAGTGAAAGATTGATTTAGTCTTGAAGCTGTAATAATCGAAGAAATGTATGAAAAACTATACTTTTCATAATATAACACCTTTCTTCAAAGAGTCAAATGGTTATTAGGTACTTGCATTTTCTGCTCACTTTTCCTTATATCAGCAGCATAACTTTACTAATTGTAGCAAATGTTGCTACATATTGTATCACTATGTTGCTTGTAGCTTGTGGTGAATGTTTTGGGTTCTGTGCGCTGCAAGTCTGCCAGTCTGTCAGCTGTGAATTGTACACATAGATCATAAATAACACTTGACATAGGCATCACTAATAGCATGATGCTTTGAACTGACACAAAGCATGGTTCCTGCACGCCATATCATTGTGTATGTAGCTATTTATTGATCATGTCCTTCGGAACTTTTTTTTCAACTTGTTCACGTTTCAAATACAGTGTTTGTATTGAAACACTCATGAAACTTCGTTCCATGTTTGACAGAAAATTTTTCATTCCCATATTTTCATGAAATGTACATATGACACAACTGTGCAATTCACAAGTGACGCAACAGGCAGGCAAGACTAAACATTATTAACGGTTTTTCATACATTATCCCTCAAAGTGCTATATAACAGCTAATTTTCACCTGTGAAGAAGCCGAAGTCCAAAAATTATGGAAATTCGCCTCCTATCTCAGTCAACTTGAAGGCACACAAAACCTTCAAAAATTGTTAGTCACCTCAAGAATGAAAAGTTTTGAATGTGGTGTTAAAGTAAGATATACTGGTAGGGCTTTTAGAAGCACCTTGAGGGTTAATAGTATATAGAAGTTTAACCCCTGGTAACCCGTTGTTATATTTCAGCGATAGTACTGTTATCAGGAATCACCATTATAAGCATGACAGGCAGCTGGCGGGTGATCACCCTCCTGATTACACTCCACCTCCTCCACCTAAACTAAACTATAATAATGCATCACAAGCCATCGTTGAAACTATAGACTCTGCCTCTCAGCATAGGACACGTTTAGAACAACCCGAATCCATAGTTTTGGTGACAGCTCCACCGTTAAATAGCCTACCAGAGCACATGCCAGAAATACAACAAGTTACCACAACAGCACATTATGAAAATGTTGCTTCGCCAGAAGAAGGGTGCGAGTTGCTCACAGAGGAGCAATTTTCACAGGCTGTGGACGATTTATTTATAGAGCAGGTACAGTCAGACACAAGGACTGAAACGTTTGAATTTGTGGAAAATTATAAGCATCCTGGGGATAAAGTCAGCCGGGATGAACATGAGTATGAGGGGTTTGAATTTCAGGGGCGAGAAAGCTCAGGTGTGTCTGATGTTACAAAAGTAAAACATAGCGTTAATAGAGATTCCCAGGATTATTTTTCTGAAGATGATGGTGATAAAGGTAAACATGCAGGTCAGATTCACCGAGAATCACTGGATAGCGGCTCAGAGGCCAGTCCTGCCACAAAGCGCAAGAAGGGTGTAGTAGCGGCAACTAAAAAAGCTGAAAAAGACTTGCAGAAAGAAAGGCATAGACTTGAAAAAGAACGCAAAGAACAAGAGAAAAAAGAGAGAAAGGAAAGAGAGAGAGAAGAGAAAGAACGGAAGCAGAGAGAGGGGAAGGAGCGCAAGGAAAAGGAGAGAAGGGATAAAAAAGATAAAAAGGTTAAAGATAAAAAGCAAAATAGACAGGATGGAGATGGCGCTTTGACTACAGTTGTAGTGACTCAGACTAAGAAGGAGTCCCAATCAGGAGATGTACATCTGATGGAAGAAACTTTAGTAACCAGTACAGAGAGAAATGAGATTGTAGATCACGAACAACATCAGATGGTACACCCCAAAGTGGTGGCACACAGGTGAGATGATGCAAATAAAATAACGGAAAGATGAGCATGCAAATCAATAGTCCTACGATAGTCAGTACCAAAGTAAAAAAAAGATATATTTATTTGAATTATTGTAATATCAAGTAAATTGTGATTTCAAGGTAGGTGATTAGCATGTAGTACATAATTGCAAACACTTAACGTTACGTACTTTTTGATACTGCAGATTAATATATTTAAATGTATATAAAGATAAGTTTTCAATATCAACATATAACGATAAGTTTTCAATAACAACATTTGAGACTACCTTTCTTATTTAAGGTTAGTGTATATAACTTGCTCGTTGGATGGCATTTGACACTTCTGCATGTTGATTACTAACATCCCACTCTCTGCTGGAATGTTGCCTGTGTACACTGCTAATTTTGCTAAAGCTTTTATCTTGCTATTTTCAAGGTTGTCGTTTGACATGCTGATTTAACAATCCACAGCTTCTATTGCCAAATGTGCTTATCTGACCTTCATTGTACATACGTCTTCATTTCTTCCGTACAGCAAAATTGTTCCAATTTTCATTCCATATTTCCACCTTATTATAGATAAGTAGCTTATATATAGATATTTCCACTACGCTTTATTCACTGCATGTAGCAATACCATATGCAGAGATACACTGATTTGTAATCATTTTTTCAGGTGTAGTTTTTGATTTTGATGTATACGACCTGAAATCAATAATTAAAATGTTTAAAACATGTAGATTTACATAATCATTGATTTTAGTATACCTTTAGAAAAAAAATATAAACATAGCCTAAAGTTTCTAACAATAAAATGACCAAAATTTTATTTTTTGTGCAGATACTATTCACTGATAATTAGATCCTAGCAAAACAGTTTCCTGAATATAATGCATATTTTAGAAGCTTACTTCTTGTGCAACTGTTGTACATTGCCTATAATATAATTATTGATAACATTTTGTAAATATCTTTTTTAGAATTTTCATCCTCTTATCAATGGGATTTTCAAATTCAAATAATTTTTAATTTGGCATATATTTAATTACATTTATGTCTGTCCTGATTAATTTAAAACACTACTTTGGGATCATAAATGAACTCTACCTCCGAAGCTACAGTTGGGAACATAGCTTCTCAATACCTTGTTATTTTCTACAATATTATATGTGGTACTATATGCTACCACAGTATTGAAATTGCCCTCCTAATTAAAACTACAGGTGAACATCGTTATAGCACGAATCGTTACAACACGGATCGGTTATAACAGGTAAGGTCATGGACCCCAAAATTTAGGACCCCTTTTCCAGCTTTTTTACAGAATACCGTGTTATAATTTCCAAATCTACAAGATTTATTGAAAGAGTGAACAGTATGTGCATCGCGTATACTAATCGCTATCGCCGACAACGCCAACACGCATCATGGTAACTCAGCTGATGCTAAACGTTACGCCCAGCATTGAAACAATGTTTGGCCAACGCTGGGTCTACACATGTAAACGCGGAAAGGGCGGAACAGTGTGCCGCGTTATGTCATAATGCGGGGCAGTGAGGCGAGACTAAGTGGCCCGCTGGAGAAGCTTTGATATCTTTGTATATCTGTATATTATAATACTGCATAATAAAATTAGCTCATAGAAATCGTGTTTTAAAATTGTAAAGAGCGTATTGTATTCGAATAGATAATTATTAGTCTAAATGATCGTGTTATAAATTTCTGAAGATCGTGTTATAAATTTATTGAAGATCGTGTTATAATTAATTCAGATTATAGGAAGTTTGTAAAGAACTATTGTATTCGAACAGATAATTATTATAATTAATCTAAAGATCGTGTTATAAATATCTGAAGATCGTGTTATAAATTTCTGAAGATCGTGTTATAAATTTCTGAAGATCGTGTTTTTACTGTCCTAATGTGGGGCAGTGAGGCGAAAATAAGTGGCCCGCTGGAGACGCTTTGATATCTTTGTATATTATAATACCCCATAATATAATTAAATCGTGTTATAAAATTGTAAAGAACGTATTGTATTCGAATAGATGATTATTAGTCGAATGATCGTGTTATAAATATCTGAAGATCGTGCTGTGAATTTCTGAAGATCGTGTTATAAATTTAATGGAGATCGTGTTTTTACTATGTCATAAGGCCGGGCAGTGAGGCGAGACTTAGTGGCTCGGCGAAGACGCTTTGATAATATATTTGTATATCATAATGCCGCATAATAATATTTCATAGAAACTGTGTTATAATAGAAACTGTGTTAAAAATTTTCGAATAGATATTTATTAGTCTAAAGATCGTGTTATAAATTTCTGAAGATCGTTTTATAAATTTAATGAAGATCGTGTTATAATTAATCCAGATTATGGCACAAAAAATGATGATAGCTTTGTATACAATTCAAATCGTGCTAATTACACAAAGTAAAGAATGTATTTAAGAAAAATCAAAGGAAAGGGTTAATCCCCCCCCCCCCACCACAGAGACTACCTACTGAGTGTTGTACAAACGTCACCTGATGAAGTGTTGACACCGCCAGAGTTGTCGAGACTCGCGCCTATCGTCTGGAGCAAATCTCACAAGCTATTGTGAAGTATTTTCTGACGAGATTCTGTGAGAGCTGTCAATCACCGCACATGAGAAACCAACCTCTTGACATGGGAGGAGTCAGTAAGAGAGAGGGTATCTGAACCAATCAGCGTGAGGACAGTAATGTCAATCATCAACTGCACAGGTGATAGCAGTGACAGACACGAACACTGCCAATATATTATGCACATTTATTATATTGTGTGCAATTAAATAATAATAATGCTCGCGTAGTATTACATGCAAATGATAATCAAGGCATTAAATACATCGTGTTACACACTGCGCATGGTGATATTATTATTATCATAATAATTATTATGCTATAATTCAAACATATTACCGTAATTGTAGGACGAAATAGCACATTGGTGTGGCAAGGTGCGAGGTGTCATATTTTTTTAAATCTTACGTGTGATTATATAACCAGGCATAAAGAGTAGGCCAAATGTATATACATATGATTCCGGATAACGATACCTTGCTCAATTATATTTTTATATAATTGTCCACTAGAATTCACGGGGTCGCCAGACATTACACAGTTTTGAAACAGACCAGACATGTGCCCCGCTAATCCCTAAAGCCCGTGCTATACCGATTCAATGTTGGCCCATTATCTTCGACGTCGGCACACCACTGATTCAACACGTATTTAATGTCGTACATTTTACGTGCTCATACCATTGGCGCCCGGACACACATGAGGCATTGACCCTGTGTTGGACCAACACTGGGCCAGCGTCATAACGCACCTGTTACGATAAACACACACGTTTTTCTCATTAAGTAATCAATAACTGTTCCCTTTTTGTTTTATAAGTTGTTTTTATTACCGGTATTTTAATAAAGGCATACCGGGTACTATAAATAATGTATTCATATAACCATGATAACCTTAGTACGTCTTAGAAACATTCAAATATGACCATGATTATTTGTTATCGCTATACGATAGATTCAGTCCTGTATAACACGATTCACTTACAACACTGTTTGAGTTATTGAACCATCGTGTTATAACGATGTTCGCCTGTATATATAAATTATGTCATATCACCCTATGATATGACAAGATGTTGTAACTTAGAGACCTGTGCCACTTATTCAAGTAGAACAAATAACAACATCTTACCGCGAAATGTCATATGGCATGAATACTTTGAATAACTTAACTAGTCTTTTGATTCAAGGACATATTTTACAACTTACTTGTGGAATATTTGTCTTTTCTTCGAACTGCCTTTTAATCAAGGGATGTATTACTCTTTCTTTCCAAAAGACGGAAATTAGACCAAATTATATCCTTGCACATTATTATCATAGTCTTTTGTACACTTCATACAATCTACCAACCAATCATAGGAGAACAACAGTATTACTATTTGTTATTTAATTTATTGTAACTGTCAAACATTTTCAAAACAAGAATTTAAAAATGTCCTTTCAACTTTTACAAGGGATGATGACAACCAATCGGACACGTCAAGCATATCGCAGTCCTCATACGATCCCGGCCGACCTATGTTCAGTGGTATGTCAGCAGAGATATCTGATTCTATTGCAACAACAGTCGAAGACGAAGCAGATAACAGTGGAATAGTTCTTGTTTCTGCCAAACCCAGATCTGATGCAGGTAAGCATTATACTTTACAAGCACAAAAGGTCAACGCAGCATTGGAGTAACGCTACACCAACATCTAGGCCATTGGTCTAACGAACTAACAAACCTATTCAGAATATATCTTTTCCTGACTAGTAGCATGCATATTGGTTGTGAATTGTGCGTGATTTCAAGTTTTCAAGTCAATAGAAATCAGGTCAATAAAAATTGCAATTTTACTTTGCTTTTAAAATATTTTGATTCATTTTTTCAATTTCCATAAATTATGAATAAATTATTATTTTATTTATACAGAGACAATAAAATGTTTACACTTGCAAGCACAAAGCACTGAACCAATATTGATTTAATGTTTTGCCACTGTATAAGACACTGACCCAGCATTAAACCAATGTTGGCCTCGTATTTGCTGGGACAGACATTGACTCCACATCTATCATATCATTTCAAACACTTACTACTTATTTGTATGGGCTAACTACAGTGTACAGCAATTTAGTGTATCTATTAATTTTGTACATTATAAGGGCTAAGGATAAAAACACCACCCTGACCCTGTGCAGCTATCATGAGGTCTTGATTTGACCTTATGAATGGCATTAATGAATATAAGCACTTTGAGTTTGAGCCCTAGACTATATATCCCCATCGCTGATGAACATGGGAAAATCTTTGAAAAATCATATGGTCCTGTTTATTGATATATTGGTTCTTATTCAAACGTCATAAATTAGACTCAAAATCTACTTCAGTCTTACGATCCCCAGGGAGGTCGGTAGGGTACAGTGGTAGGAAAATAACAAATTTTTGGATCTTTTTCATTGTGTTTTCCTGTCATTTCGGTAACTAAATGTCGAGAATGAGTCTTCTCAACTTATAAAAATAATGAAAAAAGACCCAATAATGAGGCTTAGTCAACACAATAAAAAAAAGTCGGGGTCTATATGATATTACCTAAACACAACCTTTTTTCTATATTATAGATTCAGAAAATTATTATTAGCCTTATGGTCTCTGCAATGCTTCTGTACTAACAGTGCTAGTGATATAAGCTTGAGATTTATCCTATATCCCTCTCACAACTAATGCTTTTGCTTGCCAATAATTTGAAGTCAGACTGAGATGTTGTAAAACAAAGGTGGTCTACTACGTTACACAAACATATACTGTAGGATATAATTCAAATAGCAACAACACAAACTATTGTTGTCTTATTTTAGAATTTATAATATTTTTTTTTTTGTCCCATGTATTATTGGAAATATCACTAAGTTACACAACGTTTATCACCGATACTAAAATTGCTCTCTATGGGCCGACAATATCTACAAAGTGTAGCATTGTATCCGGTCTTAGTTTAGCATATAATTGGACTCATATTTAACCAATATTATTACTTTTGAATCCACCTCAAACACAATGTTTAGTGGATAAAGTATATGGTGCAGTTGTTGAATGTTTGTGTTTATTTATAAAGTTTATGTTGTTAAAGTGTATACACGTCTCTGAAAAAAGTAGAATAACGGGCAGCGTTTAAATATTTGGTAAATTTAGTTTCTCTTTGTAGTTGTTTAATAAAATTGATAAAAATGGTACAATTGATTCAATCAAACGTAATTTTGAGAACCGACCCAATTCAAGGATGTCACAAACTATAATTACTTTAGTTGTCCTTATTATGATTTTGGACATACACCTGGAACACCATCATGATTATAATACGAACTGACATAAATATGGAATTTTACCTAAATGCCTAAAGTACTGTTGTTTTATAATTTTGATTTAAAATACACTTCATCGATGGTGCACAGACAAATTGATTCTCATCTTATTGAAAAGATACACACGGTAGTTTAAAGCACAATATTGCCAATCATCACTGATTGAAAAATAATCACCACTCACAATTATATATTTATCAGTTTTGTATGCATCACCTATAAATTTTGTTTACACTTGCTTCAACCTGTATTTCACTTGCTTTATCAACTAACAAAATAGATCTCAACATGTTTAACAGCCTATCATGTTTAGTGTGTGTCAGCTAAACATTATTTGAAACATAATAATAATATTAGGCCTAGGGGTTAGTTGAGTGGCTTTGCTAAACATAGTCAATCACCCTTTATAAGTTTGAGCTTGCTTGCGACGGTTCTGTTAAGTGTTGTGTGATGCCCTTGCCACTGAGAACCTTGTGTACTTCATCTCGCGTGCTTAGTGATAAGTTCTGGGCGAGGCTTTCTGAATAACGTCACCTTCTTCCTCTATCCATTTGTAATCTGCTCAATGCTATTGGAGGCTTTGTCCCAACACAAGTCATTAATGAATATTCAGCATGTCACATCAAAGTTAAATCCCCTTGGTGATTTAAATTCGATATGGATGCAAATGAACACAGAGTAAGCCTTTCATAAAACTGACAATGCTAGTGTTTCACCATATTAACCCCTTACATGTCACCCTGGTGGTATGTCAGTTATTCTTTTTGTGGATATGTGGTCTAACATTTTGTTATGTTTGGGTGTGCTAGTACCTTTTGTAAATGCATGAATTATACCTTCCATTACAACATATTATTTTATTGAAGTTTGTATTTCTGATATTTGACATCAAACGAAAATTGTTACATGCATTTCATTGACGAACGTGTTTTAATGAATAATTAGAAGATTTTGATTAACAAATTTCCTTTACGTTGGAGTCGCTGATAGTTTATCATCTCTAGTCATGACATTTATTTTTATCTAAATTATAAAATATTTCATATTTTTAATTAGATAATTATGAAATTAGTTGTGAAAATATTATCTTTTCTAAGATCATATTTCTGATTTTCTATTCTGGTAATAGTCACTAGCTTTTCTAGATTACCCATATACTTTCAGCTCACAATCAAAAAGACATTCTTTTTTTGTAAATAGTTCGAACATTTGCAAAATTAAAAATCCTAAATTAATGCATGAAATCATTTATTTTGAAACAATAAGACAACAACATTATTTTTCAATAGTGATTATTGGTGTGTCTGGTGATTTCTGCTAATTCAATAAATAAAGTATGGCTTATTGTAATAATGATAACGAACTTGCCACCTGACCAATATTTTTCTGCCCAACCTGCAGCCTACTCCCCAAAATCAAACTCCTTCTTTGCTTCATCATCATCCAACTCCTCCAAATCCTCAGGGGGCGTCACCCTCATCTCCAAGAAGTCTGTGCCCAACGATTTTAGCAGCGGAGACAGAGGCACCCGTGGGGGTATCACACTTCTGGCAAGCCGGCCCCTAAATACTGAGTATGGTAGTGCGCCTCATCTCGCCACTCATAACAAAGGTAAGGATAAGTGTAAAAGAGCATCTGTGATCACCCAGATAAATACATGTAAATAAAATACCTGTACATGTACATCTCATATAAGACAACTAATCTTTCATACTAAAACTGCAAAGCAAGTTGTCATTCTCTCTGAGGATGTTGTTGCTACTGTTCCAGAGACCTAATGTAACTGTGTCAATTTAGCCGCATAAATATTTATTTGCACTTGAGATCGCTATAATGTGGGTAGCTTCATCCGAGACTATGGTTGTTACAAACACTGTCATCTTATATCCAGTAATGATGATATTTTGCATCCTTGGTTCCGCCTGATAATATAGATGATTACATCATAATAGTAAAACTATTACCATCGTCAATCAGATCTACATTAAAGTTGATTTACATATAGTAAGATTGTACACCTCCTTGTGGTGTGTAGTTCAAACCAACAATCGAGAACACACCTTTCACACCAACTAGTACTAGTAATTTATAACAAACCCAATACTGAATTCCTAAGATCCATGATTCAGTGCTACGGGGAATGTATTGTTATCGCGATTTAGGTAATAACTTCTCTCAAATCTGCTCGTTCGAATTCCACCTGATGCTGTGAGAGCTCTGCAAAGTGAGCACCTCACAATCCAGCAGGTGTCACATATTTCCGCTTATCATGGTGTCTATGGAGCTGATGTACTGACCGTGTGTACTTTACTGTACGGTCTGCGACGCGCACCCGCCATTATACCGACTCTGTGGCACCCCTCTAAGTATGTGTATTATGTGATTAAAATGTTAACAGTAATATAATGCTGTACGCACAAATCTATGTGTGCGCGCAGGCATCCCAGCAAACGCGAGGTGTTGAGCCAACGTTGTTGTAATGGTGGGCCGACGTCGGGCCAACATTAAAACATCATTGGTTTATCTTCATGTGTTTGTTGTGATGTTGCCTATCGCTGAATGAACAATATAGAAGATAATGCTACATGCATTTCAGTTGAGACCCCATTTGTAATAAATAATAATATATTGATATTGATAAACTTTATATGCCAAGATATACATTTGGACATAAATATGCCAATTCAACCATGCCAATAATAGTGTGAATGAATGATATAATATGGAACGGATATCATGGTATTATTATGTATGTACAGTTATGTAGACAGTTCACCACCCCCACTTATTTATTAGCGCTAGCCAGTGGAATACTGGCAAACACAGTACATTGTATTGTAGGGCTAACGTCTGCGCCGCTGGCCCAACAAAGATAATTTGGATGTCTCGTGTTTACTGGGATGCTACTGTATGCGACACGGTCCCACTCACGTTCTATATAGTGAAAAATCAATTCAATCCACTTAATGTAGACTCTACTTACCACTGGGTGATTTATTTGATGACATTTTGATGCCCATATAATTGTCATTGTGTTTGAGGAAAAAGTGTCCATCATATCGTTATTCAAGCGGGTACATAATAACGTTCAGCTAAGTCAGGCAATATCTTGATTTACGTTTGTGAGGAAACGATTTTATAATGCCTGTATAATATAAATATATAATATAAACTGTCCAGTGTTTAACTGTTAAACAAATGATAACCCATTTTTGCAAATAATCCTCAAATATTCAAAATTGCTGATTAATAACATTTTTCCTTAATTTGCCTCCTTATCTATGAAACCTTACATCATAGCTAGATCATTGACAATAAACAAAATACCCAGTGTTACACATGACTTGTGACAAGTTTAGCGATTTACTTTCTAAAAACTGTGTACAAAGCACAATACAATACAGAGATGTACTCTGAACATTTTATTAAACACATAGGCGGAGGTACTAAGGCTTGTTACTATGTATATTCCACACGCTCGGTTGCCACAGTAATTATTTTTTATGAACTCTTGCTTGTTTATACCTGTATTTGTTTGCTGGCTTTTTTATCCTCATATTATCAACCCTCGAACTACTAGGGTGACTAATGAAGTAATGATAATTAGTGCATTTGAGAAAAAAATCTCCAAAGCTTTTATTTATTTCAGTACAGATGTTCTGCTATGTCAGACAATTACCTGATTTATTAACTTTTGTGAACAAACAATTTCAAAATCATGAAATGACTTTGATTTTGCCAAAAAAGTTTGTCATACAATATTTACATATCTCGGAAACAAGGCGAAGTAGCTTGACCCTGAATGTAAAACAAAATGTAAGGTCTCACACAAGGATAACCCATGCCAAAGTTTACGTAAAAATGGCTGATTGGCTGCCATTTTTCCCTTGATTCTACTTATTATCTTTGAATCCTAGCATGACCGCCAGAGCATTAATCTAAAATAAAATATAGGATCTGTTGTTATACAAATATAACAAATGACAAATTTCCCAGAGCAATGTAAAATTCAAAATGGCTGACTTGTGATTTTTTTCTATTTCCTTCACATTGGAAACCTTGCATGACTGAAGGGTTGTGGTGATAAGTTTTGCTAAAGCAGCACCCTCCACCTGGAACAACTTGCCAGATGACTTACGTCAGTGTTCATCTCTTTCTGTATCCAAGCGTAGCTCAAAAACATTCTCTTCATCAAGTAGTAAAACTCTTAAGCGCGTTGAATGGCTATGCTAGATGAGCTGCGCTATATAAGCTTTTCATTCACTCATGATAGGCAGAGTATTAGTATAAAATAAACTGTGCTAAGTCACAGTTTAAAATGGTTGATCCTGACTATTTTTTAAAGTAACAGGAGAGAAAATTTTGAAAAATAGGTTACCTTGACTTATTTTGCAAGGTTTTAAAGCAGAAATGTATTTTTTATGTGATATGGAGTGCATAGGAGTTCATGTGTAGCAAATTTTCGAATCTTTATACAATATCTAAAGTAACCTGTAAGACAGTGTACTTGACTTATTCTTGTAGGTGACACTGCTTAGAAAAAAGTTTAAAATATTGATTGAATGTGTAATCTATAGTATGTAGGCGTGTTCAGTAGATCGTAGATTTGCCATACATAATATTATGTATTGGCACACCTTCCATGCTATGATGTTATTTAAGGACGGGAGTTGGATTGGATTAGATTTGAAACAAATTCAACCCATGTGGATTAACTAAGCAAATAAATCCTAAATTGTTTGCTGGTCTTAAGATGTCTTAAAAGTGGTCTTAGCTTTGATTATTCCAAAGCTGCAGTATTACTCGGCACACAACTTTGTAACAACAGTACATATTTAGTATTTTCGTCTGTCTGCCACTCTCAGCCTGAGGTTCATAACTTGTTTTGCGCTACTAGAATGCACATAGAACTTCGTGTACAGGTTAATAATGACATCTACACCTTCTTGCCTGAGTTCACATTTGACTTTTCTGTGTGTCTATTTTTTGACGCACAATATTTCTGGTTAGCAGAATACACACACGCTTTGAAATGTATGTCCAAGTGTATTTAATTTATAGCTCTAATAATTTTGCACATGAGAGCATATCAGGCAGAAAACGAAATTTCTCGCCATTTTATTTTGAACATTTTTACACATGTGTTTAAATTCTATTGTGGAAGGGCTTCAAAGACAATGGCCGCCAATTACACTTTTTTCTGATGGTAAAAAAATTGTAATTTTTTGTTCAACGTGGCTGTAATTTTAATGAGTGGATTTGGGTTACAGTAGAGTGAAGATTTTTATATGAAGTTAAATTTGACCTCAATTTTCTTTAATCCGAAATTTTCTGATCACCGTGTATTACGATATAACCATTTTCCCGAGTATCAGTTGAATTGTATACCACTTATGTCACTTGTGTAGTTTTTGGTGTTTTAATATTATATACTCACTGTATGATAAAACAATAAGTTATAATACCTTTGACAGCAAATAGTGATGGGAATTGGTTGGAATTTCACTTCAGGTGCTGTGGATTAATATGCCTCGAAAAGATCCTGTTCATATCAGCAAAAAAATTAAAGAACTGGACCATCTATGATTTTAGTTGTCAGGGATAATCGATTATTGATGTTTATAATCGATCATCATAATTGGTGTACCAAACAACCGATTATTGATTTAATCGATCATTAGTCACATCACTATCAGCAAAAACCCACCTTTGGTTCTTTATTTGATGTGTTCTGGAGTTTTTTTATTAATTATGTTATGCATTGCTTAGAGGCAGATGTTCTTATACGTTTTTTACTATTTGTTATATTGTTAATTCTTTTCGTTTTGCAGAAAGTTTAGGCACCACAGGCAGCTATGGTAGCACTGGTAATATGGTGACTGAGTTCGAAATTGACAACCGTTCTCACAGTTACGACTTCTCGTCAGGCAGACTTACAACAGAAGATGTACGTAATTTTAGCCCTGATAGAAATCTGTAATGTCACATGACGATAAAAAAGCTAGAGGAAAACCTCAGTCAAAGGTGCCAATCAGCTGCAATTAGTGGCTGAATCATAAATATTGTTCCGTGATCACCTGTTCATTCTGCGTTATATTTTATATACATTATAAAAAATATATGTTTTTTTAGCATTTTTTTAGCATTCTAACCCTAAACAGCGCTAAGCACGACTCTGCTCGTTTTTTACACGTTTTATTAGCCGCTCAAATCTCAGTTATTGGGACAAATTGTGTGTTTAAACATCAAGATTTGCAAATGTTTAGTCTTGCAAATCAATGTGGGTGATTTTCACCCACTTTAAGTTGTGAGTCGAGGTAGCAAAACACAACTTCAGGTGGGTGGAAATTTAATTTAGCTTTTCAAGGGTTAAATAAGAATGCATATGTTGGGTCTCAAATTTAGCTCAATTGATTAATTTTATGTATTTGTCATTTTTTGTCACAAGACACATGTGAAAAGTAAAGTTTCTCCAACTTCATTAGCTGAATATTGAACCCTTATACTGCTAGGCCCGCATATATAAGGTTCCAAGCATGTTTCAAACCAATAAAATATCACTGAGATTGATAAACTATTCTGTGGCAGATGCTTAACCCTTAAAGCGCTGAAATATTTTTGTATAAACAATTGTAACCGAAGGTATTTTAAATCATCATAAATGTCTTAGTCAGCTCTTTCTGATTCATTTGAATACCTATGTTATGGGTCCACGGCCATTAGAAATATTTTTACTCATACAGTGACTTTAGCCGTCAGAATCTGACGTCTACAGACTTCAGATTGTGACGTCTTAAGTTGATCCCCGCGGTGTAAGGGTTAATTAATCAAATAAATCAATATGGAAGACACATATTGTTTCATAAACATAAATATTTTTCTTAATTTCAAGCTGGAAATTACGTGAGCAATTGCAGGTTCAAATGAATGAAAAATAGAAACAAATAATTCAGCAGCTGAAGGGTTAGTCCTTCTTCTGCTGAATTGTTTGTTTCCATGGACAATGTACATGTATATATACCCACAGGACTCCTCACAGTCGTCAAGTAATTCTTCACCAAAAAAGTCTGGTGGTGCTGCATACCAGTCCAGTCCTGTACAAGAATGGTCTACACAACAGGTACGGGGAGTTCGTCAGTGGCTGTGTTTGAACATGTTTTTTTCAACTGGATTTTTTTTTCTTTAATAGCACCTTGGAGCCTGGTGTATATTCTATTGGCATTTTCCGTCAAACTTTTCATGTGTAATAGTAAACACGAGGCTGTCAGTGTGACGGCCATCTTTATTTTATTCATATTGAATTTAGTAAATCAATATGATGTTCAGTAACTGTTGTATTCGTTTATATACATTTTTTGTGTCTAGGATTCTATTGGTAAAGTCTGTTTTCATATGCTACCGAAAATCGACGATATTGTGTCCATTTGGAAATTATAGATTTTAATAAATAAAGCTTGAGCCCTTGGCTGCGGTCACGTCAAATTTGGTGTCCATTTTGAGTATCACAATATCAGCCGATGTGTTCGCGTTACTGGCGTGGTATTTTAAACTCGTAATGATAACTTATCAATATGTGAAACCATGGCCACCAACCAAAATGTTACTGGGTTATTTATGTGAACTGAAAACCAGCTTAATTATTTAAGACGCAGACCCACCTTTTTTCAGAGTCAAAAGGATCTTAAATAAACATCTTCTACGAAACAGTCCAACTATCATTGATAATCAAAACCAGCTTAATCGGTTAAGTTCCTTATGGTAATAGTAATTGCCTGAGATTACGAGTACAAATTCAGTTTTTAACATCCTGATCTATTAAACTTGTTTTCATTCTAAATAGGTTTTTTAGTGAGTGATACTGCTCCAAGATGGTTCTGATTCACAAGAGAAAATACGACAATTATAAAAAAATTTAGACACAAGATCTTGCTGACTCACCTAATATTGTTGAACCTGCTGCATGTATAGTGTTTTACAATAACTGTGTTGTTGGTTGAAGGTGTGTCATTGGTTACTCGCTCTGGAATGTGACAAGTATAGTCAATTATTTATGGAAAAGGGAATTGATGGATCTCACCTTCTATCTCTGGATGGCAACAGGTTAAAGGTAAAGAAGCTGAACCCTTTATTCAGAAAATATTGCATCTGTCCAATTTCCGATTTAAAAAGTGTCAAATTAAATAATATTTAAATGAAAACTTTAAATATTCATGAATTACGCGTACTCCCCAAGTAGATAATCTAGTCAGTCTACTATAGTAGCTAACTTGTAATATGCCCCCGCAATCTCCTACATCAACTAACTTTAAGTGGCTAAATGTATAGAAACCAACTTGTGGTGGATTTTCAATAAATGTACTATATGAACTTCATGTGCGGCTGTCCTTAACCTTTTAGGCGTTGAGCAAGAATATAATTGTTTTATTCTGTTTTATTAGCAGATTAAATCACTGTAATTGGGAATAAAATGTGTGCTTCAACAACGTTCTTCGAACTAAATATATAACACATCCATAGGCCTATGTAGATAGACATGCTAACTTCACCCCTGCTTGGCCTGTGACAGAATCGTCCCACCTTTCACTCACTGTATTGTGGCTCTGCCGATACGAGCATAGACAGTCAGTCCCATAGTTATATGTCATCTAGTTTGAGGTTGGATTGTGTTAACAATTAGTGGTTTGGTTGAATGAAACGCACTACAAATAATTATAATTTAGCAAACGCAAATAACGTATGTCTAACAAGATGAAACTGTGTTTGTTTGGTGGTGTATGCATACTGATTAATTAATTTATTTAATGCCCAGGGTGGTATCTAATTTAACAGTTTTATAATCTAGACAATCTTTTTTTCAAATTTTATATATCATGCATTGACAGGAGTTTAAGTAGCCTATAGTTGTGTGTTTTCGTTTATATTCTGATCACTATAAAATTGTTTGTTCAGATGTTGGGTGTGTCAAGCACCAAAGACAGAGATCTCCTGAAAAAGAAAATCAAAGACCTGAAAACAGCAGTGGAAAAGGAAAAGAAGCAGCTAGAAAAGGAACAGAAGGCTCGTGAAAAATTAGAAAAACAGGCAGCAACAAATAGTGGCAAAAAGAAGGGTAAAATGTTTAAATAGAAGTTCACGTGGTCGATCGTGTGTATTGGTGATGGTGTTTAATGCCATGCGGCGCACTAAGCCACGAGAAATGAAAGCATTATATATAGCGAGATTCAGGCAGGCAGCACTCAAATGCGTCTATGTCCTAACTACGCAGACTGTTACCACAGGGCAAACACTGGGATTCGGCAACAAGAAACCTAAATTGTGAATATCTGTGTAAAATTCTGTCAAAGAAAACTGCATTTGGCCCTGCGAAATAATTGAGATATTTCGCCCATGAAGCCTGAATCGTAGTAAGAATGTGGCTTTGAATTGAACGTTTCACAAGTCATGGGAATTTTCAATAAACATACCTAGAAATTGGTTAGCGAGACATACTTCGAAATAATGAAAAGTAAAATTATGAAAGTAGGACAAGAGAAGCGATTCTGTTTAAATTGTGATTTTACACGTAGTCCGTGTGGTGCTGATGTCGCATACAAGTACTCATTGTGACGTGTACCCACATTGAATCAATGTTGGTTTAATGTTGGGCCACCGTCTGCGACGGTGGCCCAACATTAAACCAACATTGATTCAATGTGTCTTGTTTGCTGGGTGGACACCTGCCGTGTGGAACACCCTGACATGTTAAATAACGATTAGCCAGGTGCGCCTTAACTACACACAAATATCTGACAGAAAGCTTCTTTAGAAATTCTACCGCTGGTGATAATGCAAAAAACAGTTGAAAAGGATGCAAAAATTCGAATAGGCGGAATATAAGTAATGCCGCCAAATAAACATACTGACACTGTATGCTAATATTACATTGCACTTTAAGGTCATATTTTGTATCTGAATATATTTAAAGCTCGAGACTGATTTGTACATTTTAGACATTGCTGGGTATTAACAAATTATGTATGTAGATATTTGTGATTTTTTATAAGTCAAGTGTATTGAGAGATTGTACAGAGATGGTAGAATATGGAGTACCATTGACATAGTGGTGGCCATTGTGTTCATACATCTCATCCTCTGCTCGAAAATGTGAAATATAGTTGTCTTAGTACAGGTGTAATTTATTATTACGGAATGCTGTTCAAATGGATGAATGAAAGAAAACAATAAATGTAATTGAGTAAATGACTAATTATGGATGCTTAGATTAATTACTTTATATCAGACTAATCAATGAGATTCATGTGATAATATTGTAATGATAAAGTAACGATTATTTGGCATCAGCCGTTAATCGTGTAAGCAATTGTAAGTTTGCCAATAATAAAACATTCCAATCCCGCTACTAATATATCTACGTTAGTGCTCAAATAAGGCTGGCATAAATCAGACATTCAAACGGTACGATATGCTCGCCTCATTCCATGTTTGAGTCGTACAGGTGTGATTACAGAATTTTACCAGTGACATGAGAAATGACGTTTTTAAGGTGTACTAACATTTTCCTTGCATATTACCCGTGGTTATATCGACAATTCGCGTTACAATAATGAATAGTGGCCTACATGGCAGTTATCTACACTAAATCCTTCAAAACTGCTGTACGTTGTCGGGCCGTTGTCGTACTGATAATAGTTCGCCCACTCGGAACAATAGGGTATTCCTTCTGGAGCAATTGAGTCAGTGAATAATAAATGTTTGTTGGGTACCAGCTGGGTTCAGATTGACCTAATATACATTAATACAGCCCAATGAACATGAGTTTTTGATCTGACACGATTAATCTATTGTGTTCGCTTGTAGGGTTGTACCGTTGTTTCAAACGCACAAACGAACTGTAAACACCGCTAAAGTACCGTGTCTTGGTGTAAACATATCATAACTAGCATTAGTTTGGTGCATGATTGATGACAACCGAAAAAAACCCGCTAATTATAGCAGTTCTCGTTATTTTCATTTCAGATTATCAGTTCATTCTAATGTATGAAGGAATTATGTTATTTTTAATGCCTTGATGAATCAGTTGCAGCTGCGTGTAGACGAGTAGTGCGGGGATCGACTTCAGTCGACAGAATCTGACGTCTGCAGACGGACAGAATCTGACGTCTACTGTCCACTAAAGTCGATACCCGCGCTGTAGAGCACTGGGCGTGGCTGTGCCCTGGGCCAACGTCATGGTGTGAAGCGTTGGTCCGACTTACGGCCAGCTTTGCCAATAATCTGGTTTTGGTCATGTATACAGTACGTACGGACTGATCTTTGCTGAATGCATATTATATCTAACGACCGACCGACAGGCGTCTGCTACTTATTGATCTTCATATCTATGTATTTATTTCTAATTGCTTATGTAATTTATATATAGTACCTACTTGAATTCTTTATTATAATTATTATGTAATCATGAATAACTCGCAGCAGCAGGAGGTGTTTGATTATGGTGCGATTTGTCCAGCCAGATAAACCTATTGTGTCCGCTAAAGTTGATTTATTTGTCGCAGATCGTGCCTGACGTGTCTCCATGTGTTCAATGATTGTAAATAGACTACACATTATGATAATTATTTTATTTTGCCCGGGATCAAATGGACGTATCTGTCTGTCACTTTACAGAGTGGCAGATATGCCCTTTTAATTCTAGGCGGATAATATATTAAGTATACTGACCGCCTTGTTGGTTACTAATGACCATTATAGTTGTCATGAAAAGCACGGATTAAGCCCCCTTTGGGGGCGATTTAATGTATCAAATTATTATTAAAACGAATTAAAATTGGAACATTTGTACAACTTCGTTCAGGACATTTGTAAATTAAAATCACATCCACTACCATAGGAATATTTTGAACTTTACTTTATATTAAAAATGTCAAATATAACTGTAGTTAATATATTACCATAATCCGTCAGTTTCTTTATGTAAACTATCCACGAATCCCTACCGTTACAATTATTTTTAGCAGTATGTTACACGGTAAGTTTTTACACATCTGTCTCAGCAACAGTAAATACTGATGTAATATTATTCAGTAAGATACGGTCAGTAATGTACATACTAATATTATATTAATTGATAGGAAAGAATTTGGATATATAATATATAGATAAGCTTCTTGAAAGAATATTGATGGTCCCACAAAAAAAGGAAAATTGGCAAATTTGCCGTTTTAGAATACAATCTCACTTTCTTTCCTCGTATACATGTGAGCTGAAAAAAATTGTAAAGATCGCTGGTGGTATTCACAGGTATGCTATAATGCATGTTCCACCCCATTTGAAGAAAAACGTTGGTATTCCAATATACGAATATTGCCACTTTGAGCTTAAGTGTCGTAATTGACACTCCCGTAATTGGCACTCATTTGTGTTTCGGGCCCTTCAGCTCTAAGTGGTCGTTATTTGAATGGCTTTCATTCACTCTGGTGCTGTTTAGCTGAAATGCAAAGTTATATTATCATAATTTGTTTTTAATATCTGTATATATAGGATATCTAACAGTTACATGACCACAATTGCAGCTGTAAACTAATAATTGAAAATGTTTATGGAACTTCATTTATAGCTCCTAATTTTCAACTGAATTTGAATATACAATAAACTGTTAATATATTATTCAGTAATTTTATAGTGTAAACTGTGAAAAGAAGTAGTTTTCATGATAAAAATATTAAACTGAAACTGTCTTTCATTAGAAGATTCCGTGTGAGTTTTGTTACAAATAGGCCATATATATATCTCCGTGTTTTCCATGTATCGAAACTGTACATCTGATAAACACAGAAATACGCCGTCAAAAATTTTACTACCCCGCAGATATTTTTTATTGTACACAATTTCGAAATAGTAGCTATTTTAATACTTTGTAAAAATGCTTCGTTCTCCTTAACTGTTTTAGTTATCATATGATGTATGATTGGTAATTTGGCTTCTTTTTACTACTTCGCCAGAATCTTGTTGGAAATTATTATTTGCAAGGAGTGGACAACATATTTGTCTTGCTTATTTTTTAAATAATAATTGCCAAAACAGTTGATATGTAATAGTATCAGTACTAAACTCTGTAGTCCAGTCAGATTTTCATATTCATTTTTTGTGCTTCCACCAAACGATAAATAATTGAGAGGTGTTCGATGACTTCTGTGATTGTTCTTTGCTATTATTATTAACTAGTCGATGTTTAGGTCGACTCGAAAAAATTAATAAAGGTATGCTCTGAATTATTTTTAACTAGCCATATTTCCGTATGTACATGACAGCAAATTATTCTTATTTATACATCAGCATATTTCCTATAAATCACTGGTTGGCAATTGATCTAATCCAGTGTGACGCACCTGAAACATTGAAGTACATTGTGAGGTAATCTGTAAAAAATACTAATGGTAAATATAGCCCTACCGTATGGCATACTGGCTTGTATAATATTTGAGCTGGTGAAGTTAGGGCCGTGTCCCAGTTGGACCTGTTAAAGCTATGTGTATTGCAGGGTCTGACTGAGGCTGATTGTACTTGTCTTATTTTGTATCACTCACAAAACAGACAGACAATATTGGTGTACAGATATATATGCCTTGTCTGTGTGTATACCACTTCTCTACACGATGGAATAAACTAAATTCTACAAATAAACGTCTTTATACCAATCAAAAGAGCTGTTTTTGTTGGGATGAATAATTATGCTTGTATGTGTTCAGTAGATATCCGCCACCTTTCGTGAACGCGATACCTACAGAACCGCTAGTCCTAATCTCGTGATTTTTTATATGGGTAATTACCTGCCTCACCACGAAATGAAAATTTTTAGTTGCAGGTCAGTGATATTCGCATTTTCCAGTCCTTAAATTGGGAACGCGTTATCTCATGGCCCATTAGTCCAAATCACTCGTGCTTTTGTATGTAGGCACTGCCTGGACTCGAAATGAAAAGTTTTTGTTGTAGTTTAGTGATTTTGAACAAATGGCTGCTTTTTTGCATTCCCTGGGAACGCGTTATATCAAGAACTGCTTGTCCGAACCACTCCCCATATTGTATGTATACAGTTACCTGCCTGGGCGCAAAAATGAAAAGTTTTGGTCGCGGTTCAATGATTTTAGAGAAAATGGAGGCCGTTAGTTGTCTTTTATTAGTTAAGAAATATTGCGAAATTTCATCTTGGTCGATGGCGGCCATATTGGGAATTGGCGTAAAAAATGTTTAAGAAATGTTGCGATAACTAGAAGGAAGTGTTTACCATGTAGACACCCAAGAAGGCTCGCACTTTTCAAATAAAAGTTGTAAATTAATTACAATTTTACCAGATAATCAATTTTCACAAGTAATTATCAGGTAATATTATGAGGCAGAGGCTAGCAGCTTTGGGATGACAAGGTGCTATTTTAACCCAAAAGAATAAATATGGCCGCCATAAGCCAGTATGTTTCTTAACTTTCTGAAAAACTAATGCAGTCTAGGAATTTGTAGTTATCTGTGGTGACAAGGTTCTAATTTGACGAAAAAGGAATAAAAATGGCTGCCATGACCCGGAGATTTTTAACGAAGTTTCTGAAAAATTGATGCAGTCATGGAATTAATGCTTAGGAATTAATGCTAGTTATCCGTACCTGTAACACCAAATGAATCGGAGAAGCGATTTTGTAGATATATGGGTGACAAGGTATGGGTGCGGCCACAAGCGGAGGCGGCAGCGGATGAAACCGTACAAATACAAAAAGCCCCCCCCCCCATAAGAAATTTCAACGAGCCTTAAAAATATGGCAACATAATGCACTAATAGTCTGGACTCTTGAGCTGTAAATGATACTTCTATAAAGACGGTGTAATGAGGGTTAATTTATCAAAGCAATCGGGATTATCGCAATAACCAGACACAACACGTTGTTGCGAACGTCATTGACGTTTATTAACCATCGCAACAACGTCGTGTGCCAGAGTCTGCGGCGGCACTGATATGATGTGCAACAAAAATGCCTCGTGACCCAGGCTCGCCATGACAACAGCGCATTTTGACGTGTATATCACTGGCCGACCTCTATAAAACATAGTACACGAGTTGATTTTATGCTAGGCCAATGTTTATAGTGCCGGCCCAGCATTACATCAACATTGGGCCATCGTCTCGTGTTTGCAGGGCTGCCCCGGCATGTGACATGTGTGGTGACCCCATAGTTTTTCACGTGCCTCAGACAAACAATGACGGCCAAGAAACATTGATGTATGGACTTTGGTTTTATGGATTTTTTGGCAGCCATTTTGATTTTTTTGTGTTATTTTCATTATGACAGATTGATTGAAATCTTGCGTATTGTTTTTTGGCAGCCATTTTGAATTGGAATTGTCTACTGCAGAATTCGGATTTCAAATTTTAGAGATCGGAAGCCCCCACTGAGTTTTTGTACTTCTAGTAGCTCCCGCCGTCACCGTAGGTGGGACGGAGGGAGCTATGGATTCCGCCTCCGTTTTTTTTTGCCTTTTCTTTTGCCTATAACTTTGTAAGAAAATAAGCTAGGATAACCATTTTTGGTATGTGAGTTACTTCCAGGTGGATAATGGACAGGTTAAAATATTTTTAATCTGAATTCAATACGCAAGGTCGCAGAGGGGAAAATGATGATGTTACGGCGTTGGGCCGTCCGTAAACAATTCGTTTCCGGAGCATACCTCTGAAAGTACTTGTCCGATTGTCTTCAAATTTTACACACAACACCCCTAGGGGGTCTAGTTGTGCCTTTTGGGGTATTTGAACTTTGACCTACTTGGTTCAGAACTATGACCTACCTAGACGTTTTGACGCACACTTCGTTTCCGGAGCAGATCTCGAAAAGTACTGGGCCGATGACAGTCATATTGCACATACATGTTCTCTAAGGTCCCTTGTTGTGCCTTTTCAGGTTTTTGGACCTTGACCTTGAAGTTGACCCAGCACTTTGACCTAACTTATAACATCGGTAAATCCGACTGAAAGATTTTGCGGAATATCATGAAAACCGCTCAAGATAGCTACACCATTACTATAAAACAAATTGTGAGGTTTCAGGAGAGGATGCATCTTGAAAAATTTCAAGTCGATAAAATTAAAAATGGCCGTCTATTGGCCATTATTCACCTCGACAGGCCTGATATTGCGGAATATCATGAAAACCGCTCAAGATAGCTGCACCATTAATATCAAATAAATATTAAGGTTTTAGGAAAGGATGCATCTTGAAAAATTTCAAGTTGATAAAATTCAAAATGGCCGCCTATCGGCAATTATTCACCTCGACAGGCCTGATATTGTGGAATATCATGAAAACCGCTCAAGATATCTACACCATTACTATAAAACAAATTGTAAGGTTTCAGGAGAGGATGCATTTTGAAAAAATTCAACTCGTCCAAGTTCAAAATGACCGCAAATCGGCCATTATTCACTTTCACATGGCCGTTATTTGGTAAACCGTGCTAGATGGCTAGACCATTACTATAAAACAAAATGTGTGATTTCAGGAGAGGATGCATCTTGAAAAAATTCGACTTGATAAAATTTAAAATGGCCGCTTATCGGCCATTATTCACTTTCACATGGCCGATATTTGGTCAACCGTGCTAGATGGCTAGACCATTACTATAAAACGAAATGTGAGATTTCGGATGAGGATGCATCTTGAAAAAATTTGCCTTGATCAAATTCAAAATGGCCACCTTTTAGGCCATTATTCATTTTCACAAGGCTGATATTTGGTAAACCGTGCTAGATGGCTAGATCATCACCTGATTACTATAGAACAAAGTGTGAGTTTTCGGGGGAGGATGCACCCTGAAAATTTTTACCTTACGAATTCAAAATGGCCGACAATCAGCATTATTTACTGCGATAGGCCTGATATAATGTAAACTGTGCTAGATAGCTAGACCATTACTATAAAACAAAATGTGACGTTTCGGGAGAGGATGCCTTTTAAAAACTTTCGACTCAATCAAATTCAAAATGGCCGCCTATCGGCCACTATTTACTTTCACATTGCTGATAATTGGTAAACCGTGTTAGATAGCTGGACCATTACTATAAAACAAAATGTGAGATTACAAGAGAGGATGCATCTTGAAAAATTCTGACTCGATCAAATTCAAAATGGCCCCCTATCGGCCATTATTTACTTTCACATGCCCAATATTTTGCAAACTGTGTTAGATGTTAGTCCATTACTATAAAACAAAATGAGGTTTCGGGGGAGGATGCACCCTAAGTTTTTAACTAGTTTATATCGAATTCAAAATGACCGTAAATCAGCTATTAGTTACCTCGATTGGCCTGATATCGGGTAAACCGTGCCAGATAGGTAGACCATTACTGGAATACTGATTAGGATCATTAATTTCAATGGAGGTTTGCAATCTCTGACAGACTGTCTAGTTCTTATCTTACTCTTAGACTGGGCTTCTTAGACCTAGTTGTCTTGCGTCTTGATTTTTTACCTAGCCTAGGACTACATTAATAACCCTACACAAAATTGCTTAAATCTAATTCGGTGCGGGAGCTCCTGGACTTATGTAGTCTTGTATAGACATATATCTGTTTGTCAAATGGAAGCACATTCAGAGGGTCCAGCAAACACATCGACTTGTCTCTCTATTGGGTGAATCTTGTGTCACTGTGTGCGACGCTGGCCAAAATTAAAACAACATTGGATAGACGTTTCGTGCTGGCTGGAAAGTTTGTAATGTAACATTTAAAAGATTTGTAATTGCACAAGTAGGCTATTTGCACAACTCACGCACTCTTGCATGCTTGCGCAAGTACTTGCATACTTCGGCAGTCACGCACTTGCACATGTACTTATGTACTTGCACACTTGAGTATTAGCGCACTTGTACAAGTATTTTCGCAAGTACGTGCACATGTACATTCGCACTTACGCTCTAGCACAAATACTTGCTCAAGCACTCACAAGTGTGCAAATACTTTGCGCAAGTACTTGCGCCCAAGCACTTGCGCAGAAGTACTTGCGCACTTGCATATAATTAAAATTACAACTGTTATTTTAATTGTCAAATGTAGCACTTAAAAAACACTACTGTCCATAGTATAAAAATACACACAAGTTGTACACTCAAGGTAACCATATAGTACAAATATGTGGTTAAAGTGCCTGTGTGTGTGATTATGGTACAAAAAAAACAGATTTTAAAAATATAGGAAACTTGAACTATCCCGATTGCTTAAAAAAGATATAGCAAACAACCACAATACCTGAGGATCATTGTGCCAAGGTTTGAAGTTGATTGAATAAAAACATTGTATTACATAGAATAATAATAAAAAACTAGCCAGATCCAAAGCAAACTCAATATGTTTGGACCACAACGTCCAAACATAATAACAAGCAGGTTGGCTGGCAGTTATAAAAAGATCAGATAGTAACCTATACAGGATTACAACGATAAATGTCTGTTTCATGATATTATAATATAACCGGCATAATGACATACGAATGTACTTCAAATAATTTACATTTTTTGTTTAGATCAAATCTTATTATATTTTGAACGCTGCAGTAGCATGTTTGAATGTAGTCCGAGCTTGACGTGAACCGCATGGTTCAACGTCAGAGATTGACAGCATAGCAAAGCTGTTGTTTTCTATGCTGGTGGTCAATGTACGCTGAGAGCAAAAATTCCTTGAAAAATGTGAGGGTAGCCATATTTAGATGATAAATTCACCTATAAAGACAGGGCTTTAAGTCCCCACGTTAAATCATTATTCTAATGAGATGTACATCTGTCATAAAGAATGATATAAAAATAATGAGCGCACCGTATTTTTGGGGCACAACTTTACGAATGGCAATGATTACAGACTCTGTATCGCACACAGAGTCTGTTATTACGGACTAGTTTGAATGTGATGCTTTACGTCAACGTCGATGAGAGTGAAGTTGCAAGAGCACTAGGCCTACTTAGTCCTTGTGTAGTGGTTACGCAGCATGCCCCTCACACCGGAGCTTGCTCTGGTATTCAGGTTTCGACGGAACTGTTTCCCACTTGTAAAGTTCAGTATTGTGGGGAGACTCAGTGATCGGGAGGTAATGTGCTTGGCTCGGCTGAAATTATTGAGATAAAAATTAATCACATTCCGGGAGGTGCTCGAGTAACCTTTAGTTACGCCTCTGTGGTCTAAAGGGCAGTGTCATCTGATTCATCTCACTATCCATTCTGACCTCACGATGTTCTCTTGAATTTAGCCTGTATGTGCACAACGGTGACCTAAAAGCACTACTCATTCATTAAAACTTTTAACATGTCAGTTAATTATAGTAGATCTATTTGACGTGAATGGCGTCTGGTCATCACACACACCTGGTCACCATACTCCATGATGGAAATCATAGAAAGTACATGCAGCGACGTGCCACCAAATCACTGTGGTCAAGCGGTGGAGGTAACTGGAGTTACTATTAGCAAAAAATGGCTGACACGGCTACCGACTCGTTTACATTTTCATCTATTTTGTGTAGTTTAACGTTCTCCTTTGCTACATCGATTTGTAGGTGGATTAATATTATTTAACTGGACACTAACTGCACATTATGTTAACTTCAAATTGTCGATAATTTGCTCGTAATCGGTAAACTAAATTTGTTCAATGAGAATGGTAACTGTCATGTGTCAATTCCAGCTGTTACTGGTAACTGCAACTTCAGTGGGTGGTAACTGGCGGTTTCAATGGGTGGTAACTGTCGCTTCCTATTAGCAGAGAAATTTCTATTATAAAATGTATATTCTAAAACACCTTCAGTAATAGTTTACATGATCGTGAAGTTGATAATGATGTGTCCTGACTTTTATTTTAATTGACACCGTATACAGTAACACAATAAGCAGGTAAGGGGCGCTGTAATATATATGAGGGCCTAGTATATATAAGAGACTGAATGCATATCTATGTCTGTCCAACACTGGGTCAACATTAATATAATAGGGCTTACTTTCAAACACCGGGTCGTTATATATGTGTAATAGAAAAAAAAACATTTCGGAGATTACTCTTTTGATTTTTAAAGAATAGCTAGTATATTTATTAAAAATTATTTAGGTACTTATAATCAGGTAGCTTAGCATCAAATATTAGGCTTATCGTTATCGGCCGGATAAAAGCCCCATTTTTTAAGGCTCAGTGGCATATCCTGATTAAAGTTAGCCTAGGAGCCCAACATTATTTTTTACTTAAGACGCAGAAAAATGTCAAAATCCAAGGTAATATGGCCGCCATTTGTACAAGATGAAACAATAAAATGATAATATTTTTGACAGAATAGATGCAGATTCTTGATTTTAGTGTGTAGCATAAGGGCTTTATTTATGCCTGACATAGTGATGTAGTCAGAAGGTACTTTAGACATTGGATTGTTATTAAAATCCAAGATGGCAGCTATTTGTGCAAGGTAAAACAGTAAATTGGTATCATTTTGTATAAAAAAGAAGCAAAATCATAATTTTGGTGTGTACCATAAGGTTTCAAAGCATGTCTGACATAGGGTCGTGGCCAGAACGTACTTTACTTATTGCATCGAGAGTAAAATCCAAGATGGCCACCATTTGAACAAGATCAGAACAATAAATTGATATATTTTCGATAAAATAGAAAGTGCTTCACGATTTCGATGTATGCCGTCGGTTTTCCAGGTATGCCAAATCTAGTTGTGCAACCAGAGGGTAGATCAACATTTCATTGTAGATAAAATTGAAGACTGCTGCCATTTGATAAAGTCAAACAAAATTCGTGCCAAACATGTTTTTTTATCATTTTAGACAGAATAGAAGGAAATTCATGACATTAGTGTCTACCATAGAATTTTCTTATACACATCACCTGGTGGCATTATCCAGAAACCATTTTAGAC
Organism: Flabesymbios commensalis; assembly: GCA_964017125.1. NCBI lineage: Eukaryota > Metazoa > Annelida > Polychaeta > Terebellida > Flabelligeridae > Flabesymbios > Flabesymbios commensalis. The sequence goes on from OZ024903.1 coordinate 57,555,175, forward strand.
ACTTCAGATTCTAGAAACCAAAATGGCGGCCATCAGACAAACAAAATCGGCAACAGAGGAGGAGGAGTAGGAAGCCGAATTGGGTACCACATGGGTCATATGGCCGTGAAAGGAGAAAACATATCTTTATCTTTTGGTAGTAATACCGCTTCCCTGTTATGGCCTTCTGGTGGCCATTTTGTTTGTCTAATGACCGCCATCTTGGTATATAGACTGTCTAAAATTATGTTTGCCAGTCACAGGGGCATATATATGAAAATCATACATGGTTGTTACCAAAATTACGAATCTGCTTCCCTTCTCTTGACAATTATATTAATTTTTGGTTTCCATCTTGGATTTTACCCATAATGCAATGTTTAATGTACTTTCCAACCACACACTATGTCGGACATACCCGAAAACCCTATTATGGTAGACATCAAAATTATGCTTTCCTGTCCTTTCTGTCGAAAATGATGGTAATTTATATAGCTTAACCTTGCAGAAATGGAGGCCATCTTTGATTTTACTAATTAATGCAATGACCAAAATAATTTCTGGCCACACCGTTATGTCGGGTATACCTGAAAACCACATGGTACCATGAATCAGCTTATATTCTATAGAAAATTACATCAATTTAATATTTAACCTTGGTTAAAACGGCGGTCATTTTGGATTTTTACGTTTTACGTCAGCACTTTGTCAAAATTTAATAGGGCTCCTAGGCCAATGATAATAATGATGGGACCTAATAGAGCGTCGTGTAGGCCTATCACAACTGTTAACTAATAGTGTATATACCGGAGATCATCTATACACGATCTCTACTATACTGCCGAGTGTTTAGCTAAAATCAGGTCTGATGGAACAACAAAATTGATTTTTGCAATCAGCAGGACTGATTTTTTTCTCAACAAAATTTAATCCTTCAGCTTTATATCCACGAAAAAAGTAATTATCTTTCTTTTAAATAACTTCTTTACAGTTGTATGAAATGTGAGAGTCTCCTTGATGCACCATTGGAAAATTTCCAATAAATAAAGTATCAGTTACCAGCAATATAATTTGTCAGTTACCAGTAGCATGATATCATTGAGTCTTGGAGTTACCAGCAACACGCTTGGCAGTTACCATTTTCACTGAACAAATTTAGTTTACCGATTACGAGAAAATTATCGATAATTTGAGGTTAACATGATGTCCATTTTGTCCAGTTAAATAATATTAATCCACCTACAAATCGATGGAGCAAAGGAGAACGTTAAACTACATAAAATAGATGACCGTGTCAGCCATTTTTTGCTAATGGTAACTGCAGTTACCTCCACCGCTTAACCACAGTGCAAATGTAGGCCCCCTACCCTTAATGATTTCTCTTGATATATATATATCCTATAGTATATAGAGATTGATGTGAAAAGTTATTAGGCCTAATCTAGACCACTTTATTTCCACGGAGAAATAGACAAATTCAGTTTTTTTATTTGTTTTTTTTCAAGGAGGTTAAAGAGAGTCTTTTTAACCTCCTTGGTTGTTTTAATGAAATCGTACTTGTGGATGCAGTAAATGACATTAATTTTGAAAATCTACATTTCATATGGGTGTTTCTGGACACATATTATTGCTTGCAATCATAATATGTTTTTTTAATTCAGCACATTGTACATTGCTTGTATTATTGCGTTTGTGAACGTTTTTAAGTTTATAGCTGAATAACACAACTGCTACGACAAATGAGAATAAATACGTCATTGTGATTTTGACTAGGAAATTCCTACTTTATCCACCTGATTTATCATAAACACTACGTAGGCCAACCTTCCCAGCAAAGCCGAGATATGAAGTCAATGCTGTTTTAAGTCCCGTTTTAAGTTTAGTCCACAGTCTGCAAGGCTGGCCCAACCTTAAGACATCATTGTTTTTCCGCATTGTGTTTGCTGAGTTGATACCCACTTGAACACGTCACATTTAGCTTGTTATATTGTCCAGCTATTCTTCTTAGCTTTTTTATTCTTCTTCTCTGTTACTAATTGAAAAAAATGTGGTAGGCAGTAAACAAATGTCGTCGGCAGTGAAGTGTTAAAAATTAGTTTCCCATGATAACCAAAAAGTAGCAACTATCTCTTTTATCTCATTTAATTGATACAATAATAATTTTCAAAGACGCCATCGGATATCAATAGGACATCGAATTTAAACCCATGTGATCCCACAAATCACAAATGATATCGTTTATAATATTCCATAATTTTTTGCCACCTAGCTGTTTTAATAATGCAATGTGTATCGTTATCATTGTGACAAACATTAGACAATAGATATGCAATGATTTTTTTTACGTATTTTCTAGCAATTAAAAGATCACAAGAATTTTAGTAACTTTGGTTAGAATGATCGATGATATACATGTGAAAAAGAAGAATTTTGAAATATATGAAGTATATGAGAACTGTTGAATGACTATTGTCTGCTTTAATTTGTACCAATAGGAGATTAAAATTAAATTAATGTTGAATATCCTGTAAACCTGGAAATATTCGGCCAGATTTATATTGGTGGTTTGATAAAAAATCTCAATGTTTTTCTCCACCAAGGGGGGGGGGGTGGGGAATCCGCAAAAAATAATATACGCATTTTTTTTTCATTTCTCAAAAGTTTACAACAGCCATGAAATAAGTCAAGGTTTTGGATAATAAATATTCAAGTGAATGAAAATATGTGTTGATCAGTTGCTGGTTAGCTCAACATAGAATGTGTATGAGATAACCTCATTCAGTAACGAACCAATAAAAATATGGATGCATTTGTTAGCGATGGATAAATCAGAGCATTAAATGCAATCTGTTTTGATTTAGCTGTAGTCGGTTATGTGCATGACGGGCTGGAGTGATTACTCATTACTTTGAAACTTGAATGCCAGGTTCGAACCCGCGATCCCCGACTTTCCAAGCAGGCAGCTTTAACCACTGCACCAGGGCCCCGTCTTTGTAACTTTATCATCGAATGTTTTTACACAGAAATATTGATTATTATTTATTTTTTTTTGGGGGGGGGGGGGTTATAGCTTTCACCAGACCATGTATATGAAGCTATATGACAGAGACTGGATTTTATGTACGTCTACATACGTCTACTTATAGCTCTCATATAATATGTATATATGCCATTTAGGCTATACTCCCATATGTAACAAAATGCTATGAACGTACGTATCCAGTTGTTGGGCTCCGCCGTTCCAGGGTGGGCAAATTATGGCAGGCATCAAATATAAAGTAGACCTACATAGGAGCACTTTGGAACATCGTTTTCATGGCAATAAATTTGATATAAAAAAAGAAAACTACATAATAGCATTTAATTGAGAGTTTCAAAATGAGATTCATGTAAAATGGGAGATCCAAGTGTGGTTCTCAACACCAAACAATAGGAACGGCATTTTTGCGCCACGTAATGGTAAATTTACAATAAACATCCCTGGCATTCACTTTTGTTGACGAGGAAGCCCTTCAAGCACTGCTGCAGTGCAACCCCACTTGGGACAAGACAGCTAATGTCAGGTAGGCCTACATATGCGTAATTGCTGAGGACTGAGGGGAATACTATTGAAATTAAAAAAACATTTAGATAATATAACATAAAAACATATTGCATATTGGTACCGGTAAAGAGGTATAGAACTTAACTCTTACTTCAAAAAAGATATTTGTCTCACGATAGTTCACAGACTAGCGTATCACATGGCAGCCCAACTTTAATCCAATTTTGATTGATGTAAGATGTGTACTTGTTGGATTATTAAAGGGACTGGCCCAGGCTAAAATCATTAAAAAATCGGTGATTTTATTTTGGGTTCTTGATATGACCATATGATGTAAACATGTCCAAAGACTAGAACTGCAAATTTTTATAATTTGTGTGCTGCGCATTCACCAGTTAGGCTAGATATAGACACGAAATTCCCGCACTTCCTATTTTTGACATGGTTGTCAATAATTAGAAATCAGGAATTTCGACTCTATATCTAGCCTAACTGGTGAATGCGCAGCCCAAAAATTATAAAAATTTGCAGTTCTAGTCTTTGGACATGTTTACATCATATGGTCATATAAGGAACCCAAAATAAAATCACCGATTTTTTAATGATTTTAGCCTGGGCCAGTCCCTTTAACTGCAACACCAGCAAAGGGGTAGACAGTTTGTGCTGTAAATGTGTTTATCGATAGCACCGGCGTCTGTTACCTGACATTTTAAATAATTAATGCATCGTTTCACGTAGTTTTTAGGATTGGAAAACTTCGCTTTTCCCATCTGTTTTTCTGCTTCATAAGCATAGTCTAATGCTCTAGTAAATTTCCTATGCAGTCTGAATTCTTCTGAACGACAAATAAAATAGAGTGCTTTAGTCCAAGGTGTGGCGTCGTCCCAATACAACCTTTCAAACTGATCCAAGATGCGACATGAGTTCTCTAAATCTGAAAGGCTGACTAATTTATCACTCTCAAATTCCAGCACACTGACGTCAACCTGAAGATACAAGAATGCTAAGAACAGATAAATTTGGTGCCAGTAAGAAGAGAGGTCAAACACCTTTTCTTGTTGGGTATTTTCTATAGCTAATTGTAAGAAATATCGAGATGTTTTTACAGACAATTCAGCACCTTGCTCGTTGCCCTGCTCTTGTTTCTGTAGATGAGATTGATGCATCCAGTACATCCCCTCTATCACATTGACAATGGCTGCGGACATACAACCACCAAGCATTTTGGTGGAGTCTCTAGCCTCACTGAGTAATAGCTTGGCTGATTCCATATCACCAGTCTGTATATGACAATTAGCCACCAAAGCAATTGAGCGCGCTTTATGCCAATCCACAAAACTGGTACCTGGCAGCAATGTGCTTAAACGAGTCCATATTTTTTTTACTTTATGAGGATTAACGTTGTATAGAGAATACTGACAAAGCTCTTCACGTAGCATCATCACCTCGATGTCAGTAGTACTGCTCACTTTGCGGTATCTCCTTATGGCAGCTTTCTGCATGCATCTCCACTCTCGCATCTTACCAGCATCTTTAAGTTTATACATATAGTTCCATAGTGACTTGATACAAGTCACACCAGCAACGTCGGACGTAACGTTTTTTCTTGGAATTACAGGTAAGGCGTCAATAGTTGTACCCACAGTGATTGCTTTTTCGTACATAATACCATTATTGTGTGCATCTCCTTCGTTTATATGAAGTAAATCACCGTCTTCCTGAAGCGACATACCACACCCTTCGACAGATGGACGATTTTCTAACAGGGTCTTATCACTGCGAGTTAAGCTCCCTTCACCATCGTGATTACCCTGATATGATGTTTCACTTGGAGCAGTTTGTACATCCAGAATATGTAAATAGTACTCCTTCTGTTCATGATCAATTTTTAAATGGTCATGCCTATTTTCCCACCTCGATCCTACTTTATCTCCATTGGGTTGGTAGTGCGAACAATTGATTTCGTTAGTGGACAAAGGGTGTGAAATGTCACCATCGCTTTCAGTCAAGCCAACTGGGAATTTCGAAGGATAACAGTTGTCATGATTTTTTATTTTGGAACAAACGTTATTTCTTCTTTGATGTGTGAGGCGACAGTCTATATTTGGCTCAGACTCAAATCTCAATGAACACGTGCAGGTACAATAATCACCAAGGGTAAATTTGTTCAGTCTGTCAGCTAAATACAAAAATTTATCAAATGATTGTAGAATATTACAGAATTCTGCGTGAACAGATATACTGTCCGGTTTTGATATTAATATCTTGAGCAGCTGTTGACATGCTTCACGTTCACTGATGAGAGCACACAAGTTTCTGGCCTGTTGGTCTGTGATGACTTCACGTGCAACCATGTTGTCTGCCACACGTGAGACAAGCAAACGATCACATAACCAGCAGTATAGACACTGGTGATCACATGCGTCAGTCCGTACTCCGCATTCCGATCTCCTCACATCATCATGGCGCTTTCTAAGTGCAGAAGCAATCAGAGGAAAATCGACCTCCAGAGCTTTTACTAAACAACTGAACGGTTGCAATCGTCCATCCACTCTCTTCAGAATATATAATAGTTCTCTCACCTTGTCAGCATTGGTTGCCTTAGATTGAATTATGTCGGTATCTTTGGAGTCCAATATCTTATCACGCACCAGGATATCCAGTAGCAGATTTGTTATATCTAATCTTATCTCGACCACCAGCCAATCTTGAAGATAATTTATTGTCCTTTTCTGTAAATGATCCATCAAATTTCAGTCAAACCTCATATATAAGATTCTCACGTGACGACGTCGCCCAAATACAATAGAATATAAGCACAGTCACGCCCACAGCTCTCAGATAAATTTGATGAGCGTGATCTGTGCTTAGAGATCAACGGATAATAAAGTCACACAGTCATATTTGTTGGTCAGACGACATATTGCAGCCCGATTCAGATTTCTATGCCACCACAATCTATCATAAACCACGAGCACACGAAGAACATGGCTTTAGCTATCTGAATCATGTCAACATCTGTATACCGTGAATATCCGCTTCATGCAATGACGTCATGGTTGTGTTGGGTACTGTATAGAGCTAGAGCTAGAACTAACATTGTTTCAATGTCTCGTGTTTGTTGATATGCAGGGCTTTGTGTACTCGACGCAGACGCACACGCAAACGCACACGCAGACTTAGACGCATAAAATCTGGGCTTTGTGTACTTGATGCAAAATGTTCATTTAATGCTGGGCCAGCGTCGTAAATGGTGGGCCGAGATTAAAGGGACATGCCCAGGTATAAAATCATCAAAAAATCGGTGATTTATTTTGGCTTCTTAATATGACCATAATGTTATAGAGTCTAAGCATTTCCATAGACTAGAACTGCAAAAGGTTTTTTAATTGTTGTGCTGCGCATTCACCAGAGGGACGAAATTCCCGTTTTGACATGGTTGTCAATAATTAGAAATCAGGAATTTCGTCTCTATAGGCCTATCTAGCCTAACTGGTGAATGCGCAGCACAAAAATTAAAAATCTTTTGCAGTTCTAGTCTATGGACATATGGACATAATATGGTCATATTATTAAGCTAAAATAAAATCACCGATTTTTTGATGATTTTAGACCTGGGCATGTCCCTTTAAAACAACATTGTGGTGGGGATAGCATCGGACCCTGCAAAAGTGGGATGCGGGTCATTATATCATTTATCATGTGACATGTTTATGGCAAGGCGGTTAATATAGCCTAACAAGTTTTTAAAGTTGGGCCACCGTTGGCCTAGGCCTATGAGACACTGCACCAACATTAAAAGAACAAAAATATGCAAGCATGAATTTTCTTCATTTTCATTCAATATAATAATATGCCAGCATTTACTTTAATGTAAATTATTAGAGTGATCTATAGCCGACATTAAGCATGCTCAGGCCTAGACCTATATATTCTGATATTGGCTGCTATCTGCGGCAATGCTGTCAATAGGTGTCCTAATTTGAGGGGCATTTTTTCAGAATTTTGGAGCTTGAAGTTCCCGGAACAAACTGTTATGAGCGAAAACAAGATTTTCAGCAATGGCCATCAAGTCCGAAAAATAAAAATTAAGGGTAAACAAACTGCACCAGGTGGTTTTACAATATAGACATATCAATTAGGCCCTAGACCTATAGTCTACCTCTGGTGCCAAAAAATATAATAGGCCCTACTTCTTGAATAGCAAGGTTCAGCTAAAAATGGTGACCTGGCAAACCGACAGAGGAACATTATCATTTTTATCATGAACATGGAAAATTTAAAATTTCGTCTGCGTCTGATTGTGCGTCAGATTGTGCGTCTGCGTGTGCGTCTGCGTCGAGTACACAAAGCCATATGCAGTGGCTCGTAGCGGTGGTTATTGTAAGCTATAGCAGCGGAACGGGAGTGGTTATTGTTATGGCTGTATGATTAATGATCATGAATGATATTGATGTGAACCCGGGATATGAACAAGGAGGCTATATCCAGCAAACACTATACATCAACCCAATGTTGCTACAATGTTTGGCCAGCGTTCTAGAGGCTGGCCCAACATTGGACCAACATTGGCTTGATGTATCGTGTTTGCTGGGATGTGGCTCACATGTATACTCCAGAATTGTGTGGCTGGGTAGGCCTACACGTCAATACACGCAGTTTCAAAAGTAGGCAGCAAACACGAGACGCTGTTGGATTATTACTGGACCAACATCGCAGGCGTTGGGTCAACATTAAATCAACAGTGGGTCAACGTCTCTTGTTTTCCGGGAGAACCGCTGCTGGTAGTGAATGACCTCTAATAAGCACGAGGCCCTCAATACTGCTTCAATGTTGGCCCACTGTAGATATGGTAGACGACTCTGGCCCAAAGTGTCTTTTTAGGTGTAATTCGGGAAAAAATATGCCGCCATTACCGAAAATTCTATTTTACATAATACATTTTCTCGGTCAATGTTACATATTTCTGCACACATAAGTTGTTCAGATCCCTGTTTCGATGGTTAATCAGCATTATTAAGCCACTGCATAAAAGGTATTATCACTCGTGTCCAGGTATCAATATAAACATAAATAGTGGAATTCATTTCGGCCCCTGGTGAAATCTAATACAGATAGATCAGAATGTTGACAGCGCTTCCACAGGGACTCATGCGAAGAAGATTGAAATATACCAACTCATTATATATCTGCCCATTGTCGATAACTCGCGTTATGAGGTAGGGAAAGATCCCTACTCTTATCAGATGACTTCAATGGTTCTATATACAGCGCATACAGTACCATATCTAGACATAACTCCATACTTCAAATCTTTGAACATTTTTGACGACTGTTTAAGTACAAACATAATAAACATTCGGCCCAGATGCGACTCTCAAACTTATGAACCACATCCATCGACCAGCTTTTATAATCCATAGAAACTGGCACGATAGAAACATCTCAGTACTTCAATTGTCACTGTAAATGTAAATCAAAGTATTTAAGTCAATACAGTCGTGCAAATCTGATTAAATGTTCTTGGGGGTGGAGTTGGCACCTGTTCATTACCTTAATAACCCTTATCCTGCTGAATTATAGGTTACTATTTTAAAGATAATGTTGCCACCGCGATTTTCAGCTTCGACAATTAAACATCCTCAATGATTAACTGATATTCACCACAAACCATCTAGGGTGGGTGGCATTTTATTTGGCTTGACAACGGCCAAAAAGTGGTATGACGATACGAGTCACATTCGGAAGACACCAAACCGTCATGCTGAAAAACGTTGATTCTAGAAGTCGGAGCGTCACGTCGCCATCTTGTTTTGGGGTCGATTTGACCCCCCTACCATATTTCAGCATAGGGAGAGTCGGGTTAGTTGAGCCACCTTTTACAATATTTTGTCTGGTGTTTTCTAGTTAATCACAGAATGGTTGGTATAGTTTTAAAACATCGCTATGTCATAACATGCACGATATCAATGAAATATGAAAATAACAACTTAAAAAAAGTTATGGATACACAACTGAGAGTGGTGAGGTATAACATTTGAAGTCAGATGAAATAACACTTACGTACACTTCACTAAAGTTGCAAGAGAAAGGTGTACCACAAGGAAGCATTTTGTCGCCAACTCTATTAACAATACAAATTAACAGCGTAGTCAAGGCTATGCCAGTGTTTCCATTTCAGGTTGAAAAGTATGTCTGGTTGTTGAATGCATTCATCATCAGACTAGCTTTAAATTTCATATAGTATTGCAAGCTCAGCTTCAACCGGCGAGGGGCAATGTCAGAAACGACCCTGAGCATAATAGCCAACAACCTTGAAAATAGGATCCGGTATTTCCAGGTACAATCGTCTCGCCGATCCATATGCAATACAGCCATAATCCAGTTTGAATCTAATTTGTGACCAGTATCCTCTTAATATTCGGTTGTCCGGTAACCACCCCAGTAATTGATGGGTATATGCGACCCAATCTGGTAAAATGAGTCGGAAGTCACACTTTGACAAACGATGCTAGGGCCATTAAAATTCAAAATGACCTTGATTTGACATAATTTCAATTTTTACATAAGTTTGTATTTTCATAGATTACTTTCGAATCTTAAGATTATGTGGCATAGGAATTGATTTACATGTTGAAAAAAATATTCTAAGTATATCTGTTATTTGAATTTTAGTCTCAATTACACTCCAATCAGTGATATTATTTTGTTTATATTCACATGTTGTCATGGAAACAGTCGCTATTAATTAGAAAATATTGATAGGCCTACAGTGTAAAATTCCTGATGATGAATATTGTTGGCATCTACTTTTAAAGTGTACAAAATGTTAGAACTATACGTCTATTGTTAAATGGAGTCGAAATGACTATTTATTTATTTATTTAATTTTAATCCAATTATGTGGGGTTTTTTCAAAAAGTTTACAAATTGCCTTTTGAACTTCAAAGGCCATTTTCTCAAGATGACACAATTTCACACTTCATATTTCTGTGAGTTGGCAGAATCATATTTTCAAAGGTAACCATGCTAGAGAGTTGTGTGATATACCATTTTAAAGGTAATTGTGTTTAGATTCAAGATATATTAATATACTAATGTAGCTATTAGACAACTTATGAAAAAGTTGTATTTTGGTGTTTGAAGATAACACAATAAATATTGTAAGGTCACCGATGCTTAGAATGACATTATTGATGCCAGACATGGATTTTGCGTCACACATCATTCAGTAAAAAACGAGGGAGTCAGAACGACATAATATGGATATTATCACATGTAAGTATATAATCACTTAAGAATAAGTTGTATTTTTCCGCTGGTAGGCCTACTCATATTTGCAATTCACATGGAACTTTAAGGTAATAGAACAATTTTAAAGGTCGAATCAGATTATGTGCCATATCACATGTAACTATTTGACCACTGCTACAAAACAAAATTTCACTATAACAGCTATAATTCGAGATTCAGAAATGAGTTATAAATGACATATCACAATTGTTTATGGAATTATTAGTTAAAAATCTATTTTGTTTAAAAGGCCACTGGCGGCAATCTTGGATTTTGCGATTTTCGGCCAAACGTGGCATGCATTTTTTAAAATATAAACTGGTTAACATCCATAGATCTATTTTCTACAAAATGCGTTCAAAAATAAGGTTTTCTGGGAGACTAGTGTATGATATAAGTGAATACTTGCTTATCACTGTGATCGATGGTGACCATTTTGGATTTGAATCTACAAAATCCCTCCCACCGTTTCTAGAGAAGTGTGGAAGTTTATTTTTTGACAAATGTCTAAAGCTACCTGAAACAGTCGTCAAACCCCACTCGCCAAAGTTTGATTCAGCAATTATGGTTTTGAAACCTACTATATATGATTTTTAATCGTTTGACCTTTGCGCGCCCTTTTGACCTAAATTTAGGACACTTCCACCCCTGGACACCTTAGGACTTTTGATATGTTGCTTGCCATACTTCTAACAAACTTTCCTGAAATTGTCAGCCTGTTACGAATTTGTTCAAGGTTACAGTGCTTTAAAGGCTAACTTTCTTGGACTAAATCAGTAAATGTGTGGAAATGCGAGGGGTGGAACAACTAACCCTGTGGTTGACTAACCCTAACTGATAATTAAACTAATCACCTGGTTGGCCTACTGTTTTTCATGTGACGTCACGCCGACTTTTAGATTTTTTCGGGTAAAACGAATAGTCTACCGCCTGTAGGCTACCAATTAAGGTGCGGGTAGGCCTACCGGTAAATGTAGAATCTGCAGCTAGCACGAGGCTTTGATCCAATGTTGTTTTAATGCTGGGCCGACGTCGAAGACGGCGGGCCAACATTAAAACAACATGGGGTCAATGCCTCGTGTTCGCTGGGATGTTGACCAGTGCTCTAATAAGTCATTCTGACCTCGAAGATTATATCTCTGATACCACATGCTCATTTCGCGGTATGCACGCATGGCGATTGACCAGATTTATCTGCCGTTAGTGAGCGTTACCACGTGATTTTATAACCATTCCTATAACCACGGAACTATTTCGGTGTTCACTTCGACTCATTACTTATCCTTTTTTCAATATGTAATTTGATCTTGAGTTTGCTACAGGTAAGTGCTATTTATTTTGTTTAGTAGTGGATAAATTGAACCAGCACAATTCGCATGCCATTCAGTAATTTATATTTGCCAGTGTTTTGAAGCCGATTGTAAATTTCTGTCAGAAAAACGTAAACATGGACCTTCTCACAGCAGCGCGTAGGCAGAAAAAGTAATCCATTGAATGTTTTCTATTTCTATGTGAATAGAAACTCAAATGTGGCGGAGTAGTGGTGCTTTATATTTGCCATATATATTCAGGACACTCAAGCATGTTTATAAGCCTACAGTTGTTATATCAACAAAACTGCTCAAAATGGGCAGTTTCTGTCGAAACATGGCGTGTGGTTACAGAGAGAGAGCGGGGCTGACCTGAGCGACATCTATGTGTGGAGAATGCTAATAAGTCTCCCTATAATCGGATTTCTGTACTGCGTCGTATATCAAGCTCGTTCGTAACATAATGTTTATTATTGTTTACATTGGCGGGATGCGTTTGCAACAGCGCATTTTTTCATCATTCTTGTCATTTATAAGACAAATGTTGTCTTTTTACATACTAAATCTACCAATAACTGAATAAGTATGGAGAAAATTCGTCGAAAGATACTGTCCGTTGACGAATCGGATACTGTAAATCCAAATGTGAACGCTGATAGCCTGAATATGTACGGTTTGCAGGGACTGGTGTTGTGGGATTACCAATTGGAAGGAGTGAAATGGCTAGCTCAGCGCTATCACAGAAATCACGGTTGTATTCTCGGAGATGAAATGGGTTTAGGGAAAACCTGTCAGACAATATCGTTTCTGGTTTATTTGCACGGGAGTGGACAATCGAGAGGACCTCACTTAATTCTTAGTCCGCTTTCTGTTTTGGGAAACTGGCAAAACGAATTAAGCTCATTTTCGCCAGGTTTGGAAGTAATAAATTATGTTGGCGACAAGGACACCAGAGAAAGATTAAGGATAAATTTGAGAAAAAATATCAATGAAGTTACAATTGTGCTGACAACCTATGAGCTTTGTTTAAAAGATGAACACTTTTTGAGACGTTTTTCGTGGCACACCTTAGTGGTTGATGAGGCCCACCGGCTTAAAAATCGCCAGTCACTGCTACATCAAGTATTGTTAGAATTTGATTTCAATCACCGAATGCTACTGACGGGTACACCAGTACAAAATAATTTGAAAGAGCTGTTTGCACTTCTATGTTTTGTAGCTCCAAACATTTATAAAGAGAGACATATAGAATATCTGGCAGATAGATTCAAAGAAAATTACAGCTTGAATAAATCGAACACAGATATGAAAGAACTTCATGAAATTTTACAACCATTCCTACTACGCAGGATTAAAGCTGAAGTTATCAAGGATTTGCCAAACAAGATTGAAGTAGTTTTACATCACAACCTGTCAACTCTACAAAAAAAATATTACAGAGCAATATTGACGAAAGACATGTCTGTTTTTACAAATGATAACCACCAGGGGAACAAGACACGTTTGATGAACATTTTAATGCAGCTGAGAAAGTGTGTCAATCATCCATATCTATTTGACGGCGTGGAACCTGAACCCTTTGTCTTGGGGGAGCATTTGGTGGAAGCCAGCGGCAAATTACTTCTGTTGGACCAGTTGCTGACTCATCTGAAAGATAATGGGCATCGTGTTTTGATTTTCTCTCAGATGACCCGTATGCTGGACATCGTTCAAGATTATCTCGGCTACAGGGGATATTCATATGAGAGACTAGATGGGTCTGTGCGTGGTGAAGAAAGATTTCTTGCCATACGTAATTTTAATGCTGATGACGAGACATTTATATTTATTTTGAGCACTAAGGCAGGTGGTCAAGGGTTGAACCTTGTCGGTGCAGACACTGTTATCTTTCTAGATAGTGATTACAACCCTCAGAATGATCTTCAGGCAGCGGCTCGTGCTCATCGTATTGGACAGACTCGCCCTGTAAGAGTCATCAGACTGATTGCACAAAGAACAATAGAGGAAATTATATTACGCAGAGCTGCGGCTAAACTGAAATTGACTGATGATGTGATTGAAGGTGGACAGTTCTCTCTTGGAACAGACAACAGTAGTAGTGATACAGATTACAGTGATATAAAGCTGCAAGATATTTTAAAATTTGGAATTGATAATCTCTTGAGCGAGGATGATAATACAGCTGAAAGTTTGAATTTTGTTAATCTTTTGGGAGTTACAGAAAATAGTGCGTGGTCTTCTGAAGGCCCGATATCTGATGTTAATGCTAGTGCAAGTTTAGATATGGATGTATCAGCAGATACGGAGGGTAGTATGTATGTATTTGAAGGTCATGACTACAAATTTAAATTGAATTCAAAAGATGAAGCTGCATTTGATAAACTGGTGAATGCAGAAGAAATGACAAAGCATGAAATAGAAAATGGGGCTGGATCTACTTCTAGACGAGAGAGGAGAAAGAAACGAGATATCGCATTTGGAGATTGGTGCCCACCAAATGAAGAAGAGTTGGAACGTTTGCGGAATGAGAGACAGAAAGCTCGGGAACAGAAAGCAAAGGAGAGGAAATGTAAAATCTGGCATGAAAATGGGTACACCTCATGTAACATTGAACTGACATCCGATGACGAGGACGAAATAGAAGACGAGCTAAATGAGGGAAAAGATGTGGAATATGTAGTGGGTGATGTAACTTGTCCCAAGGTGGATAAAAATAATAAACACGACTGTATTATTATACATTGTGTCGATAATTCTGGTTCTTGGGGAAGAGGAGGGCTGTTTTCTGCACTAACAAGACGTTCTGGTTTACCTGAAGAAAAGTATGAATTAGCCAAAGAGATGAAGGACCTCAGCCTTGGAGACTGTCATTTGATAACACTCAATGATAAATCTAAGGACACAATTGACGATAATGACATTCATGAAGGAGTTAACCACGTAGGTCTTATAATTGCGCAGGCTAGAGATAAAAATAATGTATTATCTGGTATTAAGTTACCTGCTTTAGCGCATGCTTTGAAAAGAATTTATAAAGCTGCGAAAAAATTATCTGCCAGTGTGCATTTACCCCGTATCGGTTACAGTATGCCTGGATTTAATTGGTATGGAACAGAAAGATTAATAAGAAAGCACCTGGCTTCAAAAGGAATAGAGACACTGATATACTACTATCCACGAAAACCTGTATTAAAGAGAAAAGCAACTAGTCCTCTGACAAATCAAAATAATCGCCAAAAAATAAATCTAACAAGAGTAAGTGATGATTTGTCTTCGGGTTCGTCTAATGAAGATGACATGATCGACCCGATTCCCTCTACCAGTAATGAACTACTACGACCATCATCACCTATCACACAAGAAACTGGGGATACAACTGGCAACGATGGCTTCCTGGCAAATGTGTGTATACACCTGCATAACTTTAGTGAAGATGATGTATCACACTATACTCGGCTGATTGTACGAGCAGAAGGCGACTGTCATCCAACAGTTGAAGATAGCACAACACATATTGTAGTTTCTTCTAGCACTGATTTACAAGATAGAGAAAAGCTGAGGGAGTACAACGATTTTTTTGAAGAAGCTCACATAGTAAACATGGCCTGGCTTGCAGATTCTGTAAAACAAAAAAAGTTGTTAGCCGTCTCCCCATATTTACTTGTAATATGGTAGTTGCGTTATTGTTGCCTCTATTTTAGTGTCGTTACATAGTTTATCACACCATCATGTATATTGTATTATCAATTATTATGTGGCATTCACTCATTAACTGTACCAGTATAAAACGAAAAGACCTGCATTCATTCTACATGTGTACAGCATGCGATAACATGTTGACAGTTATCTTTGTATAGCTTTATAGCCTAATTTACTATTAACCAATCCTATTGTCAAGTTTGGTTTTATAAACGTTTTATAATAGCCTTAATTTTTACAATTATTCATTCTTTTTGTATCACATTTTCACTATTTGAATAGTCGAGAGCTGTGTAATGCTGTGTAATATTTATACAATTAAA
This sequence comes from Flabesymbios commensalis, assembly GCA_964017125.1. Taxonomy (NCBI): domain Eukaryota; kingdom Metazoa; phylum Annelida; class Polychaeta; order Terebellida; family Flabelligeridae; genus Flabesymbios; species Flabesymbios commensalis. The sequence goes on from OZ024903.1 coordinate 57,571,323, forward strand.
GGGGTACTGGGATGATTGCTAGTAGCAGTACTTTTGCCCCCATCCGGAGAGGGTCATTAGGTATCTGTTCTGTCCGTTGCATGCTGTACGGCATGGTACGGAAGCACTAGTCTACAGCAATCATCCAAGGGAACTGCAGCCTCCTTGTATCTGGCCATAATCTTAGGGCGGATTGCATGTGGCATACCCCGATTCCTCTGATCAACAGCGGAGCCAATGCAGATCCTGCATCAGTGCAGGCACTGGTGTTGGCCGCAGCCTTACATAACCGGCAATAGAGTGTTTGACATTAGGTCTCTCACGTGGGATGAATGGAGTTACCATTGCTATCGTCACTCTTGGGACTATCCAACCCGAGGATAGTGGAGCTGTGCGCGAAATGCCACGAAAGTTCAGCATTAAATTGCTTAACGAAACCAGCCGTCTGGGCATGTCTGGGGGTAAATCCCCTGGCCATGCCGAGAACCCCTTATCGAGTGAGTGAAGGAAAACGCTCACAGTTACCCACCATGCCCTATCACCTCATCCTTACATCATCATCTGTATATCATTCGTCTCAATATAGGACTGCACTGTTTTATCGATTACAATGTCACTTAAATGACCATTAGTGCCGAAAAGTGACGTAAAGCAAGAAATTTACTACCACTACTTATACTATTAAATGACTGCCCAATACATCCTATGTAATGTACAAATAGCTTATAATTATAAAAGGGTTACGTCGTCTCTGACATGTTATATTTCACACACCTATTGACCCGTTAGTATTTAGACCTTTCTCTATATAGTTGAGTACACTCCACAACCATCCATATGTACTACGTTGTTACCATAAAAAAATTGCGCAGATCCACACTGTCTATAGGGAAACAAAATTATTAGCTTTCTGTACAATAACAATAAAATGTGGCTGAGTGTCATCTATTTAAGCTATTAAGTTGTCACATTAACTTATCAAATCATTACTGTAATATACTTTTATTTTGCGTGGAATTAATTTTCGCGCAAAAACTGTGACCACGAAATTATATTCTCACGAAAATAATGTTCACCACATTAGTATTTCATGAACTTTGGGACTGGGTTTTAAAGGGTGTGACTGCCGCTGTGCAGTTGACCGTGGTTGGGTAATCTAATCGTATGATTGTCACGCTAACTTGTGAAAGTATAAGTCCTAGGATTTATGTTTGAATGACAACGACTGAATGGCAAATGTGAAATATATTTTTATTATATAACAAAAATTGATACTATTTTTTTTAAATTTCATTTCCATTTATTTTAAACCTGCTTGTAAGAAATAAAATGAATCGGGCTTTAGGCCACCTTTGTGCACATATAGGCTAAACTGGGCCAGGAGAACCTCCTGAGGATGGTGAGATGATTGAGATGACACTGTCCTCCAGACACAGGATTCGAAATTCGAGCCCTGGCAGTCTGAGGCCGAGCACGTTACTTCTCGGTCACGGAGGCTCCCCACAATACTGACTTTCACACATGGATGGGGAAGAAACATTTTTGTTTCTTTCAAACCGCCGAGACCGGGAACCGAACCCCGAACTCTGGCGTGAAAGGCAGCGTTGCTAGCCACTACCCTAGGGCCCCCGCCCTGCTTGTAAGAAGAGCTTTGGATGCGTTTCTCGGCAAGTGTTTGTCTAAGGATTTGAGCTAAGTGACAGTAGCTACCCCAGAATCTATGCAAACATTACACAAATATGTACACAGATATAGCTATTTTTAAATTCCCATAATGAAGCAGATACGTTTTTAAAAAAGTTTTTAAAAAAAATTAAAGCCAAAAATATCTAGACATATATAACTATAACAATTTACATGTAGTAAACCAGCAGCAAGATATTATTTAATGAACTGATGACCTGTTGCATTGAAAGGATTATTGATCAGCGCGTGTCAAGGGGATTAGCCTCAATGGACATCCCCCCTCTAGTTAATTAGTCACCATACCGTTATGTTTACTTACCACGTTGCGTCATAGTGATCAGGCCTACTAGTCGAGAAGGGTGATGACAGTCGTTATACGGCAAGACAATAATTTAATGTCTCCAGGTCTAAAAGAAATCAACTTAAAAAAATATTTTTACGCAAAATCAAAATACCGCGAACTGGTCAAAAATCGGGTTTGCGCGAAAATTCACACTCGCGAAAATAAAGTATATTACAGTATTTAATCTGATTATACTCGTACAAAAAATCTACTTTTCAGTGCTTGTAAACTCATTTTCTATCCTAACAATACATGTATATCGAGTTTGTTTGAGAATACAGTATAGACTATTGAGTTTCTTCTGAGAAGTGTGATATTTGTCATATTTTCTTCCAATTATTTTTTGGGGCGTTGGGTTTTGGGGCTGTCATTGAGTGAAATTTAAAGTGAAATAGAAATGTATTACTACCCAGCAAACACAAACATTTGTATAACATTTGTGCAACGTTGGACCAACGTCGAAGACGTTGGGCTGGGGTTGTACAAATGTTATACAACACAGGTTTTGTGTTTGCCGGGTAATGGCTTCTTTTTCGGTGAACTTTTTTTTAATGTTAAATGTTTTTTTTCCACGTGAGCTCCTATTTTGTTCTGTAGGCTTAATTAATAAATGTAAACATGTCCATAGACTAGAACTGCAAAAGTTTTTAAAATTTTCGTGCTGCGTATTTACCAGTTAGGCTAGATATAGAGACGAAATTCCCGATTTTGCATGGATGCATGTCCAAAATAAGAAATACAGGGATTTTGTCTCTATATCTAGCCTAACTGGTAAATGCACAGCACAAATAATAAAAAACGTTTGCAGTTCTAGTATATGTTTACATCATATGGTCAAGAAGCCAAAATAAAATCACCGATTTTTAGTTTGTCGACTCCACAAACTTTTAAGCTGGTTTTCCACACAAACGTCCGTCGTTAACTTCCGTTACTATCTGTTCTGTCTGCGCAATGTCAGAAGGCAATATCTGCTCCCTGGTATACTAGGCATTTACTGCTTTTTAACTGGCGTCCCGTCTCTTCCTGCCATAGCGCTGCCAAAAGGCCGTATTTGTTCACTTGTAAATCAAGTATATACTTCCTTTCCTCTGATGTCACTGCCTCCTCTTGGCTTGCACTGACCCAATGTTGGTTAAATGTTGTGCCATCATCGATGACACTATTCCAACATTGAACCAACATTGTGTCAGGGTATTGAGTTGCGGTGTTCCCTGCAAAAATGAGACCTTTAGCCAATGCTGTTTTACAGCTGAGCCATGGTCGTAGACGATGGGCCAGCAGTAAGCTAGCATTGGGTAAACGTTTATCTTGTTAAGGCCTATATACTGGTATGCCAATGCTGGGCTAATACCGGCCCAGTGTTGTAAACGGTGGGCCACTATCAGGCTAACATTGTGTCAATGACTCGAGTTTGCTGATCAGCTGTGACCGCAGCCCAGCAGACACGAGGCATTGACCCAATGTTGTTCTAATGCTGGCCCGCCGTCATCGACGTCAGCACAACATTAAAACAACATTGGGTCAATGCCTCGTGATAGCTGGGTAGGTGTTCATGAATGCCAGCAGTCTGTCGCGGGAGGGCTGGCCACCTTCCCCTACCCCTCTCTGCCTCACTTGACACAACCGTGTTATGTTACGCAATATAACAATTAGGTCTTGGCTAGGATATTTATCTCCGAAAATTGCTAATTTTGTATTATTAAAATTAGATTTTTGGACTCGGTGGTAAAAGGCATTGCACATTGATATAATTTATACACTTCTGGTGTGAAAAATGACCGAATAATGTAATTTATTGCAATGCCCGATCATGTGGTAAGTTAACCCTTTCATTACGACCATCTGACATGAAAAGGGGACAAAGTATGGTGAACTATACATTTTTATTTATTAAGTTTTTTGTTGCCTGAGTTTGTGTCCTATTTAGGGGAAATAGGGGGTGCTGTGTGTGAGAAACGGTTGACATTTCTGTACACCAGTTCTTGTGAATATGTCCAATATAACGTTTGGGGTCCCTAGGTTAGGTAGGCCTACTTTCGTCTTCAAGAAGTGTTCAGATAAAATATATGTTCATGATTAAATATAGTGATTAGACCGTAAAGGGTTTTGATTGGAATAATATTGGCCAAGCGTCGCAGACAGTGGCCCAGCATTACATCAGCATTGGGCCAATGTATCGTGTTATCTGGTATTTCTGGTGCCTGATGTGAAGAATACCCAGTGCCTGACTTATAAAGAGTATGCCTAATTGTGGGATTCCCACAAAAAATAAAACTGGCCCAACATCATTCTATCGCTGCGCCACACTTTGAGCAATATCTTTGTTTTTGACGCAACAAGTTAATTTTAGTGGGCCATAGGATTTTTGAAGATAAGGCCCTGCCTGCTAAATTAAAGGGACTGGCTCAGGCTAAAATCATAGAAAATCATCAGTGATTCTATTTTGGCTTATTAATTATGACCATATAATGTAAATAGGTCCATAGAATAGAACTGCAAAAGTTTTTTTTACTTTTGTGCTGTGCATTTACCAGTTAGGCTAGATATAGAGACGAAATTCCCGTATTTCTTATTTTTGACATGGTAGTGCCGCCAATAAATGCCCATTACGGCGCACACTGTCAAATTGTGAGCTGGGTATCGCTGTATTAGTTTCAGTATTAGTATTCAGCGTTGTTAGAACAGAGTCAAGGTTCGGCATCCCATGATCCAAAACATAGGCCTCTATGCTTACCAATACAATTTAAATGAAATATGGCAGAAAACGAGCTACTGAAACCAAAATGTCGTTGAAATGTTGCTGATTCCAACGAAATATTGGACTGCAACCTGACTGTAACCTCGCCACAAGGTAACCTCGCCACAGGTAATCTCTCCACAGATTTGGTAACCTCGCCACAGAAGGCTGAGTAACCTCACCATAGCTTTGGTAACCTCGCCACATGGGGCTAAGTACCCTCGCCACAACTTCGCCACACCTGTTGTATCCGCATTTATCAATGTATTTTCAAAGGGAAATCTCTACCTTGAACGTGGTGTAGATGTCTATATAGACTTAGACTATATGTGCCACTAAAATCAAAAGCCAAAAAAATTCTAAAAAAATGGACCAATATATAACGAATAATAATAGGCCTACAAATTTATTTTGTACAGCAAATATTGTAGAAAATTTGTTCATTGTGACTAATAATAATAATATATTAACCCTTAAACCGCTGAATTAAATAATTTAAATTTTCACACACTTGGAGTTGTGTCTCACTACCTTGACCCACAACTTTAAGTGAGAGAAAACAACTCGTATTTGATTAATTTGTAATTTAAGACTAAGCAATTTACAAATCTTGATGTTTAAATGGCTAATAAAACGGATTAAAGCGACTACAGTCGCGCTTAGCGGTTTAAGGTGAATAGGTGTAGGGCTAGCGGCAACAACAGAGGAAGTTGATGACACTGCCCCAAGATGAGATCCGACAGCACCCGAGGAAGACAATGAGTAGCACTCAAGCTATGTGATCGACTCCGATAACACTCGATATTGTTGACGCAATTGATTGACACAAGTGATATTAACTCATGTGAGTGCGTGGTGACGTGAAGTCGATTGGGCCTACTTGCAAACACTGAACGTTAAACCATTTTTTCTTCTTCCGGTTTTAATAATAGCATAACCGCCAATATGAATCTTTGATATTTTTATCAGCATGAACACCTGATGAACGTTTAATATGGAATATGAGGTGATATGAATGACCCTTAAGTGTTTTATTTGTTGTTGGGAAAATGCCACCCTTTTGAAATAATAATGGGTCACATGCCCCATCGTCTAAGGCCAATGCCCCCCCCCCCTCCGAAAAATATCATGGACCCCTTGGCCCCCTTTTTCCAATTTATAAATCGGGCACTGAATATGTAATAGTACCAATCTCATACATATAATTTTAACTATTTATATTGCCGTATATTAACCGTCTGCGTCCCTATGTTTGGGCTATATTCAAATTAAACTGAAAGTAGATTTTAACCTAAGTCCATGCTAAAAAGAGAGAGAGAAAGAGAGAGAGAGAGAGAGAGAGAGAGAGAGAGAGAGAGAGAGAGAGAGAGAGAGAAAGTGAGAGAGAGAGAGAGAGAGAGAGAGAGAGAGAGAGAGAGAGAGAGAGAGAGAGAGAGAGAGAGAGAGAGAGAGAGAGAGAGAGAGAGAGAGAGAGAGAGAGAGAGAGAGAGAGAGAGAGAGAGAGAGAGAGAGAGAGAGAGAGAGAGAGAATTACGTTTATTTCACCAAAAAATACATGGCTGGGAGACCCTCGCTAAGATTAAAAAATAACCGCTGGTAAGACAAGGGACTGCACACTATGTCTGGTAGAGACGGAATGCCACATGCTAACCATGGAAAATTCTATTTTAAGATACTTAGACTCCGACCCATGTACCACACTCTATACTTTACAAAGGTTAATTTGTTTGGCACGCTCTGAAACAGGAATCCAATTTAGCACTTTAATTCGGCAATCTAAACGTGCGATCTAGAAGGGCGATCGAGGACAAACCTGATTGTTTTATTTTGTAAAATTTGTTATTTTTGCTGGTAACGTTTATGAAGACCGACCATGCCATGCAGAGAAGGCATAATCAAAATGACAATTGAATAAGTGAAGAAGCCAAAAGTATCCTCGAATATTGATTTAGAAATTTAGCTTGCCTCCAAAGAAATTTTCGGCGCGAATTACCTTTTTTAAGAATGGCTTCAGCAATAAGCTTACCATCTAGCGATTGGTCCAGATCGACCCCCAGATATCGCATGGATGTTTTGGTAGTTACTTTTGTAAATCGTAAATTGACACAGCCTTACACAGGGCGATAGTTGCCCGGATTGGTTTTAGAATTATTTTTGTAAAGTGGTACACTCGTGCAAATTTCATATCATCAGGCTTTGGTGTTGAGGAAATACATCTGGGTTAATCATTAGGCCTAGCTATACTAGTAGGCCTATATATATCATAGATATAGGGATCTATATCTATGCTAGGCCTATATATTCAGCCTATTCAGGCCTAGTCCCATACGTGACCCATTGCATTCTGGGCGGGCCAGGAACTAGGCTAGTTCAGGCCTAGCTCTCCGGCTATATCTAAGTACTTAGCTGACTATAACAACTATATAACTCATGAGCTTTAAAGGGACTGGCCCAGGCTAAAATCATTAAAAAATCGGTGATTTTATTTTGGGTTCTTGATATGACCATATGATGTAAACATGTCCAAAGACTAGAACTGCAAATTTTTATAATTTTTGTGCTGCGCATTCACCAGTTAGGCTAGATATAGACACGAAATTCCCGCACTTCCTATTTTTGACATGGTTGTCAATAATTAGAAATCAGGAATTTCGACTTTTTTCCGTCGTCGACAAAACGAGATGGAAAAATTCACCATCAAATTTTTGTTGAATGACCTTTGACCTCACATCAACTTTTGACGAAAAAACGTCGATGACGAAAACAGCCCTCGAATGGGCCTAATTATGTTTCATCTACCATGTCTACAACAGAAGGCCGTGTTCATAAACAATAAATATAATCTAAACTGTTCTATTACTAGTTCTCCTATTTATTATGTACAGCACTCTCAGCTAGTACCGGTAATAATGGATTTTAGGATGCGTTGCTATTTTGATAGTGTTGTAACACGAAAACAAACTTTTTCGCAGGCAGCCTACGAAACTAGGTAAATCTGCTTTTTTACTCAATAACTTAGGCCTAAATCCATTTAAAATATTATCTCAATGAAATAGCAGTTACTATTTTAAAAGTACCAACACTTAAGCGTACAATAACATGTTGCAGCATTTTGAATTTACGAAAATAGTTTCAATGCCATTATTCACATATTATCGGCGTTAAATATCGCCATATGGTCTCACCACCCCAAATGCCAGTCCCATTGAAACACATGTAAACTGCCTCAATTCCGCAGGCCGATTTCTCCATTTTTCACCCTATTAGATATTTAGTGTGACATATCAGGATAAAGCTTGAGATGTCCTTGTTCGAAAACAGGCCCGCTATGGGTATGCTTACCAGACAGATTTTGGGCTACGCCCCCTAGAGTGTAAAAAAGTCAATACTGTTAAAATTGGGCTATAATCCATGCTCTCTTTCACAGAACAGACACACATCATTTTAACCCACTGTATCCCTGCGAGGTTATCATGAAACAGTTATATCTGATATCCTTGACAAAGAAGATAACGTGGGCTTATTAAATATTCACAAAATTATTACTTCTTTGTATTTTATTTTGTTTCAATAGAGGTTGGAACCATTCTCCACACATAGATGTCGCTCAGGTCAACCCCGCTCTCTCTCTGTAACCACACGCCATGTTTCGACAAAAACTGCTCATTTTGAGCAGTTTTGTTGATATTTATCCAACTGTAGGCTTATAAACACGCTTGAGTGTCCTGAATAAATATGGCAAATATAAAACACCACTACTCCGCCACATATGAGTTTATATTCACATAGAAATAGAAAACATTCAATGGATTACTTTTTCTGCCTACGCGCTGCTGTGAGAAGGTCCATGTTTACGTTTTTCTGACAGAATTTACAATCGGCTTCAAAACACTGGCAAATATAAATTACTGAATGACATGCGAATTGTGCTGGTTCAATTTATCCACTACTAAACAGAATAAATAGCCCTTACCTGTAACAAACTCTAAAATCAAATTAAATATTGAAAAAAGGATAAGTAATGAGTTGAAGTGAACACCAAAATAGTTCCGTGGTTATAGGAATGGTTATAAAATCACGTGGTAACGCTCACTAACGGCTGATAAATCTGGGCAATCGCCATGCGTGCATACGGCGAAATGAGCGTGTGGTATCAGAGATATAATCTCTGAGGTCAGAATGGGTTGGAACAGCCGCATTAAAAATATTTTGTGTGATGATTCCAGACACCTCCCTGGATTTCGGCTTATTTAGGGTGGTGAGACCATATAATAATATGTCATATGATAGCCGTGTCGTCCTTTTCGAGGCCATGGATTGATGTATTTGCTTCACCCGAAAAATCATACATGGCGTTGACTCAGAGCGATCCCAACCCCAACACTCGCCAAGGTCCGAAAAATATCCATAACTTTTTAATGGTGTGCGACATCTGAGCTGAGCATGTGGGCATGTAACTGAAATGCTACTGATCCTAAAAAACACTATTTTCAACATGATTATTCGACCGGAAATCTTATTTATGACCGTCCAAAGAAATGTCCAACGATTTTGTACGCGGTCAATCTGTGGCTGAATGTTTCAGCCACTGGGGCTAATCATATAATACGGCATGTATGGTGAGAAACACAGTCAGTGTGTAGGCTACATACCTGTAGATCTGTGGTGAGAAGTCCCCGTGCTGGGCCTGTCACGCAACATGACCATCTCGATGATCATCTCGATTCATCCCGATTTTATTTCTATGCTACATTAATGACCTCCCATCCTCGGTCTCATCTGATGTTAGACTCTTTGCTGACGACTGCCTCCTTTCTCGGCCCATAAAATCTAAAGACGATCAAGAAAACGGCAGGAGGACCTAGCCAAGCTAGAGCGCTGAGCAGACATTTGGAGGATGAAATTCAACCCATCCAAATGTTCTGTCCTCCTATTGAAGAGACCCCGGGCTAAAGAGATAGCTTCAGACTAGACGGGGCACCTGTCTGGCACTTCGTTTCCAGACCGAGAGCTGGATGTTGTTTATAGATTCCAGAAATTCAAACAAAATGGCCGTCTTTTATAGGCCTACTGTTCATACCAGCTCGATTCGAATTTTCAATTGTTTATATTTCATCCTGACGCGACCTTAAAAACTTATTAACGGTTGGCGGCCATACACCTTTTCAGCCTCACAAATTGATTGTACACCACTAGACAGATGAGGGTGTGCAGACATCACACTGGTGCCTCGCCTGTTTTTTCTATAGGCAGCTTGTCAACCGGGGGCGGGACCGGTTGAAAATGTTGACTACCTTCAGACTATCAGCTCAAAGGGGCCACACTCGGAAAAATAGCAAATTCACCCTACTTGGGAGTCAGCATCAGTGAGAGCCTGGAATTGGGGGGGGGGGGACCACATCTCCAAAATTGCGAGTAAGGCTAATTCCACACTGGGTTTCCTAAGGAGGAGTTGAAAGGGATGTCCCTCTAAATTAAAAGAGATTGCATATTTTTCAATGGTGACCGTTCGGTCACTGTTGGAATACTCTTGTCCTGTATGGGATCCGTACAGGCAAGGTGATATTGATAAATTAAACAAAATTCAAAGAGCTGAGCTGCACGTTTCGTAAGAAACAACTACCAGCGTAAATCAAGTGTTACATACAGCTCTAATCAAAGATGTAGGCTGGACTGACTTACAAACTAGAATACAGAACTTCAGGCTGACAAGTATATATACACAATTTTAAACGGATTAATCGCTGACCTTTTAACCCAGCAGACGAAAGAACTTGTGGTGGGAAGAAAAAATCATTCAAGCACATCCGGGGCCGTTCAACAATTACGTAACGCTTTTTTGGACAATTTTTGACACCCCCTACCCCCCTCGTAACGTTTCGTAGCGTGACGTCGACTACCCCCTGTAAATTACGTAACGCTTGCCTTAACCCCCCCCCCCCCCCTCCCGGACCCCAGTGTATTTCTCCCTTGACCTATAATTAAATGAAAATCGAAATAGGGCCTCTAGGGCTACTGATTAATTAAAACAAGTGACAGTACTAGGTGAGTAGCCTATAAGGCTTAGTGTAGTGGGACTACTGAGGTACTAGTTTTTTTATACCGGATAATAGGTCCCTACCCAATGAACACAAGACTGACATGTATATTGTCCCACTGTTAGTTCTATTATACCCGGATTCACCTTTCACCGTGGTGGATGCTTTTTCGCTCTTATATCAATATTTACCGTTTTTAGTCGATTTTTTTTACATATTCACTTACTTTGTATGATGGGGCGATTTTATTTTCAGACGATTATTCAATTCAGTGTGATTACTGGCTGTGAAGTGAGAAAATAAAAAAACATCTCCCCAAAATTCCGCCCAGCATGTTTGTTGATCTTTCCTCTTGTGCACATGGGCTGTAATCCTGGTACTTTGGCTCAGCCCACTCATTTTAAAAGGTGCCGAGGGTTATCTCCCGGCCGGGTGGCGCGGGGGTCTACATTCTCATTTTCTATACCATTGGCGTATTAAACAAACGGGTCATTCTCATGCTACGCTAGCAATTTAAGCATTCTAAATGGAAATAGTTTGGAGAACCAATTAATGTTAAGTAAATAAACTATGACAATCAACGCTTGTTTTGCACGCATGGTAGCACACACAAAATATATATATAATATATTTCTATGGATTTATCAGATAAAGGCATCTAGGCCTATTTGCCGTGATGCACTCTCCAAAATGTGCCTGTTCCCGTTGTATCCTAAACGTCCAGGCACATTTGGGACTATATAAGGCATATCTGGTATCAGTTATAATGTGCCTTTATAATAGGTTGTAGCTTTTTATGTAGCTCATTTTATGATTATGAGAAAAGTAGCAGACTTTAATTCATATTTTTGTATACATAGGGCCTACCGGCTATACCGGTAAGACAAATATGGAAACTATCAGAAACTGTTATAGCCTGCATGAATAACAAAATTACCGGTATTGAGACCCTAGATCTATATATAAAACAATTTTTGGGTTGACATTTTTTATAAGGAAAAGTTAGGCCCTACGGAGATAATATTAATTATAATAGGCCTATATAAATTATTAGGCCCATACCTACATTTTATTTTTCATATTAATTAGAACACCCCCCTGTACGTGATTAGAGGGGGTGGTGGAGTATTAGATTAGGCTATTATTTAATTATCATATAGTGTAGACTACATGCTATATCGTGGGTTTTATTTTCAAATCAGGGGTGCACTGAGCGTTTATTTGATTATGGGCATTATTAGATTGAATACGGTATAACTAAACCTTAGAAAAATCACAAAGAAATTCCTGACTGTACACTTATCTTATACACGTGTGATTTCCTTTATATAAACTCAATTTTTATCATGTACATATGGTGGTACGAGCGTGATAAACAGTGATATATCAGAGTGACTAAAAATACCACTGTGTTGGAAAGTGAGAGACACTTGAAGATGCGACACTGTAGGCTAGCCCCAGTGGCTGAAACAAGTTTCAGCCACAGATTGACTGCATACAAAATCGTGGGACATTTCTTTGACTGTCATATTGGAAAATACGGGCCATGATCAGGTCGAAAATAGCTTTTTTTAGAATCAGCAACATTTCAGTTCCATGCCGGCATGCTCAGCTCAGAGGTCGCACAGTCACTAAAAAGTTATGGACATTTATCGGACCTTGGGGTCGCGTTCGCTCTCAGTCACCGCCTTGTTGAATTTTTCGGGTAAAGAAAATACATCAATCCACGGCCTGGGAGGGGACGACAAGGCTAACTGTAGGCCTGCAAGAGAGGCTCCAGAAGCCCAGATGACGAAAAATAAGAGACACAGTGATTTACAAGCAAGACGGAATTATCATTTATTTTCAAAAAAAAGGAAGAGATAAAAAACTAATAGCTAATGGTACAAATTTGACATTTTCAGGGAACCACCGGGGCGCGGATATATAATCCAGCCCCTCCGCCTCCCGGAGATTGAATAGTGCCCCCCCCCCCCCCTAACAGTTATGTTGACTATAATTATATATAGTTAATTTAACTGCCTGCAGTGAGTCCCATATGGGTGACTTGAAGTCCCGGGAGCGTGGGGACTTCCGAACAACTTCGGAACTTGAAGCGTCCAGATATAGATTACTTGAAGTAGAAATATTTGGTTAATAGATCTACCATATAATGGGATAAATAAAAATATGCTTTTGTTGTTGTGGGTCGAGGGGGTTGTGGGTCTAGGATCGAGGGTTTGTGGGTCGAAGGGGTTGTGGGTCGAGGCTTGAAGGTCGAGAGTTGTGGGTGTGGGTTCGAGGATGTCAAGGGGGATTTGAAGATAACTTGCGATTAGGAACATAAAAAAATTGCCGAGCATAGCCCGTGGGATTACAGCTCAAAAGGCCTACAGAAATGCCCAAGAAGCCCCTCCTTTTCAGGCGAGGTTTCGAATCATTGATTCAAAATATTTACTTCTTGGGTTAATTTACCTCATGGGGGTGGGCCTACAACCTGTGCACAAAGACCAAGCACCTACTAAGTAATCAATTAAAAGAAACTAGCCCACCACCCAATTTTAGCCAAATTCAAACTTTGCAAGGAGTATCAAGATTCTTTCAGTTTTTGTTATTTTGTATTGTTGAAATGCTTTAATCTTATGATATTTTAGCAATTCAAACTTTTAATGTACCAGGCAAGTTTCGACTTTTGTAGGTGGACTGGTACCTTTAGCCCCAGTAGCTGAAACAGGTTTCAGCCACAGATTGACCCCGTACAAAATTGGACGATCATATCAAAGTCGAAAAAAGTTTTTTTCATAGAATCAGTAGCATTTCAGTTACATGCCCGCATGCTCAGCCCACAGCCCGCGCAGTCATTGAAAAGTCTTAATGGACATTTTCAGGCCTTGGGGTCGAGATTACTTTTAATGATTTAGGCCAGGCTCTCTGGTATTTTTGCCTCTTGCTTTTCATAATCATGATAATTGCTGCTTTTCTTGGCTCTCTTGTATTTCTTTACTCTCCATTTCGCTTTCCAGCCTTTTGTGACTGAAAAAAATTGCGTCGCCGAATTATAGCCCTGTTTCATCTGAAGTAGAGGATGTGAACCGTGTGAGGTGCGATTATAATGCTCATCAGTTATTGGACTTATATCCATTTATGCTTGGTCATCAATAATCAAAGACATTATACATATATTTTTGACCGTTTAGGCTACATGTCAACTTTGACATATTGGTCATTTTGTTTTCTTTATTTCTTTATAAGTTTTTTGATGCGGCGCAAATTGGTTATAAATACGTTTCTGTCGTCATTATCCCACGAATTTGAACAGTTTGGGTCACTGCATGTGTGTACCAAGGAAAGATATTGGCCGCAGCGGGACTCGAGCCCAATACACCCGTGCCTTGAGTTAGCCAATGAGCCTGGCGCCACAATATACCAATAATTTGTATTGTCAACATCAATCAATCAACTATATTATATAGGCTATGTCGGTCACTTATTAAGTGAATTTCTGGCGATATATATAGGCCTATGCCCAGCAAACTTATGAGACGTTGGACCAATTTGCAACGCTGGTTTACCGTTGGACCAGCGTTGCAAACAGTAAACCATCGTTTGGCAACGTCTCATGTTTGCTGGGATAGGGCCCATGCGTCATCACCAAATAGGCGTGGTTTTTTATCTTTATATAAAAGCTATTGAATTCAACATCTATAAGAAGGCTAGATATCCTAAATCAATCGGTGTAGAGCTATTTTGTTATGTTTATTATGAAATTCTTCATTACCAGTAGGCTAGGCCTAGCCTATATTGCACCTTTGTAGAAAATAGTTTCATTCTATTCACTTATCTTGTTCAACATTTTGCTAATTGTTGCTTACCGGTTATACATAAGCCTATACTATAGTAAATCTAATAAAATCAATAAAGTCTATAAAATGTTTATATACAAACATATCAAATTTGATAATAAAAATAAATAAAGGAAGGCACCTTACATTAGGCCTATATTGGCATGAAATTATTGTTTGAAAGGAAGTGAAATTAAATCAATGATTATGTTCACTTCCCATTTACCATGTTCACATTGAGTAATAGCCTACATCTGTGATTGACGCTAAGTAAGTAAATATTATTTTACAACAACATTCAACTATTGAAACTGATAATTGAAAAGTAATTGCGCGATCAAATTGCACATGGAGGTAATGTTACCCACTCTTCAGGAGCCCCAGCCACCCCTCACCTGCAAGGCGGTGCTAATCAGCTCATGCTGGTACTAGCATACACAATAGGCTAAGTGGATCACAGAGCCTGATTATTATACAACGCACCTGCATACCTAACAATTAAAACAACCTACTCAACCCGTCAGGCTTAATTGACTTGTCCTCGTGTACACGTGTGAACGGCTGCAGTGAACATAACTTGTTTATTTGGTTGAGTGGCGGACCGTAACTATATCAAGTAATATTTTAAACCTTTCCATCTGTGGCATTATTCAAACTAATCAAATGAAAATAAGTTGTGTTATGGTAGAACATATGTTTTATACTGACACAAAGTTTTAGGTCAATATTGTGAGTACTTTCCACGTAAATAGCGAAACAGTAACACCATATGATCCCCCTAAAATGCAATTTTTAATGTGAATGCCACTATAGTAGCTAGGCTACCGGTAATGGATTGATTTACCATGTTTACCGTCTCAGTGCGATGCTGACCCACCATTAAACAATAGGCTAGCATAGGGGATCAACATCTCATGTTTGTTACGTTTAATAAATCTTATTCAAATTTTCACCCACTTGAGGTTGCATCTCGCTCAGTGCCGCGACCCACAACTTCAAGTGATTCAAAATTACTAATATATTCAACAAATTCGAGCCTAAACAACAGTGGGAAGCACTCCAGTCATTCCCATTGCTGACCGTGCTCCGGTATGGGAGGATGCATAATAGGCCTACCAAAATTTGTGTTATCATGAATTTCTGTTATCAATACTGTTGACAGTTGAGTTGCACTTGCTGCTTTATCAGCCACTAATTTTCAAAAAATATTGGTATTTTTCAATATGAAAATGTTGCTTTTAAGCATAATCTACTAGTTTGTTTTTAATCTCGATTTATATAAAAAAAATGTTACATAACGCTGACCTCTAACCCCCCACCCCCCCTCATAACGTTTCGTAACGCATCTCGTGACCCCCCCCCCTTTGGCGTTACGTAACTGTTGAACGGACCCTTAGAGCTAACACCACGCTGGGACAAAATTCCTTTTTGTACAAAACCATACCCGACTGGAATCATCTTCCACCAGCTGCTATTGAATCCAGATCAATGGCCGCTTTCAAGAGCCAACTGAGCGATTAGTCTGGTCGGCCGCTCAGCCCCATCCCTCCACCTGATACTCCATTGAGGAGGACTGTGTAGTCACATTTTTAAAGATTAAAGATCTGTCCAATGGCAATAGCAATGCAAATTGCAATGCTGGCCGGGTCAATGTTGGTCCCATAGATATTCCTTGTTGGAATATATCTATGGTTGGTCCAGCGTCGCAGGCTGAGATATAACTCACGAAGTCGAAGACGCTGCGCCAGCGTAGGGTCGTAGCGCAATGGTTCGTAATAAGGGCTGAAAGTCTAACCACATTCTAAAAATGTGGTTGTCTGCCAAATTATCAGATTGTCCGTATGCCTGAGCTCAGGGAAGCTCGTAGCTATGCCTAATCCGGGAAAGAGTGTACTTTGCCACCAAGAGACTACTTTTATATTGTTGCCTAGAAGATAGGCTACATGTATGAGGTCGTTCAACAAAATTTACGTGCCGCTTTTTTAGACGATTTTTGACTCCCCCCCCCTCCCCCTTCGTAACGCTTTTTAACGTTACTGTGACTGCGCTCCGTAACGCATACCCCTCTAAGCTTGCTAAGCGTTACGTAATTGTTGAAGGGACCCGTGATCATCAACTTACAAAGTTGCGAACTTCAAAATTTGTCAGCGTTAGCAGATTTCGAGATTTTTATTACATATTTTTTTGTTTGTGCAATTAATTAGTGCCTCTAATTAATATTCTGTGAGCCTGTTTGTAAAACACAAATGTTGTAAAATTGTTAACGACCCGTGATCATCAACTTACAAAGTTGCGAACTTCAAAATTTGTCAGCGTTAGCAGATTTCGAGATTTTTATTACATATTTTTTTGTTTGTGCAATTAATTAGTGCCTCTAATTAATATTCTGTGAGCCTGTTTGTAAAACACAAATGTTGTAAAAGACTTCCATTTCTAAATATTAAAATCGCTGATTCATGTATTCAAACTAGACCTACATGACTACAGTTTTCAACAGGTGGCTTTGTTTTTAGTAACGCTATACTTGTTGGAACGATAACGGCGGCATCGCTGACAGAGATAAACCTACACTAGCTGTTGTGAGACACTGGCCCAACGGTGGGTCAATGTCGGCGACGTTGAGACTCTAGTAAATCAGCATTAGACTGGTACTTTTAGGTTGGATAACCTTGGTTGAAACATGGGAGATAATAAAGTCTATAGCAATGCCCAAAAGTATAGTGTAATATGTATATATTCAAATAGTTGCTATTAAACATGTTAAATGTATGTCAGTGTATATTAGTATTACACGATCTATTAGAGCATTCCTACCACCATGACCACTGTTTAATGCAGACTCAGGGCTGGAAATTATACTTTTTTTCTTGAAGCCAGTCGGGCTTCAGGTAACAAAATATTTCCACTTTAGTCCGCAAACAAATTCACCTGCCCATAATTTTATTCTTAGGCCTTCGAGGCTTATTTCAATAACTTTTTAGTCGTTTTTTACTGTAAAGTGAAAAAAACACTTTAGATTGTTGTAATCTGGATGCAACAAATTTGATCAAATGAGTAAGAAAGGAAAATGTTATATTCTACTGTTAAAATTCTACAGGTCTGCCATTTGGGCAGGTTACAGGTCATATTTACCGTCCGAACTAAAAAGCACCAGCCATTGGCTGGCGGACCGGTGCTATTTTCCACCCCTGCAGACTACTACACTCATGTATGTTTAAATGTAGACCTACCAGTACAGCAACTGTTTTACCACGTGGGCTGTTCCTTTTTGTTGAGATTCCCCCTATCAAACATTGATAATTAAGTATACTTTCAAGCCTAACACACAATCCATAATGACAGGGAAGGTGGAGGGAAAACGACGAAGTGAACAGCCCCAGGAGACAGCCTTTTCCCCACTGCCCACTGCCTAGATGAATGCGTGTCTACAGGCATTACGATATCAATGATGAATACAAGTTTCCATGTGGCTGCAGCACTTAATCACCGGAAAATTGTTATGTTTAGTTCTAAACTTTAAATAGTGTTAGACTGGACATGGCTGAGCTTGTTATATACAGTTTTCTTGCGATTACACGACAAGAGAAAAGAAAACAATGTGAAAAGAAACAAGAGAAAATGTGGAAACAGCCTGAAACTCTACATCTGGATATGATGTGCCACACTAACAACATCGACAACTCTGGCGTGTTAGAGTACGAGGATCAGCTATGTGACTTACAGTTTGTCACTCACCAGTGCATCATATTATAAAGACGTCAGGCCGTGACGCCATCGTGACGACAAGGCGGACGGCGACGGACTGGTTATAAATCAAGACCCCAGGCTCACTCAACAAACTCCCTTCTTCTGGGACAAACGTCTTGTTTATTTCTCCTCGTCTGTGTAGAACACATATAATATACAGATACCGTTACATAGTCACTTCACTCTGCCTTACCATGGCAGAGAACCTAAACCAGCTTGGTTCTAAAATAGAGCGCACATCATCATGCATTAGACAGCACTCCCGCCCGCACTTGTCCCGCTCTCTGTGCCCACCGACGTCTGTTCCTTATATGAACTTAACTGTACATTATCATAATCACAACATTGATTTAGCATATATTTACACGCTCAGGCTTCCCTAGGCCTGCTCTCGCAACGGACCACCCGGGCCATGGGAACAAGGCCCGCGGACGCCAGTCCCTCCGAGTGGGCAGCCTATCTTGATGGCTCTGCTGACGTCTAGCAAGATATGCCCGGCAGTGTGGCTTACAGTCTGGATTACAAAGGGGTAATCCATTGTTACTGCCCCATCCGTTCGCCATCAATTCCAGAATCCAATCATACGCCAATCCGTAACGCGGTCCCAGCGCGCCTGGATTGTCGTGTTTGATGGTGCCCGTTCTGGCCAGGTCAATAGCAGCATAATCTCTGCGTTTGGATATGCATACTTTTACAATATGATTAAGGGCGGGGGCCCTAGGGTAGTGGTTAGCACCGCTGCCTTTCACGCCAGAGTTCGGGGTTCGGTTCCCGGTCGCAGCGGTTTGAAAGAAACAAAAATGTTTCTTCCCCATCCACGTGTGAAAGTCAGTATTGTGGGGAGCCTCCGTCACCGAGAGGTAGCGTGCTCGGCCTCAGACCGCCAGGGCTCGAATTTCGCATCCTGTGTCTGGAGGACAGTGTCATCTCAATCATCTCACCATCCTCAGGAGGCTCTCCTGGCCCAGTTTAGCCTATATGTGCACAAAGGTGGCCTAAAGCCCGATTCATTTCATTTACAATATGATTAAAGACAATGACATTGGTGTTATACACCTTAGGACAAATGATGCCCTCAGCACCAAATCGGATAATGACTGTCTTGCCGACTGTAGTGACGCCATGGATTCTATTTTGGATTACTCAGTGCGTACACCTCTTATTGTTTGCTCCGTGCCACCAACACGAAGCCAGAGAGGACAACGACGTGTCACAATGATTAACACTCTGCTCAAGTATAAATGTGACATGAACCAGTGTTTCATCTAGCCATTTCTAACATGGCGCAGCGCCATGTTGCCTTTTGTGAGCGCCATGTTGCCCCCCATGTGCGCCATGTTGCCCTTCAGGTGCGCCATGTTGCCCTTCTAATATTCAGACAGTGAAGTGCCTCATTGAACTATTGTTACGTCATATTTAATCCACCCAGGCCATTGTCACAGTGGAAAACACCCTGATCACTGATGTCTCGCGCTCACACCTATAACGCAATACCTGATAACGGCTTGTGTACATAGTGGTAATAACTGGCGATGTCTACATACCTAACTGATTCTGTTTGTACCCTTAATTCGGGTGGGGGGGGGGGGGGGGAAATGCCCAACCGAGTCAACTGAGTGCCCGGCGGTCATGATATAAGGTGCCCCCAATGATCGGTGGCGCCATGCCCCTTCTGAATCCTAGATTAAACACTGTGAACAATTGACTAATGTTTGCTGACACCGAATTAACCTTAAGTGACATTGGCAACGACGAGGTCCATCAGACTGACTCTGGTAAAGCAAAACTTACCAGGCGTATTAAATGTGAAAGCTTGGATTTTTACCGCAATGTAAGCGGCCGTCTCATGTGAGTACAATTTTTAGTACAATTGCAGACATTAATCATTCTTTAGATAATCGTACTTCATATAGTATTCAACGAGCAGCAAATTGCGACTCAATTTCAATGACATCTGAGAAAGATCATTGCAAAATACCCAGTGTTTTACTTAGCTCAACCAATTGTTTTCCCTATTTCAAAAAAGGCTTACGAGTGGCTTGTCATAATATAAATAGATTATTAAACAAACTTGACCAATTAAAATTATTTTAGTCAACGATAGTCCATCACTTGATGTATATTGACAATATACATCAAGTGATGGACTATCTATCATATAATAATATAATATTGTCTTAGTGAGACATTCTGAACGGAAACAATTAATGATTCTCTGTATTGGTGGTTACACGTTTGTTAGGAAAGATAGGTTAAACAAAAAAGGAGGTGGTTTAATAATGTATGTCCGCGATGGCATCTCATACAAATGTAGAGAGGACTTAGAAGGACCTATTAAAATTGTATGTATTGAAATCAAATATTCAAATAGATCTATTTTACTGACTTCAGTCCATCGCCAACCAAATAATGACAGTGATTCTATACAACATTGGTTATCTAATATTGGAGAATCTATGGATGAAATTTATTCCGAAAATAAACCAACGATAATAATGGGTGATATTAACATTGATATCATGTCGGATAAAAAAGATAGACTTCAAGAATCTTGGATCAGCCTTACAACTGATGTACAGTTAGACCAGATAATTAAAGAACCCACGAGAGTAACAAACACCAGTGAAACTCTGATAGACCACATTTACGTTTCTGATGATCTTCCCGTTTTATATAGCTCTCCTATTAAGTATAGTACTAGCGATCATTTCCCTGTATTTGCTGTTTTTAAAATGACGAATATTGATTATAACAAAAATGATGGTCGCCATAAAACCATAACGTATCGAAAATACAATAACTTCAATTCTGCAACATTCTTTTCGGACTTGAAAAACGCCCCCTGGTTAACTATCGGTGCTGAAAACATTTCAATGAATCAATATCTTCAAAGTTTTATTTCTACTTTTACTAAAAAAATAGACAAAACATTTACCACTAGTCACTAAACCGTTAAAACGACCAAAACAACCAGAGTGGATAACAAATAATATCTTACTAGCTATTATTAAGCGAGAAAAAACAAAGATGAACACAATTAGAGGTATTTGAAAAATGAAGCCACAAAGTTAATACGAGATGCAAAGAAAAAATATTATTCGGAATCAATTAAGCTCTACAAAAACGACCCGAAAAAATTATGTAAGGTATTTAATGAACTTAACAACAAATCTAACTTTCCTAACAACATTAAAACAATAACTTATGAAAACAAAACATTTACAGACGATGCTGATATAGCAAATACTTTTAACAAGTACTTTACTAGTGTGTCTGAAAAATATCTAAATAAAGAAAAAGTTTATCTCCAAATCTAAAAAAACTGGAAGCTTTTATTTCAACGAAACTACCAAAAGAAAATATTGTTAATATACCATACATAACAGAGGATTTTGTTTATAAATTTTTGACCAGCCTTGATAATAATAAAGTGACAGGAATCGATAATCTATCATGAAAGACTGTTACAATATCATCCCCAGTAATTATGAAACAATTAACAGACACTTGTAATCACAGTATCCGTAACAGCTGTTTTCCGTCGATCTGGAGAAAGGCAAGAGTTACACCACCTCACAAGAGAAACTCAACCGACGACCCAGAAAACTACAGACCTATATCTATTTTGCCCCTTTTGTCTAAAGTTCTTGAAAAACATGTTCACCACTCATTGTATGATTTCTTTCTGGTGAATAATCTTTTATCCCCTCGACAATCAGGTTTTCGGACCAAACATTCTTGTGAAACAGCACTCACTGAAATGACTGATGATTGGCTTAGTGTCATGTACAACAATGAATATTGTGGAGTTCTGTTTCTAGATTTATGCAAATCTTTCGATCTGGTAGATCACAATATTTTACTTGAAAAACTAAAATTATATCAGCTTGGTGAACAATCCCTTTTTTGGTTCCAATCCTACCTTTCTGATAGAAAACAGTCTGTTAAAAGTAATGCGACATATTCAAGTGATATATGCAACACACATGGCGTTCCACAAGGTTCTATATTGGGTCCCTTACTTTTCTTATTTTTTATAACCGACCTCCCATTAAAAAAATATATCTGGTAAAACATCATTATTTGCAGATGATTCAACAATTACTGTCCGTGGCAAAGAGATACAATTTGTCAAGGAACATTTGTCTCATGAAGCAGTAAGTACGAACAACTGGTGCTATGAAAATGGCATGGCTTTGAGTTTTGAAAAAAACCAAAGCCATTTCAATCCTATCAAAAGCAAAAGAATCACGTTTAGCTGAAAATGAAATAGACATCAAAAGAAATATTAACGCTACACAAATAAAAAATACCGAACAAGAAAAACTCCTAGGTGCGCTAATCGATAATAACTTAACGTGGCATAGTCAAGTAAAAAAAGTTTAAACAAACAATTGCTTTCAAGCTGTCTATTTTCAGAAAAAGAAGACATTATATACCTACAAAGACCCTATTTTGTATTATAACTACTATATTAAACCACACCTACAATATTGCTGCACTTTATGGGGACAATGTAACAAAACTGACATATATTCAATAAGAAAATTGCAAAAACAAGCCGCAACTTGAATGGGAAACTTTTGATAAAATTGTCCAGGAAAAACAGACCACAATGGTATTCAAAGCTCTAAACAACCTCACCCCTGATTATATATCTAATTTATTTAACCCAACATGCACAAACACAAATCATTATTTAAGATAAAAACAAGCCATTAACTCCATGTACCAGCAGCTCATCACAAAAGCCTTAGGTTTACTGGTCCGAAAATCTGGAATTCTCTATCCGATAAAGCACGCAAAGCAACAACATTCAAAGAATTCGTACGCGAATACAAAAACGGAAATAAAAAGTAGTTAGAATATATATATAACAGATTTGTAATTATTGTGTTTGAAATAATATATATGTTGTCTGCAATTGTGCTTTAATTGTACTCTCAAATGTAATTTATGTATGTGTGTTTGTAGTTGTCATGTTTACAATGTATATACTGTATATATATAGATATTTATCAATAATATATATTATTTTATAAGTTAAGTAATATTATGAGGTTATGTACTATTATGAGTTATATAAATATACCTCAGAATAAAAAATGTACAAGTATATTTTATTTTATCAATTATTTTCATGTATACACATCAATCATGTACATTTTTTTACTTCAAAATGATCACTTCTTCTGTAGATTTTTGTAAAATTATATGTTGCTGCCAAATAGATTGTCCGATTTACCATGTACCCGAATCTAAATATATGTTATTATTACTATTTTATATTATAAAAGTAAATGAATCATACGAGTTATGTAGATATTATTATATTATTTAAATGGATGTATATATCGATGTATGTTTTTTAATGTTTATGTATGAGGGCCCCACGGCGGATGAGCTATGCTCAGTGGGTTGGTACATACATGTATATGTTTTTAATTTTTATTGATTTTGTACGTTGTTGTATATACCTGTACCCTCGGTAAATAAAGACTTCTTTATTATTATTATTATTATTATTACTGTTCTACCACACGACATTGATCTCAGTCAGACATGACAGCAGATGAGATTCAACATGTTCAAGCTGAGATTCAAGCTCTGCAGCGTGTAACGGTACATTGTATCTTGGCGTGTTCACTGGCAAAACTGTATCGGCGGGACAATATATGGTTCTCCGTATGGACAACCAAAGTACTCAAAATATTCATATTTGGTTGTCCGTGACGATTTTGATATCCATGTGACATACATTTATGTCCATTAAAATGGTATAAAAAAGTTCTTATTAGTGTTTTTTTTTCAAATTCAACAATGAAACAGAGCATTCCGAATAGTAAAAAAAAACAAATTTATGAATTGTTATAAAAGAAAACCTTGCCTTTCTTTAATGTTTTATATAACTTGATTAACTCCCAACAGTACATAAATTACTCTACAATTGTGATAATATTAAAATTCTGAACAAAATCTCCAAATCCAATCTTTCCTTTTTATTCGGAGAGGACATTTTTTGACATGCCTAAAAAAACAAGTAAATATGTAGCCAAAGAAATAATAGCTAATATATGCACTAATATCACAGTGTTACTACTTCCGGCATAGATAAACCAAATCATGCTTTACTGAACAAAAATAATGTATATTTAGTTTATTCGGAGAGGACAATTTTTGACAGAATTTCTCATATACATAAAGCCATAAAGTATATTCACTTAACCATTGTGTAATAAACAAAGATGATAAACTCACTGACCCTTGGAAGTATGAGCTCTTTAGAACCAATAACAAGATTAAAGACCTGTTTATCCTGTGTATTAGACACCATTTGTACACAAGGACTAATTATTCGGAGCGGACATTTTTTTACATGAAATTTTGCAGGTAAATCAGAGGAGAAAAACATAGAAAAGTATGTTAGTTTTGTGCACTTAGACACACCTTAGAGATATCAATATGATTTCTTGGTGTATTGCTACTTGTAAATAATTGACACACTAAAAATTGTTTTATTCGTAGAGGACATTTTTTGACGGCAAGCCAACAAGAGGATCTTTAGTGAAAATAAATTTTCAAGTTGATCATATTTTAATAAAATTTCAATGCATTATTTTTCAACACATTTTAACAGTTATATAAACATAAAATAATCAACACTATCTCTTTTATTAAAAATATATATACATTGTTAAAGAAGTGCTATTCGGAGAGGACATTTTTTGACGGAAAAAATCACATAAAGGGCAAAAGGATATTTTTACAAAAATTGTTTTTTGCTGCTGTATTTTTTTAGCAGCATTGTAGTAATTCACAAATAAATTACATATCCAGTAAACAGATTTTTTTTAACACCATGAGAATATTGTTTTAATTCATGTGAGACGAATATTTTTGTCAAAAAAAGTTATAAAAGCACATCAAACGAGTAAAAATGATCCGATTTTGCTCATTTTTTTACAGTGTAGGCTCATCGTTTGGGTCTGATTGATTTTTTGTGGTGAAATGCCACTTTAAATGATCATAGCAAAAGCAAATAAGCCATTTTGGCTAATATATGAGTATGTACCCTGACTGTAAAACTACCCATATATAGGCCCTAATCGTTTCGATCGAGTAGATGTGCATGACTTTGAATCAGTTAAAATTACGTGACACTTTTCTCGTAATGATTTTGGGCTCGTTTTTTTAACTAACATATGCCTATATAAAGCCTATTTCACATTGCACAAAACACGACAAACATAATGTTTTATGTAATATTATATTCCCTTTTTCAAGAGAAAGCTGAAATAGAGCTTGATTATGTTTATTAAAGCAAGTGTGACGTCAAAATCATATTTGACTTATCTTTATTGTACATTATAATTATACATTTATCTACCACCTTGGCGGCAGAAATTACAGCATATGTTAGTGATATTTTGTGAAAAATAAAAAATATCTACTAATACAGATAATTTCGGATAGTATTTTCGGACGATGATTTCGGACGGTGATTTTGGTCGGTGTTATGCTTAAAAAACCCTAGCATAGTAATCTTTTATATGGCTATTTTTGTACTAATATCGGTAATTTCGGACGGTGATTTCGCACGGTATTATTTATAAGGAAGCCTAATATGATAAATAAAATATCTAGAAATATCATTTTATATATACAAATATAGATGCTACATACATAAATCGCTATACAATATAATATACCCTGTCATCTTTATAAACACATCATTTTATGCCCAAATCATCATCTGATTCCGCGACATAAATTAAGTGAGATAAAAGACATATCAATCCACAGAGAGTTGCACCGTTAATACTATATGTCACACCATAACGAATATGTGTCACACCTTACTTTTTACTGAGGTTATCGTGTGACTGATTACTAGACTTACTAGGTTTTCCCCGACTTTATCCCCTAGTGTAGCTTGGTATTCTTACGAACAGACATGATCACAGGGTAGATATATACAGTATAAAAATAATGATATACAGCGTTAATAAAAACATATAAATTCTATTTCACATTTGTGTGACCATGGCATTTCATTCTCCACCCAACTACAAAGTGGAGTGTTCTGTTGTATAATTATTACATATTCGTAGGTTACGATAGGCTTATTGCAGCACGCAGACTGTAAAGGGTCTTAAATCGCGGCATGCGTTATCAGCAAGTAATTAACCCTTATTCTGCTAATGATCACAGTCAACATCTTAAAATAGAATATTTCTTGTTTAAATAATTATCATTGTATTATTTTCCGTTAATAACGTGCTAAGGTCGTGAAAATGATAATAATTATAATAACAATTATCTATAATTTTCATCCATTTGAAAATTGTGCTTGTATTATCTTGACCGCAGTGACGAGAATGAACTGGACGTAAAAATGATTAAACTTGCCCAGATCTCTCCAATTATTCTTACGCCTGTTCACAGTAAACACACACATCCTTCTCACCCCCTGTAATCATCCGAAAATCTCACAACACAGTTAAACCTCATGTCACGCATGAAGAAAACAATGTGTGCTTGCAAATTATACACAAAATTACAACATTCCCGTATTTTTTTTAATTGACCAGAAGCAGAAAAAAACATATAAAGCAGTGATTTGTGTACGCACTCTCTAGTCAGTAGCCACCCCCCCCCCTTAGATTTCGGCTCATTTAGGGTGGTGAGACCACTTGGCGCTGCGCCATGAAATAAATAAATAACTGTACTATATAAACATGTAGTAAAATTTGAAATTTTTAGCGCGCCGCTGAGCCGGGGTGAAAGAAATAATTTGTCCGCGACAAAAACTCCAGCCAAACACCCCGAAGATTGAATGGTGGCCCCCTTATGGCTCAAGTTTATTGTCGTGCAATGTGAAATGGCAGTATCTGCTCATTTACTCACAAGTGAGCTTTAGAGGGGCCAGAGGAGTAGGCCTAAATATACTACAAACCACGCCCACTCTGTTATTTGTATAGGTCCTAATACAATCAGTCTCCTCTGATTCATCCACTATACACTATTTGCAATAACAACACACCGCACAGTGACCAAAAGCTGAACTATTAGGTTGGAACTCCTGCTACACTCTTTTTTTTCATTACCACTGACTGCTGACTGACGTGATTGGTTGAAATATCTCGCATTGTCTCTCGACATCAACGTGAAAACACGAGAGACGTTTCTCATTCAATCACTATCAAGGTCCCACGCAGCTAATTAGGTCTACTTGGAATGTATTCAGTAAAAGTTTGGCGTATTAATATGAGGAATTGCATCACAAGGAATCTCTAAACCACGAAAGTCACTAAAAAGATACATTTTGTCCACCTCTTGAAGTTAATCACTGAGTTCGGCCACAAATAAAAACAATGAAGGCAGTACACACCTATTTCAAATATGTTGTTTTACTTCACTACACTGTAGCCTCTAGCGTGTGGGCGATTAGGCCTATTCGTGTAAGTGTATACCATGTCTATTAGAGTGTAATTAGTTGTGTGATAGGGCCTACCTCAACCTCTGACTTACGTGATTGGTTGACAAGTCTCGTACTTTCTCAAATTCTCATCGTTAAAGCACGTTATTTGAAATTGTTTTAGTCGCGGTGGCCCAATGTTTGTGATCTTGGCCAAGATCAAAAGTAAATCTACATCATTGACCAAGTCCATATAGTCATTGTATTACAAATAGATAAGAACGATATATATAGACGTTGGTCCAACATCAAAACCATATAGATTAGGGGTGACTGTCTCTTGTTTGCTGTTATACCATTGTCAATGACAATTACTGTGCATGTTTTAATATAGTGTAGGTACGTCCGACCACATATATTATTATATAGTCTACCTCTAGGCTCTATATGCTATGCTACAGGCCTAACGTTATATGTTGAGGGTAGGCCTAATAATAATATTAAGTTAAGACTTATTTCCGGCATTGCGCGACGATGCTGATGACAGTGATCATGGTGATGTATTGATTGGATAACAATAACATAAAACGGCCTATACATTTATCAGTTATTATAGGCTCATATTTTTTAGGGTAGGCCTAATTTTTAAATATTAATAGGCCTAACGCTAACAGCGCGGCAATGCTGACGGCATAACAATAACAGTGAACGAATGTTCACTAATCTGAATTGTTTGAATACTGCATGCGTCTAGACAGACGGAACATGTCCCTAATGACCCTCCAAAGAGGGCGAAAACTACTACTACTAGCAACCATCCCAGTACCCCGTCAACTTGGGTACCGGTAACTTTGAACCGGGGGGGGGGGGGTATCTTTGAACATTAATTTAACAAACATGTAAATTCTAATCTATGTCAACACAACAAATGAATACATAACATTCCTGATACGAAATACAAAATATACCCTATAATTGATTTAATTGCATTACATTATCCAATATCAGCCCTTATGGCAGCTTTTCAGCAAATTCAGAAATAACGTACATTTTAATACAGCATTATCAATGTCGGCAAAGTTTTAGAGTAAATTGCCTACTTACACTCTTTACTACTCATAATGTGACACAATATGGGATAAATGCATGTGACCATGCATGCCCTGGTTCATCCAAATTGTAATAATTTCTGACATAAGTTAGGTTTAAAAAAAATTACCTGCACATCTCCATATCGTGGGACATGTGATTGTATAATTTGAATAATTTTTGACTTCAAGGTTTTAAATTTTTGCGCTATCCAAAAATATAGAGTTGATCTGTGGCGGCCATTTTGTATTTCAGTTAAACCCTTAAAAAATCACCGGCACATCACCATATTGTGGGGAATGTGATATTGAAATTTGAATAATTTCTGACTAAGTTTTTGAGTTTTTGCGTCCACAAAAATTATGAAGTTGATCCGTGGCGGCCATTTTGAATTTCAGCAAAACCTACTACTACCTACTACTGACAGGGGCTAAAAAATAGTTACCCCAGTAGTAGTAGTAGTAGTAGTAGTAGTAGTAGTAGTAGTAGTAGTAGTAGTAGTAGTAGTAGTTATAAAAAAATGCTTTATTTAAATCACGTAGTGCAATCTGTAGCATAGATGAACAAGAGGCCCGTTTGTCAACAGCATTGCAAAAAAATCAGCTACAGATGTGTCAGAGAATGTAGGCCTATTCTATACTCCAAAAATTATTATCATGAAAAGAAAATATTTATAGGCCTATAAATAATGTACCCGTTAGTTTTTATATCCTATCAATCAATTGCATTTATATCATAATATGTTCGATTCCCAAGATATTTTTTTGAACACTTCACACACATTCTCAGGTACTGCACCTAATGAAAAATGCTTGACAAAGAATCATTTTTACAGGACTACAATGTTGATATTATAAATAATTAATTAGCCAAGACTTTTCGCGAAGTCTTGAATTTACAATTTTATTTATTCTACCTAACAAAAATAGTCATAGAGTTGTGAAATATCGGTTTTGATTCTCCTTTACACATACCCTGATGACATCGCAAGGCTCTGACACAAAAACCTCCATTTTTAAATATAATAGTTCAAAAAGATTAGAAGTTTACGCCTGCTGAAAATGGCCAAGTTTTCATAGGCCCTTGGAAAATTCGTTTCAATTTCATGGTATTCGAGTTTTTCGGTAGGCGGCGCGAGTAACGTATGGCAGGCCTACTATACGGCGAAGGTATGCGGGTACCTTACACAGCCGTGGAATCTACAACTCCTCTAATCCATCAATTTCACATGTATGTATATATTTATGCAGATACTATGAAATAAAACTATTGTCTATTGCTAAACACACGTCTATGGACGTCTGCGGTTTAATCCCCTAGACATGCCCAGAACCCCTTATCAGAGTGAAGGAAAACACTCAATAACGCACCATGCCCTATCACCCCACCATCATCTGTATATCATTCATCTCATCAATAGACTGCACTGTTTTTATGGTATCCCAATGTCACTTAAATGGCCTTTAGTGCCGAAAAGTGATCTTAAGCAATATGTTCATGGTAAATTACCTCACTATGCTGAACACCACTGAAAATACTGCATGCCTTTATAAACCTCTGTTCAGAAACTAAAAGTAAAACAATTAGGTGATGATGTCGGCACTGATAAAAGCAACACCAGGTCAATGTATCGTATTGTATATTTTTACACTGTGCGTGTCAATGATACATATCATATGAAAATAGATCGTGTTATGCATAAATATATATTTTTAGCTCCCGCCGTCACCGTAGGTGAGACGGAGGGAGCTATGGACTCCGCCTCCGTTTTTTTCTGCCTCTTCTTTTGCCTATAACTTTGTAAGAAAATAAGCTAGGATAACATTTTTTGGTATGTGGGCTACTTTCAGGTGGATTATGGACAGGTTAATATATTTTGAAACTGAATTCAATACGCAATGTCGCAGAGGAGAAAAAGATGATGTTACGGCGTTGGGCCGTTGGGCCGTCCGTAAACAATTCGTTTCCGGAGCATATCTCTGAAAGTACTTGTCCGATTGTCTTCAAATTTTACACACAACACCCCTAGGGGGTCTAGTTGTGCCTTTTGGGGTATTTGAACTTTAACCTACTTTTGTTTCAGAACTATGACCTATTTAGACGTTTTGACGCGCACTTCGTTTCCGCATGTTCTCTAAAGGTCCCTAGTTGTGCCTTTTCAGGTTTTTGACCTTGAAGTTGACCCAGCACTTTGACCTAATTTATACCATCGGTAAATCCGACTGAAAGATTTTGCGGAATATCATGAAAAACGCTCAAGATAGCTACACCATTACTATAAAACAAATTGTGAGGTTTCAGGAGAGGATGCATCTTGAAAAATGTCAAGTCGATAAAATTAAAAATGGCCGCCTATCGGCCATTATTCACCTCGACAGGCCTGATATTGCGGAATATCATGAAAACAAGGTTTCAGGAGAGGATGCATTTTGAAAAAATTCAACTCGTCCAAGTTCAAAATGGCCGCCAATCGGCCATTATTCACTTTCACATGGCCGTTATTTGGTAAACCGTGCTAGATGGCTAGACCATTACTATAAAACAAAATGTGTGATTTCAGGAGAGGATGCATCTTGAAAAAAATCGACTGAATTTTAAAATGGCCGCTTATCGCTCATTATTCACTTTCACATGGCCGATATTTGATCAACCGTGCTAGATGGCTAGACCATTACTATAAAACGAAATGTTAGATTTCAGATGAGGATGCATCTTGAAAAAAATCGACTTGATCAAATTCAAAATGGCCACCTTTTCGGCCATTATTCATTTTCACATGGCTGATATTTGGTAAACCGTGCTAGATGGCTAGACCATTACCTGATTACTATATTTTGGGGAGGATGCACCCTGAAAATTACGAATTCAAAATGGCCGACAATCAGCATTATTTGCCTTTTAAAAACTTTCGACTCAATCGAATTTAAAATGGCCGCCTATCGGCCACTATTTACTTTCACATTGCTGATATTTGGTAAACCGTGTTAGATGGCTGGACCATTACTATTAAACAAAATGTGAGATTACAGTAGAGGATGCATCTTGCAAAAAATTGACTCGATTAAATTCAAAATGGCCGCCTATCGGCCATTATTCACTTTCACATAGCCGTTATTTGGTAAACCGTGTTAGATAGCTGGACCATTACTATAAAACAAAATGTGAGATTACAGGAGAGGATGCATCTTGAAAAAAATTGACTCGATCAAATTCAAAATGGCCGCCTATCGGCCATTATTCACTTTCACATAGCCGTTATTTGGTAACCGTACTAGATGGCTAGACCATTACTATAAAACAAAATGTGAGATTTCAAGAAAGGTTGCATCTTGAAAAATTCTGATCAAATTCAAAATGGCCTCCTATCGACCATTATTCACTTTCACATGGGCGATATTTGGTAAACCGTGCTAGATGGCTAGACCATTACTATAGAATGAAATGTGAGATTTCAGCTGAGGATGCATCTTGGAAAATTTCGACTTGATCAAATTCAAAATGGCCGCCTTTAAGCCATTATTCACTTTCACATGGCCGAAATTTGGTAAACCGTGCTTGATAGCTAGACGATTACTATAGAATGAAATGTGAGATTTCAGCTGAGGCTGCATCTTGAAAAATTCTGACTCGATCAAATTCAAAATGCC
This sequence comes from Flabesymbios commensalis, assembly GCA_964017125.1. Taxonomy (NCBI): domain Eukaryota; kingdom Metazoa; phylum Annelida; class Polychaeta; order Terebellida; family Flabelligeridae; genus Flabesymbios; species Flabesymbios commensalis. Next base: position 57,603,828 of record OZ024903.1, read on the forward strand.
CCCCTATCGGCCATTATTTACTTTCACATGCCCAATATTTTGCAAACTGTGTTAGATGTTAGTCCATTACTATAAAACAAAATTTGAGGTTTCGGGGGAGGATGCACCCTAATTTTTTAACTAGTTTATATCGAATTTAAAATGACCGTAAATCAGCTATTAGCTACCTCGATTGGCCTGATATCGGGTAAACCGTGCCAGATAGGTAGACCATTACTGGGATACTGATTAGGATCATTAATTTCAATGGAGGTTTGCAATCTCTGACAGACTGTCTAGTTCTTATCTTACTCTTAGACTGAGCTTCTTAGATCTAGTTGTCTTGCGTCTTGATTTTTGACCTAGCCTAGGACTACATTAATAACCCTACACAAAATTGCTTAAATCAAATTCTAATTCGGAGCGGGAGCTCCTGGACTTATGTAGTCTTGTTATATATATATATTTTTCTTTTCACATTATACTTTTTATTACACCTAAAATGATTATTACAGTAATCTCAACATGTCCACTTGTATTTCAAATACAACTTACTATGATTGTTTATACTTTCAGATAAATATTCGGAGACGGAATGCATCTTATCGCCATATAATGGCGGCGGCTGGCCAATCAAACGGTCATGGCAACCAAACTCGTACACCCCAGTCCATAGCAACAGCTGCATCCATTGCTAGCAGGGATGCTGCAAGATCTACATTTACACTGTCCCGGCCAACAAATAAGAGTGCAAAAAGGTAGACATATTCAATAGGGGTACTGGGATGATTGCTAGTAGTTGTACTTTTCGCCCCAATCCGGGAAGGGTCATTAGAGATCTGATCCGTCAGTTGTATGCTATACTGCATGCTATACTGCATGGTATAGTCTTGCGTCTTGATTTTTGACCTAGCCTAGGACTAAATTAATAACCCTACACAAAATTGCTTAAATCAAATTCTAATTCGGAGCGGGAGCTCCTGGACTTATGTAGTCTTGTTTAAAATAGAATGTAAAGTACTTTGTGCATACACAATTGTAGATGGTGCTTCTCAATCTATTGAAACTACATTTAAAAGATAAAATATCGATCAATCATACAAACCAACCCGTCGGCTGGACTAACGGACAAACAAATTCATGAAATAAACTTAATCTTTTTATTATTCATATTGCATAAAATGTTGGCGTAGAATTTTGTTTTCTGTTTTTGCCCAACCATGTAGACCGTGACATTATTTATGATATAGCTCCAAATGTAGTAATAAATATCAAAATATTGCATGCATATATGTAGGCTACAACAGTACAGTTAACCTGAAGTCTGAATTTCAGTAAGTTAAAATTTAAATTGCTGCTGAAGGTTTAATTGGAAAGTCTCCTAGCTGTATGTTAATTGCATTCATGTGGTGAGTAAATTTCGTGCTCAAAACACATATTTTGTTCAACACAATAATATTTTTAAAGTGTTATGTAGCCGAAATGCCTCTCATGCATGTTTGTCGATAATTGCCTGAAAGTGTCAAGGGGAACGGGGAGTGACTAAGCTTACACATTGTGATAGGAATTAGCTATGTGATAATAAGCTATAATTTAATTAAAGTAGGTGTGTCGTCATGATTCGCTCAGTAAACATTGTGGGCGCACAATGCTATGACACGCATACACGGGTACAGCATGGTCAACGTCCACAGGAGTGGGGTACGCCACAATCAAAATATTATGGTTCAGTGAAGGATACACGACCCATCTGCTTTAAGCAACTCTTTTTGAAGATGGGTTCAGGGACTTGGCCAGGAAAACAAAAGGTGGAGTTGCAGTCCAGGCTTGCCTATCAATCGACTTTTTCATGTTTTAAAATTCTACGGACTGATCTATTATTATTAGTATTTCGATTGTGAACATTTTTTGAAAATATAATGTATTGACATAATTGTATGACATTAGCGATCGAAACATTTACACAATATGGTCAAATTGTTTATATGCTGAGATGGTGGTGAGAAAAACATTTTTCGAATAAATGTCAAATTGACATGGAATGGCTTACAATATAATCTCAAACCAAGGGAATTCTACTGTTAAGACAGTTGGGAACCATTGAAAACTTATATATTCTACACGCTCTCCAAACAGTCAGTTCTATTAGTGTACCTCAATAATTTATTTTATGTTTATTATAGCAGACTTCAAAAGGAGCTGGCCGACATCACCCTAAATCCACCACCCCATTGCAGGTGAGTCTAGCTAGAGGGCAAGTTCCAAGATGGATATCAATAATAAAAATATGTACTTTAACTTTGATTCTTAAATCTTAGAATGTTTTTCTTGGTGTATAAATATGGGTTTTCGATATCAAGCAAAACATTACAGAATGAATGAATGAATGAATGAATGAATGAATGAATGAATGAATGAATGAATGAATAAATGAATGAATGAATGAATGAATGAATGAATGAATGAATGAATGAATGAATGAATGAATGAATGAATGAATGAATGGAAAAAGCTTATATAGCGCAGTTATCTAGTATAGCCATTCGATGCGCTTGAGAATTGTACCACTTGTTGAAGAGAAATATTTTTAGGCGATGATTGAATACAGAGATGACGTACCCAGCAAACACGAGAAATCGACACAATGTTGCTTTAATGTTGGCCAGTCGTCTTCGACGTCGGCCCAACAGTCATCGGGACTACAAGCCTACAAAGTCATGTTTCTTCAGAGCGTAGGGAACGTGTAAAAATATACGAAGATAATACGACCTGCAACATGAAGCCAATGTGATAATAAGGAGATATGTGATAATGTTTCTTCGTTCTTGTTAGTATGCAGGCGGCGCTATTCTGCACTCTCTGAAGACGTGGAAAAGTGAATTGCAATTATCTATTTTTGATGACACAAAAACATGGATGAGCTGCTCTGCCACTTTCACTGGGAGGTATTTCCTAATCTTCGCAATGTTACTGAGATGAAACATTGAGACCCTGCACACCTCTTTTATCTGGGCGTCCATGCTGAGTACTCCATCAAAGATAATTGGTTGAGCATATTCGCCTGTTTTCCACCATCTGTGCTTTTATCTCCACAACACATGCCTCAACCCAAGCAACAGCATTGTGTACATCTCTTACTTTAAATGTGATGTAGAGTTGGTTGTCGTGGAACAACAATATCATCTTCCATTATACGGTTTGATACGGGGAACGAAACAAATAGTGTTCCCCAATATATCACATTATGAGAAAATTACATACATTAAAAAAAATGCTTTCATCACTGCAGCTATTATAAATTTAGAGAATGTTCATTTCTGTGGATTGCCTGTATGTGATCTTGCAGAATGCTACAAAGGTTAGCATACGGCACCATCGATATTGATCTCATATCGTCCCCTTGGAGCTAGAAGGTGTTAAACTGCCACTTTGTGAAGTGGCAGTTTAACACCTTCTAGTTCCAATGGGGACGATATATGCACCTTCGTAATTTTGAAGCCGAGTTAGTAATCACTGCAGTGGTCACTATATCAGCTTTCTTGTCGCCTATTTTTGGTCCCGAAAAAAATATCCAACTGATAACAGAGTCGAGCTGTTGACGAAGAAGACACATTGAAATATCCAAATGTGTTCTTACAGTTCTGGATGTTTCTGAATTACCTTAATCCCTTCTTGAGGTTGCCTATATATATGTGATGTGCTTTCACATCCTGTCATTTTGTGAGGGAATCTATCACATCCTCTCATTTTAAGAGGGAATTCTGGAAACATTTGAGTCGGCTATGAACACATTTGTATAGTTTATCATGAATACTACCAACACCAAGCATGTCTACCAGCTTGTTCCATGTTTTCTGTCACAGTGTTGGATGAACCTGACCTTGTTATTTCCACTTGCGAATGGTGACACACTTTAAATCTCTACTGCTGCTCAGTGGTGGTGAAGTGATACAGAAAAGCTCCGGGCATAGCCATGCATAACCAGATTCTACTGATTCAATACAGCAAATCTGCAGAGCTAAGCTTCTTGAAGTCAATCTGCTTGAAAATGTAGACTCATTTCACTAGAGGCATCAATATGTTATTCCCCAATAATCATATCGTGCTGCATGCACGAGCTGGCCTAGTATATAAATGTTACCTAGTTGTAATTTTTAGCCAAAATATGGTTCTTCCACTGACCAGTCTTTTCTGACCTGTTCATGACATTATATAGGAAATACGGGCTAGTACAAGCTGCGTCACAAAATGTATTGCCCTAGAAAAGGCATATTTTGTCAAGATGATGATGAAGATATGCAACTGCTCTTGTCAATAGAGTATGTGGTATTACAAAACAATATTATTCCAGCCAATACCACATATTATATACCCCCAGCCACAACGAATGACATTCAAAGGTGAATTCCATCTATTGTAATCACCACTGCTGAGAATTGCCGATAATTTTCAGCAGCCACCATCACTTCGACATAAAGATTGATCATATATAGGCTGAAATACGTAATAAACTATTTATTTACTTACTTACTTGATCGACTGTGAACAGACATGTTTGCAGTTTGCTATCCTAAACTCTTCTGTCACAAAAGGGTACTATGTAAGGTAGTTGTTAGTGTTAGTACTTTTCGTCCCCACCTGGGGCAGCCCATGATGTAGTTTCTCCGTCTTCTGCATGCTATGCATTGTGGTACAGAAGCACTAGTCGACAGCAACCATCCAAGTACGGAAAATTACTTGCACATGTTTAGACCCATTATGGTTAGTTAGTTACCATAGACGTCAGCCCAATGCTGTGCCAACGTTGGTTAACATCCCAAAAAACACAAACACCAGACGCTGGCCCAATATTATTTTAGTATTGGCCCAGCGTATGTGACGCTGGCGCAACATCAAACACACATTTGATAACGTATCTTGTTAGCTGGGGACGCTGCATCTCTGTTGGTTTATTGCCGGACGGTCCACCATCCGCGGCACTTGATCAACCTTAGATTAGCGAAAGCTTGACTCTTTCAGTATGGAGTCCCTGGCAGATAAATGTAACAGATCTGGCGTGAAGTACGCATCCAGAGTAGTTACCCCTGGCAGACAACCCCGTTAGTTATATATATAGAATATATATAAATTTAATGAAGGAGAAAACAAATTTACAAAATGTATAGGATGTCATACCCCTGACTTCTACAGCGACACCCTTCCTTTAGATTTTGGATCAGCTTAAAAAAAAAGTTATCTGGGAACCAGTGAAGATTCCTGTTGCCCTACGGCTTACCCTCGGAACCGTACTGAAAGGCTTTCCACCGAGTGTCGTTTTTAATACAATATATACATGGTATAGGGGCCTAATACATTGCAGTTTTTTATCCCCCCGCCCGGCGAAGTTGTTTCAGGAGAAGATCCCGGAAACCCATGGGGGCATTTCTATCACATTGCACACACACATCCCCTAAGCGATGTAGATGTGCCTTTTGAGGTTTATGACCTTTGACCTACTTAAATGGCCGACTATCGGCCATAATTAGTTTTAATATGCATGATATCTGACAAACCGTGCCATATAACTAGACCATTACTGTGAAACAAAATGTTCGGTTTCAGATAGGGATATGGCTTGAAAAATTTCAACTCGATCAAATTCCACATGACCGACTATCGGCCATAATTAACTTTGATATGCCTGATATATGTCAAACCATCCCAGATAGCTACACCATCACTATAAAACAAAATGTGCAGTTTTAAGGAGGGATATGCCGTGCAAAATGTCAACTCTATAGAATTTAAAATGACCAACTTTGGCCATTATTGACTTTAACATGCGTGCCAGATAAACCGTGCCAGATAGCTATACCATTACTTTAAACAAAATGGTCGACTATCGGCCATTATTGACTATGATATGTCTGATATCTGACAAACCGTGCCAGATAGTTAGACAATACTATAAAACAAAATGTGCGGCTTCATGGAGGAAGGGAGGTATCTGGCCTGAGAAAAAATGTCGACTTGATCCTGTTAAAAAATGACCGATCTTCATTGTCTTTATTATCTGTAATACACTTGGCAAACTGTGCTAGATTGGTAGACCAGTACTGTATAACATAATGTAAAAGTTCATGAAAGGATACACCAGTAAAAGGACGTGAGGCAGGGGATTATGTTGGCCGGCTGACCTCTTGTTCATTTCTGGTTTGTAGCTGGAAATATATTTGTACATCATTGCAGCTTTTAGGCCTCAGCCAAACTTTTGGCGGATGCCTATTCTCGTCACCCGGCGCGTCCATCCTTCTGTCCGCCACTTTTAGCACTATAACTTTCTTCGAGTAACTGGAATGCACATTAAACTTCACATGTACACGGTAATCTTAGCTAAAGCTTGATAATTTCACATTTGACCTTTTTGTGAACCCTATGACAAATTTTCTCATTAACGCGATTCACTAAAGATTTTTTATGTATTACCCCAAAATTTATACCATATATCCATTTCACTAACAGCTCGGATGAGTTCGAAATTGGCATGATTCCGACAAAAACTAGGTCATGGCGGACAAAATATCTGGAAAGCCGGGTCAGATAGCTAGACCATTACTATTGAACAAAATGTGCAGTTTCAGGTAGGGATATATCATGACAAATTTCAACTTGTTCAAATTCAAAATGGCTGACCTGCGGCCACTTTTGACTTTAATATGCATAATAACTAGAAAACCGTGCCAGATAGCTAGACCATTGGTATAGAACAAAATGAAACGTGAAATGGCTGCTATTTTAGCAGTACACGTATTGTTTGCAGCCGCTTTTCATTGCGGAGACGTATTGATCACATAATTTCAGTATTTATGTTATCACTTATGGGTCCACCGCGCAGCGCCTACTCCATTGTGCCACGCCCCTCATACCACAGCGCCCCACCACTTCCGCTGTGCCGAACGGCCCGAATAGTAAAAGCCGAGCAGTGTACGTCTACTTTACTACCTCTCTTGATTTTCTGAGCTGGTGGTTGTGACTTTATTTTGTTTAATGCTATCTGGTAAGTCTGTTATGAGCGTACTATACTATATGACTTCGTATGCGGCAATGCATGACAATAATAAGACCAAGTTACGTATGTTTTGTTCTGAATGATTGTGAAAATAGTTTGCTTTAAATATATTATCACATTAAATTGTAATTTGTCATTGAGCAATACTTTGTTTTCTTTGTCATAACTATGTAAAATATTGGCGATAGAGGATAATACTGTTCTGACTGGAGACTTCCTTGGTTGAGAAACCAAGAAAATGTGTAGACATCAAGAACACACTTATTACGTTATTTATAAGCAAATTTATGGCACATTATGTTCCAAGTGCACTCATTTTGAATTTTGCGCAGACGCACAAAGATAAATCAATGGGAGATTTTTAGTGTGTTGCTCAGGTGGGATTCAAGAAGCAGTCACCCAATTTCATTTCTACGCTATTTTTTTCAATAAATAGTCCTAATTTACTGTATTACTGATTATATTACTTGCCGAAATATTGTTTTTATAATCGTCTGATTGTTTGTTTCACATTTTAAATTTTGTTTTCTTTCTATTACTAGAAACATTCTTAACACTCAATGTATTGTAATAAATGCTACACATTTCAGTAAATAGGTTGTTGTTATAGTGCAGGTCCCAAGGGTGATAACTTGTATGAGTGGGTTTCGACTGTACACGGACCCCCAGGTTCTCTTTATGACGGAGGCATTTTCTTTATGGATATCCAATTTCCCACTGATTACCCATTCAAACCACCAAAGGTAAATAACACACAATAGGGACGGACACAGAGTTTATGTTTGATTGTCTTCTGTATTATTTCTAGTCCTCCTAAATTAACAGCTACTATATTTTATTCATTTAAAGCTGGAATTACTGACGCAATTCCCGGCTTTAAATGATAACACATATAGAAAATATACATGTGTAAAATTAATTTATATGAACATTATTCAGTTCGTGCTTGAAAACGTATGCTGGACAACCAGTAATCACATCCATACCAGTAAGCCTACACAATCAAAGTTTGAATGACTTTCAGAAGAGCACTGATCTCTGGATCCGCCCCTGCATGAATTATAATAACATTGTCAGATTTTTCACTAATCTTTCACAGGAAAAATAATGCTTTATTGTAGAGAATTATACTCTACTGAATTATGTGATCAATCGCAATTAAGCCTACACTCTATCTGCAAACTGTAATATTATAAAAATATAAGTTAATCATATCTATAATCCTTTTTATAGCAGTTTATATATTAAAACTTCAGTAGTTTTACAGACATTTGCATAGTTATTGGCTAATGTTATGATAAGTCACTAATAAACAAATAGATAGTTAAGAAGACGTATTGGTGGCCATGCGCGATCACATTTATCAGCTTTAGAGTAGAGTATTTGTTTATTTTCATAAAATCAACATGGTTTAATTATACAATTCACATAACGGTTTTTGTGTACACAATAATTATGAAAAACAGATGAAGACAGAAGCACAATGCTTGTCTAGCTCATCACCTGTTGAGTACTGTATAGACGACCTATGCATAAAAATAAACATGACCATTAAGAAACAAAACAAATTTGGCCTGTTACTCAATTATCAGTGACATTAAAAATGGCCACAAAAAGATATAAAATACAAAGTAATGTTCAGAGAATAGCTCTAATTTGAAGGGTTCTTGGCAAAGTGAAGAAGAATAAAACACTAAAAAACACCACAATTTACTGGGGTAAAACAATTCCCCTGGTGGGAGAGGGTAGCGTTTTCCACACATTACGGAACTTATTTATAACTACCATATCTACATATAATTATATCAGGGGCAGTTTTAAAATTATTAAACAAATATGTACCTTAGAATATTCGGGTAGTCTGAAAAATAAAATGAACTAATAACATATTAAGACGTCTAGAGCAAAGTTAGCTTAAAAGGGAGTTCTGCCCCTCTTCACCCTATATAATTATATCTTTTTATAGTGACTGATCACAATATTAGCCATACAAAAATCCCTAGCTAATGCATGTGATAGTACAATATTTAAAAAATAAAATATGAAATGATCCGTGTACCCTACCCCTATCAATAATTCAATTTGATGCGCCTTGAATCTTCTAACTAGGCCTACTGCTATTTCGCGCTGAATTAGCTGTCAAATCAGGTGTTTTGGTTTTTATTGATGGGGAATTTATTTTGCTCCACAGGTTATCTTCCGAACCCGCATATACCATTGTAATATAAATAACTACGGACAAGTGTGCTTGGATATCTTAACAAATAGCTGGAGTCCTGCAATGACAATATCAAAGGTGATGTATTACGAAACAGTGACTCATTCGGGTCAGTTGTGGACTTGCAATCCGGATGCAATGGATTCGAATCCAGACTGGACCGGATGTCACTTATCGTGGCTGTTAATATACTGTGTTTCAAGCTGTTTAAATGTCATGAGTGTGTAATGCTATCTATGTTAAACTTGGATCCATACGAAAAGATTTAGAAATTTTCACATTTCCCTGTAGAAATGATGTGAAGCAACATTCACACATGCATGCTAAACAAATTAGTCGGCTCCGTCGTCGTCGTTGGTTGTCGTCGTCGCCGTCATTAGGTTTGGACTGTATTGCCTTTTCTTTTGTTCTTTCACGTTTTTATTCCGCTATGCCTAAAAATTGGAATTCTATGTCTCCCCGACCTTTCATCTAATCAACTTTAAACCTTGGCACAATGATCCTTAGGTATTGAGGAGGTGTGCTACTGTATGTCTTTTTTTAAGAATTCCCAGTTGTTCTTCCAGAATTATTCAGGATTTTTTAGATCACTATGTGGATAGATGTCAGTTCAATGAGCACCCCTACATATAATAATTAAAATACATTTATCCAGTAATGTTTCCATGTCGGATCAGCGTCGCAGACAGTGGCCCAGCATTGAACCAATATTGCGTATTTGATATGGACAGTAGAAACCTTTTAAATGATACAGGTGCAATTCCATTCAAACACGAAACGGCGATCCAATGTTGTTTTGGGGCACCGTCGCAGACAGCGATGCAGCATTAAATCAAAATAGAGACAAGTCAATGTGTTTACTGGGCCCTCAGGTACTCGCGCAAGTGCATAAGTACGCAAGTGTGTAAGTGCGTAAGGCATGATGCTAAAAAACATAAACAAATTTTTCTATCAATCTGTCATAATAAAATAACTAAAATAACTGCCAAAAAAATCATAAATTCAAGTCCAAACATTATTGTTACTTGGAAAGTCACAATTCCTCTCTAGTTATTATTGTTATAATTATCAGACTAATTTCAACATTCTCATCGTTATACAGTGACATATTCATTTTATATGCACACAAATAGTATAATTGCTTTATTTGACCTTTAAGACAGGTCGATGGACAAGAACATATTTTTGGGGTTTTTTTTTACATAAAAATGTATATTTTTCGCTAATATGGTGTTGTAAATTTCTCAATTTACTATAAAGCGAGCAAAATTTGCTTGGGGCGTCATCTTGTTGGATTCTATAGATATTGTAGAATCAGTGCACCAAAATTCATACTTGTATCAATATTCGAACAATTCAATGATTTTTCACTGCTGAACTGCTACATTGGGCTAGTTTCGCAAACGGTTGTCCAATATTGATCCAACATTCGTTTGATGTTTTCGGGATACGCTATTCCAGCAAACACGAGATGATCCAACGCTCTACAGTAGCCAATATTTATTCTTCACCATTTTTCAGACCATTCTCAAGCTGATTACCCTGTTTAAGTTATATCAATCAATTTCTAATTGTGAAAGTTGGTAACTTACAAATATAACATCTTGTTGTGATCTGTATTTACAGGTATTGACATCTGTGTGTGTCTTACTAACTTGTTGCAATCTAAATGATCCCCTCGTCACCACAATTGCTGAGAAATTCAAGACAGAGCGACATGAACATGATCGGCTTGCTCGCGTATGGACAAAGAGATATGCAACATAGCTAATTTAACCCACGATGTAAATGTCATAAAAAGTATTTATTTGATTTATTCACATATTGTATTTTATGTGTGTCTTTCCCTCGTTTGGATGTTCGTATCAGACGTTCTGTATAAAATAAAACATTTAATGGAACATTAGTATATTTTTCTCATGCCATACAGCTTCAGTGTAAATAGCCAAAAAACATCTTGGATTGAGTAGTTCATGAAATCGTTAAACAGCAAGGTCAAAACTATGTCCGATTAGTACGTGTAATTACAGACTACAGCTTATAGTCAGATATGAAGTGTTGGAACAGTCCAGTTGACTTCACACTTTTCTCCCCCCCCCCCCCCGCCAGTCCAAGAGCTGTCCAAGTACCCCAGCGCATCCACATGTCACCTATTTTATCCGCCGCCCGACGGAGTTGGGGCGGGAGTATTGGTGTCGCCTCGTATGTCCGTCCGTCTGTCTGTCCGTATTTCGTTTCCGGAGCATGTAGATGTGCCTTTTGGGGCTATAAACTTTGGTCCATTTAATGGCTGACCATCGGCCATAATAAACTTTAAAGGTGATATATCACCCCTTATATAGTATGAATAATTTTGTGACAAATAAATCAAAGTTGCCACAAGATGGGGCTCTTGTGTTTTCTTATATGTTTTCTTATATGGGGTGATGGGCTATTGTGTGACCCTCTGATAGCCAATCACCCCCAATAATGGGGTGATTGGCTATCATGTAGCCAATCACCCCATAAAAGGAAACACGTGTGCCCCATCTTGTGGCAACCTTATATGGGGTGATTGGCTATCATGTGACCCTCTCAGAGGGTAACTATGAGCGTAACTATGAAACAAAATGTGTGGTTTCAGGGAGGGATATTCTCTGAAAAAATGTCAAGCTTGATCTAATTAATTGGCTTGACTTGTGGCCGACTTGTGATCATCATTGATTTTAATATCTATGATAGGGCCTATGCATGGCAAACTGTGCTAAATAGGTAGACCATAACTGTAAAACAGAATGTGAGAGTTTAGGTAAGGATGCACCCTGAAAAATGTATATCATGCGGGAGGGGTGTGGATTGAACAAAATAACACATAGGTTGGTGGAAATGGTCGAAAATATCGACTTTATAATATTTATTATGAAACATGTAGCCAAAAGCTCGAAGCATTACAGTATTTAGACATCAATCTGGTTCTGGTTGCCATGGCAGCCCTGCTCACCAGATGGTAATCCATCTCGCTGTGTTGCCATGGCAACTCAGTCTCAATACTTGGCCAGTATCCTATTAAGTTTATTTTGCGTGAGTTTGTGTCCTATTTTGGTGGAAAGAGGGGTGCTGTATGTGGGAAACGGTTGTCATTTATGTACACCAGTCCTTATGAACATGTCGAATATAACGTTTGAGGTCCCTAGGTTAAATACTTTCATTTTTAAAAAGTGTTCAGGAAAAATATACCTTCACGATTAAAAATATTGATTAGAGCTTAAAGGGTTTTGGTTGGAATAATGTTGGCCCAGCGTCGCAGACAGTGGCCCATCATTACATCAGCATTGGGCAAATGTATCGTGTTATCTGGTGTTGGAAATCTGGGATGGAAAGCGTCACCCACATAGTCACCGGCATGCAGCAGTCAGAGAATTAGGTGCAATCACCCAATGCTGTTTCAATGTCGTGCCAGCGTCGAAGACTGTGGGTCATCATTGAAACAGCATTGGGTGAATGCTACGTGTTTGCGCAAAGTATACAGCAGACCAGTGATGGATTAGTGTTGGGCCAGCGTCGTAGACAATTGACCGGCATTGATCCAGCAATGGGCTGTGACGCTGGCCCAACATTGAACCGGAATTTGGTGGGAAAGGCCTACTATACATCCTCTGTATGAGGTACATCGTAGGCAAGTATTGAATGAATGTTGCCCAGTACCGGCGATGTTGGTGGAAGGATTCTGGCCCATGAGGAAGACCAATACACTGTTAGTTAGCAGTTAGTGGTTAGGACCTATGTTTTACTTTAGGTAGTAGTTATTGTACGGCCCGAGTCTTATACATGAAATAGAACGAGCGGAGGAGTTATATTTTGAGTACAATGACTAGGGCAGGACAATAACTGGCTTGGGTCGAGCTGTCCTTTGTTTTTAGCTGCGACCTAGCAGCTCTATAAACACCGTTGTCTGTCTGTCTGTCGTCTGTGACACTTCGTTTCCGGGCAATATACTGAAAGTTTCTCGACCAATCAACTTTTAACTTGGCACTAACACTCATGGGGGTTAGGGCCAGACCTGGTTAGTTTTTCACGAAAATCTGTTAATTATCGGCCTTCTGGTGGCCAAAAAACATATCAAAATCAGTTAAAATCGAGGTTTCCGGACGTTAATGTGAATTTTTTTTTACCAATCACCTTCTAACTTGGCACTAACACTCATGGGTGTTGGGGCCAGACATGATTAGTTTTTCACGAAAATCGGCCCATTATTGGCTCTCTGGTGGCCAAAAAACATACGAAAATCAGCCAAAATTGACGGTTTCCGGGCGCTAATGTAAAAAGTTTTTGACTAAAGCATTTCTAACCTTACAATTGCATTTATGGGCATGATCTCCAGAACTGATTAACTTTTTGAGGATATCGGGCAATTTTTGGAACTGATTTGTTTCTCAGGAGAATCGTCGCAGCTACCAAATCCCTCCGATTTGCACTTGTTTTATTTAAATAGGAATAAAAGGTTCAAAGAGCAAACAAAAGACGGTCACCAGACATACTGGTACCTTGAGATTCCGGGTACCCGACACGACGTCAGTCCTGTCTATGGTTGGCCTATAGTCTACGACGCTGGCCCAGAATTTACCCAATATTGGTTCAACGTTTCGTGATTGCTACGTATAGTGAACGTGATGAAGGTAGACTTCAGGTATGACTTCAGGTATATATTTCATGTTTGGCCAATGGTTGCGACGTTGGTCCACCATTAAAATAACACGGGGGATATTCAGTCCACCAATTACTTTTTCAGAAATTCAGCATTAGCTTGAAATTACCCACAATGCTCGTAACCATGAACGGAGAATGCACGATTTCAACTGGATCTAATTGCTACACAATATTTAGTCTATTTTAACAAGGCTACATTTAACATGCCTTTTATTGAAACTGATAATAATCATAATTCATGGTTTTCCACTGTATATCTTCGAGAATATCACATGAATACTGCCATTAATAAAGACACTGAATAACAACATCTGAGGTATCAACGGAGAGAATATAAAGAACACACCAGAGCCGATAGTCATTTTCCCGCCGTTGATGAGGGCTCGCCAATAGGCTACATGTTTTTAAAATAATTTCAATTTTGTAATTTCAATTTTTTAAGTATTTAAAGTGACTGGCCCAGGCTAAAATCATAAAAAAATCGGTGATTTTATTTTGGCTTCTTAATATGACCAGATGATGTAAACATGTCCATAGACTAGAACTGCAAAAGTTTTTTTTAATTTTTGTGCTTCGCATTCACCAGTTAGGCTAGATATAGAGACGAAATTCATGATTTCTAATTATTGACAATCATGTCAAAAATTAGAAATACGGGAATTTCGTCTCTATATCTAGTCAAACTGGTGAATACGCAGCAGAAAAATCAAAAAAACTTTTGCAGTTCTAGTCTATGGACATGTTTACATCATATGGTCATATTAAGAAGCCAAAATAAAATCACTGATTTTTTATGATTTTAGCCTGGGCCAGTCCCTTTAACTAATTATTCAATTACATATGTTTCATATAGCCCTACATATACATATATTTAGAATTTTTCCATTTATTGTAGTTAAGTCTGAAACAATTTATCAATCAATGTCATAATTATGTTCATATAATCCTTCGCATTAAACATAATCTCGTATTAATAAAAAGCTGTTAGGGGGGTCTACATATAATCACATCTTCATTTATTTTTTCAGTGTCTTGTTGTATTAATTACGAAATCATAATATTCTAGCATCAACTATACGGGATTGCGATATTTAATTATGCTTGTCATTTATAGGGTAAATACTCAGACCCGGTTTCCAATGTGTGCAAAAGTAGTTGGTTTAACGTTGACCTAATGTTGTGTTACCACATGCGACGCCGGCCCAGCATTAATCCAACACCGGGTCAACATCTTGTGTATTGTGGGTAAATGGAACAAAGGACATGTGGCGAAGAAAGTATGAATTTAGATGTTGACCTAGTGTTGTATTAATGCTAGTGCACAATTTGCACTAAGCAGACTAAAGCCGGGCCTCGGAGTTCGGAAACTCCTGTTCTAGTTTGATGTAATTTGGGGAACTTATGCCCCAAACATATTCACAACCGAAAAACACAAAACTGATAAAGCTATAATGATTATGCACTGAAACTTCTATGAATATAACATTACATTACTAGCAACCTGAAAAGGCAAAGGTTAAAACTAGCATTGAATAAAACGTGCAAGATTAACTTATTAAAGGGACTAGCCCAGGTCTAAAATCATCAAAAAATCGGTGATTTTATTTTGGCTTCTTGATATGACCATATGATGTAAACATGTCCATAGACTAGAACTGCAAAAGTTTTTAATTTTTGTACTGCGCATTCACCAGTTAGGCTAGATATAGAGACAAAATTTCCGTATTTCTTATTTTTGACATGGTTGTCAATAATTAGAAATCAGGAAGTTCGTCTCTCTATCTAGCCTAACTGGTGAATGCGCAGTACAAAAATTAAAAACTTTTGCAGTTCTAGTCTATGGACATGTTTACATCATATGGTCATATTAAGAAGCCAAAATAAAATCACCGATTTTTTGTTGATTTTAGACCTGGGCTAGTCCCTTTAAACTAGCTCATGAAATAAAACAAATATATCACCACCCCCCCCCCCCCCCATGTTACGCATCACATGAATAGAATCAAAACCAAACATGGGCATGTAGTCAATTCTGCACTGGCCCACAACGATCAGATCAGATTCTGCACGAAGTGAACAAGCCCGAGACACTACTTGCCAAAGCCACTCAAAACTGGTTACAGACGGTATGGCTTGCACCCACTCTCACCTGCCCCGAACGACACGGACAGTGATGCTCCCTAAGTTGTCCTTGCCATCCGATATGATCGGTACCTGCTCTAGCACCTCCAGCTGCCACTGTTCATTAGCAGCCGACTCATTTACCAAACCCGCAGTTGCGTCTTGTTGCTGCTTGTGTAACACATTCTGAAGCGATTAACGCGCACACAGCATCATGGACGGAATTTCTCTGGCGAGTGCCATGGTAACATCGTCATTCGACTCGATCAGTAGCGTAAGCGGCACAATCTTATCTGTCTGCGCTTGTACCCCTGCTCCTGTCCCCATTTTTGCACTACCGGACGCGCCCACCAACTCTCCCGCTGTGGCAACGAAATAGTATCAGGCTCCAAGTCCTCTCCACCACTACCTTTTGTGTATAGTAGGAACGTTCACCAATTTCTGTGACAATCGCTTTTGTCGCATGTGAAGCCTTCAGTAGCCTGCTTCCTGAGCCTTGTATTTTGGATGGCATTCTACAAAACGAAATACGAGAGCAGTACCCATTGCAAAAACAATAATTATCGACATGCAGCAACATATACTAATCAACCTTTTCGATATTTCAATTTAATAATATATCAATGAGTATTAGAATAAAATACCATTATTTCCATAAAGATCACATTTCACGAAAAGGTCACACATAGTCATAAAAGTGTGTCTCGGTTACTGTTTTCATTTTGAGTGACACTTTGAACTCAATAAATTAATTGATTAAAATAACATAATTTACCCTAACGTACGTAACACCACGATTCGATTTAATGCACATCGTGTAGCCACGCAGAATATTACATCCTTTAAGAAAAAAATAAACAATTAATACTTTTACGGTATGAAAAATGCAACAACTGACCTGGTGACCAGTAAATTGCAGTTATAATGTGACATTCTGTCCTTGGTATATTTGACTAGATATACAATGTAATATAAGAACTCAGAACAGTTTATTTGACCTCTTGTAAAAATAACAGAAGGGTTATAGGCTATTATAAAAAATGTGTATATGATGAAAGCACGATATTATATTATTTTACTAAGTGTATGTTATAAGTGTATGTATGTATGTATGTATAAGTGTATGTTATATGAAATATATAAATACGTAGACCTACTACAGCTGACATAATCTAAATCACATAATAGTATAAATATACACACACATATATATGTCCGTATATATACTTCAAATCAATCAAAAATAGTTTATTCAAACAAAATACAAAAATATCAACTTATACAGTGATATTAAAACTAAATAAAAGTAAGACACCTTTCATTATATTGGCACAAATTATTGTTTGAAAGGAAGTGAAATGAAGTCAATGACTTATACTAAGTTCACTACCTATTTACCGTGTTTACATTCAGTAAAAGTACATCTATGATTGACTCGAAATCGGTAAATAAATGTATGCTGAATCTATTAAATTTCTTATTTATCTTGTAAATGTAATCACCATAATATGCGATTGAATCAAGTAGTATTTATATATTTACATAAGAAATAGGATTTACACATTTTCCTAAATACACAAATTTTCTTAATGGTTGTAATATTAGTTTTGAGAGAATTCCATAGTTCAACACCAGCTACACTCACTGTCAGAGATTTCATGGTAGTGCGAACATATTTTTGATTAAATTTACCACTTTGTTTTGTATTGTATGAATTGGAATTGATTGTAAATAATGATTGTATTCCTATAGGCAATAAATTATTTTTCACCTTAAACATAACAATCAGCGTTTTATAAGCAATCAAATCAACAAACTTCAATATACCACACTTATAAAATAATGGACTGGTATTAGTGCTCATATCATTAATACCACAAATAGCTCTAACTACTTTTTTCTGGATTAGGATGATAGAATTTAACTTAGTTTTATAGGTGTTTCCCCATATTTCTGAACAATAATTTATATATGGAAGAAATAATGAACAGTATAATGTATATAGACTATCATAATTTAACACACGTTTTGTTCTGAAAATGATACCTGAGACTTTGATAAGTTTTGAAGCTACTAATTTTATATGTTCCTTCCAGTTGAGACTTTCATCTATCTGAACACCCAGAAACTTTGTACTACAAACTCTTGTTAGAATGAACTCATCAATTGAAACATTAATGAGGTCATTCTTGTCAACTTTACCAAAAACTATATAATTTGTTTTTGAAATGTTCAGTGATAATTTATTTAAAGCAAACAAACTTTTTAATTTAATTAATTCCATACTCATAACTTTACATATATATTTTATACATTCCCCCCCCCCCCTAAAAATAAATGTGTATCATCTGCAAATAAAATAAATTTAATCAGTTTTGACACGTTACAAATGTCATTTATGTACAGTAAAAACAACTGTGGACCAAGTACTGATCCTTGTGGCACCCCACAAACTGTTTGTAACATAGGCCTACCTGATGTTGCAATATCAATATTTACATATTGTTTTCGCCCAGTCAAGTAACTCTTTACCCAATTATTTGAAATTCCTCTTACCCCATACCTGTCAAGCTTTTTCAATAAAATGTCATGATCAATTGTATCAAAAGCTTTCTTTAAATCAATGAATACACCTATAGTTTTATTTTTCTTGTCTATTGATGAAGTTAATTCTTCTACTAATTCTAATAAAGCAAGATTAGTAGACATATTTTGCTTAAAACCATACTGACTATTTGATAAAATGTCATGCTTGGAAACAAATTTATCTAATCGGCTATAATAAATCTTCTCAAGTATTTTTGAAAACTGAGGAAGTAGTAAAACAGGCCTCTAATTTGTGAACAAATCTTTTTCTCCTGCTTTATATAATGGAATTACCCTAGCAATTTTCATATCATCAGGAAAAATGCCTGAACTTAAAGATAAGTTACAAACGGACACTAAAAGTTTTGAAATGGATTTGATGACACTTTTAATTATGTTCATGTTAATACCAGCATATCCTGTAGATTTTTTTTGGTTTACACTCTCGTACAATCTTAGCAATCTCTAATTCATCTGTATCAAATAAAAAAATTGAATCTGTAACAGGTGCTTTCATGTAATCAAAAAATGATTCATCACCTCATGGAGGAACTATATTATTGGCCAAAGTTGTTCTAATATTTACAAAAAAATTGTTAAAACCATCTGCAATTTCATTTTTATCACTTATAGTAGTACCATTTACTTTGAAAAATTCAGGAAAGTAAGTACATGTGCTGTTTTTTTTCTTAATTGCATTATTAAGAATGTTTTTGTAATAATTTAGAATAAAAGTTTTTTTTCTGCCATTCTTAATATAAATGTTAATTCATTATTATACAATTTATAACGTGGCTCATTTTCCAATGATCTATGTGAAAGGAACCTTCTGTACAATCTATTCTTTTTCTTACATGCATTTCTCAAACATTTAGTAAACCATGGTTCTAAATCATTATTATAAACCCTCTTTTCTTTGAAAGGACAATGTTTATCATACAAATTAGTAAAAAAGATTTACAAAAGTCTTGTATGATGCATGAACATCATTGCTGGACATGATACAATCCCAATTTTGATCAGATAAATTCAAATTTAGATCTGCTATTCTTGTATCACTAATTTGTCGCACTTTTTTAAATTTAGATTTACAAGTTGTTGTGTGCTTTTCAAAAATACCATTACACATTATAAATACACGTAAATGATCACTTATATCAGTGGTGATTATGCCATTAACAGTTTCATGTGTAATATTATTTGTAAATACATTGTCAATTATTGTTGCTGTAAATAGCGTTATACGAGTTGGTTTATTTATAAGGGGATACAGCCCATGACTATACATCATGTCAAGCAACAATTTTTTACCACAATTATGTTCATATTTTAACAAATCAATATTGTAATCACCCACTAAAAAGATATTTTTCTTACATAAATCTGTAAGAAAATTTTCAAGTTGGTCATTAAATAATTGTAAATTAGTACCAGGTGTTCTGTAAATGCATCCAACAATAGTTTTTTTTTTATTTTTCGAGCTTGAAACTTCTACAAAGACAGTTTCCATCACATTTTCTATCACTTGAGACAGAGCATTAAATTCATTAAAATATAAATGATTTCAAATATACAAGGATACACCACCTCCTTTATTATATTTCCTAGGGATGTGGACAGAAGTATAACCATTTAATTCATACAAATTACCGCTGTCACTATCGGCCAGCCAGGTTTCAGAAACCGCAACAATATCAACAGTAGCATTAATCTGAGTTACACATAACTCTATTTTATCAAAATTAGCTTGTAAACTTCTTGCATTAAAATGCATAGCAGCTAGGCCATTGCAGTTTTTCAACTTATTACTGACTTGTCCCTCTGTATAGTATTCACAACTCATATTTACAGCATTATAAAAGTTGTTATCAGGATCAAGATCTGTATTCCTATCACCAAATTTATAATCCTTATATTAAAATTGTTGTAAATTATTTTTAGAACATGCCTGCATTTGTGTGGAATTAAATTCTAGGAACAACTCTCTATTACTTATATTTGCGAATGGAAATATATCAGATTTATCCATTTTCTACTGAGAAATATAGCAATTTACATATGTAAAATACTAGAAACAAATATATAAGGTAATACATCAATGCCATTATAGGTCTATCATATTTGATTAACGTTACATGGTGCATATGAACTACAAAAATAAAAAAAACATAATACAATTCTAATCCTAGGTCAGCAGGTATTGTCAACATATGATGAAGCAGACTGCATTAGTCTACTTGCAAATCCTGTTAATGTCCTGGATGGTACTGACAGTTTGTATTTTGTTCTTAACATCTTTAACAACTATTCAACCATCATACGTCCACACATCGTTCACCTTCTTGTCCTTCTTGAATAGCCTTGCCTCTGCAAACAATTTCGCTTTCTTGATGGTGAGATCTTCAATAATGAAAATATGTCTATGTGACTCTCGCAATTTAGATCTCGCTTTCATGACCTGCTATACATGTGGCCTACATATATATGTATTATATACAGACACTCGCATACGCACACGTATACACTTGACTCGTCTAATAGACAACTTAAAATAATAATAATAATAATCACATACATATATACGTGTTTGTCCAGGAGGCCCACTTCTCCCCCTAGCTAGGGTAGTGGTTAGCACCGCTGCCTTTCACGCTAGTGTTCGGGTTCGTTTCCCGGTCTCGGCGGTTTGAAAGAAAGAGAAATGTTGCTTCCCCATCCACTCGTAAAACTCAGTATTGAGGGGAGCCTCCGTGACCAAGAGGTAGCGTAATAATCGACCTCAGACCTCCAGGGTTTGAATATCAAATCCCGTGTCATCTCACAAACCTCAAGACATTCAAAAAAGCTACAGCTTTCTTCATTGCACATAATTTCAACATCTACTAACCAACAAATGAAATGAATCGGGCTTTAGGCCACATTTGTGCACATATAGGCTAAACTGGGCCAGGAGAACCTCCTGAGGATGGTGAGATGATTGAGATGACACTGTCCTCCAGACACAGGATTCGAAATTCGAGCCCTGGCGGTCTGAGGCCGAGCACGCTACCTCTCGGTCACGGAGGCTCCCCACAATACTAACTTTCACACGTGGATGGGGAAGAAACAATTTTGTTTCTTTCAAACCGCCGAGACCGGGAACCGAACCCCGGACTCTGGCGTGAAAGGCAGCGGTGCTAATCACTACCCTAGGGCCCCCGCCCTACTAACCAACACTATACTATATACTAACCAACACTATATCACATATACCGGTACACAAACATTACACAACATATCCGCATGGTTATACCATCCTACCATCTGACTTAATTTTAATAAAACAGATAAATTCACATGCCAGTACAGAGACCCAAGTCTGCCGAACTATTTTTATTTATTATTTGTTACTCTGTTAATATTTACTTTTTTTTATGGGCACTACGAAAAACAACAATTTATTATATAGGCCTATAGTCATATTGTAAAAAGCTGAATGGTTTTACCCAGTAAATATTCTTATTCTCATTCACCATCCTCAGGAGGTTCTCTTAGACTAATTTAACGTGTATGTGCACAAAAGTGGCATAAAGCCAGCTTCTTTTCATTTCATTTTTATGTCCCAATGACATGCAATTATCAAAAAATTATTAGTTTCATTTCCCCCCTATCTCCTGTAATGGTCAAACACGCACTAACAAAAGACTGCATTGATCCGTTGCAACATTGCCACGACGACAAACGATGCAACAGACATCAGTATATAAACTCCCTTAGATTGTTTTGTGCAGTAGGCTAGACCCAGTCTACATTTTTTTAGTTGATTAGACGTATTTAGCAAGATGTTAAAGGCAATTATTCTCATAGGTGGACCATCTAAGGGTAAAAATTGTTTCGCTATATGCCTATAATATATAGAAATGTTATTAAAATATCGTATTATCGCTCACTAAGTTTGCGACTCGTTCAATGTCAATGATTCATTCAAGAATCATTTATTCATTGACACGGACTCGAGTCGAGTCTCGACTGAGTGACTGGCAGTGTGAGTGTCTCCCCTCTACTAGTCTTCTGTCAGTGTCAGTACTAAGTAAGTGTCTAGGCTCTAGCCTATATAATATATGGCTAGCCTACACTACAGTACAGAGTACAGTCTATGTCTATGAGACTATGAGATGACTATATATACCCGGATTCACCTTTCACCGTGGTGGATGCTTTTTCGCTCTTATATCAATATTTACCGTTTTTAGTCGATTTTTTTTACATATTCACTTACTTTGTATGATGGGGCGATTTTATTTTCAGACGATTATTCAATTCAGTGTGATTACTGGCTGTGAAGTGAGAAAATAAAAAAACATCTCCCCAAAATTCCGCCCAGCATGTTTGTTGATCTTTCCTCTTGTGCACATGGGCTGTAATCCTGGTACTTTGGCTCAGCCCACTCATTTTAAAAGGTGCCGAGGGTTATCTCCCGGCTGGGTGGCGCGGGGGTCTACATTCTCATTTTCTATACCATTGGCGTATTAAGCAAACGGGTCATTCTCATGCTACGCTAGCAATTTAAGCATTCTAAATGGAAATAGTTTGGAGAACTATTTAGTGCTAAGTAAATAAACTATGACAATCAACGCTTGTTTTGCACGCATGGTAGCACACACAAAATATATATATAATATATTTCTATGGATTTATCAGATAAAGGCATCTAGGTCTATTTGCCGTGATGCACTCTCCAAAATGTGCCTGTTCCCGTTGTATCCTAAACGTCCAGGCACATTTGGGACTATATAAGGCATATCTGGTATCAGTTATGTGCCTTTATAATAGGTTGTAGCTTTTTATGTAGCTCATTTTATGATTATGAGAATAGTAGCAGACTTTAATTCATATTTTTGTATACATAGGGCCTACCGGCTATACCAGTAAGACAAATATGGAAACTATCAGAAACTGTTATAGCCTGCATGAATAACAAAATCACCGGTAATGAGGCCCTAGATCTATGTATAAAACAATTTTTGGGTTGACATTTTTTATAAGGAAAAGTTAGGCCCTACGGAGATAATATCAATTATAATAGGCCTATATAAATTATTAGGCCCATACCTACATTTTATTTTTCATATTAATTGGAACACCCCCCTGTACGTGATTAGAGGGGTTGGTGGAGTATTAGATTAGGCTATTATTTAATTATCATATATAGTGTAGACTACATGCTATATCGTGGGTTTTATTTTCAAATCAGGGGTGCACTGAGCGTTTATTTGATTATGGGCATTATTAGATTGAATATGGTATAACTAAACCTTAGAAAATTCACAAAGAAATTCCTGACTGTACACTTATCTTATACACGTGTGATTTCCTTTATATAAACTCAATTTTTATCATGTACATATGGTGGTACGAGCGTGATAAACAGTGATATATCAGAGTGACTAAAAATACCACTGTGTTGGAAAGTGAGAGACACTTGAAGATGCGACACTGTAGGCTAGCCCCAAGTTTCAGCCACAGATTGACTGCATACAAAATCGTGGGACATTTCTTTGACTGTCATATCGGAAAATACGGGCCATGATCAGGTCGAAAATAGTTTTTTTTAGAATCAGCAACATTTCAGTTCCATGCCGGCATGCTCAGCTCAGAGGTCGCACAGTCACTAAAAAGTTATGGACATTTATCGGACCTTGGGGTCGCGTTCGCTCTCAGTCACCGCCTTGTTAAATTTTTCGGGTAAAGCAAATACATCAATCCACGGCCTGGGAGGGGACGACAAGGCTAACTGTAGGCCTGCAAGAGAGGCTCCAGAAACCTAGATAACGAAAAATAAGAGACACAGTGATTTACAAGCAAGACGGAATTATCATTTATTTTCAAAGAAAAGGAAGAGATAAAAAACTAATAGCTAATGGTACAAATTTGACATTTTCAGGGAACCACCGGGGCGCGGATATATAATCCAGCCCCTCCGCCTCCCGGAGATTAAATAGTGCCCCCCCCCCTAACAGTTATGTTGACTATAATTATATATAGTTAATTTAACTGCCTGCAGTGAGTCCCATATGGGTGACTTGAAGTCCCGGGAGCGTGGGGACTTCCGAACAACTTCGGAACTTGAAGCGTCCAGATATAGATTACTTGAAGTAGAAATATTTGGTTAATAGATCTACCATATAATGGGATAAATGAAAATATGTTTTTGTTGTTGTGGGTCGAGGGGGTTGTGGGTCTAGGATCGAGGGTTTGTGGGTCGAAGGGGTTGTGGGTCGAGGCTTGAAGGTCGAGAGTTGTGGGTGTGGGTTCGAGGATGTCAAGGGGGATTTGAAGATAACTTGCGATTAGGAACATAAAAAAATTGCCGAGCATAGCCCGCGGGATTACAGCTCAAAAGGCCTACAGAAATGCCCAAGAAGCCCCTCCTTTTCAGGCGAGGTTTCGAATCATTGATTCAAAATATTTAATTCTTGGGTTAATTTACCTCATGGGGGTGGGCCTACAACCTGTGCACAAAGACCAAGCACCTACTAACTAATCAATTAAAAGAAACTAACCCACCAACCAATTTTAGCCAAATTCAAACTTTGCAAGGAGTATCAAGATTCTTTCAGTTTTTGTTATTTTGTATTGTTGAAATGCTTTATTCTAATGATATTTTAGCAATTCAAACTTTTAATGTACCAGGCAAGTTTCGACTTTTGTAGGTGGACTGGTACCTTTAGCCCCAGTAGCTGGAACAGGTTTCAGCCACAGATTGACCCCGTACAAAATTGGACGATCATATCAAAGACTTGCCCTTGAATAATCAGGTCGAAAATAGTTTTTTTCATAGAATCAGTACCATTTCAGTTACATGCCCGCATACTCAGCCCACAGCCCGCGCAGTCATTGAAAAGTCTTAATGGACATTTTCAGGCCTTGGTGTCGAGATTACTTTTAATGATTTAGGCCAGGCTCTCTGGTATTTTTGTCTCTCGCTTTTCATAATCATGATAATTGCTGCTTTTCTTGGCTCTCTTGTATTTCTTTACTCTCCATTTCGTTTTCCAGCCTTTTGTGACTGAAAAAAATTGCGTCGCCGAATTATAGCCCTGTTTCATCTGCAGTAGAGGAGGTGAACCGTGTGAGGTGCGATTATAATGCTCATCAGTTATTGGACTTATATCCATTTATGCTTGGTCATCAATAATCAAAGACATTATACATATATTTTTGACCGTTTAGGCTACATGTCAACTTTGACATATTGGTCATTTTGTTTTCTTTAGTTCTTTATAAGTTTTTTGATGCGGCGCAAATCGGTTATAAATACGTTTCTGTCGTCATTATCCCACGAATTTGAACAGTTTGGGTCACTGCATGTGTGTACCAAGGAAAGATATCGGCCGCAGCGGGACTCGAGCCCGATACACCCGTGCCCTGAGTTAGCCAATGAGCCTGGCGTCACAATATACCAATAATTTGTATTGTCAACATCAATCAATCACCTATATTATATAGGCTATGTCGGTCACTTATTAAGTGAATTTCTGGCGATATAGGCCTATGCCCAGCAAACTTATGAGACGTTGGACCAATTTGCAACGCTGGTTTACCGTTGGACCAGCGTTGCAAACAGTAAACCATCGTTGGGCAACGTCTCATGTTTGCTGGGATAGGGCCCATGCGTCATCACCAAATAGGCGTGTTTTTTTAATCTTTATATAAAAGCCATTGAATTCAACATCTATAAGTAGGCTAGATATCCTAAATCAATCGGTGTAGAGCTATTTTGTTATGTTTATGATGAAATTCTTCATTACCAGTAGGCCTAGCCTATATTGCACCGTTGTAGAAAATAGTCTCATTCTATTCACTTATCTTGTTCAACATTTTGCTAATTGTTGCTTACCGGTTATACATAAGCCTATACTATAATAAATCTAATCAAATCAATAAAGTCTATAAAATGTTTATATACAAACATATCAGATTTGATAATAAATATAAATAAAGTAAGGCACCTTACATTATATTGGCATGAAATTATTGTTTGAAAGGAAGTGAAATTAAATCAATGATTATGTTCACTTCCCATTTACCATGTTCACATTGAGTAATAGCCTACATCTGTGATTGACGCTAAATAAGTAAATATTATTTTACAACAACATTCAACTATTGAAACTGATAATTGAAAAGTAATTGCGCGATCAAATTGCACATGGAGGTAATGTTACCCACTCTTCAGGAGCCCCAGCCACCCCTCACCTGCAAGGTGGGCGTGCTGGTCAGCTCATGCTGGTACTAGCATACACAATAGGCTAAGTGGATCACAGAGCCTGATTATTATACAACGCACCTGCATACCTAACAATTAAGACAACCTACTCAACCCGTCAGGCTTAATTGACTTGTCCTCGTGTACACGTGTGAACGGCTGCAGTGAACATAACTTGTTTATTTGGTTGAGTGGCGGACCGTAACTATATCAAGTAATATTTTAACCCTTTCCATCTGTGGCATTATTCAAACTAATCAAATGAAAATAAGTTGTGTTATGGTAGAACATATGTTTTATACTGACTCAAAGTTTTAGGTCAATATTGTGAGTACTTTCCACGTAAATAGCGAATCAGTAACACCATATGATCCCCCTAAAATGCAATTTTTAATGTGAATGCCACTATAGTAAAAGTCACTTTAAATTTGTCACTTTTGCGTTGCATGCTTTTCGCTAATTACTCACGCAGTTTTCATTCGATTGTCATGAAATTTGGCAAGCATTATTTTCTAGTCTTACGGCAACTTCCCTGAAAATTTCAGGGGAAAATATCATGTAGTTTAAAAGTTAGACCATTTGACATGTAGTTTTTGCGAATTATGACGCTCCTCTATAAACCCATTGCACGCTATGAGCTTCACTCACGAAATTTCACTACTTGTCAAATGGTCTAACTATTGAAATACTCATTCAAATTTCACGAAATTTTCAGGGTAGGCGCCGGAATTGTTGAAAAGAGTGCTTGCAAAATTTCATGAAAATTGATTCAGAATTGACTGAGAAATCAGCGAAAAACACCCAACGCTGGTGGAAGTTGACTGCAACTATAGTATATAGATCTAGACCTATGACTATGTCTTATGACTATACTACTATAATTACTAGGCCCTATAGATATTATAGTTGCGCTGCAGTCAACTTTCACCGGCGTTGGGTGTTTTTCGCTGATTTCCTACATCAATTTCCATGAATATTTTGCAAGCACTCTTCTCAACTATTCCGGTGTCGTATTCTGAGGGTTCCCCCGTGCTGAGAGTTCCCCATCCGCCCATCTGCGCATGCACGATCATGAGCGGAACGGCTGGTATCTGTCACTCATATTTTGAGAGTTCCCTCCCCAAGCTCACAGTCCCCACCTGTCATGCTTTGCTGTGCTGAGTGTTCACACCTCCCCCTACGCCTTCAGCTGTGCTGAGTGTTCCCCTCTGGCTAGGATATATATTCCCCCTGCCTTGGCTAGGATATATACCCCCCTGCCTTCCATATTGACCACAATATAGAATGTATAAAATATAATACATAAAATAGTAGTTTTTACCCCTATAATGGAAACGAAATGTTGAAATGATTTTCTGTCTAATCCTATAGGACTAGTTTTAATTTTTTTTTAATGCATTTTATTTCAAAATTCAAGTCATATTGAGGGGGGAACACTCAGCCCAGCTAGTATGTCATATAGACTAGCTATTTTTAAATTCATTTTATTTCAAAATTCATGTCATACCAGGAAAATTCATGTCATACCAGGGGGGGAACAGCTAGTTGTTTAATTCATTTTATTTCACAATTCATGCATAGGCTACTAAGGGGGAACACTCAGCCCAGCTAGTTAATGATATAGACTAGCTAGCTTATTTTTTATTTGATTTCAAAATTCATGTCATATTGATGGGGAACACTCAGCTCAGAATTAATGTCTGATACAGATGTCGCTAACTGTCTGTCTCAGCCACGCTAACACTGTTATACCCCGCCTACCTTTTTAAATAAGTAACTTTGTGAGTTTTCTTGCTATCTTAATATTATTTATATCATTGTTTTCAGTATTCAATAGGCTTTCCGGAGATATTTATTATGTTTATATCACAAAAATTGACAGAGATAATAATTTGTATTGTGCTGGTTTTTCACACCTCGCTTAACCACTGACAAGAGTTATTTAGTTGTGTAATGCACCTTGTAAAGCCAAGGGTGTGCTAGGTGTTAACTGCTCCGCATATAAATAAATATTTCGCATTGGAAGCCCCATGGAAACATGGTTTTAAATTAATAACAGAAAAAATATTCAAAGTACAGTAAAAATAATTATATCACAGGAAAGCATTTTCCGGCCACTATAATCTGATATGCATCCCGACGCTGTGCCCGAAATATTGAAGTTTTTATCTACTTAAAACACTTTTTATATAAGTTATTTTTTACTAATCACTTAATGACAATAATAGCAAATACTAGATGGGTAATCGATTCTGATGGTATATCTGGCTTGACAATATCTTGAAAATTGGCAAAGCTATAATTGTTAAAAGATTTATCAATTTTGGCAATTCATTTAAGTTTTCAAGTTTTTTAAAGTTTTTTTTTCAGATATCAAAAAATGACAAAAATAGGCTAAAACTAGGTGCCTAAGTGATTCCAATGATGTATCACACATCAAAATATCTTGAAAACTAACCAAATTATGTCATATTGAGGGGGGAGGGGGACACTCAGCCCAGGTATGTTATAGACTGTGTTATAGGTATGTTACAGCCCAGCTAGTGTATGATATAAACTAACTAGGTTTAATTTTATAATTATTATTATTTGAAAAAATAATGTAACATCAAGCTGTATGATATAGACTAGGATTAAAAATAAAAAAATGACTTTTTAAATTTCATTTTATTTAAAAATTCATGTCATATTGAGGGGGTAACACTCAGCCTAGACAGTGTATGATATAGGCTAGCTAAGTATAAAAAAGTTTTTTTTAAATTCATTTTGTGTCAAAATTTATGTCATATTGAAGGGGGAACTCTCAGCCCAGACAGTGTATGATATGGGCTAGCTAGGTTTAAAAAAATTAGAAAGTGTTTCTTTTTAAATTCCTTTTATCTCAAAATTCATGTCATATTGAGGGGGAACACTCAACCCAGCGAGTGTATGATATAGGCTAGCTAGGTTTAAAAAAAGGTTGTTTTTTTAATTCATTTTATTTCAAAATTTATGTCATATTGAAGGGGGAACACAGACGGTGTATGATATAGGCTAGCTAGGTTTAAAAAAAATTAAAAAAATGACTTATTTTAAATTATTTTATTTTAAAATTCATGTTATATCTGTATATTGAAGGAGGAACACTTTCATCTTTTTTTTCATCAACTTTTCATCATTTTGACATTTTGGGGGGAAAACTCAGTCAAAATATTGTAAGCCTATGTTACATAGTCTAGCTGCCAAAATAATCATGTCATAATTTTTTTCAAGCTTCATATGTCATTTTTGTGAACAGTCAAAATAGTGTATGTCTATTATGATATAGACTAGCTAGTTGAAAGATAATAATGTCATCAGTTGTTCAAAAGGACATGTCATTCTGGAAAAATGAAGTCATCATTTTTTTAATTCATGTATTGCATATGATTGAATAGACCAGCTGGTTGAGAAATGAAAAATATATTGTCTTTCCAAAATGCATCACCGGGTGGGGGCGATGGGGGTTTGACATTCAGCCGAGAAGGGAGAACGCTGTGCTCTAATTCAAAATCCATGTCGACCTTTTTTAATAAACAAGTTTTTCAAACTCACATCTTTCAATTCATTTTTTGAGGATCGCGAAGGGGGAACATACAGCCAAGAGGGGAGATCGCTCTGTTCTAATTGTATTTGCACAGTGAGTGACTTATAGTGTAGCAAATAATGTGTGCCTAAAGCACCCTGCCCAGTCAAGGAGTTTGATCGAATCTCTCAGTTAGAAGGGTAGAATTAGAGACTACCATTAGACTAGTACTTGATGAAAGGTAAGGCCTAGACCAAGAATAATTGTCATTAAATTATCAAGATATAGGCCTAGTGAAACTGAAAGTCAAATTAACTTGTAGATGTAGCGCATGTTTTCGCCGACTTCTCAGTCAATTCTCAACAGATTTTCAGGAAATTTAGCGAGGACTATTTGCCAGTCATCCCCCAAATACTGTGAAATTTCAGTTGAAAATATTCAATAGTTAAAAAGTTATGGCCTGGACCATCTGGCATGTTTCAGTAATGCAATTCAGGGCTAAGCCGCTTAAAACGGAATTTAATTTAACCAGTTTAATGAGTTCTTATAGACTATAGAGGGACATAGTAATTGGAAAATTAATAGGCCTAGTCTACATGAGGGAAACAACCAGCCCCGTATAAAACAGGAAGTAAACATTGCCGTAACCAAGGGTGACACGCATGCGCACCGACCCCAGGGGGATGCACTGGACGGGGGAACTGCTGGCCGGCCACACCGGGCCTACCCTGAAAATTTAATGAAATTTAAATGAGTATTTCAAAAGTTAGACCATTTGACAAGTAGTGTAATTTTGTGAGTGAAGCTGATAGCGTGTAATGGGTTTATAGAGGAGCGTCATAATTCGCAAAAACTACATGTCAAATGGTCTAACTTTTAAACTACATAATATTTTCAGGCTTTAAAATAAGAAAAAATCTTTATCGGACCACAGGGCTGGTAAACTTTATGTTTTATCCGACCTGTGTTTTTATTAACGGACCGCAAGATTTCCTGCCCTGATGACATCGTAAAGTAGGCGGCCCAGTCATACCGGTTAATAATTTCTATCTATAGCCTATGATTATCTTTATTGTGTGTGTGGTATTAGGCCTAACCCAGCCACAGCAGGAGCCAGGACACATGTATACATGACCCCCAGGTCAGCGCCAGCGGTAACCTCAGCATGACTGAAACTGAATGTTTTAGCCACGGATTGCACCCATACAGAAACGTAAGACTTCCTTTGGACGCTCATATCTAACACTTGGCCACGATTAATCACGTTGATGATTAATTTACCACTTTCAGCAACATTTTACCTACTTCTACACATGTATGTTTTTTCGGCACGCTGTTAAAATAGTGTGAGCATTAATCATGGGACCTTGGGTTGGAGATCGCTGTCAGTCACAGCCATGTTGAAAACATTGATTTCCCCAGAAAAAAACTAATATAGCAATCCACTGCCCACACTTTTTCGGTATGTTGCTATCCATGGCACATAGAGGCAGCAGTGTGTTAGCGTATTAGGCCTATATACTGTAACTACCACCATGATCTCAGGATAGGCCTATATTGTCTCTCTGTCCCACGCTACGGCATGGCTCATTTCAATCAAGCACAATTATTAATATAAGTTTATCTCAAATGTGTTTCAAATGTGATGTGATAGGGACATATTATTTCCTGCCTAATAGCGATTATAAAATGATAAAATGATCCAATAATAGTTTACCGGACCTTCGGGCATGTAGCAGGCTTAGTTTCTCCGACCTGAACAGTTTTTACCAGGCACGGACGGACGCTTATTTTAATGCCTGTATTTTTCACTGAAATTTTCAGGGTAGGTGCCGTAAGACTAGAAACTAACGCTTGTCAAATTACATGAAAATCAGATGAAAATTGCTTGAGCAATGAGCGAAAAACATGCAACGCGAAAGTGACAGATTTAAAGTGACTTTTACTATATGTCAGTATGTGTATAGGTCTAAATTAATCATTTTATGCAAATCACGATATTAAAATGTTTACATTTGTTATGGATGGATTCTTGAGTTGAGAGGCTTGCTTCTGGAACGGTAAATGTTACATCCTGTCACCTGTGTCCCACAAGGCTCTAGCTGTCCTTGGCCAGCTTGGGCCTATTTTGTATATATTTATGACCTACTGTACCTGAATCACTCGCCTCTAAGGCCACATTTTTTTATTAGGTAGTGGCTATCCGTACGTGATTTATCGTACATATACTATGATATATAGCATGCTATTTGACGCATACAATATACATTGTAGCAAGGCTAGTATTAAAAAATGATTTGTAAGGAAAAGAGCCATCAGACACTTTTTACCTTCATTCATTGGCAAGTAAAAAGGGGTCTTTTTCAAGTGAGTTTAGGGGTGGATTGAGCGGATGGGAAGCCAGCCTAATGCGAGTAATGGGGACCCGAACCCCCTGCGCCCCCTCCTTTTTCAAATCCTGGATCCGTCCCTGGATGGCAACGATTATTAGCACATTTTAGAAATGTAATTGAAATGTACTGGGGCCTATGTAATTTTGCTATAAACGAAAAATCTATGTGAAACATGTATATACAATCGTTTAGCATTTTACTATATTTTATGATCCCAAGATACACATCCTAGTTATGCCATGGATAACTGTCACCCCACACCACGTTGCTTACAGGCACCTGTTTATTGTGTCATGTTGTGTGAGTGTGAGACTGTTATATTTGCCGGCTTAAAAGCCCTTTCGTTAATTTCATTATCTGCCTTATATCATGAAACAGTATTATAAACCTATATATCACTTAATTAATCTTCTTGAATACAAGCCAGTACTACATGCAGTCTTAGTGACAGAAGAATGAGCACCAATAAAAAAAAACAACCCAGTGAAATCATATACGCACATTGACCGTTATTTTCATTGTTTACAAGGGTCACATGATTTAGTTGTCACTTGACTCTTGCTATTACAATAATTTTCACTGATGTAGGGATGGGGTACATGTAGGCCTGGATAGCATTACAAAATGACATTATCAAGCTCATTACAGGTTGCATAGTACATTAGACCGGAATGGTAACTTTTTAATATGCATCTTAAGGCAATGTGAACAACACATGAATGATGATGTATGTAAAAAATGACGTCATAATTCAACGTATAGTTCTCGTATAGTGATCATAACTCCATTATGTATATATGTTCTTGTTTAAAAGTAAAGTGATAAGAAAAATATATATATAGTAGTCCCCCTCTTATGCATGGACAGGTCATGCCATCTCTGAACGCATGCATAAGAGAGGTGCATGCATAAATGGGGGATGCAAAATTAATGATGACCAGATAGTTTGATGTTTATATTTTAATAGTATATTAATCTATCATAAATATTTTCAGGATGTATTAATGCACCATAATTCTTACATGTATTTTATTTTCCATGCTTTATCCTCTACTTTGACTTGTGAATTATTTTTACTCTTTGATTGGAATACTTATGATTTGCCTTCAGTTGATTTAATATGTTTTGCAAATAATTGTTGTAACTTTACATGAGCAGCTAGGTGTGAAGCTATGTTTAACAGCAAGTTTATCCATAGTGTTCATTGGGAAAGAGCAAAGGATGTGGGGAGGCATTGTCAAAAATATGTTTATCACTCTACCAGGGCATATCAATCTAATTGTAGAACTAAGATATATGTTTGACCAGCCTTCTGTGTTATTGTTTGGGGCTAACAATGTACGGTACGTGACATACATGACTTTAGCAATGACATAACGCCGCCTGTATAGCAACTAACTTACCGTGATGAGCTATAATGTAAAGGATGTTCATTATCACGGCATTGTCAAAACTATGTCCAAGGCAGAGATAATCCAGTAACATGACCAATATTGGCTTAATGTTGGTTCAACGCTGGCCAACTTTAAATGAACATTGTTTCAAGGTCAGTGTATGTCAGTGTATGTCAGTGTATGAGGGAGTAGAGGAGGACAGTTAATCCAGCCAAAGTTCATAGAGGGTTGCAACTGACGACTTTACTGTGTGTATGTGTACAGCTGTGTAGGCCTACACTCGCAGTGTTTAACCAGTGCTGGTTGAAGGTTGCCAGTGTATCAACTAGCAGATAAAGACATGACGCAATGCGGCGCCCGTATATCTTTCACAATAAGTTGGCCCAATGCTGTCTCAATGTTGGGAATGTGTCAGAGACGCGGCACTAGAAAAACCTTCACAGCAAACAAGAAACGCTCACCCAATGTTGTTTCACTGTTGACCTGTCTGCGATGTCAGCCCAGCATTACACATGTTACATCGACATCTAAGCAAACATGAGTCATGATATGATGAGACATTGATCAAATGCTGGATTATTGTCGTACCAACGTCGCAGGCGGTGGGGCAAAATTAAGCCAACATTTGATCAACGTCTCTGGTTTACTCGTATTGTTTGTGTGTATAAGTAACAGTCAGTATGCATGCAGTGCATGTACACCCAAGTATAGGCTAAAGGTATGCATATACCCCATCTCCAGCTTGCCCATATTAGTGAGTGCCGCCAAGCTGACGTAACAAGTGACGGCGAGAAGGGGAGCGCTGTCTTCCGTCTGAGTGGGGGGAAGGTTGATCAGTGATAGATGGGCATGCATAATCTGGGGGAAGTTCCCACGCACGCCAAGAAATAGCGCACGCATAACGTGTTAGAGAGGTTCGTGCATAAGTGAGGGGTGTTTTAGTGGTGGGTGCTTCCGTGCAGAAAAATACGCATGCATTAGAAGGGTTCACGATGTTGGGAGGGTGCGTACAAGGGAGGGACTACTGTATTTCATTAAAAAAACTTTTTTTTGCAAAACCGGCCATGTTTTTTGCATTGTGAAAATCGTTCAACTTCACTATTTAGTTGTGATTAATTTTAATATACCCCCATTCATATTATTCTTGATTTAGTTCTATGTTGTAATCATAAAAAAAGTCTTTAATATTTTTGTTGTGCTGTTTTTGTTTTGTTGTGATATTTTAATACTGTTTTTTTCTATTTCTTAGGTACAAGGTTTCGTCCCCTGTCCTTAGATATACCTAAACCTTTGTTTCCGGTGGCTGGCTTCCCCATGATTTATCATCACATCGAAGCTGTCAGTCAGGTCAGTTTTAATGTGTTGTGATTCATTTCCATGTATTATGTATCAATACCTGTACATGTGATGATATTTTCTGGTGTTCTGAACTCTGGCACACATGCTTTTAAACAACTAACTCATTGGACATGTTTGAAAATGACACAGATTGAACTTAACATGGTCATGGTTTATTTTCCAAACTATAAATTAACAATTAACGGTTCTGAAGGCTGTTCCCATCTGTCATCATGGCTTTTTTTGTTACTTCTATATGTCATGCACAAAAGCGCACATGTATGTAGCACACATATTTCTCGATTAAGGTACAATCAGTGCTAACTGTAACAAAACTACTGACATTTCAAGGCTGAATTCACTCAGATCAGTGATCAGACAGATTAAACAGTGCCCCAGCCATAAGTAATGCCATCTGTTGTTTACTGTGCGGGCAGTTCCAAATTGAAAAAAATTCCACAGCATAGTCTGGCAAATTTACAGCAGTGAAAACTTTGTTCAGTATTGCGTGTTGAAAAGCTATGCAGCTCATTAGCTAATCAAATTTTTAAAGCAAATAACACACATTATGGAAGGGTGTGGCCTAATATGTTTTGTCTCGCTCTGCTAGGGAGATTTAGCTAATAAAATCTTTGAATTTTGACAAAGGATCCACATTGATAATACTACAATGATGTATGAATGATACTGTTTACCCCTTACAATGCGGGGATAGACTTTAGTCGTCAGAATATGACGTCCACAGACATCATATTCTGACGACTGAAGTCTATCCCCGCATTGTAAGAATTAAAATATTTATGATGGCCGTAGACCCATACCATGGATATTCAAATATTCAAATGAATCGAAAAGAGCTAAATAAGACATTTATGATGATTTCAACTTGAAAAAAACACTTTGGTCTGCATGGTTTACATAAACAAATTCAACGCTTTCAGGGGTGAAATCATTGTGTAGGCCTACCCATTAATATTTATTACCTGTTTAAATCAGTCCTTGAAAAACGTTCTTGTGGTCCTTCAGAAGTCCTCGAATTTTGTCATTTGTACCAAGAACTTGTTGGTACGAATGATGTACCTGTACGAACATTGACGGACAGACAGGCAGACAGATATTTTATTGTCTTCTGACTTTTTTATATATACCTGTACACGAACAAATAGTGTCCATTGTATGAAGATATTTTAAACACAAGAATATTTTTTGCTACATCAAATAAACAAACACAAGAGTTTTGTTGATCTATATGGTTCAAAAATTACATGAATACATTTTATTGTTAATATCGTGACTAAAGGACATATTGCGAAGTTTGCTACCGGAAATTAAAGGAGACATTTGTTAATAGAAAGATTTGTGGCAATATCGATTGGCATGCCATGTAAAATGTATCTAAAGGGTTGTTTTTAATTTGAAATCATTATAAATATCATAGTTAGCATATGTTATTGGTCTACGGCCATTATAAATATTTTAATCCTTTCTGTGCTAGGACCGTCTTATACGTCTGACGTCTAAATACGGTCCCCACAACTCACAAGGCATGAAATTATTAACAGTTTACAAACACATTTGAACAGTGTGAATGTCATGTACTATCGATTAATTAGATGTCATCTGCTTTAATATTTGAAAACAATTTATGAAATTTGCTATCCCATTATGCTACCACTAGCTGTGAAACATTTGTTGTGGTTATCACCTAAATAAACCTTTTCCACCTACCATCAGATTTCAATTTTCATATTTTCAGCATTTATAATCATCATCACGTGATGTATTGCTTCTTATTTGCTATTCAACAATGTTCATTTCTGTGAAATTCCTAATATTATAGGTGCTAATAGCAAATCAATACAGTACTGCAATTTTTATATAATCTCATAATTGAAGGTTTTTTGAATGCACATGCTCTGTCATTCATTCATTGATTTATGTTTCTATCCATTACTTATTATTTATTTAAGGTTCCTGGCATGAAAGAAATTATTCTCATTGGATCCTACCAACCACAAGACTATCTAAATCAATTTATCAATTCTATTCAGCATGAATTCAAGATTATGGTCAGGTGAGATTTGCTATTCAGCGTTGTGTAGAGGTTTTCCTTTTAGGTAGTGGTGTATCCTGCTGCATGTGAATCTTGAATGTTTTTATTCGGCCTGTCTGAAAATTTACCAGTAAGTTGTTGTAATATCTTTCACAACATTCTTCATAGTGACAATGAAGAATGTAATCTATATATTTATGTATCATCATTGGGTAGGTGATTTAAAAAATTGTAAATGCTGACATACTTTTAATATTAGTTTTTAGCTTTAAATAAGATGTGTTCAAAGACGAGTACTTCTTTAAAACTTTATATCTAGTTTGTGATGTTTTTGTTAGGTATCTCCAGGAATACACAGCCCTGGGTACTGCAGGGGGTATGTACCATTTCCGGGACCAAATCCTGAGTGGAAAACCAGAACTATTTTTTGTCATGAATGCAGATGTATGCTGTGATTTTCCTCTGACTGACATGTTGGATTTCCATCGTCGTACTTCAGACACACCACATCACACTGTGATGGGAACTGAGGTTATTAAATATTTGAAAAAAAAATCTATTTATATATACATGTAAATAAATTAATGTGTGAATATGATTTTTTTAAGGGTCATTCAATATGAGCCGTACTGTATATGTATACAAAAATATATCAGGACTATATAAATTTACTTTTCATTTCAGGCGACTCGTCAGCAAGCCATGAACTATGGATGTATAGTGGAAAACAAAGAGACCCATGAAGTATACAATTAATTTTCACTCATCTTATAATATATCTTGACTGTCTTGTGTTAGATCACTTGTATTTATCTGCATGAGAAACAAAGAATAATGAATAGTATTAACACATGTATAGGACACCTACTACCTACTGGGTTGTTGTGCTCTCATAACACAAATTTGGCCATGTGTTAATAACATAACACAGTCAGGTTTCTAATCACATTGGAAACCTCTAATTTAATGGCAAGTTTTAAACAGGTGTCATGTGCTATTCCCTGTCTGTGTTTAGGCCGAGGTGTACTACTACTACTGGCTCAGATCAGGACACAAGCAGCGCTGCTAGATATATTCGTACAATGTGTGTACACACTGTGACACACATGACCTTATTCTAGGCTTAGGGGTTTAGTAGCCAATAAACTGTAGGCCCACCGATTGCCTAGCTCTAGTTTAGTTTTTACACAGGTGCAAAGATCTATAGCCTTACAGTTTGACTAATTTAGCAGATATATACCAGCTCGATGACTGATAGGCCTACGGCAAAGTTCTATTCACCAACCTTGACATAATCTCCACATACTATAAGGCTATCAGTATCAACATCATAAAGGTGATGGAGTTCCTTCGGGCCATCCATATGTTCATATTTATAGCCATCCAACTGGTAGGCCTAGCATATTCATTTCATCTTTTTTTGTGCATATAGGCGTAGGTCTGGACATTGTGTTTGATGGTGATATTAGTGATAATAATAATAATAGTTTCATTTGAGAAACTTCTTGTGAGAATTGATCACTCCCAGGTGATTTGAAAACCCTTGGCTTCGCCTCGTGGTTCAAATCACCTGGTCATGATCAACTCTCTCAAGTTGGTTTTTAAATGAACATAATTACACCTCCAATCACACGCTATTGTATAATTATTAATATTATAAATTTATTAAGATTTTAATTTTGTAATGTTTTATCCATACATATTTGCTTTTATTATTTTTCTTTCAATGTACTAAATTAATTTGGGTCATAACATTTTGTGTGATCTTTTTAAATGTGACTCTGTTTCTGATCAGTAAATAATGTTTGCTTTCTTACAGATTTATCATTATGTTGAGAAACCTGAAACCTTTGTCAGTACGACTATCAATTGTGGTATCTACTTGTTTGACCCACAAATATTTGAACATATTGGGGAGGCCTTCAATGAAGCACAGACCAAAAATAGGTACATTTCAATAAATATATATATACATAGAAAATTTGCTACTCACTAAAAGTGGTCTGCATTTTGGTATTTTTAACTAATTGGACGGTCTGATACCTGATCTTCTGATGCCTGTACTTCCAATTCTGTTAGGTGACACATCAATTTTTTCAAACTGAAATGACTACATGCTGTAAATAGGTTTGAAATGATGTTTTCAACCTGTAGCACAAACAGCACAAACTACTCTGTTACCATGGTTAAATCAATAATGTAATATATTTGATGGTTGCCTGCAACAACAGGACAAGTAACTACTACAGCCTAATTGAAACAATGTGACAACTGGATTTGTCACACTGTTGTGTAAGCAAAGACACTTGGTAATTGAAATACTATTGTAAACAACAACATGACAAACTGATTTGTCATATGAAATAATTTTTAAATACAAAAAGGTACAAACACAACAAACAGGGTAGAAGTGCATTAATGCTGCAAACAACAACAGCTACAGCTATATCTGTAATATACACGTGGATGAACTGTCCCAAACAACAACAGGACAAGTGGTGGACAAAAAAAAATCATTCAAACATATTAGCACTAGCACCACGCTGTGACAAAATTCATTTTTGTACAAACTATACCTGATTGAAATCATCCTCCACCAGCTGCTATTGAATCCATAGCAATAGCAGCTCTCAAGAGCCAACTGAGTGATTAGTCTGGTCTGCCCCTCAGCACCGTCCCTTCGCCTGATACTCGATTAAGGAGGACTGCGAAGAAAGTTGATTAAAGAAATCCATTTAACCACAGCTGAATCCGTAGTATAGTCGAATTGTAACAAACAACAACGGGACAAATTCAATTTGCCACAACTAAATCCCTAATATAAACAAATTTGTTGCAAACAACAACGGGATATGTCACTTTGCTGTTTATGACAAACGGGACATGTGATATATAGAGGAGAGTGACCATGCCCCCTTGTTGTAGGCAACCATTATATGTACCAGCAGATGACTGATAATATAATGATACATCAAGATGTTTTTGTGAATGTGTTTGTGATAACTGTTTTAGTTTTGAATTTGATGCTACAATGATCAGCAAAGATGTGATCAGCTTGGAGCATGACATTTTACAGCATCAACTGGCTGCATCTGGAAAGCTTTATGTATATGATACAGATAGATTCTGGAGTCAAATTAAATCTGCTAGGTTAGTTACATTGTTGTTGTGTTTTGTTGTGATTATAAAGATTGAAATTTCTATTCTTGTAAGATTTCATATTTTCTCCACATCATCAAAATATGATTTAATTTTTTTATGCTGTAACAATGCATTATTAGCTCCCGCCGTCACCGTAGGTGAGACGGAGGGAGCTATGGATTCTACCTCCGTTTTTTTTTGGCCTCTTCTTTTGCCTATAACTTTGTAAGAAAATAAGCTAGGATAACAATTTTTGGTATGTGGGTTACTTCCAGGTGGTTAATGGACAGGTTAAAATATTTTTAATCTGAGTTCAATACGCAAGGTTGCAGAGGAGAAAATGATGATGTTACGGCGTTGGGCCGTTGGGCCGTCCGTAAACAATTCGTTTCC
The DNA here is from genome assembly GCA_964017125.1 of Flabesymbios commensalis. Taxonomy (NCBI): domain Eukaryota; kingdom Metazoa; phylum Annelida; class Polychaeta; order Terebellida; family Flabelligeridae; genus Flabesymbios; species Flabesymbios commensalis. Next base: position 57,644,967 of record OZ024903.1, read on the forward strand.
GGAGCATATCTCTGAAAGTACTTGTCCGATTGTCTTCAAATTTTACACACAACACCCCTAGGGGGTCTAGTTGTGCCTTTTGGGGTATTTTAACTTTGACCTACTTCTGGTTCAGAACTATGACCTATTTAGACGTTTTAAAGCGCACTTCGTTTCCGAAGCAGATCTCGAAAAGTACTGGGCCGATGACAGTCATATTGCACATACATGTTCTCTAAGGTCCCTAGTTGTGCCTTTTCAGGTTTTTGGACCTTGACCTTGAAGTTGACCCAGCACTTTGACCTAATTTATAACATCGGTAAATCCGACTGAAAGATTTTGCGGAATATCATGAAAACCGCTCAAGATAGCTACACCATTACTATAAAACAAATTGTGAGGTTTCAGGAGAGGATGCATCTTGAAAAATTTCAGGTCGATAAAATAAAAAATGGCCGCCTATCGGCCATTTTTCACCTCGACAGGCCTGATATTGCGGAATATCATGAAAACCGCTCAAGATAGCTACACCATTAATATCAAATAAATTGTAAGGTTTCAGGAGAGGATGCATCTTGAAAAATTTGAAGTTGATAAAATTCAAAATGGCCGCCTATCAGCCATTATTCACCTCGACAGGCCTGATATTGTGGAATATCATGAAAACCACTCAAGATATCTACACCATTACTATAAAACAAATTGTAAGGCTTCAGGAGAGGATGCATTTTGAAAAAATTCAACTCGTCCAAGTTCAAAATGGCCGCCAATCGGCCATTATTCACTTTCACATGGCCGTTATTTGGTCAACCGTGCTAGATGGCTAGACCATTACTGTAAAACGAAATGTGAGATTTCAGATGAGGATGCATCTTGAAAAAATTTGACTTGATCAAATTTAAAATGGCCGCCTTTTCGGCCATTATTCATTTTCACATGGCTGATATTTGGTAAACCGTGCTAGATGGCTAGACCATTACCTGATTACTATAAAACAAAGTGTGAGTTTTCGGGGGATAATGCACCTTGAAAATTTTTAACTTACGAATTCAAAATGGCCGACAATCGGCATTATTTACCTCGATAGGCCTGATATCAAGTAAACTGTGCTAGATAGCTAGACCATTACTATGAAACAAAATGTGACGTTTCGAGAGAGGATGCCTTTTAAAAACTTTCGACTCAATCGAATTCAAAATGGCTTCCTATCGGCCACTATTTACTTTCATATTGCTGATATTTGGTAAACCGTGTTAGATAGCTGGACCATTACTATAAAACAAAATGTGAGATTACAATAGAGGATGCATCTTGAAAAAAATTGACTCGATCAAATTCAAAATGGCCGCCTTTCGGCCATTATTCACTTTCACATAGCCGGTTTTTGGTAACCATACTAGATGGCTAGACCATTACTATAAAACAAAATGTGAGATTTCAGGAGAGGATGCATCTTGAAAAATTTTGACTTGATCAAATTCAAAATGGCCTCCTATCGGCCATTATTCACTTTCACATGGGCGATATTTGGTAAACCGTGCTAGATGGCTAGACCATTACTATAGAATGAAATGTGAGATTTCAGCTGAGGATGCATCTTGGAAAATTTTGACTTGATCAAATTCAAAATGGCCGCCTTTAGGCCATTATTCACTTTCACATGGCCGATATTTGGTAAACCGTGCTAGAGAGCTAGACGATTACTATAGAATGAAATGTGAGATTTCAGCGGAGGATGCATCTTGAAAAATTCTGACTCGATCAAATTCAAAATGCCCCCTATCCGCCATTATTTACTTTCACATGCCCAATATTTTGCAAACTGTGTTAGATGTTAGTCCATTACTATAAAACAAAATTTGAGGTTTCGGGGGAGGATGCACCCTAAGTTTTTAACTAATTTATATCGAATTCAAAATGACCGTAAATCAGCTACTAGTTAACTCGATTGGCCTGATATCGGGTAAACCGTGCCAGATAGGTAGACCATTACTGGGATACTGATTAGGATCATTAATTTCAATGGAGGTTTGCAATCTCTGACAGACTGTCTAGTTCTTATCTTACTCTTAGACTGGGCTTCTTAGACCTAGTTGTCTTGCGTCTTGATTTTTGACCTAGACTAGGACTACATTAATAACCCTATACCAAATTGCTTAAATCAAATTCTAATTAGGAGCGGGAGCTCCTGGACTTATGTAGTCTTGTTATATTAGGCTTAACTACATATATACTAAATCACTAAATCTAGGAGCTCCCACTAATTAAAACTTCTGAATATGCAACAGAGCTAAAAAATTGTTGAAAGCTGAATGGCCATGGATTTATTTTTTATGACCGAGTAGCACTACTTATTCTGCGCTGTCTATTCGTATAGTAATGATGGTACATAAACATGAGCATGCAGTCGATGGGTTAAAACTACAGTATGCTAAGTGACATTTTTGGCTTTTAATACAATGACCAGTTAAGTCATATGCTGAAAGTTTTAATTTATTGCAATTTAGAATAAATTTGGCAGTAAAACAGATACAGTAGACTTAACATTGTTATTCTCGTGAAGAGGAGCACATGCCAGCGACTTGACACATTGAAAAATATTGTTCTGGTATTACATGCCTATCATGCTTATGGTCTCTGTTTCTGTGACAACAAAAGTGAAAGTGCACTTAGTGCATTATTATTCTGAAAACTCATGAAGTGACTGCGTGCAACCTGTGTGTACCAGGAGTAACAATCAGTCAACCTGTTTTTTTGTTAACTGTAAATCGTTTTGGAAGGTAAAAACCACTCTCATAGCTTAACTTGATCTACTGCCAATTTCAGATCGCTGTGTGTTCTATCAGTATAAGTTCAAGTCTACATGTTACATGCGGATTTATCAGACTGTAGTTTTGAAGGGAAAAAAAGTCAAGTCAAGTCCACTTCACCCACTGTAGTTTTAGACCATCGCAGTCTCATTTCCTGCCGAGAACTATGTTAGTATGACAATCAACTTGATTAGATTACATAACCATGGCCAACTGCACCAATGCAGTCACACCCTTTAAAACCCAGGTCCAAAATACATGTAGCGATCAATATTTTGCATGAACATAATATTACAGAATCATAATGTGTTTTTATCCTAGTGCTGCCATCTATGCAAATCGACATTACCTGAACATATACCACCGCACTCATCCTGAAAGACTTGTCAAACCTGGAAAGTTGTCTCCTAAAGTGATTGGTGATGTATTCATACATCCAACTGCCACTGTGCATCACACTGCTACAGTGAGTACCGAGTATATATAAAAAAATGCTGTCATTCTTTCAATTATGAATGGTTCTTTCATTCATTCATTTTTTCAATAGATACATCCAGAATATTTCTCATTTTATTTTGTTTTAGATTAATTGTTAAATGTGAACATTTTTGCACACCAGTTTTATTGTTTGGTGATGGCAGGGAAGCTTAAAGAGATTTTCTTTTTGTCATCATCAAACAGAAATAGTCCTCGTGGGTATATTCTGTATTCCCAAAAAATCGAACGCGAACAGTTCACAGGGAATTGACATTGTGACCCCAAGTAAACCTCACAACAAAAATATATTCTGATCTGGTCTGCGTTATATTGAGGCCTATTGATACACGACACTTTACAGCATGCTTGACTGATCAACTTTGCTCCGCAAAGCCAAAAGGCAGTATCTGCTTACTTGTAAAGTAAGCAGATACTGCCTTTTGGCTTTGCACGGCAGACCTATGATTATCTTGGTATAACCAACTACCACTGATCATCAATTATGATATTCCAACTAATTTTCATCACTACTCTAGACACATTATAGTTATGGTCCCCAATGCCAATTAGCCAAACTGCCAATTGCCACATCGATCAGCCACTCACTGCTAACACACAAACACATTTTAAAATCATATTATTTCTCAATATTTCTGATTAGAGCACATTTGTTAATTTAAGTTACTTTGAAACAGAAAGACTTATTGTATAAAGAAAAGTTGATTACTTCTGTGTAAATAACCACCACCAATAATAAAGTACTTGTATAAAGGTGATGCATTTTAAATTCACATCAAATTGCATAAAATATATAGATCTGTTTCATTTATTGATTGACATTAATGAGGTATGGCTTGAATACCATTTAAATCATTCTATTTTTTTCTTAGGTAGGCCCTAATGTCACAATAGGAAAACATGTGACCATTGGAGAAGGAGTTAGAATTAGAGAATCTATGGTTTTAGAAGGATCTATAATTAAGGTACGGAATAATAGAATGATCTAGAGAATGGAAATATATAATCATTATTTTAATTTATGATGATATACATGTAGGCCTACATGCAATTATTTAAATTTGAATATTTAATTTCGAAAAACTTTTAGTTTATTAAAGCTTTTGGTTTTCACTAAAATGATGTCAAACTACTTAATCTAAAAAAAATAGGATAAAGAATTACACACCTGTTTTCCCCTGATAGGCACACAGCTGTATTTTGTACAGCATTGTTGGCTGGAACTGTGTTGTTGGTGAGTGGTCTCGTGTGGAAGGAACCCCAAGAGATCCAAACCCCAACAAACCATTTGCAAAATTAGATACTGCTGGATTGTTCAACGATGGAAAACTAAATCCTTCAATAACTGTGATAGGTACGTCTAATTATTTTATTTGTAAATTATGACAAAAGGCAGTTTTCAAGTCATTTGGCCTGTGGCCGATATGTCACCTTATGCTTTGTGTGGGATCCTTCTTCTCCGTCAAATTGAAATGTGGTAATTGATTGACTGAATTGATATCCATTTTTGGCCCGCATTTTAATTATAAAAGGTGAGCTATTGAAGTTTGGCGTTGTCGGCGATAACATTTACTTGTGGGCACGATAACCTGTAAAGTTTTTTCATGTATTCTTCCCAAATTTGTTGTACATGTTACTAATAAGCACTTCTCGGACAAGTTCAATAATGGCTAAAAAAAATGTTTAAATTGCCGATTTATTGTGATTTTTTGCATTTTACGTCAATAATTTGACTTTGTGGGTGTGATAATATGAAAAGTTTTTCATGTATCCTTCCCAAATTTGTTATGCATGTTACTAATGACCAGTTCTAGGACAAGTTCTAAAATGGCTAAAAAAAATTGAAAATGGCCGATTTATTGTGATTTTTTGAATTTTACGTCAATAATTTGACCTTCAAGTTCAATAATGGGGGCGGGCTATTGTCGAGTGTCACATTAGCATCTGTCACATGTCAGGCGTTCGTCACACTTTTTTGTAGTTGTAAAAACTCAAAACTAGTCAGATTTTTTTTAATTGACATTCCTAACAACATGGACGGTGCAAACGGACACCATGAAAACTTGCTGGGCGGTGTTTGCAAATTACTCTCTCACTAATCCCTGTGATGTTCTACGCTTCTGTTTGTGTGTAGGGGGGGGGGTGGGGGAGGGTGAGGTGCAACACCCAGTGGGAAGATAATTCTGCTGAGGTTTTAAATGTTTGTGTGACCAAATAGTCAATTGTTTGTTGTTTTGCATTGCAAGAACTACAGTGCTAGTTTATTTTCAAAAAGTTTCAGTGTTGATAATTAAATTTTAGCTGAAAGTCTTTTTGACCCTTCTCCTCCTGTGACTGTATATGCACGGGTTAAAGTTAGTTTTAAGTGCCACTGAAATTGATAAAATAGTTTGATAGATGTTCAGTTAATCGAATAATTAAATTTGTGATACGGTATGTCTATTGTTGATATAAAGATATATTTTTCGTCATTTGAAGCTGGCAATTGCGTGAGCAATTCCAGCTTCGATTGAATGAAAATAGAAGGAAACAATTCAGCAGGACAAGGGTTAATATACAGAAGATATAAAGTATGCCTAGATATCTGTGTGTGAGTTGGAAAATCAACCTGGCATACACAACCCAAGATTTTTGTGTGCTCCATTCTCACTGATATTATCAGTGGACCATATGTGTACATTTGTGTTTCAAATCATTATTACATGCCTAATTACATGTATCACGCTTTTTGTTTCATTAAAGCCATTCTAAGAATTATTGCAGATATAAAACATTGTTCATGATTTCTGTTTATGTACTCAACAAAACATTTAACATAAGATATAATTATTTGGTGAGTTTTGTGTCAGTGGACAAATTCTGTTGAATGACATCATATTCCATACTTTCTGCTCTCACAATCTGATGTTTTATCTCCAGGTTCCAAGGTGAAGATTCCTGGAGAAGTGATTGTTCTGAATTCCATAGTGCTTCCCCATAAAGAACTGAGCGGTAGCTACAAGAATCAAATAATATTATAACATTAGTTGTCATTATACAATATTGGTTTGCCATAAGGTGTTCAGTTTCAGATAGTTTTGCTATTTAATATAATGATGAATAAGAGAACTGATTATCTTTTATAAATTTCTCAACAGCATACATAGGCCTACAGTCAGATAAAATTACACGCCACACTTCAGACATACTGTCGGACAAGTGTATTTTTAAAATAAATTTGGTGGGAGAAACACTCAATTCACCTGTAATAATATAAAATGTCCTGAGCAAGTGTTGAGGAAACCATATTTGTCCACCCCTACTACTTCTATCTATCATGGCATATGAATGTATTTACAGTCAGCAGTGAGAGGAAACTGTAAATTATTACTGTTGATAGAGTAACGAAATCAATCAATTCCTTACAATAATGTGAAGTCACTAACTGTTTCATTTTTAGCCCGCCTTTTAATTTTAATTAAAAAAGGTGGGCTATTGCAATTGAAGTTCGGCGTCGTCGGCGTCGGCGTCGGCGTCGGCGTTAACATTTACTTGTGGGCGCGATAACTTGAAAAGTTTTTCATGTTTCCTTCCCAAATTTGTTTTGCATGTTACTAATGACCACTTCTCGGATAAGTTCGATAATGGCTGAAAAAAAATTCAAAATGGCCGACTTATTGCGATTTTTCACCTTTTACGTCAATAATTTGACCTTGTGGGCGCGATAACTTGAAAAGTTTTTCACATATCCTTTTCAAATTTGTTATGCATGTTACTAATGACCAGTTCTCGGACAAGTTCAATAATGGCCGAAAAAAAAAAAAAAATGGCCGATTTATTGCGATTTTTCTCATTTTACGTCAATAATTTGACCTTGTGGGCGCGATAACTTGAAAAGTTTTTCACATATCCTCTTCAAATTTGTTATGCATGCTACTAATAAGTAGTTCTTGGACAAGTTCAATAATGGCTGAAAAAAAATTCAAAATGGCCGATTTATTGCGATTTTTCTCATTTTACGTCAATAATTTGACCTTGTAGGCACGATAACTTCAACATTTTCACAAGTATCCTCTTCAAGTTTGTTATGCATGTTACTAATAAGCAGTTCTTGGACAAGCTCAATAATGGCCGGTAAAAAAATCAAAATGGTCGACTTATTGCGATTTTTCACATTTATTTTACGTCCATAATTTGACCTTGTGGGCGCGATAACTTGAAAAGCGGCTAGTTTAACATACCATTTATATCTTGCGTTGTTATTTACGTGATGACATTCGACTTTACTTTCTTTATCATAATTCGGCGGCGGGCTATTATCGAGTGTGCTCTTGTTTTTCATTTGTATTGTATGACATTTCCTTTTTTATGACATCAAACTGAAACGTATACATTTAAAAGAATGGCCTTTTTGTATTATTATTTTGAAACTTTGGAGGTATCTTGAGATCATTTTTGCATAAATAATCACCGGATAATTAAATTAATTGTTTATAAATGGAATGGTTTCCATTCACTGCAGTGATGTCATTGAAACATGTATTAGAAACCTCCACACAGATATGTGTATTCATGAGAGGTTTGCCATGTTTACTAAAGTTAAAAGACAACATGTGCAGAGAAGTCACTGGTGTAAGTTAACGAGAATATACCATTTGTTTATATTATTTTATGAAGTTTTTGTTAAGTTTTGTTATGTGTCTCGAGAATGTCCCTCTTATGTTTATTTTTGTAATATGAATTCATCTAAAACTGGGAGTCCAGTTGTCTGTGGTTTTATTGCTTCTCAGAGTGCCTATATTATGCTCCACATTATGACCAATATATTTATTAAGCACGAGAACATTTATAGTATTATTAATTAAATATGAAACAAAGTGCTTGAGATATATATATGTCAACAATCAAACTGATAAGCTATAATGAAGGAATTGACGTGATACTGTAATGTTTCTATTTTTAACCACATTTCTATGACGTTTTATATAATATGTAACATGGTTATTGTAGAGAACAGTCAGACACAGGTAAATACACAATTTTTTAAACATATTTCCAAATGTAAATGGTAAAATTAACTAGATGGATTGAATAAATATTGATGGGTAAAAATACCACATAAAAGCGGGCATGTTTATAACTGGTCCCTAGTTATAGAAACTGGTAATTATTTAGGATTTGGTTTATTTATGAAACAATGTCGGGTTGGCAAAAGGGGGATAATTCAAATAACAATATATTGGATAAAATTACATTTGTAATCAATATAATGTAATCAATATAATTAACATCAACCCTATGGAAACTGACCATACAAAGCCTAGTAAATAAATAATATAGTTTTGCTAAGAAACTGTTAAATCGACACAATCAGGCCAAAATCATCATTTTTATTTTGGCTCCTTCATAAATTATGTCCATAATGTATGTCAACATGTCCATAGACTAGAATTGAGTACGTTTTTATTTAAATTTGGGTTGCACATTTACCACTTACAAGAGAAATAAGAACAAGATTTATTTTCAGACATGCATGTCCAAAATATGAAATATAGAAAAAACTGATAAAGGGCTTTACGGTACCGGTACATTTGTTACGTTGCCACAGCAACCGGAAATTTAAAAGACTTACGCAATTCTAGGCTATGGACATGTTGGCATATTATGAACATATTAAGGGCCAAAATAAAAAAGGTGATTTTGGGCCTGATTGTGTGGCTTTAAATTGAGTTTTTTGGTATAATTGGTATAATTTAATTACCTGTAAAAGTATATTAGTCAGACACCATACCATACACATAGATACATGGGCATACCACTTGCTTCAAATGCGTACTATCAACTATTGTCTGTATACTGTCACACCCCAAGTGCAGTTTATGCAAGGGTGCAACATATACACAGCATAATATGGTGATTAATATCAGAGATATGTACAGCAAAATAATCATCAGCTTTGACTCCAGTGTGTGGTTCACATATTTTCATCTTTGGAATTAAAAATTGGAAAATTCCAGATGAAGGATTACTTTGAATGTTTTCACAAATAAACTTGTTGTCAATCATATATATATATGGTACCTCAAGCATCTAAGGGGACTGGCCCAGGCTAAAATCATAAAAAAATCGGTGATTTTATTTTGGCTTTTTAATATGACCACATGATGTCCATAGACTAGAACTGCTAAAGTTTTTCTCCTGCACATTCACCAGTTAGACTAGATATAGAGACGAAATTCCCGTATTTCTAATTTTTGACATGGTTGTCAATAATTAGAAATCATGAATTCCTGATTTTTTGATGATTTTAGCCTGGGCCAGTCCCTTTAAATGCTACATTAAAATACATGTACAATGGAGCTCACAATATACTAACAAATATTTATTGTGAATGGGATATATTGGTTTATTGCTGGGCCTAAGTGGAGGAGCTGGTCCAACAATACTCGCAACTGTATATATAATTATAAACACCTGTACATTTGTGTATCGCACAAATATATTACACAAGATGGCAGGGTGATTTGAGAAAAAATAAGCGTTGTTTTGGCTCTCTAAATTAATTGTTAATGAGTTTAACAGCAACAGTGCATAGATTGTAAGAATCAAAGATATATCCGAATCAACTGTCGTCACATATTTAAAATTTATAGCAATATATTCGATGAAAAAATACGCTTTAACATTTCATGAACACGATGATGTGATTTACTTCATACTCATATCGGCTATTTACAAATACATTATTAAATAATCAAATTTGCTCATGTCTTTATCTATGCTCCAAACGTGATAAATATCGAAAATAATTCGCTGGCACACTTAAATGAGGTCGTGATTTCAGATTCACTGACGTATCTGAGATCAATAATTAAATAATAATAATAATAATAAACTTCTATAGCACCTAAATCATCAGTGCTCAGAAATGCTAAATCCGAGCTCAGAGGCGCGACAAAAATATTCGTAGTCCAGCGCATAGTTCCAAAAACCGTTTGCGTTTGTCGTCTGGGCCAACCAGACCACTGAGGATTTAAGTTGGAAAAGCCTGACTAAAAAAATACGTTTTCAATTTCTTCTGGGAACTATTTTGTGTTTTCGCGGAGATAGAAAGAAACAATTAATTTAGACGTGTGCATTTCAAAGTGATTTCTTTATTTATAAAGTGCTTAAGGTATACACATGTAGTTTATTGCATTTCAGATTACTGCTCTGGTATACACCTAAATGATAATAGTGAGTAATGAATTATATGGTCAGGACGATTGTACTTCTATTAAGTAGATAGCATGTGATCAAAGTGATTTGTGCTTCCTTATATGGTTGATAGTAAGTATTTTATGTATCCAAGCTGGATCGTTTCCTCTTTCTATAATTATGTTTATCCTAAATTCACTAGTTTCACCCTGTTCTGTTGAATTGTCAACTGTTTTTGTTCCATTCATTTAAAGCAGTAATTACTAAAGCAATTTCCAGCTTCAAATGACGGAAAAAATTTATATTTGTGAAAAGCAGACATACCTATTTAACTGAGCAACTTCCACAAAATAAAGTGACGGACAGTGCCACTTATAATAGAATGACCAATTTAATTATCACGTTGCACTGCGAATATTGTAAATAACTGTGATCGTTTTTTTAAAACATACATATTAAAATAAAGCAAACAATTATTTGTGTTTTTGTATGATTTACATGTAAAAATGACAAACCGTGCTGCTGCTGATATGACGATGTAGCGGAGTCTTTATGAACTTTATCGGTGTATAGGTGTGTTGCATCACATCAAATTGTTTCGGCACTTTGATGGGTCATTCTGTTATTTAGACAAATTCACAATTATTAAAATAATTGCTTGTTAGGTGGTATATCATCCATGTGGTCAGACTGGTACATTGATCCCTGGTGCCCCTTTAAGCACATATATGTAAAATATTATTCATGCATGTACTGCTCAAACACAAATGCTCTGTTTTATGTTACAAAACTTTTATGTTTTGTGTTACAAAACGTCCCCCATCCGCTGTCGATCTATAACGTAATATGCGATGACAATCTAGATTGTACGAAGATTGGGATTGACTCATTAACTCAACAGTTGAAAGTTTCTGTACTGTAAATCCATTGTGATGATTACTTTCTATCATGATGGCGCAGTTTTTATTTTAATTTATAATAAATAATCAGATATCAATTGTGTAAGCCTTACCAATGAATGTAAAATTGATTGTAGTACTTCACTGTTTCACTCAATTTGAAGGGTATTTATTTGTAATTGGTACATACATTTTTTTGGCCTTTTCTTTTGCGTATAACTTTGTGAGAAAATAAGCTAGGATAACAATTTTTGGAATGTGGGTTACTTCCAGGTGGCTAATGGACGGGTTAAAATATTTTTAATCTGAATTCAATACGCAAGGTTGCAGAGGAGAAAATGATGATGTTACGGCGTTGGGCCGTCCGTAAACAATTCGTTTCCGGAGCATATCTCTGAAAGTACTTGTCCGATTGTCTTCAAATTTTACACACAACACCCCTAGGGGGTCTAGTTGTGCCTTTTGAGGTATTTGAACTTTGACCTACTTCTGGTTCAGAACTATGACCTATTTAGACGTTTTGACGCACACTTCGTTTCCAGAGCAGATCTCGAAAAGTACTGGGCCGATGACAGTCATATTGCACATACATGTTCTCTAAGGTCCCTAGTTCTGCCTTTTCAGGTTTTTGGACCTTGACCTTGAAGTTGACCCAGCACTTTGACCTAATTTATAACATCGGTAAATCCGACTGAAAGATTTTGCGGAATATCATGAAAACCGCTCAAGATAGCTACACCATTACTATAAAACAAATTGTGAGGTTTCAGGAGAGGATGCATCTTGAAAAATTTCAAGTCGATAAAATTAAAAATGGCCGCCTATCGGCCATTATTCACCTCGACAGGCCTGATATTGCGGAATATCATGAAAACCGCTCAAGATAGCTACACCATTAATATCAAATAAATTGTAAGGTTTCTGGAGAGGATGCATCCTGAAAAATTTGAAGTTAATAAAATTCAAAATGGCCGCCTATCAGCCATTATTCACCTCGACAGGCCTGATATTGTGGAATATCATGAAAACCGCTCAAAATATCTACACCATTACTATAAAACAAATTGTAAGGCTTCAGGAGAGGATGTATTTTGAAAAAATTCATTTTGTCAAAGTTCAAAATGGCCGCCAATCGGCCATTATTCACTTTCACATGGCCGTTATTTGGTAAACCGTGCTAGATGGCTAGACCATTACTATAAAGCAAAATGTGTGATTTCAGGAGAGGATGCATCCTGAAAAAATTCGACTCGATAAAATTCAAAATGGCCGCTTATCGGCCATTATTCACTTTCACATGGCCGTTATTTGGTCAACCGTGCTAGATGGCTAGACCATTACTGTAAAACAAATGTGAGATTTCAGATGAGGATGCATCTTGAAAAAAATTGACTTGATCAAATTTAAAATGGCCGCCTTTTCAGCCATTATTCATTTTCACATGGCTGATATTTGGTAAACCGTGCTAGATGGCTAGACCATTACCTGATTACTATAGTGTGAGTGTGAGTTTTCGGGGGAGGATGCACCCTGAAATTTTTTAACTTACGAAATCAAAATGGCCGACAATCAGCATTATTTACCTCGATAGGCCTGATATCAGGTAAACCGTGCTAGATAGCTAGACCATTACTATAAAACAAAATGTGACGTTTCGAGAGAGGATGCCTTTTAAAAACTTTCGACTCAATCGAATTCAAAATGGCTGCCTATCGGCCACTATTTACTTTCACATTGCTGATATTTGGTAAACCGTGTTAGATAGCTGGACCATTACTATAAAACAAAATGTGAGATTACAAGAGAGGATGCATCTTGAAAAAAATTGACTCGATCAAATTCAAAATGGCCGCCTATCGGCCATTATTCACTTTCACATAGCCGTTTTTTAGTAACCGTACTAGATGGCTAGACCATTACTATAAAACAAAATGTGAGATTTCAGGAGAGGATGCATCTTGAAAAATTTTGACTTGATCAAATACAAAATGGCCTCCTATCGGCCATTATTCACTTTCACATGGGCGATATTTGGTAAACCGTGCTAGATGGCTAGACCATTACTATAGAATGAAATGTGAGATTTCAGCTGAGGATGCATCTTGGAAAATTTTGACTTGTTCAAATTCAAAATGGCCGCCTTTAGGCCATTATTCACTTTCACATGGCCGATATTTGGTAAACCGTGCTAGACAGCTAGACGATTACTATAGAATGAAATGTGAGTTTTCACCTCAGGATGCATCTTGAAAAATTCTGACTCGATCAAATTCAAAATGGCCCCCTATCGGCCATTATTTACTTTCACATGCCCAATATTTTGCAAACTGTGTTAGATGTTAGTCCATTACTATAAAACAAAATTTGAGGTTTAACTGGGGGAGGATGCACCCTAAGTTTTTAACTAATTTATATCGAATTCAAAATGACTGTAAATCAGCTATTAGTTAACTCGATTGGCCTGATATCGGGTAAACCATGCCAGATAGGTAGACCATTACAGGGATACTGATTATGATCATTAATTTCAATGGAGGTTTGCAATCTCTGACAGACTGTCTAGTTCTTATCTTACTCTTAGACTGGGCTTCTTAGACCTAGTTGTCTTGCGTCTTGATTTTTGACCTAGACTAGGACTACATTAATAACCCTATACAAAATTGCTTAAATCAAATTCTAATTCGGAGCGGGAGCTCCTGGACTTATGTAGTCTTGTTAATTATAATTTCACTACACATGAAAAAAGGAAAGAGATAAAATAACTCGGCACATTATTCAATTGGTATTAATTATTTCATTCACCACTGTGGTTATTCTGGGTAAAAACATCTATGTATAATTACTTTAAATATATTATGCGGCATATCCCTCATTAAACTTACAATAAATGGTATTATGAAATATGTATATGTGGCTGGAGTTTGATGAACTTTTGTTCATATGGATGGGAAATAAAATTTGTTTTTAAACATTGTGTCTTTCTGTCTTTTTATAGATATTATTCTCAAATCGCAATATCTTACATGTATATGTAGGCTACCACAATGATGAAAATGAAAAATACAATCTTAATTATCACCTCGATTTTGTTTTGTGTGTGCTAATCTAAGAACGGCACGAAACTCAGCCGTTTAGGCTTGGACTTCAAAATATTAAGATATTGGTTTTGTATATAATTATCAATAGACAAAACCATTTTTTTGTAGATTACTCTTAATTGTGAGTTATTTTCTCTCGAGTGCTTACCAGTTTGTATTGTGGTTGTAACTTTTTACACATTTGGCAATGATTTCAATCTTTCTGAAATTATTACCAGAAAATATTATATTTGATATTGTAGTACTGACTAAATAGCTTAAAGGTACATACCCAGGTCTAAAATCATCAAAAAAATCGGTGATTTTATTTTAGGTTAATAATATGACCATATGATGTAAACATGTCCATAGACTAGAACTGCATTTTTTTTTTAATTTTTGTGCTGCGCATTCACCAGTTAGGCTAGATATAGAAACGAAATTCCTGATTTCTAATTATTGACAACCATGTCAAAAATAAGAAATACGGGAATTTCGTCTCTATATCGAGCCTATATGCGCAGCATAAAAAATTAAAAACTTTTGCAGTTCTAGTCTATGGACAAGTTTACATCATATGGTCATATTATTAGGCTAAAATAAAATCGCCAATTTTTTATGATTTCAGACCTGGGCATGTCCCTTTAAAGCGACACAATCAGGCTAGAATCATTAAAAAATCACTATTATTTATGAACATCTATTAGTTATGAACATCTCCATAGATTAGAATTGTGGAAGTCTTTTAAATTTGGGGCTGCTGTGGTAACGTAGCAAGTGTGCCGAAAGCCCCATTTATCAGTTATTCCTGTATTTAATACCCAGCAGGCATGCCACCTAGTGGATATTGTGTGGACACGTAGATCCACCTGATTACCACATACATTCCACATGGCTAACTATCCATTACATCTACGTTGATAGAATAACGTCGAATCCACGTTGTTTCCACGTGGTATAATTAACGTGG
This sequence comes from Flabesymbios commensalis, assembly GCA_964017125.1. Lineage (NCBI taxonomy): Eukaryota > Metazoa > Annelida > Polychaeta > Terebellida > Flabelligeridae > Flabesymbios > Flabesymbios commensalis. Next base: position 57,660,373 of record OZ024903.1, read on the forward strand.
CATTTTCCACGTGGAAAGATACACGTGGATCCACCTGATTACCACGTACATTCCACGTGGTTAACTACCCATTACATCCACGTTGATAAAATGACGTCGAATCCATGTTGTTTCCACGTGATATAATTAACGTGGCATTTTCAAAGTTGTTTCCACGTGGTATAATTAGCGTGGCATTTTCAACATTGTTCCTACGTGGTATAATTAACTTGGCATTCTCAATGTGGTTTTTATGTGGTATAATTAATGTTGCATTTACAACATGGTTTCCACGTGGAAAGATACACGTGGATCCACCTGATTACCACGTACATTCCATGTCGTTAACTACCAATTACATCCACGTTGATAGAATGACGTCGAATCCACGTTGTTTCCGCATGGTATAATTAACGTGGCATTTTCAATGTTGTTTCCATGTGTTATAATTAACGTGGCATTTTCAACATGGCTTCCACGTGGTATAGGGGCCTAATTAACTTGGCATTTTCAACGTGGTTTTCACGTGGAAATAAACACATGGATCCACTTGATTACCACATACATTCCACGTGGAAATTACCCATTACATCCACGTTTATAGAATGACGTCGAATCGACGTTGTGTCCACGTGGTATAATTAACGTGGCATTTTCAACGTAATTTCCACTTGGAAATATACATATCGTTTCTAGCCAAGCTACTCATGCTGTGTGTCGCCCCCTAGCGAATACATTTGTGGAACAGTTTATATTCGCACACGTCGCACGTGGATCGTTGTTTCTACGTGGTCATGGTATAGGCCTAGGTATAGGTACATCACAAAAAGTCATTTTGATGTTTTTTGTTTGTTTTTTGCATGATTTATGTAAATTTAGGAGACACGACCTTAAAAGGCATATTTTTCTATGTTTATCTGTTTTTTTTGCTTACTATTACTGGTAGAAATAAAGCCATCATTGTAGAATTAAAAGCAATATTTGTTTTGAATGGCACTTTTATCACCTTTTCTGGGTGTTACCATAATCAGATTACTCTCAATTACGAAAAATGGTGCCAGCTCTCGCCTTTAATTTCATAATAGTTGAAACAAATGCTTGAAGAGGTAAGTGGAACAGCATGCTGTGGCCCATCCTTATATTTTTTGCACTGGTGCCTTTTTTAAATTTTTGTAAAACAAATGCAAAAAATGAATATAGACTGCCACTGCCAATGTCCACTGCCCTATGAGGAAGTTCTGTAGGCCATCATTACGTCCGTTTGGACAGAACACTGTGGGAATCTACCCAGTGGGCATTTGATGTTGATATGACGTCAAATTGAGGTCATTAATTGACATAAAAAAACATGTCAAAAATGAAAGTAAAATTGACGTCAAAACCTCGACTTCAATTGGACATTTAGACATTGATGTCACACAAACTCTGAAAAAAACAGGTAAACCATTGGAGAAAATAAAAAATAAAATAAAAGGGTATTTTGAACAATCAATAAAACCTTTTTTTCCAATTTTTCTTTTCTTTATTAATTGACACCTGTGGGGTTCGAAACCTGGTCTGTTCTGGCAAGTGAACAAGGGTATGAAGCCTCTACCTATTGAGCTGAGGGGGACGCTGAAAAACTGAGGGCATAAGTGCAAGATCACCCTCCCAGTCTGCATGTGAGCTCACGATGAGCTCACAGTGATATCATGGTGGACTCACAGTATGAGATCATACATATGACATCACGGTGAGATCATGGTGAGCTCACATTAACTCACAGATTTATCTGAGTAGACTCACAGTATGACATCATTATTTAATCTCACTGGGAGATCATAGTGAGCTCACATGTTTTATCACACTAGACTCAAGATATGAGATCATTATCTGATCACACTGTGAAATCATGAGCTCATTCACAGTATGAGATCATTAACTGATCTCACTGTGAGATCATGGTGAGATCAAATAAACTCTCAGTTTTATCACACTGCATTCATTGTATGATATTATTATCTGAACTCATTGTGAGGGCATGGTGAGCTAACATGAACTCATAGCTTTATCACGCCGGTCTAACGATATAAGATCATTACCTGACCTCACAGTGAGATCATGATGAGTTCACATGAAATCACAGATTTATCACATTGGACTGACAGTATGAGATCATTACGTATCTGATCCCACAATGAGATCATGGTGAGCTCACATGGGCAAGAATGTGGTAGAATGTATTCAGTGGGTGAGAAACGTCTTACATGGGGCAAAAATGTCTTACACTAGGGTAAAACATCGCAAAGACGAGAGCAAAACATATAATGCGAAAGGCCCTGGAGCTGTGGTGTCTCAATGTGCTCTGAGTATCAATGAATCAACGAATCAATGAATCAATGAATGAATCAATCAATCAATCAATCAATCAATCAATCAATCAATCAATCAATCAATCAATCAATCAATCAATCAATCAATCAATCAATCAATCAATCAATCAATCAATTTTCTATAGCGCCTATATCCTCAGCAATCCGAGAATATGTGGTTGTACATTTGGACATTTTTTAGAATAATGTTTTGTTACACCTCAAAGTCGTGCTTTTTTGGCAGGTGCTTTTACATTACTGTGATGGCGAGAGGGTGCAGCCATGTACTCATTTCTGTATTGTATTTTTTTGATAGAGGGGCGTTTTGAAACATTGTGATAATCTACACTCATACATTGTATGGTTTTTATGAAATTATAATTTAAACATTGTCATTTGGATATTATTCCATAGAAAAAAAAAAAAAAAAATTATATTTGAGATACAGTGCTGGAACCATGTTACAGTGCTGATGGTTTTTAAAACATGTAACAGTGTCATAATGACGTTAGACCTACGTACTCATTTAACATGTTTCAAAATAACGTTGTCACAATAAATCATAAATAACGTTACTCAGTTAACAATAACATAAACCCTCAAATTATGTTAATTCTTAATTCAGTTGATTTAAATTATATTAATATTTTATATTATCGCTTCAATTGATATCATGCAAGATGAGAAAAAAAACTATTTAAAGTGGCTACTTTATATTTTATTTCTGCAAGATTTGTCATGGGTTATCCTTGTGTGAGACATTTTGTATTATATTCATGGTCCAGATATTTTGCGTTGTTTTTGAGTTATGTGAATATCACAAAAATTACTCAAATTCAATATGGCCGTTTAGCAGCCATTTTGAAATTGTTTGCTCCCAACGGTTAATAGGATGATTGTCTGACATTGCTGAGCATTTAAAATACCAAATTAAAAGAAAATTTGATGGGAACGTTTTCATGAAACGGGCTAACGAACATTTCTTTGTTAGTGGTCGTAGTAATTAAAGGGTTAATGATATGCGGATCAAAATATCACCAAAAACATTCCTCAGTGGTATGTGATGGCTATGTCAAGTATGAGGGAGCAGAAGTTGATAGATTATGGTAGCTATTATGAAAAAAAATAACGGCGGTGAATTTACTAAAATGCAAAATGCTGCTATTTCCCAAAAAATAAATTATATAAAATAATATTCTAACTGTCTAAATGTTATTTCCGCTATTTCCATTTATGTTCTGCGATGACGTTACCATAAAAATATGTCAATCGAATGTAATTTATTATTATGATCATTTTTTTCAATAAAAAAAGGCTAAAAATTAAGTTAAAATTCATTAACAATGGTCTTTCACGCAATATACATAGTTGTAAATGCTTTAGTCCAGGGCATTTATGATTTGAGGTGGAACAAATTGCAACAGAAGGGATTTTTGCATTTTTAGTTTGTCGACTCGACAAACTTTTAAGCTGGTTTTCCACACAAACGTCTGTCGTTAACTTCCGTTACTATCTGTTCTGTCTGTGCAATGTCAGAAGGCAAAATCTGCTCCCTGGTATACTAGGCATTTACTGCTTTTTAACTGGCGTCCCGTCTCTTCCTGCCATAGCGCTGCCAAAAGGCCGTATTTATTCACTTGTAAATCAAGTATATACTTCCTTTCCGCTGATGTCACTGCCTCCTTTTGGCTTGCACTGACCCAATGTTGGTTAAATGTTGTGCCATCATCTATGACACTCTTCCAACATTGAGCCAACATTGTGCCAGGGTATTGAGTTGCCGGTGCTCCCTGCAAAAATGAGACCTTTAGCCGATGCTGTTTTACAACTGAGCCATGGTCTTAGACGATGGGCCAGCAGTAAGCTAGCATTGGGTGAACGTTTATCTTGTTGAGGCCTATATACTGGTATGCCAATGCTGGGCTAATGTCGGCCCAGTGTTGTAAACGGTGGGCCACTATCAGGCTAACATTGTGTCAATGACTCGAGTTTGCTGATCAGCTGTGACCGCAACCCAGCAGACACGAGGCATTGACCCAATGTTGTTCTAATGCTGGCCCGCCGTCTTCGACGTCGGCACAACATTAAAACAACATTGGGTCAATGCCTCGTGATAGCTGGGTAGGTGTTCATGAATGCCAGCAGTCTGTCGAGGGAGGGCTAGCCACCTTCTCTCACCCCTTTCTGCCTCACTTGACACAACCGTGTTATGTTACGCAATATAACAATTAGGTCTTGGCTAAGATATTCATCTCCAAAAATCGCAAATTTTGTATTATTAAAATTAGATTTTTGGACTCGGCAGTAAAAGGCATTGCACATTGATATAATTTATACACTTCTGGTGTGAAAAATGACCGAATAATGTAATTTATTGCAATGCCAGATCATGTGGTAAGTTAACCCTTTCATCACGACCATCTGACATGAAAAAGGGGACAAAGTATGGTCAACTATGCATTTTTATTTATTAAGTTTATTTTGCCTGAGTTTGTGTCCTATTTAGGGGAAATAGGGGTGCTGTGTGGTAGAAACGGTTGACATTTCTGTACACCAGTCCTTGTGAATATGTCCAATATAACGTTTGGTTGTCCCTAGGTTAGGTAGGCCTACTTTCGTCTTTAAGAAGTGTTCAGATAAAATATATGTTCATGATTAAATATAGTGATTAGACCGTAAAGGGTTTTGATTGGAATAATATTGGCCAAGCGTTGCAAACATTGGCCCAGCATTACATCAGCATTGGGCCAATGTATCGTGTTATCTGGTGTTTCTGGCGCCTGATGTAAAGAATACCCAGTGCCTGCATGACTTATAAAGAGTAGGCCTAATTGTGGGATTCCCACAAAAAATAAAAATGGCCCAACATCATTCTATCGCTGCGCCACACTTTGAGCAATATCTTTGTTTTTGATGCAACAAGTTAATTTTAGTGGGCCATAGGATTTTTGAAGATAAGGCCCTGCCTGCTGAATTAAAGGGACTGGCTCAGGCTAAAATCATAAAAAAATCAGTGATTCTATTTTGGCTTATTAATATGACCATATAATGTAAACATGTCCATAGAATAGAACTGCAAAAGTTTTTTTAATTTTTGTGCTGTGCATTTACCAGTTAGGCTAGATATAGAGACGAAATTCCCGTATTTCTTATTTTTGACATGGTACTGCTGCCAATAAATGCCCATTACGGCGCACACTGTCAAATTGTGAGCTGTGTATCGCTGTATTAGTTTCAGTATTAGTATTGCAAATGAGCTAGGCCTATATCTGAGCGAGACATCTGAGAATGCATAGGCCTACCTGAAACGGGCCCCTGGGTCACTACAAAAGTGATCTTAACCACTGAAGAATTAATCACACGCACTTTAGTGCTGCAGCAGACCCGCCAAAAAGACGTTGTTTAATGAGCAACTTTCCAAGAAAAAACAACATTAGTTATCATATACCGTTGGAAAGCTTAAAATCTCAAGACTATAGCTAGGGGGGATAACAGTAACGAAATTTTCGACAAATCTGGCAAATTAACCCTTTGTGAACCAACATCACATATTTAGTTCATATTTATTTTATGTTATGGTCATCGATATATATTTGAAATAATATGCAGCAAACCATCCATCAGCACCAAACACATAAATTTAACCGACCATTACTTATTTTGAAAAAAAATATAAATTTATTATTTTCAAGCACCCTTTCGCTGCTAGAAAACAAGCAAAATGAATTATTGTCCTTAAAATTGTTAAAATGTTTTCTTCATAGAGATATCAATCAATAATATGCAGTAAATATTTATTAATTACCATAAAGTAATGTTTCTACATCTCTTTGACAACATTTGTTTGTGAACATACGTTCATAGACAGACAATTTGATACCCAAAGTAGGCCTATTAAAAATCAGTATGTACGGTCTGAAAATAGGAATGCTCAAATACGAATATGATGCGAAATACATTACTAAAAAAACATGATATATTTTCACTATTTCATGTGTGCCGGAAAAGAATAAAATTATAAAATAAATTTGCACACCCTTTGCGCACTAAAACCTCTAATATTTTATTAAGAACAAACAAACTTCATATAGAAAGTGGTTAAATTGTACTCACTTTGGAACTGAGGGTAAAACGATTGCGACGTTTCGATCTGCCTCCAGCAGATCTTGATCACGCAATGATCAGGGTGGGTGATTCGGCTCAAGTGGTGGTGGTCGCGGAATGATCTGACCATAGATGGGTGGCAGCTGGTAGCCCTGGTCTCTGTTCATTGAAGGGACTCTCTGCTTGATGTGGATGGCCTCCTTCACCTTGCGTTTCAACCAGCCCTGCTCTCTGTCTAGGACTCTCAAATTATCCATGGAGACACTTTTGATATTTTAAATGTGTTTAGGCTACTAACCCTCAGAACCTAGGGGTATATATTTTTAACTGTTCGGTTATTAAAGATATAGGCCTAGGCCTAGTGGGCGACATATGACGTGAAATCAGTTTTTCATTAATGGCGGCACTAATTTGCACACTATTTTTTTCCGCAACACACTGATCACTCCAAAAATGTTTTTTACTGTCTTCATTGACCCTCAAAACATGGGTGTAGACACCGTTTTTGTGCCGTGATATGTGATATTGACCGAGCTATAAATAGATATACACTTTTCGGTAATTGCGTCGCTAATTTGCATACCAACTTTTTTGAAACACGTTAAGTCACTCTAAAAATAGTTTTATTGTCTTCTTTGACCCTCAAAACATGGGTGCAGATAACCTTGTTGTGCCATTATCTGTGATATTGACAGAGCTTTAACTTAATAATTTTCCGGTAATGGCGGCGCTAATTTGTATCTAATTTTTTCGAAACACGTAAAGTCACTCTAAAAATGTTTTTTTTGTCTCTTTTGACCCTCAAAACATGGGTGTAGATACCTTTATTGTGCTGTTATCTGTTATATTGACCGAGCTATAACTAAATATAGACCTATACTTTTCGGTAATGGCGGCGCAAATTTGCATAAAAATGGCACTAGGGACATTTTTTAGCTTGTTAACATAGCCTTTAATATAATACGTCAACTATGACGTCACAATCACCTTGCTCAAGCACATTCCACACAGGGTGTTTGGAGATGATTTAACTTATGACGTCACAATTATCACATGTGGGCCTACATTCCACACAGGGTGGTACCACAAGTATTCAGTCTGCCATAGGGTTTAATCTGTAGGGCCAATTTGTATTTTCGACCATTATGTCAATGAATAAGGCATCTAGGCCTAATAAATTTTGTGACTGTATAACTTACATATCCATATGAGTGCGCTGCGGCGTTTGCAAATCAAAGCGTCCCTGTACTGTGCAGACATGGGGCTTTTATACCCTAACGTCATTTCAATGTTGTGTCAGCTGTGGAGATGCTGACCCAGTATTGAGACAAATTGGGTGCCATCAGATTCACTATCCTGGCTTGGTGGGTAATCCTGATTCAGTGTAGTCTGCTTGTCCGCATACTCATTGTTCCGAGGCTCATTCATTCGCAGAGCTAAGAATTGCTATATTATCAACACATTTCTGAGAATAAAATTTAATCATCACTAAGAATCTAAAAGGGGAGCTGTTTTTTTGTGCATATTGAGGCATTTGGTTAAAGTTAAGAAGGCGCTCGCTGCAATAGGTCACATGAGTGAGTGGAAATATTCTGACTCCATTTGCTGATATCATGAGAGAATTAGGAAGCCCTCCTCCTATATTTGGGAGATAATGCAGCGCTGTTATTATCCTATGGAATACTTGCTGTTTGTTAATTTATAAACAGTGCAAACCACATAAAGATAAAATAATATTTATTAGGGGCCTATAATTATATTTATATTTAACAAAAATAATATATAACTAAATATCTGATATTACATAGTAATTATACCTCTTGTAAGTCAATATCACATTTTAACCAAGTCATCTGTTCGTGACCGCTCGGCTAATAAATTATCACAATTCTTTAAATCCTAGACATTAAAATTTAGAAAATCATGACTTTTATTGTTTGTTCGTGACTAAAATGTGTTAGGGGCTTGTCCCTTTGCTTTTTCGGTTAAATTAAAGTCAATTCATGAGATCTTGAGAGCAAAATGATTCACTTTCCCCTCCTTGACAACTCAGGGTTATCATAAACAATCCTGACTTGCCAGGTTTTTAAGGTGTCGTGTCAACCTCGAATAATGTCATTTCATTTTTTATATTAGCTTTATAATTTAAAGTGTATAATGTACTTTATTGCCACATAACTCTACAATAATTCAATCTAAGTAGATGAAGACAATAATACAATGCAGAATGGAACAATAATCTGTTATTTATCCTATGACATCTTATCCAGCTCTAATTTAGTTGTGAATGTATGTAGCGGTATTGTGGAATATAGGTTTATTGCACGACAAGTGAAAGGTAAAACTTGGGTGCAAACAATTACATCTCAACGCAAATAAGCCCAAACCTTAGGGACGCATCATTAGATATATGGGGGGGGGGGGCTAGAGTTTTTGTGGGTTGCAAACTTTTTTTTTACCTCCGCAAGAAAACAATCTTTTTTTTGCGATGAACGTCCGACAATTTTTTTTATGAAAATGAAATAGCCTATATTGTTTTTGTCGTGTGCCTTCCCTATTATGTACGTTACCATTTGGTGTTTTTTCTGGTCGACATATTTTTCATCAATGTCGACAGGAAACTTCTTTTTTTTTGACATTTGTGGCGACAAACTTTTTTTTCAATTCCCCCCCCCCCCAGTTATCAAACGGGGCGTCCCTTAAGTTACTATACATACTAATGTTGCTAACTTGTTTAAAATAGGTAAACATCTTAGACGTGTAGAATATTTTTGATACGTAGAAAGTAAAAGGTCACTGTCGTGAAGTGCACCCTCAGTGTATATGAGCAATCATACACTCTTGTGCATCCAGGTGTATTATAGAAGTGACAGCTAATATTTCAAGATACATTACATTCAAAGCGGTGTAATTCAACATAGATATGTTCTTGAGTGAGATAAAACATTGTTCAGTCGATCTCATGTAAATGTGCCTTAATTGTTCAGCTAAAAAATCATACTGTCTGTTACGTAGATGGGTGGTGTGTGCTGTACATAAACATATGTTCTACTATGTAACTAGCACTACTAGTATCGAGACATTGGGTAAATAGGTGACGACATAACATTTTAAAGCCATATAATGATATACAAATAAAGGTATGATGTGTATTATTGTATTCCTTGATGCCGAGAACATATGATTAGATGAAATATTACATTCCTTGATAGCGAAAACATTTTGCAAAAATAATTACGTCTCTATCTTAATTATTAACAAAGATATGCTCACCTTTGCCATTTCATGGCGGTCATTTTGAATTTTGCATGATAATTATGTCAAATAAAGGTATCGTTTGTTTTATTGCATTCCTTGATACCGAAAACATATGGTTTGGTGAAATAATAATGTTTCTATCCCAATTATTGATGAAGATATGATAACTTTAGTGATTTCTTATTCTGTAGTCTATTGTGAATATTTTCATATAGGTGGTATATCTTAACCATCAAAATCCCACAGGAGTTTATTTATGAACACAAGCATCCCCACTATGTTCACATCTTATGGCCACATTAAGAAGCCACTATAAAAATACTGATTTTTATTACTTTAGCCTGATTGTGTCGCTTTAAGTTGATACTCGACTTGTTACATAATGCCTCCACCTCGCCCATTAAATTTACACTTCCCCATCTCCCTTTAACACCACGCCAGACACAAAAGGGAGATTCTAGGTCCACCGACATTGTTCGAAAGGGCGGGGGGAATAAATAATATTCTATGACTTTCCCTGACCACTAAACCCAAGATTTTCTATGACTGTTGGAACCCTGCTACATCGAAAGTTAACATAGGTGTCTTAGTCGAATCAATGGTTTCTATTATCAGGTCAGCCTCACCTAGCATTTTCGACTAAAAGCTAATTATCACCATGACGGTCAGGAACGATCAGATGTAGGCTTATGTGCAAGTTACGGTTTTTAGATGAAACACCAAATAAAAACAAATTTTATTTCTCAATAATGATGTGTTTTATTATGTATAATGGGGCTATGCTTCATAGCACATTAAAATGAATATGACTTTGTATCAAATACTAATGTAAAAAACCTTAAACATAATGAGTAATACTGAATAATAACAAACCAATAAGGCTACAACGACTACATTCAAAAGCAATTATCAAAATAAAGTAAACAAAAACGTTTAAGAAAACAGTTAACATATATTATCATTATATTGTATCTTTCAATGTATTCTACCTCAACAAGTGTATGTTTGACATCAATCATATCAGTGCTGAATTGACCCAACGGTGGTTTAATGTTGGCCCACGTCAACGACGCTAGTCCAGCATTAAACCAACATTGGGTCAAAGGACTGATGCGATTATACTTATTGACACATATTACTACTCGTCGATGTTGAAGCTACTAATTTTATATTTAAATATAAACCAACCCAACAAAAAGAAGATGCTGGCCAAAATAATGTTGGCTTAAAATTGCGTCGCAGACGGTGACAGAAAACGTTGACCTCTCTCAGTGAACCAACAATTAAGTTTTTCAACCCTTAAGGTGCTAAGCGCGTCTAAATCTGTTTTCAGCTTTTCCGTTTGTCCATCAAAAAGACAATATATAAGGAAAATTTGCATCGAATTTGCAGGATTGGTGGATATTTTGATTGAAATTGTACAGATATAAGTAATTCATGCCCGCTTTACCCTTTCAGCGTGGGGACTGTCTTTATACGTCAGAATCTGACGTCTATACTGATTCTGTCGTATAAAGATCGTCCCTGCACTGAAAAAAATAAAACATTTATAATGACCGTGGAGCCATAACATATAATTGGTATTCAAATGAGTCGGAAAGAGCTACCTAACACATTTATAATGATTTCAAATTGAAACAAGGCCTGTCGGCGACGGAAATAGGCATCAGCCTCTAATCATCGTCTAAAAGTGAAAATCATTTGAAACAAGAGCACACTCGCCATGACCTAGTTTCCGTGCGAATCTTGCCCAATTTCGAACTTATCCGAGCTATTAGTGAAATGGATATATGGTATAAATTTTGGAGTGATACATAGAAAAATGTTGAGTGAATCGCGTTAACAACAAAATATGTCGATCGGAAGTGGCCATTTTGAATTTGATCAAGTTGAAATTTTTCATGGTATATTCCTACATAAAACTGCACATTTTGTTCAATAGTAATGATCTAGCTATCTGGTCCGGTTTTGCAGATATTACGCATATAAAAAAATAATGGCCGATAATTGGCCATTTTGACCGCCATGACCTAGTTTCTGTACGAATCTTGCCCAATTTCGAACTCATACGAGCTATTAGTGAAATTAATGTATGGTATCAATTTTGGAGTGATACATAACAAAATGTTATGTTGAGTGGATCGCATTAACGAGAAAATTTGTCGATCAGAAGTGGCCGCAGTTTGGCCATTTTAAATTTTATCAAGTTGAAATTTTTCATGTTATAACCCTACCTGAAACTTCACATTTTGTTCGATAGTAATGGTCCAGCTATCTGGTCCGGTTTCCCAGATATTACACATATAGTAAATCGGGTTAACGAGAAAATTTGTCGATCGGAAAAAGTCAAGGTCATAGGGGTCACAGAAAGCTCAAATGTGAAATTAGTCAAGCTTCAGTCATGATTAACCTGTATGTGAAGTTTAATGTGCATTCCAATTACGCGAAACAAGTTATAGTGCTAAAAGTAGCGGACAGACGGACGCACCTGTTGACGACATTGGCATACGCAAAAATTCTGGCTGAGGCCTAAAAAACCCTTTGTTCTCCATTGTTTATATAACAATATTTCATTGTTGTAATTGGGAGTTAAGTTGGTAAAAAATTAATATAATATAAAGTGGCGATTTAAGGGTTAACTGCACAAAGGTGGCCTAAAGCCCGATTCATTTCATTTTAAGGGTTAACTTTCCTGGCACGATATAATATTTAAGCATTATCTAAAGTGGCGCACACATAGTTCTTTATATGAATTAATATATTGTAATAAATGTAGGTAACTGTGTTTGAGTAGATACATTTTTCGGACCAAGTCTAGTATTCTACACCCGACCAATCGAAGAGTGTTTTCGCCTGTCTCATGACGGATCAGCCATCACCGCCGTCTTTCAGTTGTTCTTTCAATTAGGGGGTAGAATACAAGAATTGAGCCAATTTGTCAAATTATTGTAAGCAAACAGTTTGTTGACTGTACTTGAACACTTCGTTGAAGCCGTTACATCATTTTGAGCCACTGCTTACAACAATAACAGCGAAATGATATGGCAATTTCATGCGGGTGTGGTACACAACCAGATTGGCTTGTTTTATTGTTTTGTTCGTGTTATTGTTTATATAATAATATGCGAGTCATATTTTAGGTACTAGTATGCAATTATATTTTAAAGTTGTATACAGGTTGATTGTTATGAGATTCGTGCTTTAACCATGTTAACATTGGTAAATATTCTTATAAGCGCTGGAGTATACATAGTACGATATGAACTGAATATGGAAGGAATATGACAATATCACAAACATTTAAACAAATAACATACATAGAGAATATACGGCGATTAAGAGGTGACGTCACTAAACAACTGGATACTTAACAATAGCATTTTATAGAAAAGCTAGGCCATCTATTTAAATTAGTTAAGATCTTACTTCACATATTTTTCACATAAACAAAAAACAACCGTGACCTGAACAAAAATGACTACCGTATACTAGCAAAAATACTTCACCATTTGACTAGGCGAGGATGCACTGGTAACAAATACACTACCCTTGTACTATTTAGGAGAATGAAGTTAACTCTTCTTTGCCCAAATGATGTATTATTAAAACTTGGTATATGGCTAATAACCCTCAGGGCTTTGATATGGCATAGTTGTAAGATGACACCAAGGTCAATTTAGGGCATTTCAACGTCAAATAATCAGATATTTTTTTCAATGTATGAAAATTACATTATTGCGAACTTGGGCGGCTACCGAGAATTCACATGTTTGCGAGCTTGGGCAAAGAAGGTTTAAGGTGGATAAATCAGTTAATAATTTCTACTATTGTTATGGTATACTATAGCTGATCTCACAACATATCATATTCGAAACAATTACTCTTCTTCAATTTTCAACAAACAAGCCTCAAACAGTCCTACTACTTTGCTCAAAGAACACACATGCCCCCTTCTATCTGGGAGATCAAAACACAACTTTACCCTGGTGTCGTTCTAGGGAGTCCCAGCTTTTTGAACCAAGATAATACCGGAAATATACATTTTCTCTGGTTAAATATAAGATTGGTGTAGGGAGTTTATATTTATAAAGAATTATAGACTAAACATACATCATGTATCTTGCATATTACATTGAGTTTGCATTTATGGATGGTGCTCAGTTATATGGCATACGCCACATTTTAAGAACATTATTATTAGCAAATGGCACATAAAATATTAATAAGCCAAACTCTTAACAAACCAGTAGCCATTATTGATACGACGTGTCAAGATTATTCACAATAGGAACTTTTTTCTTAAAGAAAGAAGTTACTGCTAAAATATAGCGAATATAAGAGATCTGAAACTTTCCCTTTATGTTGGCATCATTGCAAACTCATGGATGCCTGGATGCTCACTTGGTAGCAAGGTGGATAATAAACATAGGATTCCGCGATGCATAGACATGCAAACAGTTACAAACACTGTTTCACGTCTAATTTATATAGCATTCCAATAATTTAAAAGTACAAAATAATGGCAACCTTGAGAATGTAAGCCAATAAACCTTTTGGAAACCTTAAATGTTCATTCCATTTCATTCAATATACCACACATACTTAACCCATATCCAATAACAAGAATGTGACTCATTGTGCATTGAAAGGTAAAATTCTAACCATCTCATTCCAAGAGTCAAGTGTATTATATGTTAACATTAGTGTAGATCTGGTAATTTTCGCGTGTTTATATTTTCCCGAATTTGTGATTTTGGGACTTTTCGTAAAGTCTAGAATTCGCGAATTATCAATTTCGATGATAGTGGCGCTATTAAAATAATAATTTTCGCGAGATTCTTAAATTTGCGAATTTGTTATCCTCCTGAAAATTAAAACCTCGCGAATATTACCAGATCTGCAGTATTACAATTACATATGATACTAATTCAATTTTAGAATAACGATTAATAATGTATTACAGTAATGTACTGTGATGTTTGGTTTAATTATCAGCAGCCTGCATTGATATCTTTTACAAAATATTACCATTAACGTATTTACATCATATTTGAAATGTAATAATAACACATTGCAAATATTTTGTTAATTCGTCACAATTCATGAGTGAATGTCATAGTAGTCAAATTTGTAGTTGTGGGTCTCTTTTATGGTATAATCCATATATTTGACTGGTCTTTATAATGGTATTATTCAAACTTATTACGTAGGAACAATATTATGCAATATTATGTTCTTCAAAAAGCGTATTTATTATAGATTCTCTATATCTATGGTACTCTGTAAAAGCACAGTTAAATTACTTAATTTCTATAGGTAATTCTTTAAAGTGCAACCTCCTTTAATTCGGCGTCGTCAATCAACACAAGTTTGTTTGCTTTATCATGCAGATTATCATTCAGAGGAAGAGAGTGATTTAGTCGACTTTTAAAAAGGCAGTGATTGTCACGATGATATGTGTCATTGTGTTGAGCATCGTGATCGGCTGTCACACTATCACGTGACTGGAAGACAGAGTCATCCACCACATGGATGATGATGTCACTCTCTACAGTGTCACATGACCCCACACTGAGATGTCTACGTCTGGAATCCTGCTGCTCAGATGTTATATCTCGAGGGGAGAGATCTAATGACAGAGGATGGTACTGCTCTCTTCGGCAAGGGGCCGTAGCATGTCTAGAGCGGTATCTTTGTGCGGCGGCAAGATCACAAGGGCAGAAGTTATCCTCATGAGATGCTGTGGATCGTGTGCGTGGTTTATGAATGTCACTTTGAATTTCGTCAGCGTCTCGTCGTTTCTGGTAAGCTATTGTCTTGGCGTGTCTGTCCCATCTGGCTATCTCTTGACTGTGATGACAATGTGAGGTGGGACGAGATGAGTGAGTGGGTGTTCCATCTTCCAGCACAGTGATATCATCTAGATCGTGTGGCAGTGAGAAATGCTTTGCCGGACCATTTAATTTGGCAGAGCCATGGGCCCCCTGTGGTAGCGTCTCCGTTTTGTCCTTGATTGCAGTTGCTCCGCTGTGCTCAACAGGAGCATCAGCGAAAGAGCAACCACTGCTCATGCAGTCCATCACCCCAGAATCTTCGAACATACGACGACGGTTGGTACAATCATGTTCATTTGTCAGCAGTAAATGCATCATTTCTTGTTCACTTATTTGACTTATATCATGGAGACCATACTCCATGCTGGTGCTAGCAGTCTCATCAATCTCTGTAAACTCACCATTTCTTATCATGCCAGCTTGACTTTTTTGCTGACGGAAGGACGTATTGCGGATATTTAAAGTTCCTAGTGACTGCCTTTGTGTTTCCTGGCGATTTGGTGCATCACGTCGGCTCATTTCGAACTGGTATGTATGCCTACCTATGGCCACCTCTTTAGGAATATGCAACAGTTCTTTCACTTTCTTTCCACAAAAACAAACAGCAAAAAGCATTATGAAAGCCCCAATTATTGGCAGTAGTAGGTACAACAATTCCATGATTAGAGTTGGTCGGTATCTTATCTCTTATTGTAACCAAACGGAATATTGAATCCATTGACACGTCAATCTATTTCCTTTCGTTTTTGGTAATAACCTACATCTCTGCATACAATATTGAATGCTTTATTTCATGTTGTCCTCGCTTCCAGAAGTATAATTTGTAGAATAGTGATACCATAATCTTATAAATCGTAGATAAATCTGATGTGCACCCGCCACAATTTCTTTTTACATCTTGGTCCGTTGTCAAAGTGTCTGAGTGTTAATCCACGTTTACATTTGGCAATTGTACAAATATGTTATTACCTTCTTTTCGGGCGATTCCGTGGCACAATCGTTGACTAGAACAGGCCTACACTATGTACAAATCGATAACGTTTCCTTGTCGAACCATCTCGGGTCTGTCTCAATTTAAAAAGAAATATATCTTTCAACGCTTTATAGGTCCTTAACATGCTTAAGTCGTACTAATTGTGATTAACATTTGTTAACATTTGTGACACAATTTTGAATATACATTAAGCATTTGAGAAAACAATAAATAAATTGAACATGGTTGTAATTTGTCACTATTCCACACGTGCTCTCCGATAGTGCAAATAGTCTGGTTGATACATCATCTATCCTGTTGGGTTGATAGATTTCGTACTTTATTATGTTGGTTATGTTGAGGCTAATAAGACCAACTTTGTTCTTGCAGAAATCAGTGTAGAAATAACCCACTTCTACAACACACAAAAACAGAAATGTTACAAAAAAGTACCTCACTGTTTATGTATTGGTACATCAACTGACAAGAGAGTGGCATAATTTACGATTTTGCTGAACTATTTTTCAGACTACGGTACCGCACTACTTTATATGTCTTAGGAGAACACAATTCCTTTATTTTTTCCTGATTGATTTTCAAAATTCCAGGATGACTATTTCAACAAATCGGTAGTGGAAGCGCAAAACCGACAATCTAACAGATAGATGTTGAAAGCGCAAAACCTACTATCTTTTAGATACATTGCGGAAGCGCAAAGCCACCTATCTGCAAAATAGGTATTTTTGAATTTTGCATTCTAAATGTTGCTTTGCCAATTTTGTATTATCTATCAACTTTGCAAAGGGATACATTGATGGAAAATAATTTTTTAACGCATAAATTAAAAACACCTATCTTTAGGGATTCGAAATTTGACAGCGCAAAACCTCCTAACTGTCAAGCATATAATGCTGAAAGTGCTGAGTCTGCGTTCATATTAAACATTTAGCTGGATGTGATGGAGAGCCACTGAGAGCTGAGTTTTACGCTGGGCTACCGAGGGCGCGTGTGATGGAGAGCCACTGGGATCTAGGTGTGATTGAGAGCTGGGTGTGATAGAGAGCTACTGAGGGTTGAGTGTGATGGAGTTACAGAGAGCTGGGTGTGATGAGGAGCTGCTGAGAGTTGGGTGTGATGGAAAGCTACGGAGAGCCGGATGTGATGGAGAGATACTGAAGCCTCAGTGTTATCGAGAGCTAGAGAGAGCTGGGTGTGATGGAGAGCTACTGAGAGCTGGGTGTGATGGAGAGATACTGAGAGATGGGTGTGATGGTGAGCTACTGAGGGCTGGGTGTCACTGTGGTGGAGAGCTACTGAGAGCTAGGTGTGATGGAGATATACTGAGAGCTGGGTGCGATAGACATATACTGAAGGCCGGGTGTGATGGAGAGCTGGGTCCGATGAAGAGATATTGAGAGCTGGGTGTGACGGAGAGCTGGGTGTGATGGAGAGCAGGTGTGATGGATAGCTACTGAGAGCTGGGTGTGATAAAGAGCTGGGTGTGATGGTGAGCTATTGAGACATTGGTGTGATGGAGAGCTGGGTGTGATGGAGTTATTCAGGGCTGGGTGTGATGGAGAACTACTGAAATATGTGTGCGATGGATATCTACTGAGAGCTGGGTGTGATGGAGAGCTGGGTGTGCTGGAGAGCTGGGTGTGATTGAGAGATATTGAGAGCTCAGAGTATGATGAAGAGATGGGTGAGATTGAGATATACTGTGAGTCGGGTGTGGTGAAGAGCTGTGTGTGATGGTGAGCTACTGAGATTCGGGTGTTATGGAGAGCTGGTGTGATGGAGAGCTACTAAGAGCTGGGTGTGATCGAGAGCTGGGTGTGATGGAGAGCTACTGCGAACTGGGTGTGATGGTGAACTATTGAGAGATGGGTGTGGTGGAGAGCTGGGTGTGATGTAGAGTTACTGAGAACTGGGTGTGATAAGGGGCTGTGTGTGATTGTGAGCTACCGAGAGCCGTGTGTGATGGAGAGCTGAGTGTGATGGAGAGTTACTGAGAACTGGGTGTGATCGAGAAGTAGTGAGGGGTTTGTGTGATGGAGAGCTGGGTGTGCTGGAGAGCTACTGAGAGCTGAGTGTGATGGAGAGCTGGGTGTGATGGAGAGCTACTGAGAGCAGGGTGTGATGAGAGCTAGGTGTGATCAAGAACTACTTAGAGCTGGGTGTGATGGAGAGCTGAGTGTGATGGAGAACGACTGAGAGCTGGGTGTGATGAAGAGTTACTGCGATCTGCGTGTGACGGAGAGCTGGGTATGATGGTGAGCTACTGAGAGTTGGGTGTGATGGAGAGCTGAGTGTGATGGAGAGCTACTGAGAACAGGGTGTGGTGGAGAGCTGGGTGTGATGGAGAACTACTGAGAGCTTGGTGTGATGAGGATCTACCGAGATCTGGTGTAAGGTAGAGCTACTGAGAGCTGGGTGTGATGGAGAGCTGGGTGTGATGGAGAGCTACTGAGAGCAGGGTGTGATGGAGAGCTAGGTGTGATCAAGAACTACTGAGAGCTGGGTGTGATGGAGAGCTGGGTGTGATGGAGAACGACTGAGAGCTGGGTGTGATTAAGAGTTACTGCGATCTGGGTGTGACGGAGAGCTGGGTATGATGGTGAGCTACTGAGAGTTGGGTGTGATGGAGAGCTGAGTGTGATGGAGAGCTACTGAGAACAGGGTGTGGTGGAGAGCTGAGTGTAATGGAGAACTACTGAGAGCTTGGTGTGATGAGGATCTACCGAGAGCTGGTGTAAGGTAGAGCTACTGAGAGCTGGGTGTGATGGAGAGCTGGGTGTGATGGAGAACTACTAAGAGCTGGGTGTGATGGAGACCTGGGTGTGATAGAAAGCTACTGAGAGCTCGGTGTGATGGAGAGCTGGGTGTGATGGAGAACTACTGAGAGCTGGGTGTGATGAAGATCTACCGGGGCTGGTGTAATGGAGAGCTACTGAGAGCTAGGTGTGATGAAGATTTGGGTGTGATGAAGAGCTACTGAGAGATGGGTGTGATGGAGAGCTGGGTGTGATGGTGAGCTACTGAGACAGCTGGGTATGATGGTGAGCTACTGAGAGCTGGGTGTGACGCAGGGCTACTGAGGTGTACTCCAAAATGACTCTGGCGTTTTAGTTTCATCTCCACCCCTGTGATGCAGATTTTTTCATCTTAGATTATAGAGACACCGCTTTGCCCCGCCGCCTACATACTCCTGCCAATGGGCCTATCCGTGTTCTACTTGTATTATTGTCGACAGAGATTACGGCAAGGTTTATCATTAAATGTCAATCACTTTACAGAATGATGGTTTTATGTTGATCAGATTATTGATTTGTTTGAAATGGAATTTCAAGTGAAATGCAAAACCTCCTAAATGTCTAATTAATTCAGAAAATTGAAAGCCAAAAACACCTATCTGATGTAATAACGTATCATTTACTTATTTTTGTCAATACATTTCTTCGAAAGGTGTACATAATCATTATTATTGTACATAGCCATTTTTGAAAACAATCGCCATGAATAGTTTAAAATCTCCAGTTATTATCGCTTTGCTCAACACTTCATTTTTTCAGATAGGTGGTTTTGCGCTTCCGCCATCCATCTGAAAGATAGGAGGTTTTGCGTTTTTACCATCGATATATTGATGCATCGTGGCGATGAGTGTGGTTAAACTATTAGATACTTTAGTTATGTCATGCACCACACCCACCAGCCTACAACATGTACAAAGTGACGAATAACACTGCACTTTATTGCGACAAAGAACATGTACAATGGCAAAATAATGCAGCTATAGAAGGAATAAATGAATTGGTATACCGAATAATAATCGGTATATATCCAGATATCGGATAGTATATAATTGGTATACATGGTATACCGATTATTATCGAATTACAATCGGTGTATACCGAATAGTAGTTTGTATAACCGGATATTAATCGGTATACATCAAATTTTAATCGGTGTATACCGGATAATAATCGGTATATACTGAATAGTAAACAGTAGATACCGGATAGTAATCTGTATATATACCGAATAATTATCGGTGTATACCGAATATTAAATTTAATCAGTATATATATATATACCGAAAAGTATTCGGTATATACCAGAACAAACCCATGTCCTAAATGCGCTTCCATAGATATCCCTGTGCTAATCAGTGATGAACTAGTCAATTATGTATGTGCATTAAATGTATTAAGCAAGATGA
Source organism: Flabesymbios commensalis (assembly GCA_964017125.1). Lineage (NCBI taxonomy): Eukaryota > Metazoa > Annelida > Polychaeta > Terebellida > Flabelligeridae > Flabesymbios > Flabesymbios commensalis. The sequence continues at coordinate 57,681,091 of OZ024903.1, forward strand.
CTCTATATGGCTGAAAATTAATGACATGAATAACGGACATGACTTGATAATATGTATTGTGTATATTTCGCCCGCAAACTGGCCTTATGCTAGAATAGCTATTTTTGACGATAATCAAAATATTGACTTTCGTGCAAGATATGTTAATGTAGAGTTTTGTATTATGGGCGATCTGAACGCAAGAACTGGTATTGCAGATGATTTTTTAGTGAATAGCAAGTATAATAGCTGGCAACTTGATGAGCTCATGCACTTATATTTGAAGATGCAGTTAGTTATCGAGAACGGTGTGCGGACAGAAAGTAACAGGGATAAAAAGTAACGGACAGAAAGAAACAGTTTTCACTCGAACAAAAAGTAACGGGGATAAAAAGTAACAGTTGATAATTAATGCTAAAATAAGATGTTTAATTTATCGATTTCTCATATATTGACGACTGTTTAATAATGATCAATAAGATAAAATATAAAAATGTTAAAAAACGGTGTTATGCTTTTATTTTTGTTGCAATAATATTAGGCCGGCGTTTGCTACATAATGTAACCAACTATTTCTACAAGTAAAAATAATCGAAAACTATTATTTATGTACGCTTTATTTCACTCTATTTGGTGGTTATTTGTGGTGCAAAAATGACCCAATTGAACTAATATAGTGTGGCTACCACATAGATGAATCGGCTATAAATCGGATATAAATCAATATATGGATACGAATCAATAACATTATGATAATATTGTCTTTTAGTCACTGAAAAGTTGTAAACAAATGTTTTCGCCTACACCCCTGAAAAATTCTTCAATGCTTTTACTGTTATTCGCTCTATTCGCTTGTTCAATGTAACACTTTTTCAAAGTCAACAGTATTGACGGGACTACCAGGTAACACTTCTTCAAAGTAACACTTTTTTCAAATCAACAGAATTGGCGGGATCACAAAGTAACACTTTGACAAAGTATCGCTTTTTCAAAGTCAACTGTATTGGCGGCATCACAAAGTAACACCTGTTCAAAGTAACACTATTTTAAAGTCAACAGCATTGGCGGAATCACAAAGTAACACTTTTACAAAGTATCACTTTTTCAAAGTCAACAGTATTGACGGGATAACTAAACAACACTTATTCAAAGTAACACTTTCTCAACACTTTTTTCAAAATAACATTTTTTCGAAAAAATGTTTTAAGAAAAAGGCATGCACTTATATTCGAGCATGAAATGACCTCGATAAAAAATATTTCAACATAAAATAAAAATTTGTTTTGTAACGACAATTATAGCACGCACAACCTTATTAATACATCTTAACACCCAAATGTGAATTATATATCCTTATTTCAAGAAAACAACTTTAGAAAAGTTTTGCAATTATTAATATTTTATAATTATAGATCTAGTTGCCAGGTGCAAAATAAAACTTCACTGTCTCAACAGACAGCAACATTCTAAACGCTGCATGTTTGCATAGTCACAGCTTTTGTCAGCAGTTGTTGTGTCCACACCTCTGTCAAATGGGTTCAAGACGTGATCATTGTTATAAAAACATACCGTTCTCATTGAATGAGATTTTAGACTTGTCCAGCCGCCGAGTCACTCCCCACTGAAAAAAACGCCTCCCCACTCTATACCACCCTTTGTGAACTGCTGTCGTCCACTTTAGCGACAGTTTTTATTCGCGGATTAATAATCAACAAGAATCTATTTGGATGAGTGCCAAGTTTATTTCAAGAGCTCTGGTCTTGTAGCAATAATCGGCTAAATGGGGACGGGTGTTACGGGGTTCACTACCCCCGCCGGTTGATTGTCATAATGTGGCTTGAATGAGTCATTTTTTTGTCATTTAAGGTGTCGGATTCTGTCACAATTCCTTTTTAGAGGGGTGCACTTAGTTTTCGACTAGTGCAAAAAAAAGCATGCAATTATATTCGAACATAAATCAATTTTAAAACATCCACCAAACATGCGAATTTCACTTATAAGTGCATGCACGTTTAGCGCGGGGATACGATAGAGGAAAATCGTAAGATATCTTTAACATAATAATCATAATAATAATAATAATAAGGTCTTTATTTAGCGAGGGTACAGGTATATACAACAACGTACAAAATCAATAAAAATTAAAAACATACATACATGTATGTACCAACCCACTGAGCATAGCTCATCCGCCGTGGGGCCCTCATACATAAACATTAAAAAACATACATCGATATATACATCTATTTAAATAATATAATAATATATACATAACTCGTATGATTCATTTACTTATATAATATAAAATAGTAATAATAGCATATATTTAAATTCGTGTACATGGTAAATCTGACAATCTATTTGGCAGCAACATATAATTTTACAAACATCTACAGAAGAAGTGATCATTTTGAAGTAAAACAATTTACATGATTGATTTGTATACATGGGAATAATTGATAAAATAAAATATACTTGGACATTTTTTATATTGAGGTATATTTATATAACTCAGTACCTAACCTCATATTACATAACTTTTAAATTAATGTATGGTATTGCTATAATATATATACATACATACATATATATACACATATATATATATATATACAGTATATACATTGTAAACATGACAACTACAAACACACATACATAAATTACATTTGAGAGTACAATTAAAGCACAATTGCAGACAACATATATATTATTTCAAACACAATAATTACAAATCTGATATATGTATATTGTAACTACTTTTTATTTCCGTTTTTGTATTCGCGTACGAATTCTTTTAATGTCGTTGCTTTGCGTGCTTTATCGGATAGAGAATTCCAGATTTTTGGACCATTAAACCTAAGGCTTTTGTGATGAGATGCTGGTACATGGAGTTTATTGCTTGTCTTCGATCTTAAAGAATGATTTGTGTTTGTGCATGTTGGTTTAAATAAATAAGATATATAATCAGGGTTAAGGTTGTTTAGAGCTTCGAATACCATTGTGGCCTGTTTTTCCTGAACAATTTTATCAAAAGTATCCCAATCAAGTTGATCTAACAGAGGCTAGATGGGGAATACTTATCTGCATCCAGAATAAGCCGTGCGCCTTGTTTTTGTAATTTTATTATTGAATATTTGTCAGTTTTGTTACATTGTCCCCATATAGTGCAGCAATATTGTAGGTGTGGTTTAATATAGTAGTTATAATACAAATACATCAAGTATACTTTTTCAAATACTTTTTAAAATGTAGGCCTACATACACAAATGACAGTTTTTACTCACCATGGGTAATGGCAGTTAAAAACGTCTCCCTTTTAGTACAAATCATTTTAATGTCATATTACAACAACGAATAAGGGACCAATTCCCGAGTCATGTCATAAATTGCAGGTTGTTACCGAACTTCTTCTATGAATGGCTTGTGTATGAGATCGGGTAAAACGTTTCTTGGCATTGGTAAAAAAGGTGATATATACCTAGATTTATCAAGCAAGGTGGTCTTGGTAAAATAGGCGGTTTGCACTCTCTGAATCGCAGAAGCCTCTTATCAGGTATGATGACGTCATGTGTCTAGAAGTTTCCATCAATACGGATCCGTATACCGTATAAGGCTACGTTTCCATAGGTAAGGTTTTTTAGCCGCGCGGGTCCACCAGCGCGGGTCCTGTGCGGGTACCCACGCGGGTCGTCTGTTTCCAATGGTGCGTTTTTGATATACATCTGCATGTGACACCCGCGCGGATAATAGTAATATCCTTGGTGGTGGACCAGGTGGTGGTGATGTTGATGATGGTGGTAGTGATGTTGTGGTGTTGGTAGTGATTGTGGTGATGATAGTGTTTGTGTTGGTGGTGAGATAGTGGTGGGGATGGTGGTTGTGTTGGTGGTGATATAGTGGTGGTGTGGTAGTGGTGGTGGTTGAGTTGTGGTAGTGGTGATGGTGGTAGTGTTGGTGATAGTGGTAGTGTTGGTGGTAGTGTTGGTGGTGATGGTAGTGGTGATGGTAGTGGTGATTGTGGTGGTGGTTGTGATGGTGGTTCTGATGGTGGTGGTAGTTGTGATGATGGTGTTGGTGGTGTTGTGTTAGTGGTGTTGGTAGTGAGATAGTGGTGGTGATGGTGGTTGTGGTTATGCAAGTGGTGATGTTGGTAGCGCTGCTGGTGCAGTAGTTGTGATGGTGGTGATGGCGGTGTTGGTGGTGGCAGTGTTTTTGGTGTTGATGATGATTGTGGTAGTGTTGTTGGTGTTAATGGTGGTGATGATGACGATGGTGGTGACGATTATGGTTATGCTAATGGTGATGATGGTGGTTGTGATGATGGTGTTGGTGGTGGTGATGATGGTGGTGGTAGTGATGACGATGCTGGTGGTGTTTGTGATGATGGTGTCGGTGGTGGTGATGATGGTGGTTGTAATGACGATGCTGGTGGTGGTGATATGATGCATTGATGGCTGGTGATGATGCCATTGATGGTGATGTTTTTGGTGATGATGATTATGTTGGTCGAGGCGCCCTAAACTGAGGCACGGGCAAGTGTCTGGCAGTGTGGGTGCACGCCCCTTTATTTTTACCAAATTCCCCCTTAATTTGCCAAAATATATATTTTTAAATACTGGATCCGCTCCTGTCTGGATACTGTGTCAGAGCATCTGTAGACTTGTTAGTGAGAATAGCACTTCAGCCGCGTTAATTTCAACCCCTGTCCACTAGGGTAGGCTATATAAATAGGCCTATCTGTCATTTCTATGTCAAGCTTCTTAAAAAATTTCTGCCACACATTTTATTTCCAGTCTTTTGGTCTTTGTGCATCTTTTCCGTTTGGTTGTACAAACTGGGGCTCTATGAGCTATTCCATCATTAATGGTTTTAAAGATGGGATTTTGTTTGCCATAGTTGCAAATTATCAGGTTTATGAGGTTTATCCTCACAAATGTTGCAAAACACGCTGCGATACACGGGAAAGCCCATCTATGTGACGGCATTTTCTGGAATTCTCCATGCGTTTTTGCCATGCGGTGCGCAAAAATCCAACATTGTTCGATTTTGTACCCGCGCGGCAAATCACCCGCGCGGGTTCCGCGTGAATGGAAATGATACATGGATTTATTAAAGAAGGCTGGATAATATGGCACCCGCGCGGAACGCAATACTCACACATGAATACTTTCACTGTATATTGATATATAACTATAAGTGATTGCAACTGTGTCGGCCAGTTTATCTCCAAAATTTGCTTTATCTCCGCTCAGATTCAGATGATGATCAACTGGTTGTTCCCAGAGCGAGTTCTAAGATGGGTGAAAGGGCTTTTTCGGTTTCGACCCCCAGCTCTGGAATTGTAGGCCTTTCCCTCTAGAAATGAAAAAAAATAGAATCTTCAGTCATTTCGGAAAAAAATACATTATAAATTATTAACTCGGCAAAGCTTTTCCGTCTTGTAAATGGATAATAAACCTGATTCGGATTTGCAGCGCCTCTGAGCTCGTGACACCAGAGGATTTTGGCGCGTTAGAAATCTTATTTTTCCTTCTACATGCATTTGCTGCAATACGCGTAGGCCTACATGTAAAACTAGCTATAAGCGTTGACAGTAGTGAAACATGTGAAAGGGGTTGATAAACAGGCCTGGTAACTGTTTGTTTCCATGGTAGATCAAACCACTGTTAACCTTAACCAGTTAACGTTTAAAGCTACCACTCCAAATACGCGTGAAGCGTGAACTTTACGGTGATTCCACATGTACGTCAAAATGTGATGCGTGATGCGTCAAAGCTCTTTCAGCTGAAGGAGCCATCCAGTGCGTATCTCCTGTAGCGTTTTTGCACACAGGGACATGGCACCTCATTTATCTAAATATAAACATTTCTAAATACATAGACTAGCTTCTTATCTGTTATACTGTCCCGAATGTTTCAATTTCGGATGATGTCTTTATAATCCTTTAATGAAGTGTCATATAGGGTTGGGTGTTGCTGGGTGTTCCAGATTGAACAACTTCTCCAGATACGCATCATCAATCGCGTTGCGTGGTATATTAATGTAATTGTCATAAAAAAGCAGCACAAGTAAGAAAAGAAGATTTAATCTACGAATGAGTCACCACGTGGTTGTCCTTGGATCACATGCAAGGATCTCGGGGGAGGGGGGGGGGGGGTACGCGGGAGAATCCATAAAATGACGTTATGGTAGGCCAAAACGAATACACATCACACATGACGCATCACGCGCATTATTCTTATTATTTACTTATTATTATTATTATTATTGAAGGCATTTATATTGCACCTTATCTCAATTGATTCTAAGGCGCATAGAGCGCTGAACATCGAGAGTAACTTAGCAAGGCCTGTTATCATTCAAATTCCAACTCAGTCTCCTGGGAAATATACAGCTGAGCTGCCACTTTTGTGGCACATCAAGCTATTTTTCATTCCAAGCAAATTCGCCTTATGTGCCAAGTACTCACACATTTTGGATTTTCTGGGGTCTCGCCGGATGGAAACTGCGCTTACGTCCATGGAGGTTCTTTTACGTCCAACTCTAGGTCAGTCAGACGAGCCATCTGATCAACGTGGTTCATTGAGTCCCACGACACAACATCGCTGCACGCATACAGGTCCTGGTGTATACGGCACTGCTGGTCCCAGGCGGTCATCCATCCAATTATAGACCAGGCCCGGCGTTGCTTAACTTCAGTCATTCATTCACTTGTTCTCTGGCTTTCAACCAGTGAACATCTTACCAACCCGTGGGGGCTCTGGTAAATCCGAGTTTTGACGGGCTGTCAAAATACGAAATTGGCATAAAGCTATACATTGCAATATACGCAATCTGATCAGGGATTATCAATCAATCTCAGAGATTTAAAAACGGTGACGGCATACAGCATCAACACCCTACAGGGGCTCTGTTGTTGCTGTTTAAATCGCTAGATAGAGGCAATAATCGCTTTTAGTAGATCAGCATTACCAAATTAGATACATTATACTATCTAAGCGTGCTACCTGTGTTGTACAGCTTGTCTGTACACAGGTACACTTTTCACACCTATTAGTGAGCGACGCGTCATCACTCTCCTGAGTGTGACTGACAGCTTACACATCCCACTACATACTGTACAGTATAGTACAGTAATACGGGACAATTAAATTATCAAAATTCTTCTAAATTCTTTTTAACCTTGCCGCTAGCATGCCTAGTGGCAAGGTAACTGCTGGGGATGGGTCCCGCCCTTCTAAGGGCGTGCAGGGCGGCACTACCAAGAGTAGTACCGCCCTCAAGAGACTCCTGAAGGAGATCAACGGACTCTCGTCCGTTGACAAGAAAGAGCTGGCAACAACTCTAATGGGATTAGCCCTGATAGAGGACGAGCAGCGTGAAAAAAGTCTTAGGACTGTCAGCAAGCCAGGTAAGTCTGCACCTAAGGGAGCCAATGGGGGGGCCATTCCAAAGAAGAAGTCATTTGCGGGAGCACTCTCGGGTGCAAATAAGGGTGTTGAAACTCCACCCAAAGGTAATAGTGGTAGGTACGAGTGCTTAACAGAGTCACCAGTACAGATGACTCCGAGAAAGTCAACAGCCAAGAGGAGGCTGTCCGACGGCCGGCCACAGGTACTTAGACCTGTTGACCAGGCCCAGATAGGTCACAGGTCGTCGCAGCTAACGACCTTGGTAAGAGTTGCCGAGGCAGAGCTAGGTTTAGGGGGCTCACCAGCGAAGAAACAAAGGACGGCATCTCCAGTGCAGAAGACGCCTGAGAAAAGAGAAGAGATGGAGACCGTCGTTTCTCCACCTGAAGAAGTTCTGGCCACCCCCCTTCTGGAAGCAGAAGAAGGAGAAATCCTGTCCGACGGAGAGCGCTCTGACTGGACAACGATTCCAACCTCCAGGGAGGAGAGAGAGAGGAAAGAAGCCAAGAAACAAAAGAAGAAAGAAGAGATGAAGCGTCGCGACGCCGCTCAACAGCCCCCTGCAGCAACAGGAAATAAGAAGACTGAAGTAAAGAAGAATGAAGAAAAGAAGAGGAAGACAACTGTTCAGCCAATCGTCGGCGTGAAACTGCCCAGTTCGGTCAATGGACCAAACCACCTCACTTTCATACAATGGTGTAAACGTATGGGAGTAAAGGTAAGTGAGACCAGGAGGACCATGGGAAAAGACTTACTCATTTTCCCTGAAACAGAAGAGGACTCGAAGAAGATCTACGAGTCCATGAAAAGAGAAGACAGCGGCCTCATGGGGACCTCAGCAGTCTTCAGACCACCAAGAAGTTCTACCGAGGCCAAGGTAGAAGACGCCCTCAGCGTGGTAGTGAAAGACGTGGACACCACAATAGGAGAGGAAGATATCGAGAAAGCCATCCTAGAGAAGCAAGGTCTGAAGGTGAAGGTCATCCGATTCATCAACAGGACCTCAGGACGTGGCATCCCGAAAGTGAAGGTCACTTTCGAGAAGAAGGAAGAGATGGAGGCAGCGATCAGCAACAGCCGTCTCTTCATCGGAACTCGCTCCTGCAGGACGGAGGAGTACAAGAAGAAGAACAGAATCCTGCAGTGCTACAGGTGCCAGAGATTCGGCCACGCCCAGGACTCCTGCAAGGCAAGAGACATCAGATGCGGGAAGTGCGCTGGGGCCCACAGGAGACAGGAATGCACGGCCAGAGCAAGCTACTGCGCCAACTGCACAGGAGATCACCTGGCATCTGACGGGAGATGCCCTAGAGCAATAGAGGTGAAAAGGAAGATCGCTGAGAAGAGAGAAGGCCAGCGACATCGCAGCACCCAGGAAGTCAACAGGAGAGCCCAGCCAACTCAACACCGAGAGCACCAACGTCAGGGTGAACGCGCCGATCAGCCCAAGAAGGCCACAGGAGGTGAGAGTGAGTTACCACTAATTAGATTAGCCGATAGTGACTTAACCCGTCTTGCCCTTCTCTTTTCAGCCCACACGGTCCTGTACAGCAGAACGATCCACAGGAACGAAGGAAAGTTGGAGTGGGATGACATACCCCACCTAGCCAGCAAAGCAGTCGGTTGGGCCTTCAGGAAAGAAATCTCCCCACTGATCATCAGAGATTACCTATCCCAACTTCCTGAGAACTTGTAAGTACAACCTAAACCTAAAGTAGAAAAAGTAGGGCCGTTTTTACTAGGTCTAGTACAGTACAGTACTAACCAGTAAAAACCTAACTAAAGTAGGAAAAACTAAAGTAGGGCTAAGTACAGTACAGTACTTATAAAATATGGATAACAGTTTACCACCAACTAAAAACGTTCAAATTATTCATGCTAACATTAACGGACTATATAAAAGGACTGAACTAATTAACTATTTAAATGAATATAAACCACATTTTGTGACTTTAAATGAAACTAGACTTAGAGAGCAAACTAGAATCAGAATTCCAAATTATAACATTATCAGAAAAGATAGAAATATAATTTATCCTAATGGGCGCCTGCAGAATGCAGCAGGCGGTGTAGCTATTTTAATTAGAAAAGATATCAAATTTAATGAAATAGATACTTCAGATTTTAGCGAAGAATTTTTGGCAATAAACTTCAAATCACAAGGTAAGACAGTGGCATTAGCAACTATTTATAACCCGCCAGATATTAAACCAAACATAGAGAATTTCAGGCATATAACTAATTTATATCCACTTTCAATTCTTATTGGAGATTTCAATTGTAAGCATACTTTTTTCGGATGTAAAGTAGGAAATACTAATGGAGACATTCTATTTGACATAATTGAAGAATTAGACTTACTAATAACTAACGACAGCACTGCAACTTATAGACCAGGGACGTCCTCTGGCGGCGATCTACTAGATCTAGCGCTAGTTAGCCGCCAGATGGCGTCACGCATCCAATCATGTGATGTAGGCGATGACATTGGTTCAGATCATTTGCCAGTTCATTTAACTTTGGCTTCACCTCAAATTCAAAAACAATTTCAGAGAGAAATTCTACAATATGAAAAAACAGATTGGAACAGGTTTAATAAAGAAATAATAAATAACTTAGATAGACTCGAACCTGAAACACCAGAGGAACTAGACTTAGCTAACGAAAAAATAAGCAATATAATTAAAGAAGGGCTAAATAAAGCGTGTCCTAAAGCAAAACGTAAAGATAAAGCACTTTTTATCTCAAATGAAACAATGAAATTAATTAAATTAAAGAGACAAATTAGACGCTTAGCTAGAAATACGCAAAAAGCAGAGGATAAAACTCTATATAATCAATTAAACAACTTAGTAAGTAAACAAGTAAACAAAGATAGAGAAGAATTTTGGAATCAGCAAACTAAAAAACTAGACGAAACTAAAGACTCTAAAGAATTTTGGAAAACTATCAATAGTATTAATGGTAAGAAATCAGGCGGCGCATCCAAGCCAATAATTAAAGAAAATGGTAATTTAACTCAAAACGACTTAGAAAAAGCAACCACGTTCGCTGAATCTTTAGGCAAAATTCATAATACTCACACAGGTGAAATTTTTGATGATGAATTTAAAAATTTAATAGATAAAGCTATAAATGAAAAATCGCAGCTTTTTTCAACTCTAAAAGAAAATAAAGTAGAAGATGGCGACGATAGTATACTACTCAGGGATATCTCGATTCAAGAAATAAAACTACAATTAGATAGGACCAAAGGTAGGTCTGCTCCAGGAGCAGACGGAATTAAATACACTATAATTAAAAAATGTCCAGAAATAGTATTTGAGAATTTAAAAACTATGTACAATCAGTGCTTAAAAATAGGGTATTTTCCAAGTAAATGGAAGGAAGCTCAAGGAATTATGCTCCCAAAGCCTAAAAAAGACAATAAAATTCCAACTAACTATAGACCAATCAGTTTATTAAGTTGCATAGGCAAACTTTTTGAAAAAATAATTGCTCATAGAATGCGCAGTAAATTAGAAGAAGAAAATTTCTTTAATAAATGGCAAATAGGCTATAGAAATAAAAGATGTGCTATGGAACACATTCTCAGACTAGCTGATGATGCGCACATAGCACATAGCCGTCACCATAAAGGAGCTGCAATCTTTATAGATGTAGAAAAAGCTTTTGACTCCGTATGGCACAACGGACTAAGATATAAATTAATGAATACAAATTTACCAGATAAAATAGTAAGATTAATGTCTTCATTTATAACTGACAGGAAAATTTCAGTCAAAATAAATAATGAGACTTCAGACAAAATTTCACTTAATGCCGGCACACCTCAGGGCTCGGTTCTCAGCCCACTTCTATTCCTAATCTATGTAAATGATATTCCAATAGATCCCTTCAGTAATACAGTAGGGGTCTCTCAGTTCGCAGACGACCTGGGATTTTGGACTTTTGCTAAAAGTGAAAAAACAATTAAATATAGGCTAGCCAAAGTTTTATCAGACCTAGAAGCATGGTGCTCCAAGTGGAGAATAAAACTAAATGCTAAGAAAACGCAGCTTATAATGCTTAAAACTAAGAAAAATATAGAACTAGAACTTTTTGGCGAAAAACTCACTGCAGTACAGCAAGCAAAATTGCTAGGAGTAACTTTAGATAAGAAACTTACTTTTAATGCTCATATAGATGAGAACGCTAAGAAAGGAAGGCAACGCCTTGGTCTGCTCAAACTCCTGAGCGGCTCAAAGTGGGGCTGTAAACCCAAAACACTAATGAGACTATATAAAAGTTATATACGTCCAGTATTAGAATACGGCGCTCCAGTAATTTTAGGAGCGTCAGAAGCGTATATCAAGAAACTTCAAATCATTCAAAATAAGGCCATCAGAATAGCCTACAAATTGGATCCACTTTCGCACACTGAAGATATTCATAAAATTGCTAAGATCGATCTGATCAAAGATCGATTCCAAATTTTAACGTATAAATTCATAGATTCGCTCAAAGAGCATTCAGATCTTTTCAAACTTCAAAATGAATTAAGAGCTTCAAGAATTAAAAGAGGGCATAAAACACATTTGGACAAATTATTATCAGAATATGCCGAAATTTATGATGAAAATTGAGACTGCTGTGTGAATGCGGCTAGAGTTGTGTCAATGCCGGCCCGGCGTCAACAGCGTTGGGCCGACATTGACGCAACACTGGCGGCGTTGGCAGCATGCGTGAGTGACAGAAACACCGAAGTGCTTTCACAGTGTGGCCACCGCGGTGCCAATATCGGTCCAGCGCTAACAACGCTGAGCCGGCATTGGCGCGACGCTAGCGGCGCTGACAAGCACTCGTGAGTGTGATAACAGCGTTGACGCGTTGACGGGCCAACACCTACGGCGTTGGTCAGCCACCGCGTCACGATAACAACAGACGTCACAGTCTGTTGTCACTCACCACATGTCACCGCAGGGGGTGATAATCAACATAATTGTCACCCCCCGCGAGGACTGTCATGGTGAGTGAAAGCAAGGGTTTAAATCCCCTGGTGGCTCTGAAAAGAGAACAAGCGAACTTTCTTAATTTCACAATTAAGATGACACGCTTCTAGGAATTTTCTAATTCTCAAATTATCAACTTTAGACACCTTTTAGACCATTCCACCCAAATTCAATGAAATTCCATAACTCTGGCGTTCTTTCTCAGGGTATGCGGGAGTATGGCGATGGCACACAGACAGTCAGGCAAACAACACGAGGTAAATTGATCACATTTGATCCAAAATTCAGAACGCAATTTTAAGTATGTCAAACATACTAAGTGAACTTAAGTGTACACGAGAGGCATAGGTTTAATAAAAGAAATGTCTCAAATGTTCATTTAAAGGATCTGTCAAAACTAACACTTTATCGGCCTTTTCCATCCAGATTTCAAGAGTTAAGACACGAGATATAGGGTAGCTACCGGCTGATTCAACACCTCATTTAGACCACCGCGACCCTCTATTCACCGAGGGCGCATCAAAATTAATTAAATTCTAAAATGCTTCTGTTTCCAGGTTCCTTGCCTCCCTTGCCAACCAGACATTCTCTAATGAGTATTATATACTAATGAAATATTTGGATAGGCTAAGAGAAAGCTTTTCATACAAGCTTCGAATGCCTTAATCCCACTCTCAGCACCCTTCGGGTGCTAGGGTTCACTCAGCATCAGCTTAACTTCAGTGATCGAGCCAACGCCGATGAGCTAACGCCGTATTCCATGTGGAGTCACTCTTTCCATTTTCAATGATTTCGGTGAACACGTATCACGCGTATATGGAGTCGTAGCTTAAAGCTACGACTCCACATACGCTTGATGCGTGAAGCGTGATGCGTATTGCACGACTCCACATGTACGTCAAAATGTGATGCGTCAAAGTTATTTTTGATGCAGGAGCCAACCAGTGCGGATCACCTGTGGCTTTTCTACACACAGGGGAACGGCACCTTATTTGTTTATATAAACGTTTGATGAGCGACATTTAGGATGACGATTAAACTTAACAGACTGTGTGCATGGCCTACCTATACATAAAAAGAAAACGTTGAACGCACATGTGGTGGATCCATGAGATAATCAAACAAATAAAAATATATCGGGTTTATTATCATCTAGTGCAAGAAATGAAATTGGATTCAGAACGTTCCCATCAATATTTTCGAATGACCAGGGAACAGCTCGGAGATATCCTGTTTCAGATTGAGCCATTACGAGCTGAAGTCAATCGTGCAAGAAAAAACGATAAATGCCAAGGCAACGTTTTGCGATAGGGCCTATGTTTAAGGTGGTTGTCCCTGGATCACATGCAAGGATCTTGGGGGGGGGGGGGGGGTATCCGGGAGAATCCATAAAATGACGTCATGGTAGGCTCGCGTGATGCGTGTTGACCGCTCCCAGAGCGGTGAATACGCGAGCCCAAAACGAATACGCATCACGCATGACGTGCATGTGGAGTCGCTCTTTTTATTTTCAATGATTTCGGTGAACACGCTTCACGCATCACGCTTCACGCATCACGCGTATGTGGAGTCGTGGCTTCAGCAAATTCTGTACTCACACCCTCAGCTCCCTCATGCGCATTTTAGGTTTCGGGAGCGTGGCACACAAAATTTACCTGTAAGCGCATTTTAGGTTAATAGGACCGTTAAACACAGGACGTACGGTGGAAGCGCATTTTAGGCAGTCCCGGAAGCAGCATTATTTTTCATACTTGCTCGCATTCTTATGATGTGACCCCCCCCCCCAAAAGAAAAAATATGGGTAAAAGTGTCATGCAAGAAAATCTACGCTATTAAATTTACAATAGGCCTAATGGCTTCATTAGTTAGCAGGCCTAGGCTTTTTACAATAAGAGAAAAACGAGAAAAATATATAATAGGCCTACAGAGAAAAATATACAGTAGGTGTAGGCCCCTATCACATATTTTAAAATAATTTCTGCAATTAGACATAAAAACCGCATAGTCTAAAAGACTTTGATTAAAAAAAGAACAGGTAATGTTTTTATTATCAAGCCTACAGTAGATCTATCACATAGGCATAGTCTATTTTGAAATGATTACTGCAATCAGACAAAACCAGGCAAAAATAACTTTATGAAAGTACAGTTCTAAGCGTGAATTCCAAAACTTAAAAAAACCTTTATATTTCTAAGCTCGTGTACTTCTATATTGCATGGATAACATATCAAAGTAAATAGTACTACAAAAAAAAGTGATGTAGAATTCATTCAACATCAAAATATTCACAGTATATTTACGACATGATATACCACTTTTTACCACCAGGACGGCTATAACCCGTGCTTCCAGCAGAAGTATTTTGTCTTCTCCTCTTGCAAAAAGTTAAACAACTATTGTCCGCAAAAATATATTTTGTTACAGTCAGTATACATACATGTATATACATATAATCACAATGTATTAGTTATCAAAACTGTTTTAAACATGTTAAATGTCTTACAAGTCTAATGACAAAACATGACAAACCTATATCCGGTAGAATTACGTTAAGTTATCATGGTTATCACACTTTCATAATGTGAAAATGAATGTCACGTGATCACACAATTTTTTGTATTCAGCGCTAAACAGCTAAAGGCGTCTTAACCCTTAAAGTTAAAGCGCAAGTTAAAGTCCAAAGGTTTTTTTTAATTTAAAATCATCATAAATATCTTAGTTAGCTCTTTCTGACTCATTTGAATACCTGTGTTATGGGTCTACGAACATTATAAATATTTTTACTTTTACAGTGAGCAGATCGACTTTAGACGTCAGAATCAGATTCTGACGACTAAAGTCGGTCCCGGCGCTGTAAGGGTTAATACACTAAATAGAATAAAAAATACAAATCCATAACATAGACCAAAATATTTGCACTTTCACTTGAAATATCTGAGATAATAATAATAATAATAATAATAAACTGCTATAGCGCCTAAATCCTCGGTGATCCGAGCTCAGAGGCGCGACAAACACAATCGTAATCCGACTCATAGTTCCAAAAACCGTTTGCGTTTGTCGTCTGGGCCAATCGGACCACCGAGGATTTAAGTCGAAAAAGCCTGACCAAAAAAATACGTTTTCAATTTCTTCTGGAAACTAATTTGTGTTTTCGCAGAGCGAATTTTTAAAGGAAGTTCATTCCGAAGT
Source organism: Flabesymbios commensalis (assembly GCA_964017125.1). Lineage (NCBI taxonomy): Eukaryota > Metazoa > Annelida > Polychaeta > Terebellida > Flabelligeridae > Flabesymbios > Flabesymbios commensalis. The sequence goes on from OZ024903.1 coordinate 57,696,665, forward strand.
CTAGGTGCAGCAGCAGAAAAGGCCCTGCTGCCTACCGCGGATCTGACCCGTGGAACATTCAGCTGATCTAGATCACTGGAACGAAGTGTCCGTACCTTTCGCGATGGCTGAAGCATGTTTCGAATATATACTGGCTGTCCACTGGTCAGAGCCTGGTAGGTCAGGGAACACAATTTAAATTTGATTCTGTAACGAACAGGTAACGAGTGCAAAGATTTTAGAAGAGGAGTTATGTGACAAAAACGAAGAGACTTTGTTACAGCACGCGCCAAACAGTTTTCTACACCCTGCAGCTTAGATATCTCCTTTTCAGTGACGTTGAAGAGGACAGAGTTACAATAGTCCAGCTTGCTACCTATCAAAGAACTTGCAATTGTTTTAGCAACAGATGGTGTTAAAAAGCGCCTTATTCTACGCATGTCACATATATGATAGTAGCAAGCGCGTGATATACCAGACATATTACTCTTGAAATTTAAAGCACTGTTAAATACTATACCAAGATTTCTAGCAGATGGACAATCTTGTTGAAAAACATTTGAAATTTTTTCACGTTCACTTTAGATCCAATTAATAAAAATTCGGTCTTATCAGGGTTTTAATTTATTTGATGACATCCAAGAAGACACGTCCTGAAGACATTTTGTGAGAATTTTCAAAGAAATATCGGGATTTTTTAGCGAAAGAGATAAATATATCTCGGTATCGTTGGCGTAAAGATGATGTTTGACATTGTGTCTCTGAATTACATAGCTAAGTAGTGTAGAGAGTATATAACAATGGGCCGAGGACGGATCCTTGGGGAACCCCACACGCGACTTCGGCTGGACTGGATAAACAGTCCATTAGTTTCACCCTCTGTTTACGATCTGAGAAGTAAGACACAAACCAGTCAAGGGCGATACCATCGATACCATACCAAGTTGACAAGAGATTGGTGATACTGCTGTGGTCAAGAGTGTCGAAAGCAGCAGACAGATCTAACAGAGTAAGTGCAGTGACCCTTCCCTCGTCCATATTCAAAATAATGTCATTTTCAACTTTGAGTAAGGCAGTTTCAGTAGAATGAAATGTCTTGTAAGCTGACTGATACCGATTTGATAGATCGTTTCTTTCAAGATGTGAACGAATTCGATTTGCTATAACTTTCTCTATGATTTTCGATACAAAGTTTAGGTTTGACACTGGTCTGTAATTTTTCATGTCATCTTTTGATAAAGATGGCTTTTTAAATAGAGGCATAATATGTGATGTTTTAAAAATGTCTGGCAAAACTCCTGAAATTAAAGATAATTTAACCATTTCTTTTGTGTGATTGGTACCAACAAAACATGCAAGCAAGATTTTAACAACTCAGTAGGGATTTCGTGGATTTTCTGAGGTTTCGTTGATACAAACTGCATAATATCTACGCCGTGCATCGCTCGTCATTTTGATTTGTCTGTTTTCTGTACCTCGATCTATCTAGGCATGATCGATTCCTTCGCCAAATTTGTTCTAACTTTTGCCGAAGTCGTTTAGCCAATTGAATTTCCATTGTCATCCATGGATTTGGGGGTTTAGGCGTGATATTCTTAGTCTTGATCGGCGCGTACTTATCTAAGAGAGATCTCAGGACCGTGTGATATTGCTGATAAAGTTTAGAACAGGTTATTTTCGGATGGCTAATAAAATAATGAGCCAGTGATCACGTAACAAACATCGCTGTGTTATAAACAACATATGTAATTATAACTTCTTATTATCATGATTATGTTGGATACAAATAAAATGTTTATTTATTGGATTATTTATTGATATATCCATTTATATTTGATGAAAAACATCTACTCTCAGTTGACGTTTTTAAGCTGATGAACATTCAATTATGAGGTGATCACGCAACTGTGATCACGTTTACGGGTTTTTTCAATTAATTTTCTCCTACAGAATGAAAATGGTCTCTTTGCTATCAAGAAACATTGTGATATAAACCAAAGGCTCACCTGCTTACGGAACCGAAAAATGAAGAAATTATTAAAATACATCGAGTGGTTAGGTTGATAATTCATTTTGACACCAAAAATAGTATATCTGACTTCCTAATTAGAGTGATCACAAAAGAAAAAAATTATAGGTGTATTAATTACCACAAAATGTTCGATTTAATTAAAATCAGGTCCATTCACCCTTTACCTAAATATAATGACGTTGGTTTAAGAAAAAAAATGTAAAAATCAATCATGTACCGCAGAAATTCATGATATCATTGCAAGTGTTTTTAATTTCTATTTCTTTCGTCTTTAAGTGATCACGTAACGAAGTATTTCAATTTTGTTTTCGTTACAATGTAAAGGTTCATGGTGTCACATTGAATAAGCAAACCTCTAACATACATGTAGCCAAGTGTTCTTTTCCGAAAAAGACACACATAGAATGTTAACAGAAACGCAATGAGAGCAGAAATATCAAAACGCACAAAACCTTAAAAAACATGTCTATTTGGCGTGATCACGTAACAGTATATATTAAATAAACGGGATTGAGGATAAATAGGCCTAGTTATAGCCAGACTGAGCACAAGCCTATAGACACGACAAAATAACAAAATGTTTAAAAGCTATGAACTATTTGAGAAAAAAAACGAAAAAAGCAAAGTATGTGATCATGTAAAAAATATAATATAAATATTATGGGGAGGGGGGGGGGGGGGGCAGCGAAATTGATTTCAGCTAGGCCCTACATCTAAAGGCTTTCGCAGAACAGCACCTCCCAGCAAACACGACACATTGAAACAATGTTGGGCCAGCTTTGCCGACGGTGGTCCAACATTAAACCGACATTGTTTTAATGTGTCCTGTTTGCTGGGCATGGATAACATATCAAAGTAAATAGTACTACAAAAAAAAGTGATGTAGAATTCATTCAACATCAAAATATTCACAGTATATTTACGACATGATATACCACTTTTTACCACCAGGACGGCTATAACCCGTGCTTCCAGCAGAAGTATTTTGTCTTCTCCTCTTGCAAAAAGTTAAACAACTATTGTCCGCAAAAATATATTTTGTTACAGTCAGTATACATACATGTATATACATATAATCACAATGTATTAGTTATCAAAACTGTTTTAAACATGTTAAATGTCTTACAAGTCTAATGACAAAACATGACAAACCTATATCCGGTAGAATTACGTTAAGTTATCATGGTTATCACACTTTCATAATGTGAAAATGAATGTCACGTGATCACACAATTTTTTGTATTCAGCGCTAAACAGCTAAAGGCGTCTTAACCCTTAAAGTTAAAGCGCAAGTTAAAGTCCAAAGGTTTTTTTTAATTTAAAATCATCATAAATATCTTAGTTAGCTCTTTCTGACTCATTTGAATACCTGTGTTATGGGTCTACGAACATTATAAATATTTTTACTTTTACAGTGAGCAGATCGACTTTAGACGTCAGAATCAGATTCTGACGACTAAAGTCGGTCCCGGCGCTGTAAGGGTTAATACACTAAATAGAATAAAAAATACAAATCCATAACATAGACCAAAATATTTGCACTTTCACTTGAAATATCTGAGATAATAATAATAATAATAATAATAAACTGCTATAGCGCCTAAATCCTCGGTGATCCGAGCTCAGAGGCGCGACAAACACAATCGTAATCCGACTCATAGTTCCAAAAACCGTTTGCGTTTGTCGTCTGGGCCAATCGGACCACCGAGGATTTAAGTCGAAAAAGCCTGACCAAAAAAATACGTTTTCAATTTCTTCTGGAAACTAATTTGTGTTTTCGCAGAGCGAATTTTTAAAGGAAGTTCATTCCGAAGTCTAGGTGCAGCAGCAGAAAAGGCCCTGCTGCCTACCGCGGATCTGACCCGTGGAACATTCAGCTGATCTAGATCACTGGAACGAAGTGTCCGTACCTTTCGCGATGGCTGAAGCATGTTTCGAATATATACTGGCTGTCCACTGGTCAGAGCCTGGTAGGTCAGGGAACACAATTTAAATTTGATTCTGTAACGAACAGGTAACGAGTGCAAAGATTTTAGAAGAGGAGTTATGTGACAAAAACGAAGAGACTTTGTTACAGCACGCGCCAAACAGTTTTCTACACCCTGCAGCTTAGATATCTCCTTTTCAGTGACGTTGAAGAGGACAGAGTTACAATAGTCCAGCTTGCTACCTATCAAAGAACTTGCAATTGTTTTAGCAACAGATGGTGTTAAAAAGCGCCTTATTCTACGCATGTCACATATATGATAGTAGCAAGCGCGTGATATACCAGACATATTACTCTTGAAATTTAAAGCACTGTTAAATACTATACCAAGATTTCTAGCAGATGGACAATCTTGTTGAAAAACATTTGAAATTTTTTCACGTTCACTTTAGATCCAATTAATAAAAATTCGGTCTTATCAGGGTTTTAATTTATTTGATGACATCCAAGAAGACACGTCCTGAAGACATTTTGTGAGAATTTTCAAAGAAATATCGGGATTTTTTAGCGAAAGAGATAAATATATCTCGGTATCGTTGGCGTAAAGATGATGTTTGACATTGTGTCTCTGAATTACATAGCTAAGTAGTGTAGAGAGTATATAACAATGGGCCGAGGACGGATCCTTGGGGAACCCCACACGCGACTTCGGCTGGACTGGATAAACAGTCCATTAGTTTCACCCTCTGTTTACGATCTGAGAAGTAAGACACAAACCAGTCAAGGGCGATACCATCGATACCATACCAAGTTGACAAGAGATTGGTGATACTGCTGTGGTCAAGAGTGTCGAAAGCAGCAGACAGATCTAACAGAGTAAGTGCAGTGACCCTTCCCTCGTCCATATTCAAAATAATGTCATTTTCAACTTTGAGTAAGGCAGTTTCAGTAGAATGAAATGTCTTGTAAGCTGACTGATACCGATTTGATAGATCGTTTCTTTCAAGATGTGAACGAATTCGATTTGCTATAACTTTCTCTATGATTTTCGATACAAAGTTTAGGTTTGACACTGGTCTGTAATTTTTCATGTCATCTTTTGATAAAGATGGCTTTTTAAATAGAGGCATAATATGTGATGTTTTAAAAATGTCTGGCAAAACTCCTGAAATTAAAGATAATTTAACCATTTCTTTTGTGTGATTGGTACCAACAAAACATGCAAGCAAGATTTTAACAACTCAGTAGGGATTTCGTGGATTTTCTGAGGTTTCGTTGATACAAACTGCATAATATCTACGCCGTGCATCGCTCGTCATTTTGATTTGTCTGTTTTCTGTACCTCGATCTATCTAGGCATGATCGATTCCTTCGCCAAATTTGTTCTAACTTTTGCCGAAGTCGTTTAGCCAATTGAATTTCCATTGTCATCCATGGATTTGGGGGTTTAGGCGTGATATTCTTAGTCTTGATCGGCGCGTACTTATCTAAGAGAGATCTCAGGACCGTGTGATATTGCTGATAAAGTTTAGAACAGGTTATTTTCGGATGGCTAATAAAATAATGAGCCAGTGATCACGTAACAAACATCGCTGTGTTATAAACAACATATGTAATTATAACTTCTTATTATCATGATTATGTTGGATACAAATAAAATGTTTATTTATTGGATTATTTATTGATATATCCATTTATATTTGATGAAAAACATCTACTCTCAGTTGACGTTTTTAAGCTGATGAACATTCAATTATGAGGTGATCACGCAACTGTGATCACGTTTACGGGTTTTTTCAATTAATTTTCTCCTACAGAATGAAAATGGTCTCTTTGCTATCAAGAAACATTGTGATATAAACCAAAGGCTCACCTGCTTACGGAACCGAAAAATGAAGAAATTATTAAAATACATCGAGTGGTTAGGTTGATAATTCATTTTGACACCAAAAATAGTATATCTGACTTCCTAATTAGAGTGATCACAAAAGAAAAAAATTATAGGTGTATTAATTACCACAAAATGTTCGATTTAATTAAAATCAGGTCCATTCACCCTTTACCTAAATATAATGACGTTGGTTTAAGAAAAAAAATGTAAAAATCAATCATGTACCGCAGAAATTCATGATATCATTGCAAGTGTTTTTAATTTCTATTTCTTTCGTCTTTAAGTGATCACGTAACGAAGTATTTCAATTTTGTTTTCGTTACAATGTAAAGGTTCATGGTGTCACATTGAATAAGCAAACCTCTAACATACATGTAGCCAAGTGTTCTTTTCCGAAAAAGACACACATAGAATGTTAACAGAAACGCAATGAGAGCAGAAATATCAAAACGCACAAAACCTTAAAAAACATGTCTATTTGGCGTGATCACGTAACAGTATATATTAAATAAACGGGATTGAGGATAAATAGGCCTAGTTATAGCCAGACTGAGCACAAGCCTATAGACACGACAAAATAACAAAATGTTTAAAAGCTATGAACTATTTGAGAAAAAAAACGAAAAAAGCAAAGTATGTGATCATGTAAAAAATATAATATAAATATTATGGGGAGGGGGGGGGGGGGCAGCGAAATTGATTTCAGCTAGGCCCTACATCTAAAGGCTTTCGCAGAACAGCACCTCCCAGCAAACACGACACATTGAAACAATGTTGGGCCAGCTTTGCCGACGGTGGTCCAACATTAAACCGACATTGTTTTAATGTGTCCTGTTTGCTGGGCTGGCCGCCTCCACCTACAAATTATAAATTAGTCAGTTACCTACCCATTTGACCTGATGACAGACTGTTGATAATGACTACGTTAGATCTACTAGGCTATGTAAATGTAAACCATCTGCCTGTCTCTGGCATGTAGGCCTATATATAATTCACTTTTGACTTCATACAATCAATATCCATTGAAAAACGTATAAAATCTTGACAAATTACTGCCACAATATTATCTTCCACTGAATGGCTTTTGGCTTGTCATTCACTCATTGGCAAGAAAAAGCTGATGGCAAATTCGCGAGAAAGGCATTGGGCCCAGGCTACTGGCCTTCCACAACGTCAACGCGGTGTATACTGCAAAGATCTGCCGCTTACCCTGTACGCTACCGCTGTGCAGGAAGGCTTTATTACAGATCCAACGGTAATGCCACCACAAGCACAGGCGGGCTGTGAGACGTAGGCCTACTGAGCGGTGAGTTGTGTACAAACTACCGTCGTTGTGATGTACGCCTTACCGCTTCAGAGGGGGCCAGTCAATACACTGGACTGGTGGACGCGATGCCGCGCCGCCCACACTGGCGACAGGCACAGGGCAAGCTTCACCAACTGTATCAATGGACTCTACTACATGTACCATTATAGTCAGTCACCCTCTCAACTCCACTTCCCCACACATGTACAATCCGTGCTTATATTAAACGTAGAATAGGCCTACCGTACGAACAGAAGTAGACCTAATAACCGTTAGGCAGTAGCCTACAATAACACTGACCAGGTATAGACAGCAGGCCTACAACCTTTTTAAACCAATATTTAACACTGTTACAGTGTTAGGTATGCCCAACTTTGACGGGGCAGCCTACCCAGGGGCTGCAGCCTACCGGTAGTGTAAAAACCGCGCGGTAAATGGGCAATTTCTCCACTAGGATACATAGGGCCTACATGTACATGCCCACAAGCAGAGGTTACTCACCACTCTGACCCACGTTTTCGTTGTTTGAGCATTGAACCAATGACATGAATGAATACGAGTCCAAGGCGCGAGCCTCGGGTTGAGTAGGCTATCATACATGTGCACACCAAGCGCAACGGTACAACGGCAAACCGTTCAGCCGTCCACGGAAGTTTAAAATGATTTAGCTGAGTGGTGGTTCCGTTGGTTAACTTCCAATGTTCTGGACAACTAGGCCCCTATGCCATGGATCAACTTGCACTGCAGCACTTTCAGTTTGGATATTGTAGTCCACTTTTGAGTTTAACTTGAAGGAATCTAGATTCTACTCGCGGTTCACATAAAGACGTTTCCGTCCTGGAATAGAGGCCTTAGCCTACATATGATATAGGGTTCTAGGCAAAACATTGAGTGATACTAATACTATAATATATTATTATAGGCCTAATATTGTAAATATCAGGCCCTGGATTATTAGACAAGATGGAAGGAAGAAAATTGATCTTACAAGTTCAGAAACGTCCAATTTTATACGTGCCCACACATACAGAATACAAGGATGTGAAAAAAAAACAATTAATCTGGCAAGACATAGGGAAAAGGTTGAGCATGTCTGGTGAGTCTTCTTTGAAATTGACATTGGGTTGAGCTAGCCTTAAAAACCCTTGCAACGCTTAATAATATTTTTGTATAAACCATAGTCCTGGAGACCGACGGGGTTTTTTCCATTTGAATAACTGTTAGGCCTACCTAAAAAAAATATGTAGCCCACTTATGGGCCCGGGTTATGTAAATGTAACATGATCAAAGAATCAGGTGAATTATCTAAAGTTACAAACCCTAAAACAAGTTCCGAGAACTTCAAGTTCTGAGTTTCAAGTTCCGGGAACTTCAAGTTCCGAAATTCCAAAATAATTGAAAAAAGATAGGCTAGTCTATTAAAACATTATTTGCAAAAATCGTTTTTGGTCGGAAAAACAGTTTGGTGGATCTAACTGTACCCTAATTAAAGTGCTGTAGCCTAAAGTTAGTTTTACACATATTTCAGGGTTCCCATTCTCACTGGAAATCAGGGAAAAACTGGAAAAGTGAGATCGTGTTTTCCAGTCAGGGAAAAATCAGGGAATTTGATAAATTTGAGAAAAATCAGGGACAAATCAGGAAATTTGATAATTTTGACAAAATTCCAGGGAAAAATCAGGGAATTTAAATATTCACAAAATATATTAATAAACTCTGCATTAATTTATTAAACTCTGCATTCACATTTCTTAACATAATAATTGTGTACATTTTATCTCCTACGTGATTTATAATAACCTACTTAATATAGGCCTATGTAATTGATGCAGTAGTACAAAGTCACTATTCCTCAATTATCACTTACCTCAAACTGTTAAAGGAATATGCATGTAGGCCTAATACTTGAGACTTTTATTTACAGGGGTATCATGGCAGCGTATTTGTCAGTTGCGCTCCACAAAAATATAATCGTTGCTGTGTATAATAGTCTCCGATATAAATATTTGCCCAGCGACAGGTAATTTTCTAATACGGGTGGGGGGGGGGGGGGGGCACAAAGGTTCAGCAAAAATTCCCAACAAAAAATGTCTCATATGGCTGGAGAGGTAGAGAGGTGCAGTCTTCCCCAATAATCCGCCAGTGTTGCATAAAACTAGTCCGACAATAGAAAAATATAGTTTCAAATTATACGTTCTTGTTGGCAGCATCTACGTTAAAAGGCAGTGTATTTTAAATAAACAGCATGCTAGTGATATAAATAAACAAACTGGGGACTGACAGCGTTTCTGTACAATTAAGAACTAAAATTATAAGTGCCCTTAATCCTTCAGTGAGCACTGTTACCACTGGTTACTAAAAGGGAGTTAAGGTCAAAATAATTAAAAAAAATAGTAGATCATTTTTGAAAAATCTGTATTACTTGTGATTTTATGAAATTTTAAACTTTTCAATTTTTGTTATGTAATCACTCAAATGACGTCGCCAATAATTAGAACAATTTCGCATGTATGTATCTTTTCGGTTGGGGGCCACCATTCTATTATCAGGGGAGGTGGGGGGGGGGGGGAGCTTTAGTATTTTTAACATAAATATTTTCGAATAAATTTCCGTGAAAAAAATAATTGTCTGAAGGACATGTTCAGTTGTAAATAAATATGTGATGGCCCTTGACAAAATTTTGAGCCTTGCTTCGCTCGGCATCATTAAATGACCCTTAAATTTGCGAAGACCTCCACATCAATATCGAGCCCAGTTTGAGATGATCCAACTTTCTAGACAAAAAAAAACCTGAGAAACTGATGTAAATATTTTGCATGAGGCAGCTATAAGTTAAGGGCGTATTTGTGAGTTCTGCAGATGGGAAGTGAAATTTAAATAAATTGTCAACTTCAAAGTTATGTAGTCGCGTTAGCAGGTTAGTGTTTTGCACTTGCATCACTCAACTCAAATGGGTCTCGGTGTAGGCCTAAGCCATCGAAAGGTTGCAACTAGATAGGCGCATACCTCATACCTGCGCACACCTATCATAATCTTCGTACATAAATGGTGTTGAATAACAAGATTTATGATCATATTAAATCAGGGAATTTTGATCAGGATCAGGGAGAAATCAGGGAAAAGTCAGGGAATTTCATTTCACATTCAGAATGGGAACCCTGTATTTATATTTTATTTATGGGCGATTTTGGCATAGATTTCACGATGTGAAATTTAATTAAATTATATAGGCCTACCGGTAGGCCTATAAAATAAAATTTACAATAGAACAGCAAATTTATTATACAAAATCTAAAATAAAGGGTATTACAATAGGCCTACGATATTTCCCCAGATATAGGCCTAATTATGTTAGAGTGGTGGTCGCAGACGATAGAACACCACAACGATTACTAGTGGGCCTATTTGATCTTTGTCGTGTTTGATCATGTTGATGGGATATATTATTTAATACCCTGTAGAGCTATTGAGGTCTTTCCTCCACGCGCGACGCTGTTTGCACCCCCCCCCCCCCGAATTCAGCAAGAATCTCGACCCGTGAGAAAATTATATGACATGTGACAGTACCGTTACTTAATAACAGTGAAAACAGTGTCGATGCTATTTTAGATTCCTTCCCAACAAATGAAATGAATCGGGCTTTAGGCCACCTTTGTGCACATATAGGCTAAACTGGGCCAGGAGAACCTCCTGAGGATGGTGAGATGATTGAGATGACACTGTCCTCCAGACACAGGATTCGAAATTCGAGCCCTGGCGGTCTGAGGCCGAGCACGCTACCTCTCGGTCACGGAGGCTCCCCACAATACTAACTTTCACACGTGGATGGGGAAGAAACAATTTTGTTTCTTTCAAACCGCCGAGACCGGGAACCGAACCCCGGACTCTGGCGTGAAAGGCAGCGGTGCTAACCACTACCCTAGGGCCCCCGCCCTCCTTCCCAACAAACACGACGCATTGACCCAACGTAAAACCAGCATTGGGTCAATGCGTGGTGTTTGCTGGGGCAATTGACATCTGCGAGGTGTGATTTGTAGGCCTTAATCATTATATATTTTCTATGCCTATAACCAAGAATTGATTAACTCTGAAGTTATAATAGTATTTGAGCTTGAAAAACAACCGGGCCTAGATCTACTCAGATCAACACTTCTGAGTCAGGGCTGGCCAATTGTCGCTATGTCGCATATCAGAGCGATAGGCAAAAAAATATATATAGACAGTGATTTTTGGACAGCATGTTATATGACTATTCAACATGTTCAATATTTAATTGTCATTGGGGCATAACAAAATTCTGGGTCATCAAACATATGCACCCCCCCCCCCCTGAATTTTAAGCGGTAAAATTAATTTGATGAAAGCCATGTTGTGTATATTTTTACAACTGCAGGTATTTATTCTTATAATTAAACACTAGTTATGTTACAAGAAGATGCCATGTGTGACGAAAATAAAAAAATAAAATAATATGGGGTTCAATAAGATATGTAATAACCTTAAAATCCTAAATTCCTCATATCGCTTGCTACGTTCACATGAAAATCTAATCTGAAAACCCTCTACACCCACCTCCCCAAGGGCGAGATTTTTGAAAACGATAATTTTAAGACAGCTTAATCAATAACCGTTTAATATCTGATTGTTTGCACTCAAAATATTTCGACCGGAAAAAATACTGGGGCATCAAACATATGCACCCCCTTGAATTTTAGGCGGTAAATATAATTTACTGAAAGGCATGTTGTATATATTTCTTCAACTACAGGTATTTATTTTAATAATATTAAACACTATTTATGTTACAAGAAGATGCTATGTGAGACGAAAATAAAAAAATAAAAATAATATGGGGTTCATTAATATATATAATAACCCTTTAAATCCCAAATTCCACATATCGCTTGCTACGTTTACCATGTTTACATGACAATCTAATATGAAAACCCTCTCCACCCCCCCCCCACCTCCTCAAGGGCGAGATATTAAAAAAACCCGATAATTTTAGACAGCTTATTCAATATCCATTAAATATCTGCTTGTTTGCACTCAACATATTGCGCCGGGAAAAAATACTGGATCATCAAACATATGTACCCCCTCGAATTTTAAGCGGTAAATATAATTTACTGAAAGGCATGTTGTATATATTTTTTCAACTACATGTATTTATTCTAATAATTAAACACTAGTTATGTTACAAGAAGATGCTATGTGAGACAAAAATAAAATAATATAGGGTTCATTAATATACATTTATGTAACCCTCTCCCCCCCCCCCCTCAAGGGCGAGATATTTGAAAACAATAATTTTAAGACTTCTTATTCAATATCCATTCAATATCTGCTTGTTTGCACTCGAAATATTGCGACAGGAAAAAATACTGGGTCATCAAACATATGTGCCTTATATCAAAATTAGGTTCTAAATTAAAGGTTCCTACATTGAAGTATATTCTGGTATAACGTTAGAGTTTCCAAAACATGACTTTTAGTTTAATTATGATACAAATTGCCGCTTATATGTGGCCATACTGCATCATTCAGGACTCTCATATAATATGTTTTAATGATTGTATCGCCGAATGATATTCAAACTGTCGCCATTTGAATTCGTGTAAGCACGCCATATGCTAATTTTAGTCACGTGAACGTGGCGTACGCAAGCGGAGCGAGCAGCCACAACGGTTCAGTTGTAAACACACCATCCACACCATCCACATGTCATTTAGCAAGAGGGAGATCTCTGCTATTATGAAATGTGGGGTGTGTTGAAATCCGTCAATCGGCATCTAGCCACAGGCCTATTGAACAATATCAATTATATTCGCCCACAATATCCTATATAACTCTAGCTAAGATTTCAGTCCTCGGTCAAGCACGAGGGCTGAGAATTGATCTCAACATCGCCCATGTTTGTCAGCGAGAAATTAAAAAAATGAAACCCACCTTGCCATGAATTTACAAGTTTATAGAATACTCCTAGGCTTTGTCATTAATTTTCTCTTGATAGAGACTCCTTGATAGATTATGTATTTTATTGTGTTAGAATCATTTGCTATAAGAGTGTGCAAAAAACTATATCGAAGTTTTATCGCGACAATAATCATTTTCATAATTCAGCGCCGTCGTCATTTTGCTCTGTTGATAGTTGTACAACACGCTCTGATGTCTGTGGGGCTGCTGTGCACACACACTCACACTGCAGAATCAAAACCACACCTATTGGTGAAGTGCAACGCTTCTCGGCGCTGAATTGTCAACTTTTTCAGAAATCTTTCACAATATCGACTGAAAAAAAGCCCATAATGTTCAATTTATGTCAAATAAAGGTGTGCACGGAACAATAGTACATCTTACGAACCTCAACACATGGAATTTACATGGAAAAGTTGAATACATTTCTCAGACTAGTGAAAACAGTTTTGGTAGGCTACCCTACCCCAAAACTGGACAGGATTCCATTCATATGCTATTTTTTTTAAATCTATTTGCATATATATACGTTCTATAATGGGATAGATTTGGTTAAAGTAATTATGTTCTACGCCACTGATATCTTATTTATTTGTTTAATGACCTGCGTAGACAATAGTCCAAGCTGGGGACTTTTGCGCTATGCTCCAGAAGCAGAGTGGATCAGCCTGATCTACGTAGACAATAAACCGTTGAAACGTTGTAAAATCAATGTTGCTCGCACATTGGAGCAATGTTGTGACGCCTATTGGGGCAACTATATATGTTAGTATTGGTATATGCATGGCTATGTTAAGTACGGATTTGTTTTATCTAAGGCAATTTGCTTAAGCAATTTGCTTAAGATTATTGTGTTATGTAGCATACAGCTGGAATAAATACATTTAAATGATATTTATAGTATAGACTATGGCCTAACAAAATGTGTGTTAATATAAGGACAGTTATTAATCTTACTACATAGCCTACTGGTCCTATCACTGTTCTGCCATTGATAGGTAGGCCTATAGGCCTACACGGGGCATAGTGGTCTGATATTAGGCCCTATAGGTCCATGAACAGCTAATAGCCTAGACCTGTGATTTACTACAACGTGGGGGCGTGGACCATGGATTGTTGTGCTCCTTTTATCCTAGTAAATAAAAGTTTTTTAACATAATTATGGTGATGACTGAGAGCAATCTCGACTTCAACTCAAGACACAGTACATACCCTGCAAATACTGTACGTAATATAACGTTCGTTAAGGTCCCATTTTCGTCATTCGTGGATGACCGGAACGAGGACGTGCTGAGGACGAAGTCATAATAACCCTAACGTCCCCAGAACGTCCCAATAACGTTACATTTATGTTTTACGTTCTAAGGACGTAAATGGGAGTTCACAGAGTTACGTCCTAAGTACGAATCCTGTACGTTTATGGGACGTTAATACAACGTAATATTGTTTGCAGGGTAGCTTTTTAATGTTGCTTGTGACATATGAGTTAAGCATGGGATGTAGGGCCTAGCTGTAATGTCACTGATTCTAACCAACCAGTCCTATTATCTACCTGTGTAATCGAGGCCAAGCCTTTCATAATTATTATTATTTAATACAAGCATGCAAATATATGTAAATAATGACTGTGTGATTAAAAGACACTAATTTATCCTTGTTTTTTTTATATCTGCCACAGCAGGTGCTTGTCCAGCTTGACTCACACCTGTGCTAAGCTCCTATAGTGTACCATTGTTATTCAAGGCGCCAAAGTTTGTAAGTGTCATTAAATGACTTCCGAATTGTAATATTTATGATGTATAATTTCAATTTATTTATTGTATCACAGTATTGTTAACGACATATTTCATTTGTTTCATGTAATAAAAATAAGGTATGTGTTTACAGATCCACAGTTTTGACATATGAGAATAAAACTAGTCAAACAACTCTTTATTAAGTCATTTCTGCGTACATGATTGGCCTTGTCCCCGAGAGAAAGTAGGCTAACACATTTTTTATTGGAAGCCATGTTTTGCTGAAATCTTCAGTTTCAAGTTTTGTTTCAGCGACGATCGGGCTATACTTACCCCCTGCTCATTGTGTCACCCATTTAAGTGTACGATAGGGCCTACAGCATGTACATGGTCACACAAGTACACATGTAGGCTTAGTTCACATGACATGCATTGGGAGATTGGGAGAATAGGAGGATGAGGTTAATATGTAGCCCACACAAGGCTATAGTTTACATGTAGGCCTACATGATGTACAGCGAAGAGTGACTCGTTGTCAGGTCTAGTCTTATCATACGGGACAAATAAATGTCAAGTTGACATTAAATCAGCCATAGGTAGGGCCCAAGCGTGATAAGGCTGTAGGCCTACACAAGAAGAATTGCTGTCTAGGCCTACTCAATAAAGTTGCAAACTGTCATCAGTGGTAATAGGCCTAAACCTGTCATCTACATTATCACCATATAAGTTATGATGGATGCCTATATTTGGTCTAAATCTTTTCATTACACAAAGGCCTATATATTACCTGAACACTTTCACTACTCCGCAAAATTGAGACGTTGGCCCAACGTTGGTTTACCGTTAGCCTATCGTCTACGACGTTAGCTCAACAGTAAACCTAATGTTTGCTGGGTACGACATAGCCCTGAATACAAGTCTATTTTGCCCTCGGGCGGAATAGCCTTGTATTCAGGCTAGCCTGTACGACAATCTTGGCTAGTTAGCAAAACCGTTGTATGCGTCTCTAGCGTATATGACTAGTCTTAGCAATATAACGTTGAATAGGCCCACTACCTAAATTAAAGGCTGTTAAATGTAGCTGCCCATGTCAACAGTTCACTATCAATGTGAACAATGTTGGCAAAAAAACACTCTCCTAAGTGCACCCATTATAATAGTTTTTGGTATCCGAGTATGACATTATTGTTAACACCGTAACGTGTCCAAAAAGTGATTTTCTGTGTTTAATAACATTTTGCAATGTACATAAGTGCCAGGTATCTGGAAATGTATTTCCTAGTTTGTAACCTCAGAGAATACCAATCAGATCATACAGAGAAAAGGCTGCCGTATGGTAGCATACATGTTGCATTGACAAATGTGCCCATCAAAGTAATGTCAACACCATAACACAGCATATTCATGAGGCTAGCTGGTGTTCATTGCAACTGGTATGTTGTGATGATCATTGCATACGACTGATCTTTTGTGTTCTAGCATGGGACACACAAGGTTGGTGAAAGTTTCATATTTTGTCTTTCAAAATACCACTCTAAGGAATAATTTTAAATGGAAGGTTTATTGTAAGTCATCACCTTAACGGCCCACATATAGCCACAGTTGAAAGTAGAAATCAAAAGTCAATGTCGTTAAGCTGATTTGTGTGACCCAAATATATGATATAGATTGGGTGATAATATAGATTTTTTCAGGGGGAAATATTCAATAGACATACAATTTGTCATAACAGTAACAGTCATCACCATAACATATTTCTGTTCCGGTGCTGACAAATTTTGTTATGGTGTTGACAGATTGTGTTGGAATGCTTTAATTTGGGTGTTTAATAACTTTTGCAATGTACATAAGTGCCAGGTATCTGGAAATGTATTTCCTAGTTTGTAACCTCAGGGAATACCGATCAGATCATACAGAGAAAAGGCTGCCGTATGGTAGCATACATGTTGCATTGACAAATGTGCCCATCAAAGTAATGTCAACATCATAACACAGCATATTCATGAGGCTAGCTGGTGTTCATTGCAACTGGTATGTTGTGATGATCATTGCATACGACTGATCTTTTGTGTTCTAGCATGGGACACACAAGGTTGGTGAAAGTTTCATATTTTGTCTTTCAAAATACCACTCTAAGGAATAATTTTAAATGGAATGTTTATTGTAAGTCATCACCTTATTGGCCCACATATAGCCACAGTTGAAAGTAGAAATCAAAAGTCAATGTCGTTAAGCTGATTTGTGTGACCCAAATATATGATATAGATTGGGTGATTTTATAGATTTTTTAAGGGGGAAATATTCAATAGACATACAATTTGTCATAACAGTAACAGTCATCACCATAACATATTTCTGTTCCGGTGCTGACAAATTTTGTTATGGTGTTGACAGATTGTGTTGGAATGCTTTAATATTAATCCACTTTACATTTTTTAATGCTTAAAACAGCTGAACTAGATGGAAGTAGGCCAATTTTAATAATTAGTGAAATTGTATGTGTACATATGCACCTATTGGTTACGTCTGACAGGCTATGTTACGTGATGACGCCAATCTATTAAGGTGATGACCTCTACATGTAACGTTTTATTTTATTTATGTTCCTGACCATGAGACCAAGGATAATTTTCAAAGCTCCTTTTTATAGAAATGGATCACCTGGATATAATGCAGACGCAAAACGTGAGGTTGTGGTGTAATGTGTGCTTAGCATTACAAAATGGTACGGTGTTGACATATTTGCCATCCATTAATTTTATTCCACCACCTGTGTTGGGGTACTAAACGATCACTGCCAAATACTGATTGATATTGTTCAGTTGTCTGAAAAACATAATAAATACGTTTGAATTTTTGTGGATTTTATTTTTATACAATGTGAAACACCCAAATTCACTGTTTTTGTAGAATGGCTCGCATACATGTGAACTACATGTGCACTCGTGTGGCCCTGTAGGCCCTATCGTACACTTGGGTGACACAATAAGCAGGGGGTAAGTAGCCTATAGGCCTAGCCCAATTGTGGCTGAAATAAAACTGGAAATTGAAGATTTCAGTCACAGATGGCTTCCAATAAAAAATGTGTTAGCCTAGTCTCCCTTTTGCCTTCATAATTATGAAAGACTTGGTCTCGATTGATCAGGTCGATAATTAGGTCAAGGCGGACCGTCGATTGTAGTACCCTCTTTTGGGTACTACGATCGACGTGCGTCCTTCGATCGAAGTACCTTGGTAAGTCAATGCAAGTACTTCCACTGATATTTAAATAGCTTCCAGTACGATTGTAATAAGCTTTCCCATTGGTTAAACCCATCCAATCTTAGGTGTTGTTCTCCAGAAATGGGTGACGTCATTTGTACTCCCCAGAACAACTCAACACGTGGTAGTGCCTTATTTTGTGAATAAAGCGGCAGCTTTGTTTAGGGGGTAAGATAATCATTGTCAACATATAGTGTAAGGTTTAAAGCAAGTATTGGACTTGATTTGCATTGGAATCTATGGCATATTAATGATAAAAATGTATTTTTAGTTGATAAGGCTCAAATCACAGTACTTCAATCGAAGTACCACAAAGTACTACTCCAGCAAGGTACGTCAATCAAAGTACCCAATGGTACTTAAATGGACGTACTACACATGCGCATGGTTGAAAATTGCAGAGGGGGTGTGCTCAAATTTATCTTATTTCTATTATTTATGCCATAGAAAGTTCAATATTGTATATTCTAAATGTTCTTAATATATTTACCTTTCGTTATTGCCCAGAATTTTGTGTCCTCCATGCTTATTACACTAGAGTATCATGTGTGAAAAGCATCCAGATAGTATTGGCATGCTTTGGGGAAAGTTTACTAATTTATAAACTTGCCTATGGGAAGCTCAGATATTTCCAGCAGAAGCTGTCACATCAGAAGAAGGGAATCACCAGTGTCAGGCAATCGGGAGAGCTTACAAAACTGTTCATTAGATTTCTTAGGGGGCACCCATGAAAAGGCTAAATAATCTGGCTTACAAATGACGGTACTTGGATTGACGTAGGATTACTAAGGTACTACGATTGAAGGACGTACGTCAATCAAAGTACCCACTGGAGGGTACTACAATAGGACTGGTTGGTTAGAATCAGTGATATTACAGCATTAAAAAGTTATGTAGGCCTACTGTGTCTTGAGTTTGCTCGAGATTGCTCTCAGTCATCACCATAATTATGTTAAAAAACGTTCACTTTCTAGGATAAAAGGAGCACAACAATCCATGGTCCACGCCCCCACGTTGTAGTGAATCACAGGTCTAGGCTATTAGCTGTTCATGGACCTATAGGGCCTAATATCAGACCACCATGCCTCGTGTAGGCCTATAGGCCAACCTATCAATGGCAGAACAGTGATCAGGTGATAGGTCCAGTAGGCTATGCAGTACGATTAATAATCTCTTTATATTAAAGGGACTGGCCCACGCTAAAATCATCAAAAAATCGGTGATTTTATTTCGGGTTCTTAATATGACCATATGATGTAAACATGTACATAGACTAGAACTGCAAATTTTTATAATTTTTGTGCTGCGCATTCACCAGTTAGGCTAGATATAGAGACGAAATTCCTGATTTCTAATTATTGACAACCATGTCAAAAATAGGAAATGCTGGAATTTCGTCACTATATCTAGTCTAACTGGTGAATGCGCAGCACACAAATTATAAAAATTTGCAGTTCTAGTCTATGTACATGTTTACATCATATGGTCATATTAAGAACCCGAAATAAAATCACCGATTTTTTGATGATTTTAGCGTGGGCCAGTCCCTTTAATTTTGTTAGGCTAAAATCTACATGTAGACTATCAGGTTATATTATAAATATTATTTAAATTTATTTATCCCGCCGTAGGCTACATAAGTCCGGCTTATGAAAATAGCCAAAGATAAAACAAATCCGTATTTAATATAGCCATACAAATACTAATATAGTTGCTCCAATAGGCGCCTTCAAATTGCTCCAATAGGCGAGCAACAATGATTTTACAGCGTTTCAACGGTTTATTGTCTACGCAGGTCAATAAACAAATAAATGAGATATCAGTGGCGTAAAACAGACTTAATGTAACATAATCTATCCCATTGTATATATAAACAGATTTAAAAAAATACATATGAATGGAATCGTGCCCAGTTTTGAGGTAGGGTACCAAAACTGTTTTCACTAGTCTGAGAAATGTATTCAACTTTTCCATGTAAATTCCATGTGTGGAAGTCCGTAAGATGTACTACTGCTCCGTGCACACCTTCATTGACAAAAATTGAATATTTTGGCCTTTTTTCAGTCGATATTGCGAAAGATTTCTGAAACAATGACAGTTTGGCGCCGAGAAGCGTTGCACTTCGCAAATAGGCGTGTTTTAGATTCTCCAGTGTGATCACACGTGGTGCAATATTATATGCACAAAGGGCCGATCATGTGACAATGAAACGGACGTTTTATTGGTCACTGGATTTGCTGATTTCCGGAAGTGACAAGTTGGGCGGAATTTCTGAAAATAAAAATGACCCTTGTTTTCAGCTAACTGGGATTTTGTTGGATATATTACTTGATTTTAATCTTACATGTTATTTTATAAGTGTGCGCAGCTGGTTGAATATTCAGGAACATGCGTACACACATTAATACTTGCAGGTGGGTGTGATTCTCTCGTAATTTAACTCCACGATAACCAGAGGTGAGGTGTCTCGCCAGAAGCGAATGTATGCAACTGTGACTGTACCGCTTGCCAGTACAGTCACGATGGGGCTAATATAACTCTACATCCCTTTCCCTGATTGAACAACATGAGACGCAGACACAACAAATCAACCCAAGTGACAAAGCAGACTACTGAGAACCAATACATTACAAAAGACTAGGCCTATGCATTTTTGCACTAAGGTGTTTTCTTTATTTCCAACGCACACAGTGTATTTTTTAAGGTGGGGTCTCAACTGATAATTGTACATAAATGATATAGGCCTACAACCCGTGTAGGCCTACAGTAGTGGCCAGTAGTCTACTATACAGTCAAAAAGCACAGTAACTGATTATGCCTACCATATATGGTGATGACAGAGAAATCTGGCGAGGTCGCAGGTCACAGCCCCTCACAAAAACCAAGTTATCAGACGAGATGCTACAGTCATGCTGCATGTAGTGCTGTCTCTGCGGAGCGATAGTGAATGATTTCTCTGATCAATCGTTTTTTATCTAATTTATAATATAGGCCTAGGCATACTATAACACTCACTTAAAAATGCCACCAGACAACAACTCATCTCTGATAGTTTTGACAGCTCGATCAGGGCGGTCAGCCACACACCACACATTATATGCCGCGTGCATACATCATATCACGTGGTGTCTGGTGGCAGCGCGGGCTTAACCTGCCAACACAGTTGTAATTGTGCTGTAGACCACACATCATTGGCGTCGAGTTCGTCGAAGACATCATCGGGCCACATGATCTATATAGGTTCCTATCTCAGTTCAATTAAGACATATCATGAGATCTAACAGTAATAATATGCTCTGCCATTGCTTGTTTGTTTACTGAACTGTCAGAAATAGACAGGCCTAACGTTACATCACATGATCAGCACATGACATGCATGATCCATGATACCACGCTAAGCAGTGCTAAGTGTGGGTCACAGTGGAGTATTGTTGAAGGACAATACTGCATTTTAAAGTCGTTTTGGCGGCGATATTTATCAAAATAAATATCAATAATAGAAAAACCAGGCCTTATAGCCAATTTTATAGTCTGGTTACTTCGAAGTATGTACCTTTAACTTTTACATATTATTTGAACTATAATTGAGAAGCCCACACTTCTGAATTGGCACCTGAATGAAATAAAAATGCTACAGGCACATGCTTATTTTATTGGCCACTTTATGTATTTATCATCGGACAATCATGTAACTATAGGTTAAGGTACCATGCTAAAAACCATACAAAATTCAAAGTAAGAAAATCACAATAAAAAACACATTTTGTTATTATCGTATAAGTATAGTTGCCCAAACCCAAATAATTATACACTAAATAGGTGTCATTTAAATTAAAGGTCATTTCCACGAGATCCGGGTTATAGGGTTACCCTAATATAGTAAAGAAAACAAAGTAGGGTCTACTGCTGTATTAAAAGATCAAAATATAAAAAATAAATGTTTAAGCTGATCGTGGGTATTAGCTGAGAGGTCAAGGGGCTTAGTGAGAGGTCGTGTGTGGCGATAATACGTCTTTGAGTTTTGTCTTTTTACACAAATTTCTATTTCACAACGCTTTAACTACGTACACGTGTACACAATTACCAGTTGAAATGTTATATATTACATGTAACGTGGACATTTCGGAACTCTTGCAATGTTTTCAGATGAAAGGTTGACCACAAAAATGGGTGTGTAGATATTTTATGTTTTACTCTTTGCTTGTTTGATCTTTGATATAGGCCCGGCGCCCCTATTGCTTGAAACCTGATTTTCTATAATACTTATTATTAGCTAATTTGCATATTTTGTGCTAATATGTTTTCATGATGTTGATAACATATATTTTATTGTAATCTCTGTCCATGAAAACCATAGGGTGGACATTTTTTCAAGATTCTAACTTGATTAGCATGATTAGTTTCTGAGATATTGCTTGAAACTGGAGTTTGCGTGATGACTGCCTAATTTGCATATTTTATGCTAATTTATTATTCTGATCCTAACTAGATATATGTTATTGCATTCGTTGACCATGAAAACCGTATGATAGACACCGTTTTTAGGATTCTAACTTGATTAGCTGCTGAGATATTGCTTAAGACTGGATTTTCGGTAATTCTAACTTGATTAGCATGATTAGTTTCTGAGATATTGCTTGAAACTGGAGTTTGCGTGATGACTGCCTAATTTGCATATTTTATGCTAATTTATTATTCTGATCCTAACTAGATATATGTTATTGCATTCGTTGACCATGAAAACCGTATGATAGACACCGTTTTTAGGATTCTAACTTGATTAGCTGCTGAGATATTGCTTAAGACTGGATTTTCGGTAATGGCTGCTTTATTTGCATATTTTATGCTAATTTATTATTTTGATCCTAATTAGATATATTTTATTGCATTCGTTGACCATGAAAACCGTATGATAGACACTGTTTTTATGATTCTAACTAGATCAGTTGATTAGTTGCTGAGATATTGCTTGAAATTGGATTTTCGGTAATGGCTGCCTAATTTGCATATTTTAGCATATTTAGCCCCAACAGCTTAAATGCAAACCCCCGGATTTCGATAGGTCTATATTCAGAGGCTTCAAAAATAACCACCGTGAAAAATCCCCAGGGGGGGGGGGGGTTACGGGTGGCCCACGGTTTACAAAGGGTTATATTGCGCGACAAGAAATGACTCCAGAAATCCTTCACATACATGTAGGCAGGCTACAGAATGGAATGGTATATAATAGATACAAAGTGATCCAAGTCCTCATAGACTGCACACAGTTTTTTCTGGTGCCCATTTTATTCAGTATAAAGCGACAAGCAATGCAACTTTTGGCTGGCGAGGCCTGCTGAGGGTGCACATGGGTCCTGGAAATTATGGATTGTTCCCAATTCACTTTTTCCCCATTTTTTTGGCCTCACTATTCACTTTTATAAGGGAAAAATGATATAGATATAGATAAAAATAGATATAGGCATACATTTTTAGGCTCTTTTTTTCACTATTCATACGCTAAAATCCTCGATGTTCGGACCCTAAGAACAGGCGATTCGCCGTTCGTTTGATTCGCTTTTTAACCCATGTGCACCCTCATTTATGACAAACAGATATTATGAAATCCATGTTAGGTTGCCTTCTTTGATGTTAGTTCTAAATATGGATTTTTTTTTAAATTTGTCCTGTTAATTTGGGAGCCAACAAAATGGGTTTATAAAAGATATCTAGAGATGGGCTTAAATGTGGTTTAAATGTAGGCTATCTGGGCAGATCCCTAGCTGAAGACCGACAGTTCTGTGGGTAAAAAAGTTGTGTTTATTGGTGATTCTTGACGCTTGGACTGTGATGTCGCTAAACAAGCTAAATCACAGTAAATGTGACTGGGAACAGTTCAACACTCTACTATGACGTGTGATATTGACCCAATATTGGCTTAATGTTGGCCAACCGTCTGATATTCCGGCCCAACATTAAGCCAACACTGGTTCAATTTGCTGGGTTATCCCTTTAATGATCAGAGCAGACCCTGCGAACGCCATCGCCTTGTTAATGTGGCGTCTTACATGATAAATCACACGCATAATTGCCGTCTCTAAATTACGAATACGAATCAGCTTATTTGTTAGGTCATGTACAGATCAGTAATACAATTAATATAAAATGATCATTGCAACGGAGACTTAATAACTAGAACAGATAGTTAGGCTGACTGGTAAAAAAATTGTTCATTTAATGATAAAAGCATGAAATTTTGCATGCTAGGAGAACATACCATGCCGGTAAATTTTATCTATAGGGCCATTTCAAATTTGACCCTTGATCTTAATGGCGGCCATTTTTAAAAATGGCCGCCAGAATATACATGTCTCAATAGCTAAATCACTTGGAAAAATGATTTTGGTGTCTAGATATATATTTTCAGGACCAAGTATTACAAAAAAGACAATAACAAAAAGTAAATTTGACCTTTGACTTTAACATGTTTAATGGTGGCCTTTTTTAAAATGGCAGCCGAAAATATACATGTTTTATTATCGCAGTTACATCCACGTAGAAAAAAATCTTGGTGTCTAAACATACACTTTCTGGGTCAAGGATTACAAAAAAGACAATTGTTAATACGGAAATTTATTATTTGACCATCGTGGCGGTCATTTTTTCCAAAATGGCCGCTAGAATATAAATGCTTTAATATCTGAGTTTCTAATTGATTTAGAATAAAGATCTTGATGTCTAAATATACATTTTCGGGACCAAAAATTAAACAAAAGGCAAATACAAATACGCTAAAAAATTTTTTATCTCAATGGTGGTCACTTTTCAAAATGGCCGCCAGAATATACATGTTTTAATATCTCCGTTTTTAATTAACGTAGAAAAAAGATCTTGGTGTTTAAATATACATTTTCAGGACCTAGGATTAGGGAGAACAATCCGGAATACTTATCTAAATGATCCGATAAATGCTTGTTTTATCGTTCTTTTGATTTATTTACAAATCATTGCCACATTAATGCAGATAAGATATGCATGGCAATGTTTTTTGGTTGATACAGGTTGAGATCGGTAGTATTACAAATGCTATTTGCTATAAAATATTATTTCCAGTCTACAGCCAGTTGACATGGCGGAACGCTCAAAACCAATAAGGCAAATAGTTTGATGGATTTCATTTACAATCTGACAAAACTAAGCTTGAGTTAACTGACTAATAAAAAACAGCATTAGCAGACATTACATTATATTCCTAAAAGGTATAGGCCCAATTTTCGTCAAAATAGTAACATAACAGATCTGTTTTTGCATGGAACCAGCAACAGACACAGAACTATTGTACCATATACTTGATCTGGATGCTCTGGTCAGAAAATATTTCCGACGTACACCAACAAGATGAAAGTATGCTGGCTAAACTAATCTAAGACGATGTTATATTTAGAAGGCTAAGTACCATATTAGTGTATTCTGTGAAACGCATTGACGTCACCGGAAACCGTTTTAAATTGGAACTCGGTGAAAACAAAGTTATATAAGACCCCCTCCCCTATACTTCATTGTATTAGCCAGCTCGGTGACAACAATGGAGTTCAAGGCTATTGAATTTCACAGAATCGTAAGCATGATAAACACTGATAAATGAACATCTACAACCGCTCCAGATAAGTAAGGCAGATAACTTGGCAAAAAAGGAGACATCAGAGTAGTGCTGATCCAAAACAAGAAAAAGAACTGGTTGAGGCTCTATTTAAATTGGCACTGTGTATTAGCATAATGGTAGTGTCATAAACAGTTCTACAAGATTGGGCAACAACCTCTGTCATTATTTTAACACAGATCAATCTGTATATCTACCAAAATCAAGGGAAAACACTAGCCATCGATCTCATTGCCCATAACACGTGTTTGGCAAGTCAATATCGTCGAAATGGGGAGAGTGGATTGAGGCACACACATTTGCATACTCTGAACAGTGATCATTATGTTTATGGAAGAGTTTTAGACAAGCTACAACAGTCATACACTCCGCCGATTTATCCGGGGTGGGGGCGGGGGTGGAGGTTTGTATCCGGCTCCTTATGTTTGCTGGACCTAATAAATCGGACTTTACTTTTGTACCTGACGCTATTAGTGATAATGAGAGAGAATTCATGTAAATAGTATGAGTATTCATAATGCACAAACACCTAATTATCTAACAAACCTTACTGTCACATATGGTAATGTCTTGTCAGTTTGGATATTGTGAATTGGGGTGACTGCCAACAGGCAATGGGAGCTGAGAAGTGAAGTGGTCAAGATAAACCTTTCTTCCTATTTTAGGTCTAAAGTATGTTTGATTACCGTACATACAGTGTGTGCAAGATATAGTAAAATCTGGCAAAGCGTTTTGATCTATAAACTATTTTATTGGTAGCAGAACAGGTTAAATTTTCATCTTAAAGCGAAGGTTTCAATGGTAACAATGTTTGATTCTAATAATTCTAACTATCTAAAATGAGTTTCTACCAATATAATTGGTCTGAATTATTAAGATGCCGTTGTTTAAATCATTCTATATTCACGATTTATAAAAGTACTTTACAATAGATATATTTTTAGGCCATATATTTCAACTCTAAGCGGATTTAAAGATATTGAGCTACTAATTAATATTAAAATGCGTTTTTTGTTGGATGAAGAAAACTGTTTAATATATATTTTAATCCCTTCCATTAACAAATTATATTTAGACAACAATTAAATTGTAACTGTATTGCAGGCTTGGGGCGAGTACTGGACAAAAGTACTCGAGTACAAGTACAAGTACTTGAAAAAATTACGAGTACAAGTACAAGTACAAGTACTGGATTTTGAAAAGTACTTGAGTACAAGTACAACTTTGAAAAGTACTTGAGTACAAGTACCGAGTACTTTCGTTGTAAACTCTAATTAATTACATAAAATTTATTAAATAAATAATTGATTATAATATATGTTACTTCATGTTGATATATGTGACCCGAAACGGCAAAATAAATTTTAAGTCGCACTTTAGCAAATGATTATAAAGAAAATATTTTTTTCTATTTAGTTTATTTGAATACAATAATGTGGTATTTTCCAAAAGTGCCCAAATTGCCTTTTTGAACTTCAAATGCCATTTTCTCCATATAAAAACGTAATTTCAGACTTCATATTCTTCTGCGTTTGTCGAGTCATATTTTCGGAGTTAAACACGCTACAGAGTTGTGTGATATACCATTTTAAAGGTAATTTTGTGTAAGTGCGGGATATCCTGATAACTCTAATATTTAAATGTGCGACTGATGACTCATTTTTTGTCATGTCGGGTCACATATAGATGAGAGGTGAAAAAAATATTTTATGGGACAGGCCTATTATTGATATTGCATGATGCCATGTCCAGCCAATAGTATGATATTGCATTCTCCAATCAGTGTACAACGTATTGTATGCTACATGTAGGCTTACTATTTGGCGAATCATAATGAATAAAAAAGCACATGCTAGTATACAAATTGTCTGTGTCTAAAGCTTTACGTTGCAAAACACGCTAGTTTAAAAACTTTCAGTAGTACTAATGATGGTAAAATTTTGGGCCAGTGCCGCCAACATTTGGCCTCCACTGTAATACACGTTTAAATGAGCCTGAACACACATTGTGTCATGGAAAAGATCAAGGCTATTACAGTATTAGAGGTATACGGATCACAATTCTACCCTGAAAATCCAAAAGGCAGTATCTGCTTACTCGTAAAGTAAACAGAGCTGCCTTTTGGCTTTGCACGGCAGAATTGTTTTGCGATAACAGACACACTTTAGTTGCTGGTGACTGTGATATCAAATCAAATGTATTACCATAATAATACAATACAGTGTATTGTGAGTGAATATAGTTTACGTTGCTTTTTGCACATTCGTGGCAATATCGCGACTGAAGGAAGCCTTATATCCTACTTTTATCGAATAACTTCAAGGGTTCTTTATAGAGCACATCACCAGGAACTGAACTATAACTAAAAATTACCAAGACATCCAATATATTGATCTACATTAATTTTAAATATTTGCAATTATATAACTGTCATTGAATTCTTCTGTGGAATTAAAGTGTTTAGGGTATATTTTTTGTAATTTGCCTTGGAGTAGGAGACAGTGTTGACACATCTATTAAAATAGCTATTTTTGAAAATGGCCGCAATTGCGATCTGTAAAATTTTTTTTTTTATTTTATTAAAATATTTGAACAAATTTGTGTTGTTATAATTGCCCTTAAAAATGTAGGCCTACATTAAGATACTAAATTTTCGATTATAAATGGATAATTAGCCGAGATATTGACACCTAAATATATTCGGCCGGCTATTTTGTAAACTGGCTGCCATGGTACCTGGAGTCAGTGGAATTGTTTTTTTTTGTTGGATTAGTGTGTTTGACAATACTTTCATTGGTATCAGTAGGCCTACCCCCGAAAATGTATATTTAGATAAAAATTCTTCGATTGTAGGTGGATTAGAAGCACGTACTCAGATTTGGGCGGCCATTTTGTAAAATGGCCACCACTGGATTCAGTGAAATGTTAGTTTTTTTTAGATTATTGTGTTTAATAAAAATACTTATTCATTATCAGTACCCCTGAAAATATATTTTTTATATTTAGATAAAATATTTAGATTTTAGGTGGATTTGAAGCTGATATTGACACGTATTCAGATTTGATAGGCCATTTTGTAAAATGGCCAGCACTGGAGTCAGTAAAATGTTTGTTTTTTGTTGGATTAATGTGTTTACAAATATTTTATTCATTATCAGTACCCCTGAAAATGTATATTTAAATAAAAATATTTCGATTTTAGGTGGATTAGAAGCTGAGATATTGACACGTATTCAGATTTGGTCGGACGTTTTATAAAATAACCACCACTGGAGTCATCAAATGTTTTTTTTTGTTGCATTATTGTGTTCACAAATATTTTATTCATTATCAGTACTTCTGAAAATGTATATTTGGTTAAAATATTTCAATTTTAGGTTGATTAGAAGCTGAGATATTAGCACGCGTCATATGTGGACTCTGTCAGCCATTTTTAAAATGACCTCCACTGGAGTCAGTAAAAAGTCAGGCTTAAAAATATTTGTTTTGTCACCAGTGGCCTTCAACATGTTCAAGATATACAATTAGACATAGATATTCAGAATATTTGTGGATTAGAAGTGGACATAAAAATTATAGGCACTTACCATATATTTGGTCAGCCATTTTGCCATCTAAGTCATTAGAATTCTCTGTGTTGGATTAATGTGTATCAAAATACTTTATTTATTATCAGTACACCTAAAAATGTATATTTAGATAAAAAATATTTTGATTCTAAGTGGATTAGGCGCTGAGATATTGACACTTATATACATTTTAGCGGCCATTTTGTAAAATGGCCGCCAGACAGGTCACAGGTCATTTTTTTGATGGCCCTATAGCTAAAAACATTCTCAGGGGTGTTCTCTTACGGCATGTAAAATTGCATGCTTTTATCATTAAATGAACAATTCCTCCATATATAACCATCAGTCAGCCTAACTAAGACACAGAATTATAATTAATAACATGTGGGTCTATCAAGTGCACAAAACATATATAACGTTGATATGTTGAGCTCTGAGGATCAAATTCCCGGCGGAAGAGACAATAGTGTTGCTACTGTCGACTAATCGCGATAATCATCTTCTAATTTTATTTAGTAGCTAATTGTGATTCAATTTTCTAAAATAGTTACAAAAAGAACTGTATACAATAAATTATCTTGTGTATTGTAGTACTGTGGGATTCTAAGGCCCATCCCAATAACAGAATAAGAATCTTAAAATTAAGATTATCTTAACTTTAGAAAAAGTTAAAGATATATCTTTTAACTTCTTTAATGGAAATGAGAGAGAGAGTTAATATAATCTTTATTTTAATATTCTTAGTGGAATAGGTCTCAGGCCTAGCCCTACTCTGGTAGGGTAGATCGTGAGAAATGAAGCATATAAGCATCCTTAATCTACAATTCTTGAGAATAAATATTTAAAAATGTGTCGGACAATTCATCAGTCCTTTTTTTTGTTATAGAACGCTTGGCGACCAGTTATTATAGCACTTATTATTGGCAATTCCCAGTGCCATATCTTACCAGGTGGCAGTTTCGGTTATAGATTAAAAGGGCAAGCTGATTACTGCTACAAATTATATTCAACTGTTTTATTTTAAACGCATTTTCAACCCTATATCATAGGTTTGTTCTTGGGCAACGTTTTCTAGGGCCTACAATAATTATTTTTAAATGTCATAATTTTATTTTCCCCGATTGCAATTAGATGACATACGCAGCTTATATTATATATATGGGTAAAACCAAAAAATTGGGGTAATTTTACATAAAATTAGTGTCCCCAGGACTTAAAAGGTCCGCATTTTGATTTAAATATAATAATATTAAAAATAAATGGTGCAACTTCACGTTTAGGCATTACTACTTAATAATGTTTAGATTATTTGTAAAAAAAATATATATATATATGGTTTTATAAGAGCGCTATATCATGGAAACGTGGAGAATGGCATGTCCCCAGAGAAAATTCCACTATTTAAAACTTTACTGTAGGATACAAAATCACAATATAATTCTAACAATTACATTTCATGGCTAGACATTGTTCCCTTTAACTAATCATTGATCAAAATTCGACTTAAAATTAATATCGATATAAATAATTTTGATGAATATACATGTCCCCACATTTGCACTCTACTCCGTTACCATTATTGTAGCATGCCCCATCAAGTGAATAATCATGAACTAAAATTATATCAAGTGTAGTTTGACACACTAAAGGGCCTTATACGAGTTTTTCACCTTGAGAGAATTAATATTGTTGAGTGACAAGTTATTCGAAACAGGTATTACCAAAAAGTTAGAAAATATACTTTTGTTTTTACTACTCCGCTCCTAGCCTTGTGGGTATAAAAACAAGTTGGGTTTTATGATTGTATGCCTACAACAGTTGCTATGGGGACTATCTCACCCTTATGATATATTTTTGAATTATTGCCCAGATCTTTTCATTAATCCCTAGAATACTTTTAATTTTACTACTTCGTTCCACTCTACTTCGTTACCAAGAAAAGGGAACGGAGTGGTGAATTGTCAAATTTTATGGGTTTTACAGTCATAATGATTGATGATATAGTCTTTTAAAACATGGCTCGTTGTCCCCATATTAATAGAGCACCCATTTGTGATCGATGTTATGATAAGAAAATATACAGTTTATATTTATGTCGAGCCAAACATTTGGTAACGGAGTTGAGAATTTTTTGGCTTGGTAACGGAGTTGAAATAAAGATTTTTGTTCATCCCATCAATTTTTTTTTTAATTTTCAGCAGTTTTGATGTACGATTGTTTAGTATTATGCTTCAATGAGGATATCACGTTTAAAAGTGTGATGTCAAGCTAAACAAAGTAACAGAATTTTTTAAATGGTTTGGATTTGGTAACGGAGTAGTAAGTGGAATGCTGCAATTTTTTTAAAATGATTTTTTGAAGCAAAAAAAAATTTCTAGCGCAGCCAGTGGCTTTTTCATGCTCTATTGGGATCAGTGCACCAAACCTATAAAGTAGTTTTCCTCCTCTTTGATGGTCACCTCACTGCCATTTTTGATGCTACAAGTTACCCCAATTTTTGGTTTTAACCATATATACCCGGTAGCTGTTTAATGTATCTGGTTACGGTATCAATAATAGACAACACAACCTTGAAATAATTTGAACTTTCAGGCCCTTATATAGCTAGGTAGGCTATATGCCTATAACACAATAAGGATAAACATATCTAATAATTCAAATTGTAATGTTGATGTGAATTCCTAAGCTTACCTTACGTAACTCGTTTCAAATGAGGCATTGTAATAATACTTATACCATGTATACGGATCTAAATAAATTTATCAATGACTTAAAGAGTCACAGGCCTAGTCTATATAATAATTTGTTCATCTATTCATTTTTGTTATAACCCGATTCATTTTAATATTAATTCAAGCCACCGTTCTGCGCATAGAGGCCCCTACAGGATAAATTCGACAAGTGGAATATCCTGAGGACGATAATATAATTATTCAGGTGGCATGCTGCAGAGGATTCAAAATTCGTGCCTTGGCGGTCTGAGGCTGAGCATGCTACATCTCGGTCGGTCACAGATGCTCCCCACAATACTGAATCTTTACAAGCGGACAGGAAATGACTCAAATCAAAGCATATCTCACATGATTCATGTGCAAAAGTTTTTTGTTTCTTT
The DNA here is from genome assembly GCA_964017125.1 of Flabesymbios commensalis. Classification (NCBI taxonomy): domain Eukaryota; kingdom Metazoa; phylum Annelida; class Polychaeta; order Terebellida; family Flabelligeridae; genus Flabesymbios; species Flabesymbios commensalis. Next base: position 57,729,093 of record OZ024903.1, read on the forward strand.
TTTTTTGAAATCTAAACATCTGAGGAGAGACAAACCCAGGGCCGTATCCAGACTAAGACAAAGGGGAGAGGGGTTACAGGAAGACCATCAAGTAACGCTAAATTGGGGGGGTATGGGGGCATGCCTCTCAAAAAATTTTGAAAAAAACAAGGCATTATCAGATTATGAAGATATTTTTGTGTTAGGGTCTATTAATTTTATTTTATTTTAAAAATATACCCTTTGTGATACAAAAATATTGCAAATTTTATGGTTGAAGACCTTTCAGAATTCATTAAAGAGCACCTCAAAATCAGAAAAATCTTGGGGGAGAATCCCCCCAAACCCCCCTAGCAAAACGTTTCCGCTTCGGACATTGTTTCGATGTTGTGTCCTTGGGCAAGGCACTTCACCCGCAAATGCTTCACTTGACTGGGAAAATGACTAGGCCTACCTGGTAGGACTAATATGGCAATGTGTACGATAAGTTCAATGCGCCGAAATGGCTGCAGGACTGTATGCTCTCGTGGAGTTGAAATTGGACTCCACTGAGAGCATTCAGTCCTGCAGCCATTTCGACGCAGTGACGAATGAACAGGTCTAGTGACCAAGGAGTAATACATGTAATGTCGGATGATAAGTCTTCAGATTTGATATCAGACTGTGAACCTGCACTTTTCCCTTTAAAAAGTTATTCTTATTAAAACTTGAAAGTCTGCGCAACGAGATTTATGGGGGGGGGGGTTGGTAAAGAATGTGTGAGTGAATATTGATTTATATCTCTTTCTGTATATTATGGGGGGGGGGTGTTACCAAAGATTAGAACCATCGTTTTTGTTATCAATGCTAAGCTGGGCTGAGCTATCACAGGGCCTGCTCCTTATTGTGTACGCTGAAAACATCATTTTGGAATGGTTGACCAATGTTTGTGCCATATACTGGTTTCCTGGGGCTGGTTTGCAAACACCGCGAAGCCAACAAGGGTTTTCAAGTGGACACGTCAAGTAACATCAAACTCCGTTAAAAGTTATTACACATTCTTATTATAGAATAGTATCCACTCTGGTACTTTTATAGCGCATAATTCATCTCAGACCGGAGCTCAGAGGCAATCCACGACCAGGCTCGAACCAGAATCTGTTTCCCAAAATTGAGCGAGGTCGTCGTCAATTCTTCTATCATATAGGGCGGGGGCCCTAGGGTAGTGGTTAGCACCGCTGCCTTTCACGCCAGAGTTCGGGGTTCGGTTCCCGGTCTCGGCGGTTTCAAAGAAACAAAAATGTTTCTTCCCCATCCACGTGTGAAAGTCAGTATTGTGGGGAGCCTCCGTGACCGAGAGGTAGCGTGCTCGGCCTCAGACCGCCAGGGCTCGAATTTCGAATCCTGTGTCTGTAGGACAGTGTCATCCCATTCATCTCATCATCCTCAGGAGGTTCTCCTGGCCCAGTTTAGCCTATATGTGCACAAAGGTGGCCTAAAGCCCGATTCATTTCATTTCTTCTATCATATGGACCTACCATGCCCGAATATTGTACCGGTTAATTGTTCTTCTAAATGTTTGTCTACATAAAATATGTAGATTGAGCAAACACTTTTTCAAAACAGTTTCTCTTTTGACATCTCCAATAGGTCTTCAAGCATCTAGGAAATGGAAGGACATGAGAGATGCTTTTGTGAAAGCAAAACACAGAAATCACAATGCAAGAATTGGTACCATGAAAAAATCCAAGCCTTATAAGTACAACGCCATTATGCAATTCCTGGTTCCTTATGTGAAATCTCGACCGTAAGTGTAATAATTTGTTTTACTTCATTTCGTGTAGACTAGTAGGCCTACAATGTAGGCCTTAGGCCACTATGTTTTTTCCTCTGTTTTAGATGAGCGCGCGCATTAGATTTAGGCAGCGCATTACCAATTAAAAAGAACATGGTTTTTTTTCTGCCCAGCGAAAAAAACAGTCAATTTCGGGAGATAAAAAAAATATATAAAAAATAGAGATAACAAAATATTTTTCCAGCTATGTTTTTTTGCTTGTTTTTTTCGTCGCCCTCATTCACTTTTTTTCCAAATAGATCAAATTTTTTTTTTATTTTGTCGCCGTCATCAACTTTTCTAGAAGTTTGTCTAATGTTTTTTTTATTTCGTCGCCCTCATTGACATTAACTTTACCAAAAAAAAGTTCATTGTTTTTTTTCGTAAATATTTTTTTTTACCACCCTCCCTCATTAAATTTTGGATTTTTTCTGATCTAAAACAGAGAAATTAAACATAGTGGCCTTACGTGCTTTGTAAATGTATCGATATTATGTCTGCTATAGTTATGTGGTAAGCCTATATTATTTAATGTGCTTGTATTTCTTCGACGACCAAAAGAGTCGACTCGTTGGCCAGAGTCGTAATCACACCAGTCCACACATGCCCGGCTACAAAGAACATAGGGAAACGGTTTCTTAAATTTATAAAGCTAAACAATAGTAGAACTACATCTTCAGATCTATTACAGTACACTCGAAAAATCGATTTTTACATTTTGTTTTAGAAACAATAGACATGATAGATAATGTATTTAAATTACAGTCGGTGATAGGCTACCGAAATATCGTGAGTAAAAATAGGAAACTATACACTCCATTTGTAGGCTTTACAAAATATTTTACAGTATTCCACATTCACACCTGTGGTACAACGTATTATTAAAAAGTGGAATGCACGGCAGAATGTTATAAGTGATTAAAAGTAGGTATACAATATATAACTAAAAGTCTTTGGTCTGAACGCCAGGTTGAGAAAGATCAACTTAAAGCAGCTTGGCCGCTATGCTTCACTGAACCATAATATTTACATTGTTGTGAAACACATTCCTAGGCAATGTGATAAAAACTGAGCTTGTTATATTCAAGAGAGGTAGGATTTTGCAACAGAATAAGTAAAGGTGAAGAAAGAATATATTATATACATTGTTCCTAGCTATAACTACTATAGCTATCGTCTTCTTTTCAACTTTGAAGTGGTATTAATCAACCAACGCATTGTGCAGCTTAACAAATAAAGCTTAATATACAGTTTATATAAATATAATAAAGAATACATTACCGATAAACGTGTCCTCGACAGTACTTATTAGCTCCAAGTTTTTAGTTGCCTTTCAAGACAAACGTCTGTCGTTAACCTCCGCTTTACATCTGTTCTGCCTGTGCAAAGTCAAAATGCGTTATCTGCTCCCTGGTAAACTAGGCATTTACTGCTTCTTAACTGGCTCTTCCTGCCATAGCGCTGCCAAAAGGTCGTATCCGCTAACTTGTAAATCAAGTATATACTTCCTTTACGCTGATGTCACTGCCCCCTTCTTGTTAGTAACAGCATGTTCAATAGACAGTATCTGCACACTTGTGAAATAAGCAGATACTTGGTTTTGCTGTAAGCAGAAGAGTTTTATGTCATACTTGTTCTAGGAGGTCAACATAATGCACTGACCCAATGTTGGTTAAGTGTCATTTATAACACTGTTCCAACATTAAAGTGACATTGTGTCAGTGTATCAAGTTGCCTGTGCCTCCCGGCGAAAATAAGACGTTTAGCCAATGCTGTTTTACTGCTGAGCCAGGGTTGTAGATGATGGGCCAGCATTAAACTAGCATTGGGTGAACATATATCAAGTTAAGGCCATTCTACTGGTAGGCCAATGCTGGCCCAGTGTTGTAAACGGTGGGCCACCATTAGGCTAACATTGTGTCATTGTCTCGTGTTTGCTGTGTGGCTGTGACCACGTGATACCAGAGAGGCTGATTCACCTGGCCGGCAGTCTGAGTAGCCCCCACCCACCCTCTCTCCCACAACTGACATCTAGAGGAGTGTTATGCAATATATAAGTTAGATCTTGGCTAAGATATCTATCTTCAAAAATATCAAATTTTGTATTATTAAAAGTAGATTTTTGGCCTTGGCAGTTAAAGGCATTGCAAATTCATATAATTTATACATTTCTAGTGTGTAATACGACTGAATAACGTCTTTTTTGCAATGCCCGTTCATACATCATTTAGTTATCACCGCCAATACGCTGCCGTGCAAAAGCAAACAGCAGTAACTGCGTACTACGAAAGTATACTGTTACTGCTGTTTGCCGAGATGTAATGGCAGTTTGTGCTCTGATCAAGACATTGATCTGCTTCTCCAGCGAGAGAAGTCGTTCAGCCAATGCTGGTTTAAGGTTGGGCCAATGTAATAGACGTCAGGACAACATCAAATATACATTGTGGAGTGCCTGGCGTTTTGCAAGTGGTGACTGACCAGGTGACGACGCACTCAGTCCTGTTGATGTCATCACAGGATGTGTTGATGTTCTCGTAGCTCTACCGTATATTGCCGGTTAGTAACCGCGGTTTATCACTGGAAATATGTTTGGTAAAATAGCTAAAAAAATCGAAACTTAAGGTGCAGTTTATAACCAGCCATTCTGTGTGAGCCATGACGATTTCCGGTAAAAATAGGGGTGTTTGCCGGGTCTGGCAACCAGCTGACAGACTGGGTAGGCCTGCGTTGGTGTAAGCTTTGACGCTTGACTATGAAGTCAATTAACCATCTGCGTCCCAATGTGAATAATAATAATATGGACTATATGCAAGCAAATTAAACTACTGTAAATCATGTAAATTGAAACATGCTTGTCGGCTGAAAGCAGAAATAATTAGTTCTAAATGTTAATGAAATTTCACGATGGTAGATGATTTTAAACGTCACATGTAATAGAAATATAACGACCGGTATTGTTATTGTCCATAGGGCTGCGATCGTCGTCATAGCAGTCTAATTGGAGCTGTAGAAGTACAAAGCGAAGGGCGGCGATAGTGCTGTAGAAAGCTAATAGGCATTAACTGCTCACTTGTGATCACTTGTAGTTACTGCCTTTTGGCTTTGTAAGACGTTATACTACAACAGTTGTCCACCAGGACACAGCCGCAGATATTGGGTTTAGCCTTCATAACCCCCTCGATCCCCTCGAACCATCACCCACAACCCTCGACCCACAAGTCCCTCGACCCACAACCCCTTGACCCACAACCCCCACAACAACAACAACATATTTTTTATCCCATTAGATGGTAACCTTACCAAATAGCTGGCAAGGTCGCCAGTCACAGCCCGAAAATGGAAACGAAGTGTCAGACAGGCTAGTAACCAAATATTTACACTTCAAGTAGAATAGGGCCTATATCGAGAAGTTCCCACGTTCAAAAGTTCCCACGTTCCGAGAACTTCAAGTCACCATGCATGAGACCCACTGCAGGCAGTTAAATCAATTATATAGTTATTGTCAACAAAACTGTTAGGGAGGCACTATTCAATCACCGGGGGGGGGGGGGGGTGGCTGGATTATTCATCCCCGCATAATTTCAACACGTAGGACTCGGTGACCTGGTGACGCTTGGAGAAAAATGATTAGGCCAGCTAGTTCAGGTCTTGAAATCTATTATTTATTTCATAAAGAGCCTGTCCGGGGTTTGATTTTAAAATATCAAGCTCCCCCCCACCCCCGCCGATTGAATGGTGCATGACCCTCTAGAAATGTAGGCCTACCTTTAGGCCTATTCTGTGAAACACAGTGACGTCACCGGAATTCCATTTAAATGGCTACTCGGTGAAAAGAATGCTACACAAGACCCCCTCCCCCATACTTCATTGTATCAGCTACATGTAGCTCGGTGAGTGTGTGCTTTATAGATTATGACCCCAGTGTCGGGAACAGGGGCGCTGTAGCTGCCATCAAAGCCAACACACATCAAAGCCAATTCACCCAGTGTTGTCTCAACACTGGGCCAGCATCTCCACAGTTGGCACAACATTGTCTGCACAGGGACGCTTTGACTTGTAAACGCGACACGCATATATGAATAGGATATAGGTCTACCGACAGAGAATCTATTATGCCCTATTCATTAATTTAGGGCCTATAAATATCAAAAACACAAATTAGGCCTATGATATAAAAAAAAAGGGTCCACCAATAAGCCTTACACGATTATAAACTAAACCTAAATCATTCATTTTAAACTTTGGTCGAGGGGGTAATTCGGAATGGTTGTGGGTCGAGGGGGGTGTGGGTCGAGGGGTTGTGGGTTGAGGGTCGAGGGTTGTGGGTCGAGGGGGTTATAAAGGTAACCCCGATATTGACTTGATGTTAGATTAATACATTTGGGCTAGCGTCGTTTATGCGCATCTAACATTTATGCAATGACGTTGAGCCGAACTTGTATGGAATTATACAAATTATGTTTTGTGTTTGTTGTGAAACTGATTTTTCAGCTATATAGACAATCAACAACAACAAAAAATATGAAAGCCAAAATCAAATATAATAACATTATTTACATTTGTGAACCGCCACGCGAGAAGGTACCTCCCCGCGGCTTTATTCAAATTATTTATGACGTTATTTAAAATTTAAATTTAAAATATTAAAAATCATACAAAACAAAAACTAATAAAGATTTTTTATCGGATCAATTGAAAAAAATCAATTTTGAAAAATTTGAGCTTATGGTCCTTTTCGCGTGGCGGGTTACATTTATCAATCATGCTGATTAATGATCACGATTAAAAACCTATTTTCGATGTCACAGGTGTAATATATGACGATATTTTGATCCCCTGTAGGACTGAGAGTGTCAGCATCAATAGACTAATCAGCGTAGTCTATTGATGCTGACACTCTCAGTCCTACAGGGGATCATACCGGCGTCGATAGTATTATAACACATCAGACCAACAAACACGTGTCATATCGCCAATACTGGTTAAATGTTGATCCACCGTCTGCAACGCTGGACCAACATTAAACTAACAGGAAGCAGACGTCTCGTGTATTTGCCGGGAGGTGCCCAGCAGACACGACACATCGACCCAGTACTTTTCCGACAACCGTTTTACAAGATCATTTTAATATGTCTAGTGCATTGTCCGTAATCTATTAATGATAAAAAAAAATAATGATTTTTTTATTATTTTTTTATCTGTACATTTCAAAAAAGTGTACATGGTGAGTGATGAATCTAAGTTACAGATCACATTATCTGATTATATAATAGATCGAGACATATGCATGATATGCCACAGAAACTGACATTATTAGAAAGTTACCTTGTGAGGCCTACAACGCTGTTTCAATGCCATCATTACAGGGTCGGTTTCACGTTGCTGGATCCCCCCTTAACAGCACCCCCCTAAAATTAAGTAGCCTGTGAGCCCTGGCTCTGTCATATACACAATAATCCCGCCAATAATATGTCCTGGTGCGTTAATTATTATGTATGATAATGAGTCTTGGAAATTGGGAGATTGAGTTCACATTATTATTATTTTGTATTTTCAAATATCCCTTATTTCAATAAAGACCTAATTAGGAACATACAATAAAATATGCTTGATAAAATAAAATGGTTGAGTTCACCCATAGATGACCCGCAACATTATCGCCGCGCGGCGACAATGAACTAGTTTTCAGACACTGACTGGTTTAGAGACTAGTGTGTCTTGTCTGACAAGGAATCTATATAATAGGTGATATTCTTTGGTCTGACTGAACACTCGCCCGTTCAGCACAGTTGTTCTACTGCCTCAGAGGTTGGCCACTAAACCAACACTAAACCAACAATGGCCAATGTACGGTATGGTGTGGTATGGTATAGTTCCTATTGTAGGCTCTATGTGTTATCCATATATCTCTATGGTGTTAGGCTGTTAGCTGTGTAAGCCTAGTTCTAGGGGCATAATCCTGGCAAACCCTGGAAGTAGGCCTATACCGCATGTATGCATGCTCAGTACTGGCCATCGTTTGCGACGTCAGTGCAGCATTGAACCAACCATGAGTCAACATGCATGCATGTAAATAGCGGCGATGATTGGACCTAATGTTAGTGGCAGTAAAAATCAGTGAGAGTGGCAATGGATATATTATAAAAATAAAAAATCATATAGGCCTACCACTAGAAATATAGGTCCATGTATAATAATGTGTCTTGTTTTGTAGGCCCCCCTATTCCTTTAAAAAAAATTATAATTCATGAAATTTTACATGAAATTTGCATATTTCTCTCCAAAGCCACCACACTTACATTTATTTCTGGGGGAAACCGTGATATATATTAATCACCTATGAGGGATAGCAATGACATGACCAATATTTTATACACATTTAATATGTTGTGTGGAATACAATATGCAAAATGTTAGGCCAGAGCCCCAGACGGTAAACCAATATTAAATCAACATTGGTTCAGTGTCTCGTGAACTTTTGTTTATTTACATTATTTGGTAGTATCAAGAACATATGAAGTTCTTAGCAGTACTATGCAGACCTCGGACCAATTCCGGAATTGATCCGGAATTAGAGCTTATTTTAAGTATAATTCCAGGAATTGGAATGGGAATTAACTTTTAAGGAGTTGGAATTGAATAGGAATTATTAAAAATTAGGTGGAAATAAAAAAGGATTTGAACTTTTTAATTTTTTCAAAAAATCTTAACACAAACGCAAGAACGTCACAATGACAAATAAGTCTGTAATGACTTTTATTTCTGTCAATAAAATATCTGCCTGTCTTTCTGTATAGTAGTGGAGGGGGAATCAGTTATTTTGAAGGTTGCACAGGCCTGTCACAGAGGGGTGTGGGGTGTTAAAAACACCAGACCGATCGTTGTTCTCTGAAAGCGACAACGCACTCCCCGTAAAATTGATACATTCATGCGGTGTTGTATCAGTGTTGTCAGAGTCTGCAACGTTGGCCCATTATTGAGCCAGCATTGGTGAATGTTTCATGCTCACCAGGGGTGGTTATGCTTCTATGCACTACTATGTACTATTTTAGCCATATGTTTCGCTTGAATAAAGAACTGGGACATTCCTTTGGACAGTCATATATATGTAAGCCTTTGTCTCGATTTATCAGGTGGACAATAGGTTTATTAGGATCAGTAACATTTCAGCTACTGATACGCATGCTCAGCTTATTTTCCGCAGTCATTAAAAAGTTATAAGCATCTGCATTTTTCGGATCCTGTGCTCAAAATCAGTTGCCGTCATGTTGAAAACGTGATTTTCCAGGGTAAAACTAATACAGCAATCCATTGCCCACACATTAATGGTGTGGGCTCGTGTATGGCTATAATAATCCTAACTATCATGTGGAAAATAATCACATAATTGAGTTTAAACGACACATATGAGAACTAAAAATATATATATATATATATTTAAACCAATATAGTACATCATCAATGTCATAAAAATCAATAATTGGAACTGTTTAACTAATCAGCTTATATATACCAGGAAGAATACATAGCACATCATCTTGATATAGTAATCAGGTAATGTGTATATACGTTTATGTAACAACAATACCAAAAGGGTTCGTCTCTTGCTCTGGCATTTAAGTTTTAAAGAACAAAAGGTTTCCTCCCTGCTCAATCGTAAAGATTGAATTTTTTGGGCAGCCTCTGTGACCGAGAGTTAACGTGCTTGGACGCAGACCAACAGGGCTCAATCTCGAATCCTGTGTCTGGAGGGCAGTGTCACCTCATTCATATCACAATCCTCAGGAGGTTCTCCTGGCCCAGCTTAGCCTATATGTGCACAAATGTGACGTAAAACCTCATTCATTTAATTTCATTACACTTGATACAGCCAACTAACACCTGACTCGACGTTGGCCTGATAACATTACAGTAACATTTAAGCAAAGACCGTTGAGAAAGGCTTCATTGGTCTTTATATTTGGGTTGATCTGCTGTGTGTATTTTGATCCCCGTGATTTGCATTACATAAAAGGGTGTAGTAAAAGTGCATTACGTCTACATGTGATAATAATGGATTAGGGCTGAGCTGTAGATTTCACGGCTAAGTAAGAAACATTAAAAGTGGATATTTTACAACTCTGTGACGATTTTGTTAGGCCTATAAAGGCAGAAGAATTAAAATTGAAGAATAAAAACTTCGTGAACATTTCTGGCTACTTTTGTAATATTAACATAGTAGTCCTGTAAAAATTGTTTTTTGTCAAGCATTTTTCATTATGTGCAGTAGGCCTACTTCAGAATGTGTGTAAAATCAGCAAAGTGTATGATCGGAATCGAACAGATAATATAAATTCCAATGATTGATAAGATATAAATATATACTACCGGCCTATACATATTTTATTTTCAAGATATTGCATTTTAGAGCATAGATATACATTCTCTGACACATCTGTAGCTGATATTTTGCAATGCCGTTGACAAGCGTTAAGGCCCCTGGGCCTCTTGTTTCATCAAATGGTACTGTCAATATTACATTATGGATCAAATATATGAGGTCATAGTATACAGATTGCGAGGATAACGAACATTTCATTTAACATTTTGTCAATGTTTGCTGGGACTTAGAAGCACACCATCAGGTTTTGCTGAATACGGCGTTAGCTCATCGGTGTTGACTCGATCACTGAAGTTAAGCAACGCCGATCCCAGTCTATAATTGGATGGTTGACCGCCTGGGACTACCAGGTGCCGTATACACTAGGACATGCGTGCAGCGATGTTGTGTCGTGGGGCTCAGAGAACCACGTAAATCAGATGTCTCGTCTGACTGACCTAGAGTTGGACGTGAAAGAACCTCAATGTACGTAGGCGCAGTTTCCATCCGGCGAGACCCCAGAAAATCCACAATGTGAGAGTACTTGGCACATAAGGCGAATTTGCTTGGAATGAAAAATAGCTTGATTTGCCTCAAAGTGGCAGCTCAGCTGTATAACTCCCAGAAGACTGAGTTGGAATTTGAATGCTAACAGGCCTTGCTAAGTTACTCTCGATGTTCAGCGCTCTATGCGCCTTAGAATCAATTGAGATAAGGTGCAAACAAATGCCTTCAATAATAATAATAAAATAAAAAAAATTATGTCTCTTCTCTTATAGAGGTGGAGACATATTACTTTACTTCTCACCGCTCATTTGTTCGTCTGATCAGTTTTGTGTCTTTGTGTTCTCTCCGTCTATCATGCAGGCGGTCAAACACGAGACGTTGACCCAATGTCGGGCTATTGCTGGCCCACCGTCTACGACGCTGAGCCACCATTAGCCAGCCACGCTGAATGTGGGCCAGCGTCACAGATAGCAGGCCAGCATTAACCCAGCTTTGGTTCAAAGCATCCTGCTGGTACTAGTAGTACAGCCAGCATGAAGTAGGCCTACTGACTACAGTTGAATGGATACTCGCCAGCGCGACATTTAACAGACAATTGGGTCGGTGTCGGCTTGCACTGCCAGACCCACAGCCCAGCAAACACGTGGCGTTGAACCAGTGCTGGTTTTATGCTGGGCCAGCGTCGCAGACGGTGCAGAATTGGACCAGCATTGGGTCAACGTCTCGTGTTTGCTGGGAGTGTTGACAGGCCACTTTTCACCTGGTGTGAAGATATTAAAACTGTTGCCCAACTGATTGAGCCTAAAGACGATTTAGTTACTCTAGAGCATCTTCCTGGCAGCAAGTCTTGACACAGCCAGGCCTCAGGAGTAGCGAGCCTTGCAGGGGAATATGCTGTAGATATAAAAAACGGGTTCCACCACATCCAAATGCATAGTCTCTATGTATTTGTCCACAGGAGCCATTCGGTAGTATTAATTACAAAAGCCATTGACACTACATCTATTAGCTATCAACCTTTATGGTTACGCTGCTGGAGGGGAGACATATCCAGTTTTTTTTACAAAAAAATAGACTATTCTAGTTAGTGAATTGGGACGCAGTTCACCTGCTGTACATTATAAAATGCGCTGTATCAAATACTGGGTAAAGTTGTTGAAGTTGTTTAAAAATTTAGATAAAATGGTAGGAAAACATGAGCAAACGTTGTGAAATATAAATTACAGAGGTTCGGTTTTCAGTTTGTTTGGATGCAGCAAGTGGTGGGAGATAACTCGTTTTTATATTACCTAGGTAAAATGGACACATGAGATGACAAAAGTAATAGATTAGCAGTAATTTAGAAATATGTCACACGTTTAAATCGGATTGATTATCTGGTAATGTCAAACTGGGATTGTATATCCAGCCTAGCTTGTTTCAGATGTCCAAATCATTATTTTGCGATAGAAGTAGTAAACACAGTGTTATTATTTTAGAAAATAGATACCAATGTAAAAAAGTGAAGATATAGTCATAAACAAGTGTGTGTTTAGAGAAGTTGGATATCATTTAAAGCTTTATATTCACGTAAAATGTTTGGATTCAATATTACACCTGAGGCTATATTGGGGCCTTGCATGTATATGTTTACGTATTATGCTTAAATCACCTGCAACAGGTCTTTAATCACTGTTAACCAGCTGGGAACACGACGTCGTTTCAACGTGGATATGAGGTTGAAATCACGTTGCAACGTCGGCTAACCTCAGTACAACGTCGCATCGACGTTGTATTTCCGACGTTGTTTTAACAAGGAAAAACGACACCATTACAACATCGTATCGACGTCATGTTGAAACGATATTGAAGTCATGTTGAAATCAAGTTTAAATTATGACGTTGAAACAATTTTCATATGAAACCTTTTTTCAACGTCGTTTCAACGTCGTTGTGCTACACAGCTCTGTGTAGCCTGTTCAAACCAGACACAGACGGCACACGTGTATCCAAATGCCGACAGTTCTCCCTGCAAAGATGAGGACTTGACCCGATGTTGTTTCAATGTTGGTCCAGCGCCGTTGGGGGTGGGCCAATATTGAAACAACATTAAGTCAGAACCTCGTGTTTGCTGGGCTCCACACATGTGTTTGTCTACACCCACCCCTCCCCCTCCATAATATTTTCGCTAGCCGATCACGGTACTTTTAGCAAGACAGCCGGCCAATCACAAGCTTACTACAATACTAGAAATTGAAAGTGGGGGACATATGACGTCATCCATCTGCAAATTTTAACATGCGAAGTAGCAGTGTCTACAGCGGGCAGTGTACGTTGTGCCTGCTGGGAACAGGTTATTATATTCTCCAATTTTCAAATTGCGTGGTATAGCGTGTATCTCATAAAACATGGATTTTCCGGAGACTGTACTGAAATCTATTCAAAAAGGTATCTCGCTATTTACAATAGTTGGACGCTGTGCTCAATAAAGCAAGGTATCGTACTGCGTGCTCGTGGGTAAGATAACTTGTTGTGGAAGATGAGTACCATAGATAGCACTGTACATCCCATTCCTCTGAGCAGTTTGGAGCTCTGTATATGCACAACCACGATGACAAATATGCGGCCCGACCGGGATTCGAACCTGGAAGGCCCAGTCGATACCAATGAGCCATCACGGCCGGCCACACTGTGTGCAGTCTGTCTCACTGTAAATCATGACGTAGTCCATTTTGTAGAATAGTATATTATATGCCGAGCGAAGCGAGGCAGGAAAAAATCAAAGCATGCATTCAATTATTTGATTGAACAGTTATTTATACAATTTGTTTAACAAATGAATCTCTCGAATAAAATTCTGGAAAGCTGGACACACAATTACTTGTTATATATTTCAAAAATACTCCTGTCCCCCCCCCCCCCCTTAATATCAAATGTTGCCCCGTTTAGCACTTGATGTGTCTATGGGTTCTCAATGTACATGCACGAAAATTGCCACATTTCTGTGCAGTTTATAAGGCACTACTTCCCGTCAGGTTGCCAAATAACAGCATCTTAAGTGTTGTAATAAACAATGACATGCGTAACCAGGTAATTCCAATAAAGTAAAGATCAAGTTAAAGTGACCTAAAAAGTCATGGTTCATACTGTAACCAAGGATGCGATACGAGACAGGATTAGTGATTTCAGCTTTTCTCACATTTTCAGATAGGATGTAACTTTATTCCCAAACAACTTAGTGTTACAAGAACTTGATTATGATTATTTCTTCATATTCACATTTTCGTACTTAACTTATTTCTCATTGCAGATCCTCCTCAGATGACCTTTCTGATATAAGCCAATTTAATGAAGTTAGGGTGGATGGAGGTTATGTTGGCAATGCTGATGGCAACAGAATCGTGGGTACAGGATACTACACACACGTGAATGACGATAAATCCAGTCTTGATGGTAGTTCTAATTCAATGGAAGTACATACAAGTGGTGAGGAAACTGAAGCTGAGTGTGGTCAGGATGGAATGGAAAAGAGCCAAGCAGCCACATACCTACAATCTGAGAATGTCAAACACATGGGACCACACGATCTTGATGAAGAAATTGTTAAATATCTTAAATCCCGAGGTGGAGCTTGCTCCACGTGCGCCATAGAAGATGAAGATGATATATTCTTCCGCAGCATGGCGGTTGCATGTAAGAAACTTCCTCCCTATCTAAAGTCATTGGTCAGATTAAAAATTCATCAAGTAATGTTCGAAGCTGAAGTTTTTCCACCTTCTGCTACCATGCATCCATCGGTTTCAGTATTTCCAACTATGACCAATCCAATTAAAATAGAAGAATCCGATGCTAGCACAACCATTGACACATAAACTATGTAATAATCATTTTCAAAAATAGCGAAAATGGCGTTCAGAACTATGTTCTACATGTTTTATATGTGTGATTTATTTCAGGTATACATGAACTCAAAGGAAATAAAAGTTTGTATTTTAGTATATACCATCTCTTCATCTTCGTTTTTTTGTGAGGTACTTACCTAATTTAACCAATGATTTTCATCTTTAAATAAGATGTTTCATAATCAAAATGTGTTTTTTTCTATTTGTACATGACCTAAATTAGATTATGACCAGACAGACAATAGATTGACATTTATTTCGTTAGGAAAGCTATACAGACTTGTACCTCCCTCCTATGAGCATGTAACAATGATGTAAAACGCTTGAAAGGCAAAATAACGTAACAAGCCTAAGCTTGCTACATTGCTACATATAGGTATACATAATATTCAGAACAGCAGTTGTTGTTGAACATTTTAAACACACATTTTGAATAGATATAAAAAAAACATTCTTTAACCCTGAATATCTGTGCTCTTGTTTACTACTTTGACAAACACCCAACTGGAAAACAAGTGGAATCGACTGTTTGTAATATATAGCCTGGGAGACCCGTGTATATTGGACCAGTAAGTAATTGGGCCACCCACTACCCAGGCCGAAATATGATTTTTACATTATTGGAACTCATTCCAATACTGTTTTAATATGGTTCCCAAAACGGATTCTGGGCACTGTTTATTTGTGGCCATTTTTTGTGTGTCCCAAATGACTATCACCGGCATCTTCGTTCAAGCCATAACACCCATAGATCCAGTTTTCTGTCATAACATAGCCTAGAGTAGGCCCACCAAACGTTGTTTCTGAATAAGCATAAATTTCCGTATTTGCTGAGCTATTAAGATTTCCGTCATCAATTTTACGACAGCTAGCGTCTCCAGTTTTTGGGCTGTGTGTTGAGCCATTACTTTTACCCTGTAGAAGAAGACAAATGTTTATTCGACAAATGACACTGAAAAAATACAAATTAAATAAAATGTCAGGATGACTACCATTAAGACTCAAAGAGTCGCTGGCATGGAAGCCACCTAAGTATAAATAATATAAAATATAAAATACTATATAATATAGTAAATCACGATACAAAATTATCATACAAAATATTATGCAGCTTGTCAGATTAAATTTAAACGGGACTGTGCAAATGAAAAAGTTCGGATAAATATGTGATAGGATTTTAACTTAAAACATAAATTTATGAAATCTCAATCTCCACCCAGCTGAAACTGTCAGTCGCGTCAGCGAGACACAGCCACAAAATAGGCAAAAATTACAAAATGAATAACATTGTGGCCAAAAGGAAAATGTATATATAAATATATATATATACATACACACATACATATTCAGTGCATTAGGTAGGTGTTGTCAAATTACAAACATAACAATTATGAATTAGACAAATGTCAGAATATTTCTCTATTAGATAGTGTTTAGTATATTGTCCAAAACCTTTTAAACTATGAGTGAGTACCTTTTCTAAAATTGATAAATGTGTG
This sequence comes from Flabesymbios commensalis, assembly GCA_964017125.1. Lineage (NCBI taxonomy): Eukaryota > Metazoa > Annelida > Polychaeta > Terebellida > Flabelligeridae > Flabesymbios > Flabesymbios commensalis. The sequence goes on from OZ024903.1 coordinate 57,745,131, forward strand.
GTATTTAATAAATGTGGCATTTGGTTTCTGATACAATTACGAGCAAACTCATGTTTAAAATGGGCATTCCTCAGTTTGTTTTCCCCCTTGTGTTATAATCATGAATGGCAGAGTTTAGAGCAAGATTAAAGTCATAAAAATGATCAGGAAGAATGTTGTTTATTAATTTAAAATAAAATTTTAGTTGTTGATGAAGATGTATATCATTTACTTTTAAAATATTGAATTTTTTAAAGATAGGATCGGACTGTGTATAAAAAGTACCTTTAACAATAATTCGAATTGCTTTTTTTGGAAGTTTTAAACTCCGATTTGAATCATGACCCCATGCTAATATGCAATAATTATTATGTGGAAGAATGAGACAATTGTAAATGGTCAATAGTGTTTTTTGTGGTATTAAGTGTTTAAGTTTATTAATCACACCTATTGTCTGCGATAATTTATTTCCTATTTTATTAACATGTGAATTCCATTTAAGGTGTTTATTTATAATTAGTCCCAGATAATTAAATTCATCCACACATTCGATTAATGTATTGTTTATTTTTAATTTTGGAATTGTTACACGTTTCTGTGGTTGATGAAAGAGCATGAACTTTGATTTTAGTTTATTTAGGGACAGCTTGTTAGCTAATAACCAGTAACTTATTAGCTCCCGCCATCACCGTAGGTGAGACAGAAGGAGCTATGGATTCCGCCTCCCTTTTTTTTGCCTCTTTTTTTGCCTATAACTTTGTAAGAAAATAAGCTAGGATAACAATTTTTGGTATGTGGGTTACTTCCAGGTGGATAATGGACAGGTTCAAATATTTTTAATCTGAATTCAATACGCAAGGTCGCAGAGGAGAAAATGATATTGTTACAGCATTGGGCCGTCCGTAAACAATTCGTTTCCGGAGCATATCTCCGAAAGTACTTGTCCGATGATCTTCAAATTTTACACACAACACCCCTAGGTGGTCTAGTTGTGCCTTTTGGGGTACTTGAACTTTGACCTACTTCTGGTTCAGAACTATGAACTATTAGACGTTTTGACGAGCACTTCGTTTCCGGAGCAGATCTCGAAAAGTACTGGGCCGATGACAGTCTTATTGCACATACATGTTCTCTAAGGTCCCTAGTTGTGCCTTTTCAGGTTTTTGTACCTTGACCTTGAAGTTGACCCAGCACTTTGACCTAATTTATAACATCGGTAAATCAGACTGAAAGATTTTGCGGAATATCATGAAAACCGCTCAAGATAGCTACACCATAACTACAAAACAAATTGTGAGGTTTGAGGAGAGGATGTATCTTGAAAAATTTCAGGTCGATAAAATTAAAAATGGCCGCCTATCGGCCATTATTCACCTCGACAGGCCTGATATTGCGGAATATCATGAAAACCGTCCACGATAGCTACACCATTAATATCAAATAAATTGTAAGTTTTCAGGAGAGGATGCATCTTGAAAAATTTCAAGTTGATAAAATTCAAAATGGCCGCCTATCGGCCATTATTCACCTCGACAGGCCTGATATTGTGGAATATCATGAAAACCGCTCAAGATATCTACACCATTACTATAAAACAAACTGTAAGGTTTCAGGAGAGGATGCATTTTGAAAAAATTCAACTCGTCCAAGTTCAAAATGGCCACCAATCGGCCATTATTCACTTTTACATGGCCATTATTTGGTTAAACCGTGCTAGATGGCTAGACCATTACTATAAAACAAAATGTGTGATTTCAGGAGAGGATGCATCTTGAAAAAATTTGATTCGAAAAAATGTTAAATGGCCGCTAATCGGCCATTATTCACTTTAACATGGCCGATATTTGGTTAACCGAGCTAGATGGCTAGACCTTTACTATAAAACGAAATGTGAGATTTCAGATGAGGATGCATCTTGAAAAAATTTGACTCTATCAAAATAAAAATGGCCGCCTTTTCGGCCATTATTCATTTTCACATGGCTGATATTTGGTAAACCGTGCTAGATGGCTAGACCATTACCTGATTACTATAAAACAAAGTGTGAGTTTTCGGGGGAGGATGCACCCTGAAAATTTTTAACTAACGAATTCAAAATGGCCGACAATCAGCATTATTTACCTCGATATGCCTGATATCAGGTAAACCGTGCTAGATAGCTAGACCATTACTATAAAACAAAATGTGACGTTTCGGGAGAGGATGCCTTTTAAAAACTTTCGACTCAATCAAATTCAAAATGGCCGCCTATCTGCCACTATTTACTTTCACATTGCTGATATTTGGTAAACCGTGTTAGATAGCTGGACCATTACTATAAAACAAAATGTGAGAGGATGCATCTTGAAAAAAATTAACTCTATCAACTTCAAAATGGCCGTCTATCGGCCATTATTCACTTCCACATAGCCGTTATTCGGTAACCGTACTAGATGGCTAGACCATTACTATAAAACAAAATGTGAGATTTCAATAGAGGATGCATCTTGAAAAATTTTGACTTGATCAAATTCAAAATGGCCTCCTATCGGCCATTATTCACTTTCACATGGGCGATATTTGGTAAACCGTGCTAGATAGCTAGACGATTACTATAGAATGAAATGTGAGATTTCAGCTGAGGATGCATCTTGAAAAATTCTGACTCGATCAAATTCAAAATAGCCCCTTATCGGCCATTATTTACTTTCACATGCCCAATATTTTGCAAACTGTGTTAGATGTTAGTCCATTACTATAAAACAAAATTTGAGGTTTCGGGGGAGGATGCACCCTAAGTTTTGAACTAGTTTATATCGAATTCAAAATGACCGTAAATCAGCTATTGGTTACCTCGATTGGCTTGATATCGGGTAAACCGTGCCAGATAGGTAGACCATTACTGGGATACTGATTAGGATCATTAATTTCAATGGAGGGTTTGCAATCTGTGATAGACTGTCTAGCTCTTATTATTGTTGATTAAAAATGACACGTTCAAATATTTTAGAAATTGCTGGTAAGAGAGATATAGGCCTATAATTCTCGATTAGAGTAGGGTCTCCCTTTTATAAAAGGGGAATGACTTTAGCTATTTTCAATTTGTCAGGGAAAATACCAGTGTGAAGTGATTGATTTATTATTGTTGTTAATGATTTTAATAAACCAGATTTAACCAATTTAATCAGAATTGTTGATAACTCATCAATACCTGAACTATTTTTACAATTAATGTTATCAATTAGTTTTGACACAGTATCTTCGTCTACATTTTGAAATGAAAAAAAAGTAGAAACTGGATCATTTAAATAATTCATGTGCGAATTGTCAGGGACATCTTTGAGGCCTGATGCCAGTGTACTGCCAATGTTTGCAAAGTATTTATTGGAAGAATGAGCTGTAGTTTCTTTATCTTTAATTAAACAGTTATTTATTTTCATTTCATCTGGTAGAGAACTTTTCGATTTGTTTTTTTTTCAATATATTTCGTATCACTGACCATGTACTTTTTATATTAAAAATGTATTTTTGAAATTGAGAGTGATAAAAATTATTTTTTGCAATAAAAATACTTCGCCTTAAAATAATATTATAAGTGCGAACATTAATTTTTCTGTGTTCATACTCAATAGAATCTGAAGGCGTTTCTTTAAGTTTCCTATATAAAAAGTCTCTACGTTTAATGGACCTAACTATAGCCTTTGTTATCCATAATGATTTTTTGTGTTTATGTTTGTTGAATTTCACTTTTTTACATTGTAAATGTTTTTGTTTTGCTACTGTAAGCTTTCTCTCTATAATATTATAATTGTGATTAGGGTCTAAATTGGGATCAGAGTCTATTTGTTCAACTAGACAAGCACTAGTTATTTCTATTTTAAAATGATTCAATGCTTTATTTGAATGATTATTTACATAGATATATTTATTAGGGTCAATAATTGCACGTGTGACATTAATGCTAATACAATAAGGGAAATGATCAGATATTCCACTTGTGAAAATACAGGATGATACATCAGAGAGGCTGGAAGTAAAAAAAGTTATCAGTAAGTGTACCTGATCTACGAGACAATCTAGTTGGTAATATTATGTGAGGGTAAAAACTATGTGATGTGATGATGTCAAGAAATTCATTAAAAATAGGTTTTACATTTAATAGATTTATGTTCAAATCACCCGTCAAAATAATTTCACATTTAAAATTACCTGAAGTTGTGAGCACTGGATCTATTTCGTTAATAAATGATTGATAATTTTCATTGCGATCTCGTGGAGGTCTATACATATTTCCTATGACAACATTTTTACTTAACTGTTTTTCCTTCAATTTCTATAAATAAACCCTCCCATATTGTTGAACGTTTATAAATTGGTAACAAAGTGTAATTAAATGTATCATGTAGATAAATTGCCAGACCACCATGAGAGCTACATATAGTTGATTGTGAGATAAGAGTATAACCAGGTAATTGCAACAAAGAGATATCTGTTTCATCCATTAACCATGTCTCTTGAAAACAAATAGCACCAAATTTAAAATTCTTAAGTTTTAATTCGCTTAAAAGTATCTGAAATTCATCAAATTTCGCCCTGATTGATTGTATATTTAAACTAAAAATATTAAATTTGTTTTTTTCTTTCAAGACAAAACGAAACAAATTCATCGCTATTAACATATGGAGAATGCTTAATTAATGTTATATCGCTGATATTTTCTTCATCATCTTCATTATTACCTATATTTAGAACATGGTTTAATGAATTGGTATCTACACCCCCATATTTACCAAGTAACTTCTGTTCAGTTGCCATAATAAAACATATATAAAACAAAATATGATGACTAGCTGATTAACAAATTTCGTAGAATCAAAACTACTTTGTGACTAGTAAGTATGGAAATGATAAACATGTCGTATGAACAAACGTCAAATATATTACTTAACACAGTAAAACTAGAACAGAAACAAAAACATGGTATTTGGCAAGGCATATAAGCCATGCAGAAAATACACAGAAACGAAAATATGTAGATGCCCATATATTTCACTGAGAACATTGCCTACCTTGGGATCAAACTAGGCCAATATAATCTTAAGAAATTACCACAATGAGAGTTTGAGACTGGGGAAAGCTAGCAGATGTTCGACTTTTCAAAGCAAATATATTATGATATCGATACAATGTTTTGCAATGATATATATTGCTTTTTAAAATCTAACCATAGGTCTCAATAGCATCTGATGACATGGCCACAAGTGTGTTAAACAAATTCTCAATGGCGGTGATGTACATCCTTGGTACACCATTGGACGAGGTAATCTTCATTGACCAATCACACATACATTATCTGGGTCAATCACATCTCTAGAGAGACAGACCAATAAACAAGTGGCATTGATCTAGTAGTGTTTCAATGCTGGGCCAGCGTCGCGGTATTATCTTTATTTACGATAGGGTCTGCTAATTGGCTGTCGAAAACCACGTGATAACACATAGCCTCATTGTACATGTTGTATAGGGGTCATTTTACAACTGCAGTGCAAAGCCAAAATGCAGTATCTGCTCACTTTACAAGTAAGCACATACTGCCTTTGCAGAGGTGATAACGTACTACAACGGAGTAAGGATGCTCATTCAGAGGCGTATACTGGTCTGCACCCAGCAACACGTGGTCATTCACCCAATGCTGTTTCAATGTTGTTCCAGCGTCGAAGACGATGGGCCAAAATTGAAACAGCATTGGGTGAATTCCCCGTGTTTCCAGGCATGTGCAGGCCTGTGATGGGTGGGCCTATACACACTGTGTCATGCCTCACCGAGCCACATCAGGCTGTAGGCCTACCCACCTGTGATTATGTAATAGGTTACACTGTGACATAACTAAGCTACTGATTGTGGATTAAATCTATTTTATTTCAAAATATCTAAGGAATAAAAAAGACATTTGTTCTTTTCAGCTAAAACTATCCCGTATTGATACATTATAAAATTTTCTACCCGGAAAATTGATGAAATGACAATTTATTGGAGATAGTAGAACCTCTAAGTTCCCAGCAAGCACAAATCAATCACTGTATGTTGTTATATGGTAATTATTATGTTATTGTTTATTCTGAGTGATGGCGATGATCTAAAGCTGGCTCAATGTTGTACCAGCGTTGTTGACGGTGGTCCAACATTGAACCTGCATTGGGTTATTGTCCCATGGTCGCTGTGTTTTGTATGCATCCAAGTATTAGTCTGCAGCTGTATACAGCTTGCAGGGGTAGAATTAAACGTTGATATGGCATACCAATCCACAGGACTGGCAAGTAAAGAAAATTGTCATTCCTAGAAATGCCCTTTGTCCTAGGATGGCCTTAAATTTGCAAGTTTTTTGGAATGGCTAATGACAAATTGTAGGCCTACCATTCCTGCACATTTTTTGGCAGTACCGGACTGGAGGAATGGACTTATTTCGAGCCCTGGCTTGGCTGTCTAGACATCGATCCTATCCGGCCCCATCCCGAGGTGAATAAATATCATAGAGATGAAAAAATATCATTGAAATTAACTAACTATATTTAAGTAGGACCAAACGTCAAAGTAAATAATAATGAACATTAGCAAAATATCATGGACATGCATCTCTGAAATTAGTTTCATCCTTTACTTCTCCCTTAATTGGTAAACGTGCAACACAATATTTAACAAACCTCCGCAATTCTGGTCTGTGTACATGTTGCCATATCATGGACATATCAAGGAAACATAATAAAAATGATGATTTCCGCTTTAATTGATTGACCATACTCACTACCATACATCACTACGTCAGCCGAGGGGTGCTGGTGTGATTGCACGTTATTTTTATATACTGTTGTAATGTGAACTATAACAAAGAAAACATCTAATTTTTTTTGAGCAATTTTTTGCAACTATCAGTAGAAAATATCTACTTGTTCTGATTACACTTTAGATGACCCATTGCTGAAATATAGATTCAGTTTAAATAACTCTAAATAATGTTCAGAACCGCAAGGTTCTTTTTTTTACATGTGGCACAATGGTTGTCAGAGCAATGAGAAAACCCCTTCACACCAGCTTAAATTGGAAAGGGGCACTTACACGAGGCCCGTACCCGTTATCCGCTACTCGTCAAAATCTAATCCAGCTAGATTAGTGGAAGTGAACAGCAGTGCTGATGGAAATTCTATATGGGGTAACAAAGAGTTTTCCCGATCTAGTGCCACTGAAGTCGCATGTCCCTGATATGGCACAATCCAGAGCTGTTAACGCGGATTCCAAATGTGAATGAACACAACGCAGAGCGGATGACGGGTGCTGACGACCCGTATAAAGGGGCTGTCAGTCCTATCATTTTAATAGATATAAGTCTTCTTTTTCATAGTTCAGGAGCGAATTCCTAAAAGGCGCTTAAAAACGGATTTATCTCAACACCAAAATTAACCAAGGTTTGAGTTGATAGGATTGTAGTATGACCCTTCTAGAACAACCCCAGGTAGTGTGTACAATCAAATTGTGGTATCAATTACTTTTTATGGGGCACTTTAGGGTAGGGGCTAGGGGGTGTACTGTATGGTATCACAAGAAAAATTGAAGTATGTGTGCATAATAATAATATACACTTATATGGCGCCATATCCAACCTCAAGTTGCTCTTTGGCGCTACAAACAAAAATGTCAATAAACATGATCAACTTGGTACATTAATTTCTTTCTTCGATATATAATCCTTGCTGCACTATTTTGAATTCGTTGTAGTTTTAAAATACAGCTATTTGGCAAGCCATACAAGAGAGAGTTGCAACAGTCAAGTTGAGATGTCACATATGCGTGGATGAGATGCTCAGTGGTAACAATCGATAAACAATTTCTAATGTCGCCGATCTTTTTCAAAAGAAATTGTGTTTTTCTGCAAATTTGATTCACATGCTCACACATGTTAAGATGTTTGTCAAACATTACTCCTAAATTCTTTGCACTCACTGATGGCTCAATTTCGATTCCACTAATATTAATAGGGTGTAATGTTATCTTTGATAAAACGTTTGGAGATGCAACAATAAGATACTCAGTCTTATCGGCATTTAGTTGAAGTTTATTGTTCTTCATCCATGTCTGTATTTCATTGATACAAGCTTCTACACGACACAGTGCAGCGATTGCTTCCGTGTAGCTTAAAAATCGGAACGACACATATAATTGAGTGTCATGTGCGTATAGATGTATTTTTTAGATTATGTGTTCCTGCTATGGCTCTAATAGGTTTTGTATAATAACTGAAAAGTAAAGGTCCCAGGACTGAACCCTGAGGAACACCAAAATTCAATTTTGTGTATTCAGAGGAATTGTCTTTAATATGTACAGATTGATATCGATCAGTGAGATATGATTCCAACCAATCTAGTGCTTTTCCACTTAGTCCATAGTCATTTCGCAAACGATTAACAAGAATGGTATGATCAATTGTGTCGAATGCAGCGGAAAGGTCCAAAAATACAACTAGTGATGCTTTGTGATCGTCCATTGCCAACAGCAAATCACTCTGAATTTTCAAAAGTGCTGTCTCTGTGCCGTGATGGCGTTTATAAGCCGACTGTAGTGGCTCTCCAAGATTATTTGATTCTATGTGGTCTAACAGCCGAGATGATACAATTTTCGCAAGAATCTTTGAAATGAAAGAAAGGTTAGACACAGGACGATAATTTTTCAAAACATCCTTGTCAAGCGTTAGTTTTTTTAAGAGTGGGCTGACAATCGCCTTTTTCATTGAATGAGGTACCGTTCCTGTTTCCAGTGAAATGTCAATAATTATTGTGCTTGTTGGTAGCAGTGTAGGTAAAATATCTATCAAAAATCCAGCTGGTATTGGATCTAAAGCACATGATTTCTTAGGACTTTTGCTAATAATCTTAAACACCTCCTCTTCAGTTGCTGGTCTAAAAGTGTCCAAAGAAATATCAGACGATTTAATGTCAGAGATACCTGTGAAACTTATATCAGTGCAGCTATCAGAATCAAGTTTTTGTCTGATTTGAGATATTTTTGTGATAAAAAACTTGTTGAAAATATCAGGTAATTCACTAATTGAGCCGGATGATGGTATTGCCATATCTTTTCTCTTGTTCTGGAGACTATTTATAATATTAAACAGAGCCTTTTTATCTGTTCCACATTCTTCAATTTTGTCTTCATAGTATTTCGTTTTCAATGATTTCATAAGATTACTCACAAGTTGTCTTTGTTCCACAAATATCTCTCTGTGAACAATCAAACCTGTTTTTCGCCATTTTTGTTCAAATTTTCTACGTTTTCTTTTTTCTGATCTAAAATCTTCATTCAGCCAGGGATAGTTTGGTTTGATGGCAACGCGCTTTTTTGTAATTGGTGCATGATCATCTAATGTTGCAGCAACCACGGTGTTGTACTGGTCAGTCAATGTGGTGAGATCAGAGGATGGAGATTTGTATAACGATGAAGATAAGATATCTTCTTGGAATTTCGCCTTGTCTATATTGTTTATTTTTCTCGATTGAACAACTGTATATTGAGTCTGTGGTTTGGGATGTGTCAATTCAAAAAGTACAGACTCGTGATCAGATATAAACGAGCCAGGTCGGACATCCGTTACTACGGTGTTATCACTATCTGAGATTACAAGATCTAATGTGTGTCCACTCGTGTGAGTTGGCCAATGTACATGTTGCTGAAGATCAGCTGACTGGAGTAAATCAATAAACTTAGCAGCATCGGTTTTTTCTAAGCAGTCCACGTGTATATTTAAATCTCCTAACATAACAGTCCTAGCAGAGCTTGTAGAATGGTGTTCCAATAGTGTTGAAAAATCAGCCATATAATTTTTAACTGAACAAGTCGCATGTCCCTGATATGGCACAATCCAGAGCTGTTAACGCGGATTCCAAATGTGAATGAACACAACGCAGAGCGGATGACGGGTGCTGACGACCCGTATAAAGGGGCTGTCAGTCCTATCATTTTAATAGATATAAGTCTTCTTTTCATAGTTCAGGAGCGAATTCCTAAAAGGCGCTTAAAAACGGATTTATCTCAACACCAAAATAAACCAAGGTTTGAGTTGATAGGATTGTAGTATGACCCTTCTAGAACAACCCCAGGTAGTGTGTACAATCAAATTGTGGTATCAATTACTTTTTATGGGGCACTTTAGGGTAGGGGCTAGGGGGTGTACTGTATGGTATCACAAGAAAAATTGAAGTATGTGTGCATAATAATAATATACACTTATATGGCGCCATATCCAACCTCAAGTTGCTCTTTGGCGCTACAAACAAAAATGTCAATAAACATGATCAACTTGGTACATTAATTTCTTTCTTCGATATATAATCCTTGCTGCACTATTTTGAATTCGTTGTAGTTTTAAAATACAGCTATTTGGCAAGCCATACAAGAGAGAGTTGCAACAGTCAAGTTAAGATGTCACATATGCGTGGATGAGATGCTCAGTGGTAACAATCGATAAACAATTTCTAATGTCGCCGATCTTTTTCAAAAGAAATTGTGTTTTTCTGCAAATTTGATTCACATGCTCACACATGTTAAGATGTTTGTCAAACATTACTCCTAAATTCTTTGCACTCACTGATGGCTCAATTTCGATTCCACTAATATTAATAGGGTGTAATGTTATCTTTGATAAAACGTTTGGAGATGCAACAATAAGATACTCAGTCTTATCGGCATTTAGTTAAAGTTTATTGTTCTTCATCCATGTCTGTATCTCATTGATACAAGCTTCTACACGACACAGTGCAGCGATTGCTTCCGTGTAGCTTAAAAATCGGAACGACACATATAATTGAGTGTCATGTGCGTATAGATGTATTTTTAGATTATGTGTTCCTGCTATGGCTCTAATAGGTTTTGTATAATAACTGAAAAGTAAAGGTCCCAGGACTGAACCCTGAGGAACACCAAAATTCAATTTTGTGTATTCAGAGGAATTGTCTTTAATATGTACAGATTGATATCGATCAGTGAGATATGATTCCAACCAATCTAGTGCTTTTCCACTTAGTCCATAGTCATTTCGCAAACGATTAACAAGAATGGTATGATCAATTGTGTCGAATGCAGCGGAAAGGTCCAAAAATACAACTAGTGATGCTTTGTGATCGTCCATTGCCAACAGCAAATCACTCTGAATTTTCAAAAGTGCTGTCTCTGTGCCGTGATGGCGTTTATAAGCCGACTGTAGTGGCTCTCAAGATTATTTGATTCTATGTGGTCTAACAGCCGAGATGATACAATTTTCGCAAGAATCTTTGAAATGAAAGAAAGGTTAGACACAGGACGATAATTTTTCAAAACATCCTTGTCAAGCGTTAGTTTTTTTAAGAGTGGGCTGACAATCGCCTTTTTCATTGAATGAGGTACCGTTCCTGTTTCCAGTGAAATGTTAATAATTTTTGTGCTTGTTGGTAGCAGTGTAGGTAAAATATCTATCAAAAATCCAGATGGTATTGGATCTAAAGCACATGATTTCTTAGGACTTTTGCTAATAATCTTAAACACCTCCTCTTCAGTTGCTGGTCTAAAAGTGTCCAAAGAAATATCAGACGATTTAATGTCAGAGATACCTGTGAAACTTATATCAGTGCAGCTATCAGAATCAACTTTTTGTCTGATTTGAGATATTTTTGTGATGAAAAACTTGTTGAAAATATCAGGTAATTCACTAATTGAGCCGGATGATGGTATTGCCATATCTTTTCTCTTGTTCTGGAGACTATTTATAATATTAAACAGAGCCTTTTTATCTGTTCCACATTCTTCAATTTTGTCTTCATAGTATTTCGTTTTCAAAGATTTCATAAGATTACTCACAAGTTGTCTTTGTTCCACAAATATCTCTCTGTGAACAATCAAACCTGTTTTTCGCCATTTGTGTTCAAATTTTCTATGTTTTCTTTTTTCTGATCTAAAATCTTCATTCAGCCAGGGATAGTTTGGTTTGATGGCAACGCGCTTTTTTGTAATTGGTGCATGATCATCTAATGTTGCAGCAACCACGGTGTTGTACTGGTCAGTCAATGTGGTGAGATCAGAGGATGGAGATTTGTATAACGATGAAGATAAGATATCTTCTTGGAATTTCGCCTTGTCTATATTGTTTATTTTTCTCGATTGAACAACTGTATATTGAGTCTGTGGTTTGGGATGTGTCAATTCAAAAAGTACAGACTCGTGATCAGATATAAACGAGCCAGGTCGGACATCCGTTACTACGGTGTTATCACTATCTGAGATTACAAGATCTAATGTGTGTCCACTCGTGTGAGTTGGCCAATGTACATGTTGCTGAAGATCAGCTGACTGGAGTAAATCAATAAACTGAGCAGCATCGGTTTTTTCTAAGCAGTCCACGTGTATATTTAAATCTCCTAACATAACAGTCCTAGCAGAGCTTGTAGAATGGTGTTCCAATAGTGTTGAAAAATCAGCCATATAATTTTTAACTGAACAAGTATGTTTTTCTGGACAGTAAACTGCAACAAGACATATTGAAGACGTTTTGTTTGTGATGACCGCCTCAAAGCATTCAAAAGTTGCGTATTTTGTGCACGTGTTGTTAAAGCAAGTCCAATTTTGTGGAGAAATGCTATCCCTCCTCCTCGCTTTCCGTGACGAGGTGAATGAACTAGGGTGTATCCTGGTGGAGAGAGGCTGCCTATAACATTATCAAAATTGGCACCTTTACCTAGCCAGGTTTCAGTAATAACAGCTAAATCAATATCATTGCTTATAATATAATCCAAAATAATGTCATTTTTATTACTCACTGACCGTGCATTGATGAGACAGCATGAAATTTGTGCATCAAACGTAGGTGTTGTGGAAATTTGAATCAGGTTTTTTGGATTTGCTTTCCGTAGATTTTCAGAATGAGCAAGCCTCTTAGCTGGGGATAAAACTGGTATACGACGTCTGGATCCACCCCTACAGCGCCGATAAGGTCGCCTGCCATCTGAGATGGCCGTTGACAGATACTCGCCAGGCGGCGGTGGAATGCCGGCCGGGTCTGGGCACAGTGACCTCAGCTCCGCGCTGCTGTAGCACTGCCTCCTGTGTTTCATGCTGTTGATAAGCGAGAAAATTCGACAGCTTCCCAGTATAATCCACCAGCGTGGCATTCTCCATTTCAATATGTGTTCACAAAACGCATCACAGTAAAATGTTTACCCATATATTCCCAATATCCAATTAGGATAAACAAATAAATAACATACTCAAATCAGAGACTATGTGTTTATGTATCCAATAAACCAAAAATATATCCGGTGTATAAGAGAAATAACTACAAAAACACATCAAAATGAAGCAAGAAGACAAACACGTGTGGCAGCCACGAGGGCGCAGATAATTGGCAATATCTTTGTCAATATTCAATAAATTTTAAAGATTCTTGCACCAAAACGTAATGTTTTAAATGATTAATATAAATATAGAAAAAAGTTATTATGATTTCTAAGTTCTGGAGTTCAACAAATGTCACAACCGCATGTCACAGTGATTAACCAAATTTTTCGCCATAAAACTATCAGTACTTTTCTGTCATTTGTTCAATAATAAAACTAACCAAGGTTTAAATTGATGGAATACCAGCATAAAGCCTCTAGAATAACCTCAACTAGAACGTAAGTCACATATTGGTAATAATATATATTGATTGGATTTTTCAAATCTGGGGGTGTAGTACATGGCCTAGTTTGAAATATGAAATATGAGTGACGAAATTGGCCATATATTCATCAACAGTCGTTACAAAGTAAATATTCTGCCATCAAAAGGTAAGTCACATATTGAACTATATTATATGAAGAAAAAAAACAAGTAACAACGTTTGTGTTATAAACATGATAAAGGTAAATAAAGGTCAAAACAGCATACGACAGTGAGTTTGCCAACTTTTGACTGTCATCACGTTGTCTGTATTTCAATATTTTTGGCTCAAAACCAGAGCTAATCAAGGTTTGAATGGATGGGACAATGACATGGAATCTATACAACAAACGCAGGTAGGGTGCATAGTCAAATTATTATATAAAAAGTTTGTATTGTTGGTTTGTTCCAACTGGTGTAGGCCCTATATCAGATAGCATAATATGCCACACAGAGTAGAATGACATTAGTGTCAATGTATTCCCTAATAATCAATAAAATGTACCTATTTCGCTATCAAAAATGTTTTATTCATTCGACAATATTTCTTCAAACAAAATTGTAGCTATCACGAAGTTGTAAAGTTCAGTAAAGGTCAAAATATCTTACAGCAGTGATCAAGACATGCGTTTTTGTCTACATATTTTTTTTATCGCTGACATAATTTCTCCACTCCAAAATGTAACCAATGCTTGACTTGATAGAAATATAAAATCGAGCCTCTAGAACAAGCCTATGGAGTTTGTATCGCCAAATTACGGAGTAAATATTTTTTTGCGCCTTTTTGATGTTGAGTAGGCCCATATATGATTGCACAGTCTGAAATAAATAGTTTAATGTCAAATGTGATAATACATTAGACTATATTTATTAATATTTCACTATTCTGTCATCAGAACGTAACATTTTCTGTTAGGAATATATGTGTGGGGACCGCTTCAATTTCGTTCGCCAGGGGTCAGCACCTGACGAGGAGCTGCACCCCCTGGCGGGCGCTACCGACGACGCTCAGCCACGAGACACGCTTCACCCAGACACTTGTGATTCAACCAGCGGAGCGGGTGGTCGTCTCCACCCGCTCCCGCTGGATCAGCCACGAAGCTGCCGCCACGTTCGGCATTCAATCACCGTCCTGGGATCCATCTGAGACAGTGCACAGCGAAGTTGAAGTTATCATCATCAAATACGAGTTATTTATGTACCGTCGCCCAGACGGGAGTTAGAATAGGCTAGGATTACAGCTATTCAACCTATTATATGTACTGACAAAAATGTAAAAAGAACAATAGCTAAGTTGAAAATATCAGCAAAAGTTCGCAGCCGCATGTCACATCTATCAAGACATGTGTTTTTATCATACGTTTTAAACGTTGAAATATTGTTCTAAACCTAACCAAGGTTTGACCTGACAAAATATGAAATGGGGTCCCCAGAACAATTCTAGGAAGTTTGTATAGTCAAATTAAGGTATAAATGATGTTTTAAGTACTTTTATGTGATCTTGAGTTATAATAAATAACATATTCTAAACACAGAGTTGAAATAATTGCATCTTATTGCGAATAATTAACAATCTCTTGTAGCAACACAGCTATATTTATTTTAATATGGTGTAAGTAGCAATATTCGTGTCAAAGCTATAAAAAAAAAATCAAGTGACATAGCCCAATAAAATGTGGATGTTTTGATGCCATAAACAATACATTTGATTGATTGTTTGCAATATTTTGCCAATTATGCCATTGAACTCAGTGTTTCATATTATGCTATTTGATATTATTACTGCATATGAAAATGAAGTATTTACCACATTATTTAGACCGCAATTTAAAAATACCTGCTACCTGGGATGGTTTGTTCGATATGCTCAATTGTATTAAGTCCAACTTTGTTTAATTTTGATGTCAAGAGAGATATTCAAACGCACTCATAGTGTGATGGATAACAACTGTGAAGAACTATGTGGGTTGCGTTGTAGACCTTTGCTGAACTTTATAACCAGCACTTCCTTTTATTTGTCACAGTAAAAATATTCCACGTTAACAGCTTGGCGTTATAGCACCGAATTATTAAAATTTGATTCAATATTTGATAATATATTGCTACTTATGTAATTTCAACTATGTGTTTCAGACTGAGTAATCTGATACGATCCAAAGATCCAAATGAAAAAAGATCATAAAACATTATTTATGCCTTAGTTTGACTGTATATACTACTTGCGTTTATTAAATATATAATAAATGATCATTCCATCAATTCAAACCTTTGTTAGTTTTAATGTTGGTGAAATTATGTCAAAGTGTGAGTAGAATGATGCAAAATAAACCCTGTTTAAATTGATATTGTTTGAAGATTTGACCTTAGCTTGTCTTTGCAATTTAGCAGTTAATATACATGGGTTTTTAGTTTGTCGACTCGACAAACTTTTAAGCTGGTTTTCCACACAAACGTCTGTCGTTAACTTCCGTTACTATCTGTTCTGTCTGTGCAATTTAAGAAGGCAATATCTGCTCCCTGGTATACTAGGCATTTACTGCTTTTTAACTGGCGTCCCGTCTCTTCCTGCCATAGCGTTGCCAAAAGGCCGTATTTGTTCACTTGTAAATCAAGTATATACTTCCTTTTCGCTGATGTCACTGCCTCCTTTTGGCTTGCACTGACCCAATGCTGGTTAAATGTTGTGCCATCATCTATGACACTCTTCCAACATTGAACCAACATTGTGTCAGGGTTTTGAGTTGCCGGTATTCCCTGCAAAAATGAGACCTTGAGCCAATGCTGTTTTACAGCTGAGCCATAGTCGTAGACGATAGGCCAGCAGTCAGCTAGCATTGGGTGAACGTTTATCTTGTTAAGGCCTCTATACTGGTATGCCAATGCTGGGATAATGCCGGCCCAGTGTTGTAAACAGTGGGCCACTATCAGGCTAACATTGTGTCAATGACTCGAGTTTGATCAGCTGTGACCGCAACCCAGCGGACACGAGGCATTGACCTAATGTTGTTCTAATGCTGGCCCGCCGTCTTCGACGTCGGCACAACATTAAAACAACATTGAATCAATGCCTCGTGATAGCTGGGTAGGTGTTTATGAATGCCAGCAGTCTGTCGCGAGAGGGCTAGCCACCTTCTCTCCCCCCTCTCTGCCTCACTTGACACAACCGTGTTATGTTACCAATATAACAATTTGGTCTTGGCTAAGATATTTATTTCCAAAAATTGCAAATTTTGTATTATTAAAATTAGATTTTTGGACTCGGCAGTAAAAGGCATTGCACATTGATATAATTTATACACTTCTGGTGTGAAGAATGACCGAATAATGTAATTTATTGCAATGCCCATCATGTGGTAAGTTAACCCTTTCATTACGACCATCTGACATGAAAAGGGGACAAAGTATGGTGAGCTATACATTTTTATTGATTAGGTTTATTTTGCCTGAGTTTGTGTCCTATTTAGGGGAAATAGGGGTGCTGTGTGTGAGAAACGGTTGACATTTCTGTACACCAGTCCTTGTGAATATGTCCAATATAACGTTTGGGGTCCCTAGGTTAGGTAGGCCTACTTTCATCTTTAAGAAGTGTTCGGATAAAATATATGTTCATGATTAAATATAGTGATTAGACTGTAAACGGTTTTGATTGGAATAATATTGGCCAAGCGTCACATACAGTGGCCCAGCATTACATCAGCATTGGGCCAATGCATCGTGTTATCTGGTGTTTCTGGCGCCTGATGTAAAGAATACCCAGTGCCTGACTTATAAAGAGTAGACCTAATTGTGGGATTCCCACAAAAAATAAAACTGGTCCAACATCATTCTATCGCTGCGCCACACTTTTAGCAATATCTTAATATATATATTAGCAACATATTAATTTTGGTGGGCCATAGGATTTTTGAAGATAAGGCCCTGCCTGCTGAATTAAAGGGACTGGCTCAGGCTAAAATCATAAAAAAATCAGTGATTCTATTTTGGCTTATTAATATGACCTTATAATGTAAACATGTCCATAGAATGGAACTGCAAAAGTTTTTTTTAATTTTTGTGCTGTGCATTTACCAGTTAGGCTAGATATAGAGACGAAATTCCCGTATTTCTTATTTTTGACATGGTAGTGCCGCTAATAAATGCCCATTACGGCCCACACTGTCAAATTGTGAGCTGTGTATCGCTGTATTAGTTTCAGTATTAGTATTCACAAGGTAACCTCGCCACAGGTAATCTCGCCACAGATTTGGTAGCCTCGCCACAGAAGGCTGAGTAACCTCGCCACAGCTTTGGTAACCTCGCCACATGGGGCTAAGTAACCTCGCCACAACTTCCCCACACCTGTTGTATCCGCATTTATCAATGTATTTTCAAAGGGAAATCTCTACCTTGAACGTGGTGTAGATGTCTATATAGACTTAGACTATATGTGCCATAAAATCAAAAGCAAAAAAAATTTCAAAAAAATGGACCAATATATAACGAATAATAATAGGCCTACAAATTTATTTTGTACAGCAAATATTGTAGAAAATTTGTTCATTGTGACTAATAATAATAATATATGAACCCTTAAACCGCTGAATTAAATAATTTAAATTTTCACACACTTGGAGTTGTGTCTCACTACCTTGACCCACAACTTTAAGTGGGTGATAACAACTCGTATTTGATTAATTTGTAATTTAAGACTAAGCAATTTACAAATCTTGATGTTTAAATGACTAATAAAACGGATTAAAGCGACTACAGCCGCGCTTAGCTGTTCAAGGTGAATAGGTGTAGGCCTAGCGGCAACAACAGAGGAAGTTGATGACACTACCCCAAGAAGAGATCCGACAGCACCCAAGGAAGATAATGAGTAGCACTCAAGCTATGTGATCGACTTCAATAACACTCGATATTGTTGACGCAATTGATTGACACAAGTGATATTAACTCATGTGAGTGCGTGGTGACGTGAAGTCGATTGGGCCTACTTGCAAACGCTGAATGTTTTTTCTTCTTCCGGTTTTAATAATAGCATAACCGCCAATATGAATCTTTGATATTTCTATCAGCATGAACACCTGATGAACGTTTAATATGGAATATGAGGTGATATGAATGACCCTTAAGTGTTTTATTTGTTGTTGGGAAAATGCCCCCCTTTTGAAATAATAATGGGTCACATGCCCCATCGTCTAAGGCCAATGCCCCCTCCCCCTCCGAAAAATATCATGGGCCCCTTGGCCCCTTTTTTCCAATTTATAAATCGGGCACTGGATATGTAATAGTACCAATCTCATACATATAATTTTAACTATTTATATTGCCGTATATTAACCGTCTGCGTCCCTATGTTTGGGCTATATTCAAGTTAAACTGAACGTGAATTTTAACCTAAGTCTATGCTAAAAACGCAAATAGTGGGCCTAGTTTATGTCCTTGTATTATGGACCCTATCGATGGAAGCTGATATTCAACATCACATTGTAATAAAGGCCTAAATATCACGCTAATAGGGATCTAATTAGAAGTTACTAAAATGTGTGGTACCAAAGCCATAACTTTATTTTGAATTGAATTTACAAATAGTAATATTATTAATAAATGATGTTCCTTTAATGCTGGGTAAACGATGTAGAGGGCGGCACAACAATAAACTAAATATCCAGTTATCCCTGGTTTTATGCTAGTCCACCGTCTGCACTGCTGGCCCAACCTTAAACTAGAATTAAGTCGATGTAGCTTCTGTGGAAAGTATAGCGTATATAGCCAGTGTAATATATTATGAGATTATGCTTTGTACGCATCGCGTTGACTACTACAATGAGGCAATACCGCTGGAGTACAATCACACGTGTCTTGCCATAGAGTTAACTCTATATTTGGTCTGGCTAAACTTCTGAAATTCGAAACCTTTGAGTGTTGATCCACTGTTCGCCGTATCGTATTTGCTGGGATGCACCTAAAAGTATGCATACTTTAGAAGTGGATATATGTATAGTAAAAACATGTCTCTAAGTAATAATATGTAGGGCTATAAAGTGTCTATAAAGCAGCTGGGCCAATAGTGTTTTTTTAATGACACAGCATCATAGTTGAATTCACGCTTTCTCATTCATTGATTGTTTTCTACCAATTACTGGCCAACCGTCAATGATGAAGACGAGGACCAGCCGTGCGTGTGGATTATAAAACTTTAAAATATATATTTTTTCATTTTTGCAATAAATTAAAAGCAAAGTGGAACAGGGAACACTATTATGGCAGAACCAGAGTAAAAACATACCTGTCAATTATCACAGGTAAGGGATAGCAATGACATGACCAATATATATTATGCACATTTAATATGTTGTGCAGAATAAAATATGAAAAATGTTGGGCAGCGCACCTGACGGTGAACCAATATTAAATCCACAGGTAATGTGTTTGTATATATGTAATAACAATACCGAAGGGCGGGGGGGGGGGGCAGTCCTGGTGCCTGCTAGGAAAGTCAAGAGATCGCGGATTCGTCTCCTGCTCTGGCATTCAAGTTTCAAAGAAACAACATGTTTCCTCCCTGTTGAATCATAAATATTGAATATTGTGGGCAGCCTCCGTGACCGAGAGTTAGTGTGCTCGGCCGTAGACCAACAGGGCTCGATTTCGAATCCTGTGTCTGGAGGGCAATGACACCTCATTTATCTCACCATCCTCAGGTTCTCCTTACCCAGTTTAGCCTATATGTGTACAACTGTGATGTAGAACCTCATTTATTTCATTTCATAGCATTTGATACAGCCAACTAACACCTGACTCAACGCTGGCCTGACAACATCACAGCAACATTTCAGCAAAGATCGTGTGAGTTGAGACAGCCTTCATGGGTCTTTATCCTTAGGTCTACTGTGTGTATTGTGATTTCCATAATTGGCATTACACAAGAGGGTGCAGTGAAAGTGCATTACGTCCACATGTGATAATGATGGATTAGGGCTACTGTATATTTCATGGCTGAGTAAGAAACATTAGAAGCTGATAATTTACAACTTTGTTAGGCCTATTTTAGATAGAAGAATTAAAATTGAAAATTAAAGATTTCGTGAAAATTCCTGGTTAACTGGGGCATTATAAAAGTCCCATAAGAAATAATTGCACTTTTGTAATATTAACATTGTAGTCCTGTGAAATGATTCTTTGTCAAGTATATTTCATTAGGTGCAGTGTTTCAGAACGTGTGTGAAAACAGCACAATGTATTATGGGAACCGAACATAATAATATAAATGCCAATGATCGATATAAAGGATCTTTTCATGATAATGCATCTTAGAGTATAGATATACATTCCCTGACACATTTATAGCTGATTTTTTGCAATGCTGTTGACAAACGTCAAGGCCCCTGAGCCTCTTGTTTATAATTATGACCATTGTCACTTAACACATTAAAATATGGCGGCCATCTTTGAAATTGACTAAAATGGACCTTAGATGACCCCAAGTGGTCCATCATAATTTTCTTTATTACGATGATTTGGTGCATCACACTCACAATTTTAAGGTGGCACAATACATGCATTAAAACATATTTAGATTTGATGTGGTCATTTTGTTCATGTGATATTGTATTACCTAAAACAGTAAAAAATGCTGATGACGGCCATCTCGAAAAAGGCTAAATTGTATCCCTTGGGACATTTTTCACTGGTGATGTCTGAATTGTCACAATATACATCTTAATAGTGATAAAACTAATTAGCGAACTTAGTCTCAGCGAGGTTTACGGGGCCCATTTTACCAACAAGACGAAAAAGTAAAATTGTCACAACTAGTGTATGTTGCCAGGTCTCCCATACACTATCAACCATTTCAAATGGTTTGACATTTTCAATAATTTAGTCATTATTTACATATTATATCATATTTTACATTTCAATAAAGGGGCTGCTTGACGTTAATATCATCAAATGCGATAGTTCCTCCACATAAGGGACCTAAAAACTTTATATATATATATATATTTTTGGTAAATAGGCAGTGGGGTAATAAGCCCCCTGGTTTTCTTAATCAATTTTATTCTATTCAGTTAGGCTAGATATAGAGACGAAATTCCCGTATTTCTTATTTTTGACATGGTTGTCAATAATTAGAAATCGGGAATTTCATATCTATATCTAGCCTAACTGGTGAATGCACAGCACAAAAATTAATAAACTTTTGCAGTTCTAGTCCATGGACATGTTTACATCATTTGGTCATATTATTAGGCTAAAAAAAAATCACCGATTTTTTTAGACCTCGGTATGTCCCTTTAAGATACTTAGTCAGTACTACAATATCAAATATAATATTTTCTGGTAATAATTTCAGAAAGATTAAAATCATTACCACATGTGTAATAAGTTACAACCACAATACAAATTGGTGAGCACTATAACAAATAAGTGCGCAGCACAAAATTTTAAAAAAAAATTGCAGTTCTGGTCTATGGACATGTTTACATCATATGGTCATATTAAGAAGCCAAAATAAAATCACTGATTTTTAGATGATTTTAGCCTGATTGAGTCCCTTTAACTATACATCACTCTATATCAAGTCATATTTTTTATTGTGATAATTAAAAAATTATTAAATGCTAACAGTTAAATAACCGTTCAAAAAATTAACAAAACATGGTCAAAAAACTTTATCTGACTTTTACGATATTCAATTTAGAGATATGCCTACTGAATTATTTGTTTTTAATTTGGAAAGTGTTCTATCTAATTATAGTAACATTAATTACGTTATTATTTTACCCTGTTTAGGGATATCTCAAAAACCCCACTATCATCGATTTGCTTTTTACATGTTTTATTTGCTTTTTAACGATACATCTATTTTCTGAGAAGGCGAATTTCATTAAACCCTTCAAGTGTCATTTTAAACCTAAATTATTTCCACTCTTCTTAATTACCGAATTTAAAATTGTTTATTAGTAGAGCGAAGCTCTACTGTTGCAGTTGTCTGGGCTTAATGTATTTTATTATCAATTTATTCCATGACAATGACGTTAAATTTGTTGAGCTGAGAACATATCTAACGTCATGTGTCTGTTAAAAAGAACTTTCTTCATTGCACTACGAGCTCCAATTTTGAGATTTCTATTTAAATGCTCAGATAAACACAGTTAAATATCTGTTTTTTTTCTGTGATACCATGTCAGCCTTTAGAGATTCCGCGAGGCCCGGTAAACAGAGTACAGGTCAACCCAGTGAACTACATGTATATACAGTTCACTGGGTCAACAAATCCTCCACTGTCCAGTTGATTAATTAGGTCAGTTCGGTGACGTCACTCGTGACCCGGGTGCGCGACATTAGCTGCATGTAGCTGGCATTGAACACCAACAAGCAGAGTGCTTGTATGCACGGCACGTGTATAAGGCCTCAGTGACACAGCGGACTGCATCATATTTCTACAGATCTGTAGAAATACGATGCATTCTTCCCACCTGCCCAGAAAACACAAGGTAGTACATCATCATGTATCTGTATCCCGGGATCTGTATCTATGCAGATACACTCATGTTATTATTAAGTCTTTATAATATTCTGCCTCCATTCTCTGCTTCATGGGGGATATCCTTTTTTTGCTAGGGCTAACCAAACATGTAGGCTACACAAGACATTCAACCAATGCTGTTTCAATGTTAGGCCAGCGTCGCCGTCGTTGGCCCATCATTGAGAAACTAACACCTCCAACAATTTTCATTCAGTTTGTTGGGTACATAGCCAGAGGCTCCGGTTATCCTGGAGGTGTCGGTGAAGAAATTTTGCTGCATTAGGGGAGGGGCTGTACAATTAAATTCTGATCAATATAATTATAAATAGTATAAATTGTATTAGAGGTAGGCCTAATCGTTTGTATATTAAATACATGTAGGCCTACACGTGTGTTTGCATTTTATATTGTTTGTTAATTGAATGTTAGTCTATATAATCTCATTCTGAAATATTATTTCCCCCATTTATATATTTTGATAATATGATCTTCGGATAAGATTGTAATATAGTAGACCTCGATTAAAAAACGGAGAAATGAAAATTTGACTAGGCCTAAAATAATTATAGGAATATGCAGGCTTATCGGTACAATTGCCCTGCTATTGTCATAATTGATCTACAAACACACAATATATAATACAGGTATTGTATGACAAAGTTATAATAATTGCAAAAAACTTTGGGCGGACTTCAGAAAGACTTTCGACTTCAGACTTTCAACTTCAAATTTTGGGCATTAGACTCTGGACTTCGGTTTCAGATTTAGCAACTGACAGACTTCAGACTTTGGTTTCAGATACGGATTTTGGACTTTGGACATACTTTGGACTCCAGGTTTTGAACAGACATACGTAGTAAAAATGTACACAAGATGGCGCGAGATGTTGTTTACAATTTGAATTTCCGGTTATAATCTGACGATTTTACGAGTTTTCCGATACGTATTGACACATTTTATGAACGATTATCAACATTAACAGACAAGGCATGAAGTGAACCCAGAAAGAAGAGATAATTTGCAGTGGTTGGTGACATTTTTGACGATTTTTGATCAACATTGAGACTTGTATTGACACTTAGTGAATCTCTCACCGTTGAAGTCAACAAATGTCGCCAAGAAACCCCTGTCTGAGTTGATCAAAAAGGTGTGATACACACTGGCACGTGGACTGTTTACTGTCCACACGACCTGGCCTTAATCAAGCTGGTAAATCCCGAGAGACGCCATGCCTGGGCTGAAAAGACCGTTGACCCTTTGCCTCCAGCTTCCACCAGTGGGCAGAATCACAGAAGAAGAGGTCTTAGAGAGCCTGCTACCACATATTGATGCAGAGAAGATCAAGTGCATTCAAGTGACGTCCAATGAAGGCTGGGTAACTGCAGCTGATGAGACAACACGGAACCAGTTGATTGGAATTGAAATCACTATCAAAGGTCGCAGTGTACGCATACAAAACAATGGGTTAAACGTTACAAACGTAACGATAAAAGATGCTCCGTTCGAACTACCAAATGATGACCTCATAACAACATTATCCGCTTATGGTAATGTGGTACGTCGCAGTATGAGGATGGGGACAATAAAAGGCACCCAAGTGAAGACAGGAACACGCTATGTAGAGATCATCGACGTAGACGGACCGATCCCTACAGAACTGAAAGCAGGAGAATACAACATACGAGTATTCTGTGACAATGGAAAAACAGAGTGCAGACATTGTGGGCAAACATCACACCCCAGCTACAAGTGCCCGATAAAACCAGGCTCCAACAGAAGATGCTATCGATGCTTTAGCACAGGACATGTCATAAAAGACTGTTCCAATGAAATAGTCTGCAGACACTGCTGCCAAACTGGACATCGAGAAGCACAGTGTGTAGGTAAAGAAGAGCTGACCAAGTTCGGTGACTACCGTCATGAAATCGCAGAAGGACGACTCGCTACTGACTTGGAAAAAGACACTACAGACCTGGAGCCAACACCAACAACACTCAGCAACGAACACGAAAAGAGCCTAAAACATGACACGAAATTTGAAGGTGACAAGGACAACAGCGACACCAGTAACATCGGCGAAAACAACATTAGTGTCAGAGTGACCAGAGACGCGACACCATCAACCAGTAGAAATATGAAGGGTACACCTGCAAACTCTGCTGGGCCCTCTACACCACAGACGATAGATGAGTTTGACATTCAATGCCAGACAATTATTATTGGTGACTCCCTTTTGCATAACATTGAGAAACCGGGGGTCATGATAACAAATAGATCCGGAGCATCTATAGCCGATGTAGATGAGTTAATAACTAGTGCTATGAACAGAAGTAGAAAAGAACTGAAACCTGATCATGTCGTTATACATCTCGGCACAAACGACATAACGTACAAGAAAACATCAGCTCCATTAGTAATTGTGAAATATAGTGTAGCATTGGACAGTTTGGAAAAAACTTTTCAAGGAGCTAAGATTGGTATCTGCTCCATTCCCCCGAGAAAAGGCAGCTCCACGGACGTAAAGAGAAGCAACACGGCGGCGACCATCGTCAATGAGTATCTGGAATCCCTGGCTCAGGTGCACCCTGATCGCTATGTCTACATTGACACATGGTCCAAGCTGTGGTCGACAAAAGGGCACGCCATGAAACACCACTACGACAAAAGTGACGAGAAGGGTGTTCACATGACTGAATCTGGCAGGGAACTGCTCATCAGTAGTATAACCAACACACTCTACCCGGAGCCAGCTAACATCAATAAGAGAAAGAACAGTGCCACACACAGTCCTGCTAACGACAAGCAGTTAAAAGAACAAAGACTCAGTTCTACACCACCAATGCCTGCAGAGCCCAGTGAAAGTGACCCTAATAGCCCCATAACTAAGAAATAGGACATTTGCCAGGGCAGCCATCATCGCCACAA
Source organism: Flabesymbios commensalis (assembly GCA_964017125.1). Taxonomy (NCBI): domain Eukaryota; kingdom Metazoa; phylum Annelida; class Polychaeta; order Terebellida; family Flabelligeridae; genus Flabesymbios; species Flabesymbios commensalis. The sequence goes on from OZ024903.1 coordinate 57,771,241, forward strand.
GACTGTAATATCTAATAGTCCACCTTTAGATCGAACTAATAATAGGTCATCTATTAACACACCAAAATGTAGCTCTGTTGCAAGTGATCTTGACATTGTTCTTTTAAATATTTGTGGTTTGAAAACCAAGTTGAAAAATATTGATTTTGAACAATTTATACAGAAACATCAAATAGTATTCTTAACAGAAACTAAACTAGGTAAATTTGATGAGATTATTATACCAGGATTTAAGCTTCTAATTAATAATAGACAAACAACCAGACGAGCATCTGGGGGAGTGGCCATTTTAGTCCATGAGTCCATAGTGAATTTTGTGAAGGTTTTGGACTTCGGTATCAAAGAAACCATCTGGATTAAAATATCAAGACCATTTTCTAATATACCAATTGTTTTTGGCCTCGTATACGCTCCACCAGCAGACTCTCCATATGCAGATCCGTCTGTCTTTGATGATATTGAAGAAACTATAAATAACATTAAAAGTGAAGATGAAAATATGGCAGTCTGTCTTCTTGGCGATTTCAATGCCAGGACGGGTATACTCCCTGATGTGTCACATAATGATGAAAGTGGAGATCAAAGTGTTGAGTTATGTGAAATTCTCAATAATAATTCTAATGTCACAAAACGCTCAAACAAGGATCAGTATGTAAATAATAGGGGTAAACGGTTAATAGAACTCTGTAACAGTATAGATTTGCATATTATGAATGGCAGATATGGAGCCGATAAAGGTATTGGTAAAACAACATGTAAAAATGCTAGTGTTGTAGATTACATTCTAATCTCTGAAAACCTTGCTCCATACGTTGAAAAATTTGATATTTTGGAATTTGACTGCATTATTTCTGATATCCACTGCCCCGTCAATGCTGTTTTCAATTTAGTACTAGAAAAAGAAGACGATCTGTCAAATAAAACTCTTCATACACGATCTGAACATGTAATTAAATACAAGTGGAAATCAGATTCTGCAGCTTCATTTCAATCGAATGTATCAGATGAATGTATTGAATTGATATTGCACACTATGGATAGAGCAGAAGCAGAGGGGAATATTACAGCAGATGTAGTGAGTAAAGTTTCGGATGATATATGTAAGGTACTGAAACAATCTGCTACTGCCTCTGGTCTATCGCATGAAGTTAAAGTTAGTGCTAAGAAACCTAGGCGACGTGCTTTACCTCATAAACCGTGGTATAATACAGAATGTGAGGAAGCACGTCGCAATATGTTGAAATATAGAAATAAATATAGGAGATTAAAAAATGCGACACATTTTAACGAAGTTAGAGTATATAGTAAACAATACAAGAAAACTGTAAATAAAGCTTTCCGTGAATATAAAAAAGCCACCATAAATAAATTACGAACATTACAATCCGAAAATCCAAAGGAATATTGGAACATAATCCAGGGAAAAACAAAACAAGTGAATGAGACTAAAATATCTTTAGATATATTTGAGCAACATTTTAAGAAATTAGCGTCTGAAACTAATCAGACGGAGGCATGCCACCGTGAGGAGCTCAACGTCGCTGACGATCCTGATCTCAATAAACCCTTTACCACCCAAGAAATTACAAAAGCCATCAAAAAATTAAAAAGTCACAAATCTTCAGGAATTGATCAAATTATCAACGAGTTTTTTAAACATTCGCCAGATAAATTAATACCAGTATATGCAAAATTATTTAACATTATTCTTTCTACAGGCATAGTACCAGACGATTGGGCTATTAGTATTATAAGACCCATCTACAAAAATAAAGGAGATAATACTGATCCAAATAATTATAGAGGTATTTCTCTGCTCAGTTGCTTCGGTAAGCTGTTCACAAGCTGTCTGAATGAAAGATTATCAAACTTCGTTAAAGCTCATGACACCGTCGGTCCAGAACAGGCTGGTTTCAAATCCGACAATTCCACCATAGACCACATTTTTGTTTTGAAAACTTTGGCCGATATTTACCTCAACAAACGTAAACGATTATACTGTTGTTTTGTAGACTACCAAAAGGCATTTGATACCATAAATAGAACCAAATTATGGTCCAAGTTGTTATCCTCTGGGATATCAGGGCGGATTCTAAAAGTAATTAAAAACCTCTACAGTCAGGCAAAATCATGTGTTAATGTAAATGGAAAAAACTCTGAATATTTCTCATGTAATGTTGGAGTTCGACAAGGAGAAAATTTATCTCCGTTGCTTTTTTCTCTCTACTTAGCTGATCTTAACGAATTTATATCACGATCTTGTAAAGGTCTAGAAAAAATCCAGGAGATGGACCAGCTAGTCCATGATCCAACAGAAGATCTAGTATCGTACTTAAAGTTATATATTTTGATGTACGCGGATGATACTGTATTATTGGCTGAATCCCCTGAAGACCTGCAAAAATATTTGGATACTCTAAATGAATATTGTAACAATTTTGATTTAAAAATTAACACCAGTAAAACCAAAATATTCATTTTTTCGCGAGGCAAATTAAAAAATATACCTTCGTTTAATTTTGCGGACATGAAACTTGATGTAGTCAATGATTACAATTACCTGGGTGTCACGTTTAATTTTAATGCAAAATTTAATGTTGCAAAACAAAGTCTTTATCAAAAGGGATGTAGGGCAATGTTCGCTCTACTGAAACGGATTAAATCTCTATCTCTACCTCCAGATATTGCATTAAAGTTATTTGACACTCTGGTAAAACCTGTTGTATTATATGGAGCTGAAGTGTGGGGAAGTGAAAATTGCGACATTGTAAATAAAGTGAAATTAAGGTTCTGTAAATATATTTTACATGCTCATAAATCTACTTGCTCTAGTATGGTTTATGGAGAGTTGGGTGAAACGCCGCTTCATATAGATATTAAATGTAAAATGATCCTCTACTGGGCGAGACTGATTAACAGTAAAGAAAATAAACTGTCGAAATTGATTTACTCTTTAATATATAAACTTTATGAGAAGGATTTGTTTCATTCTAGTTGGATTACCTCGGTGAAAAACATACTAGATAGTGCTGGATTCTCTGGGATTTGGACGAATCAATCTTTACCTAAATCACCGGATCATTTTAATACAATTCTCAAGTTAAGGCTGCACGACCAATTCATACAAAATTGGAATGAAGACATAACAAAAAGTGGTAAATGTACTGTATACCGTATAATTAAAAATACTTTTGGTTTCGAGAAATATCTGACTGAACTACCTGTAAATAATAGAATTCTTATGACAAAATTTCGGTGCCGCAATCACCGTCTACCAATCGAAGCTGGTTGTCGGGCTCAAATTCAGCGCGACCTACGGTTATGCCTCCATTGCAACGACATCGGCGATGAGTACCACTATCTGTTATGCTGTCCGTTATTCAGAGAAGAGCGTAAAAAATATATAAATGTCAAATTCTGGAAAAGACCTTCCACTATTCAACTGGAACAATTATTCAAACAAAACGATTATAATAATGTACTGCAGTTAAGTTTATTCGTGAAAGTGATTATCGCAAAGTTTTAAAGCGTTCTTAACAATGAATAATAACATCTAATCCACTGATTCTTGTATAAATCATTACAATTGTAAATAGAATTATAATATGCACTGTATTGTATCATATGGCGCCAGCGCTTTCCTGGCTCTTCTGTCATGTTCCGCACACAGGAACCATCAGCAATAAATACTTGTTACTTGTTACTTGTTACTTGTTACTTGTTGTAGTAGGCCTACTTCAGACTTTGGACAAAATTCAGACACTTTTTGGACAGACGTCGGACATCAAACTTCAGATTTCGTCAGACTTCGTACATCAGACTTCCGATTGTGGACTTTAGACATCAGTTTTCAGACTTCGGATTGTGGACTTCGGACACATACTTCAGACGTCGGATTGTAGCCTTTATTGTCAGACATCGTACAGGCGTCAAACTTCAGACTCAAAAACTCGGACGATTTATTTGTCACACAACAAAAACAAACATACAAAGGCCCTATGTAACCAAATAAGCTCAAGAAATACATAATAATATATTATGAGGATCAGGAGAACTGCTGATCAATGCTGATCGCTACCATGCAGACCACTTCACACAGACTTCGGACATTTTTCGGACTTCAAACTTCAGACTTTAAAGTTCAGAATTCAGAAACCCCCACTGGGTTTTAATACTTTAAACAGTTAAATAATAAATTAAACACCATTTTCTATGGCTTGGTCTTTTGATTAAAATAAGCAAAACAATTAAGCAGCTTTAATAATTATTGTGAGTCAGCTCCATTTTGACTGTCCGTAGAACAATAACCCTGAAGGTCGACTCAAGCTCTACTTCAGTGCCGTCAGGCTCTAGTAGGCCTATATTAATTTGGATGGTATAAACATAGTGTGATGTTGTGGAGATCACAGCATTAATGGCCATTAATAATCATTTGGCATCCCATCACCACGATACGTAAAACAAATGCCGCATTAATGTTGGGCCACCGTCTTTAACGATGACCCAAACAACAACCCAGCATTTTTTCAGCGTATCATTAAATGTAAAAAACAAGTCAATGGGGCGAGGTGGTCCCCATGTTGAAAAAAGTTCATTTTCCATGATAAAACGCATAGGCGCCTACAGCAATTCAGTTCATTTACCAGTTAAGCTACGGCCCCACCAGCTGCGGCGTTCGGTGAGGCCGCACCTTTAGGCTAGATATAGAGTCGAAATTCCAGATTTCTTATTTTGGACAACCATGTCAAAAATAAGAAATACGGGAATTTCGTCTCTATATCTAGCCTAACTGGTAAATGCGCAGCACAAAAAAAACACTTTTGCAGTTCTAGTCTATGGACATGTTCACATCATATGGTCATATTAATAAGCCAAAATAAAATACCGATTTTTTTATGATTTCAGCCTGAGCCAGTCCTTTAATATAGCCTCCAAGTTGCTCCAATAGGCGTCTTCACATATTGCTCCAATAGGCGTGCAACAATTATTTTACAACGTTTGAAAGGTTTATTGTCTACGCAGGTCATTATAATATACAAGCAAATGAGATATCAGTGGCGTACTAGAACAAATTTATTGTTACATAATCTATCACATTATAGAACACATAATGCAAGTAAAGAATAACATATAATGGAATCGTGTCCAGTTTTGAGGTAGGCTACTAAAACTGTTTTCACTAGTCTAAGAAATGTATTCAACTTTTCTAGACCTGTAAATTTCATGCGGGGAGGTTGGTAAGATAATAGGCCTACTAATTGTTCCGTACACACCTTTATTTGAGATAAATTGAACATTTTGGCCGATTCGACTGGAGTTTTCATTCACAAAGTGGGCCCTACTACATCTTCATCTATCAAGTTGTCTGCTACCGGCAGACTCCTTGATATCACGTAGGCCTATATGTGCTATGAGTACCCCCCTCTTCCCTGCCCAACTCCTGCATGCCATACAATCTGACCTGAGTGTGAGTTCCATACCACAGTTAGTAAACCGGTGACGTCATAATGAATATTCATGATGCTCGCACCCCCTCCATTTCGTACAGGCCTCAAACACACCTGTTGTCAAGGTCAGACTGGTAGTCTGACGGTCTGACCTGACTGGGCAGGGTGGCCCTTAGCCGAGTGAACAACGTCTCTGGGCGAGCGCAGCAAGCCATAGAGCCGTGAATCTAGTATCAAAGTGGCTTTGATACCAACTTTAAATTGCTCTTCTGGACTTAATCTGATGAGCTATGGCCAATCTAACATCATCTTGCTTATAATAAATATATTTTCTTACATATCTGTGATTCTTGAGCTGATATGTGACATATTGGACCTGAATTTAGGTAAAATACAACTACAATTCACGGCGATATAGGTTTGCATCAACCTTCGCCAGTGCGACATGAGCGACATCTATGTGAGGAGAATTCGTCCGCTGAGGACGCATGCTCAGACCGCCTTAAACTTGTTGATCAACACAAAAACACGTGCGTGAAGCACAAGAAAAACGGCAGATACCACGTGCGATGACGTCATCTACCACGTGCGATGACGTCATCTCACAAAATCTCGCGTTTCCACCCCACTCCACCCGAGATCACTTGGTAGCCTCAAGTGTAGTTTCGGATAAATAACATGAATATAAACTTACTTTCCTTTTCTAATATTAAAAAATCTTCACATATATGGGTCAAATATGGTAGTGAAGACGTGTACACTGCAGGTAAGTCAGCGAATTGCGATTTAACCCCGAGTTGGACACAGTTTAATTCTGTGGCAGGACAGCGGCTGTACACAATTCAGCGCCGTAGGCCTATCAGCGCCAGGTGGCCCCTACGTGAAATGCGAGGTTTGTTCAAATCATGTGAACCCTCTATTTAATCAAGATTATGTTATGGAATGAATCCAACTGTGTGTGTGTGTGTGGGGGGGGGGGGGTAATCATAGTCCTGCGGGTCGGATTTGGTAGGCCTACACAGCCGACCACGATCTCAGATAGCTGGAGCTAGGCTATGTTTACAAGCTACAACCAGAGACAGTTATTATAATATCTCTGCTACAACCATGTCACTTAATCACAACTTAGTTAAATGCTGTATTGTTGACGTCACAATTTATATCTAAAGCTATGTGAAGTCACTGTTCCACTCAGTCTTGTGACGTCAGATGATAGAAGTTTCACGTTGCTCCAGGATTATCATAACATTCGATATAACGGGGAACCGTTTCTATAAAAACATGTAGAATCGAGATCCTCTATTATTTATTTTGTTGTTCCCAGTAAACAGAGAAAGTCTTTACCGACTAAAAGAGGATCAATTTTCAGCTCAATTATTGTTTTTAATGGTAAAGGGACATTCCCAGGTCTACAATCATAAAAAAATCGGTGATTTTATTAATTTATGTGCTCTACAGGGTATTAATTAATATATCCCAACAAACACGACAAAGACCCAATACTAGTAATCGTTTAATTTAATAATGTTGTTCTATCGTCTGCAAACACCACTCGAACATACAAGGGCTATATTATATCTGGGAAAATATCATATTGTAATAAACTTCATTTTAGATTTTGTATAATATATTTGCTTTTCTATTGTAAATTTTATTTCATACCTGTAGGCCTAGGCCCCTACATATTTAATTTCACATCGTGAAATGTTTGCCAAGATCGCCTATAAACAAAATATAGGCCTAAATATGTGAAAAACTAAGTTTAGTGTACAAAACCTTTTAATGGTTATCAAACTGTTTTTCCGACCAAAAACGATTTTTGCAAATAATGTTGTATTGTTGACGTCAGAATATATGGTCACGTCATATGGTCATATTAATAATATGGTCATATTAATTAAAGTCACAACATTACATTAATTAAGCTGAAAATTGATCCTCCTTTAGTCGATACAGACTTTCTCTGTTTATTAGTTTATTTTTTCAATTATTTTGAAATTTCGGAACTTGTTTAAGGGTATCCCTGAATGGGAACACAGATGTTGAACATTCTCAGGGTGGTGGGCACTGATTTTTTTCGGCAATATCCTCACAAATTCCCTTCCATGTATATATACACAATCAATTATAAACACTAAGGTTTCTTAAACAATTTAAACCAGTGGTTCACATACTAGTAGCCATGTAAGCCTACGATAGGCCTTAAACATAGGCCTATAATATTTTGTGGTAGGCTTATTAGTCTACATTATATATATATTCCTCAGTGCTGAGCATTCGTGTTGTCTGACTTGTCTACTGAATCATTGAAATATTTATTATTAGAACAAACCAATGCTAAACGGCACATATATCATGAACGTGACCTTTGTGAAGCATGCACACCTGTGTCACATGCGGTGGGTCTTTACCCTGTGAAAGTAGCATTATTGTACCGATACTGAGCCAATAGGCCCAACATCACCAATACGGTAGTAGACCTAGGGGCCTACTTTAATAGATTGGGAGTTGAATTACCCAACGCGTGCCAGATAGGCCTCTAGAGGCGTCCAATATGGTAAACCCCTAAACTGGCATACTATACGTCCTATATTTCCTGTAGGCCTTTCAGAAAAGTAGACCTAATTCACTTTTTTCCTACAGATCGACAATTCAAAAAAGTTAATGTGGGGGGTAGACCTACATCTCGGAAAAATTAAATGTAGTTTGAACCATTCAGGTTCAACAACGGTCAACTGTAATCTTTCACCCCTATAATATGTAATGGGTACATCCCTAATCACGATACGTTCGCGGATGCTGCTGGTTGCAGTAAGTGCTACATTCGTCAGTCAACATAATCTCCGAAACGACAGAATACTATTCAACCATCCGAGACGTGGCTCATATCTAAAATCTAAAGGTGAGTTATGTTGATTCACAGCTTGGTCAGTGCACAGCAGGCCTACTGGGACCAACACCAAGGTTAGCCCAGCGTGACTGTCCACTGGCAAGCCTCGTGCTTGACCGAGGACTGAAATCTTAGCTACACCAAGGCCTACTGTGATCCGCTGCTAGGCCTAAAGTTCACTTGTAATCTTTTAATGTTTTATTTCTGATACGTGTGAAACATATAGGTCTATAGAGTTCAATGCGCCATATACAAAGCCTACGCATTCGTCACGTAAACAGGTGAACAGCAATTACAATGTAATGAAAGCTTTCTCAGACAATCAGAGGGCTTTTGACAATAAATAAAGGCGGCTACCCATGTAGTCAGTTCTGGTAGTTGGCCTATCGTTTTTTTTTTGTGTTCGTCGATTTTTTTGGTACGAAAAAAATATGGTTGTCATTTTGTGGCGGCATCCTAGTCAGATGTTTGGCGGCTATTTTGAAATTGTCACATATTTCGGCTATTGTAATGGACTAATATAAGTGCATGCACCTATATTCGAATACTAACTTAAGTGCATCTTCAAATATAAGTGAATGCACTTTTATGCGCGGGGATACGGTATGACATCGGCAACGTTCAAAATAATCAACAGATATAGCACAACGTGCATTACTGAATATTTTTCTGCTAATATAGGGGGAGGCTACACTTTTAGTTAACGATTTAGCTATATTTTTTTAAATAGCTTATATAACCTATAAAAAACCTTCATTTTGATTTTGCCACAGTAGAAGCTGGATATATTTTTAAGGTTAGAAACGTACCAAGGGAAGTGAAACCATATATTCAAAAAATCCTTGAGAAGCGATCAGTCCTCGTTAGAAGTAATATTTTTATATAGCTATATTTTGGAGGTAATAATTCAGAAAAGGTCTGATAGTGCTGCTCGTTTTATTATATCTATTTAAGTATTTTCCACTTGGAACAATCAAATTAAAATCTATTTAGGTTTTACTACAAGAACGGACCATGTTGTCATGATCATGCAGACCACTTTGATCAATTTAATATTTAGCACAAGCCTTGGCTCAGAGGAGGGTGGCCAATGTCATTACAATTTTAAAGGTTCCTACATTGAAGTATATTCTGGTATAGAGTTTCCAAAACATGACTTTTAGTTTAATTATGATACAAATTGCCGCATATATGTGGCCATACTGCATCATTCAGGACTCTCATATAATATGTTTTAATGATTGTATCGCCGAATGATATTCAAACTGTCGCCATTTGAATTCGTGTAAACACGCCATATGCTAATTTTAGTCACGTGAACGTGGCGTACGCAAGCGGAGCGAGCAGCCACAACGGTTCAGTTGTAAACACACCATCCACACCATCCACATGTCATTTAGCAAGAGGGAGGTCTCTGCTATTATGAAATGTGGGGTGTGTTGAAATCCGTCAATCGGCATCTAGCCACAGGCCTATTGAACAATATCAATTATATTCGCCCACAATATCCTATATAACTCTACATCCCTTTCCCTGATTGAACAACATGAGACGCAGACACAACAAATCAACCCAAGTGACAAAGCCGACTACTGAGAACCAATACATTACAAAAGACTAGGCCTATGCATTTTTGCACTAAGGTGTTTTCTTTATTTCCAACGCACACAGTGTATTTTTTAAGGTGGGGTCTCAACTGATAATTGTACATAAATGATATAGGCCTACAACCCGTGTAGGCCTACAGTAGTGGCCAGTAGTCTACTATACAGTCAAAAAGCACAGTAACTGATTATGCCTACCATATATGGTGATGACAGAGAAATCTGGCGAGGTCGCAGGTCACAGCCCCTCACAAAAACCAAGTTATCAGACGAGATGCTACAGGCATGCTGCATGTAGTGCTGTCTCTGCGGAGCGATAGTGAATGATTTCTCTGATCAATCGTTTTTTATCTAATTTATAATATAGGCCTAGGCATACTATAACACTCACTTAAAAATGCCACCAGACAACAACTCATCTCTGATAGTTTTGACAGCTCGATCTGGGCGGTCAGCCACACACCACACATTATATGCCGCGTGCATACATCATATCACGTGGTGTCTGGTGGCAGCGCGGGCTTAACCTGCCAACACAGTTGTAATTGTGCTGTAGACCACACATCATTGGCGTCGAGTTCGTCGAAGACATCATCGGGCCACATGATCTATATAGGTTCCTATCTCAGTTCAATTAAGACATATCATGAGATCTAACAGTAATAATATGCTCTGCCATTGCTTGTTTGTTTACTGAACTGTCAGAAATAGACAGGCCTAACGTTACATCACATGATCAGCACATGACATGCATGATCCATGATACCACGCTAAGCAGTGCTAAGTGTGGGTCACAGTGGAAAATTGTTGAAGGACAATACTGCATTTTAAAGTCGTTTTGGCGGCGATATTTATCAAAATAAATATCAATAATAGGAAAACCAGGCCTTATAGCCAATTTTATAGTCTGGTTACTTCGAAGTATGTACCTTTAATTAACCTACTGGAAGCGTTTTTTTCTTTTAGAGCGCACTTGACTGCCAATGATGCAGGCCTTTGGGTTTCCAGCCCCGCTGATCCCACTTGTATTTGTTTTTTCTGAGAAATATCATTGTTTCTCCCCTCAGTGCGGCTAGACGATCACGTCAATGGCGACCTCGTCAAATACACCTCTAGGGGTGCGAACACGTTGTGAGCGGTATGCATTTCACCTGAATCCCTATAGGGATTTACCTCAAAACGGTCCGTATTGCGTAAACATACAAATAGCTAGCGATTTCATTTTTTACGTACTACGGATTATGTTACATGCACTACTATAGTAGCAATTTTGCCAATATAGGCCCCTATATGCAGTATGCTCTACGAAATGCGGATAACGCAAAACGCGTACACGGAAAGCCGGCTTAAGCGTGTTTTTCGCCCATGTGACGCTATGATTCATGGGGATCATAATAAAGGAACAAAAACGCTGCTTTCATTAAAAAATGCGAGTGCCTGACCAACATATGTTTGGTCTACATCTAATATGTAGATTGGTGTACCCAAAATGGAATATTTCGGCTGCGCGACATGAGCTGACGCCAGCCGATGCATTTTAGGCTAATTGCAATACTTTTATTAGTAAAGCGAAGCTCTACTGTTGCAGTTGTCTGTATTTTAGTGTCGATTTATTCCACGACAATGACGTTAAATTCGTTGAGCTGACGTCATGTGTCTGTTAAAAAGAACTTTCTTCATTGCACAACGAGCTCCAATTTTGAAATTTCTATTTATATGCTCAGATAAACACAGTTAAATATCTGTTTTCCTGTTAAACCATGTCAGCCTTTAGAGATGACACGTGGCCCAGTAAACAGCGTACAGGTCAACCCGGTGAACTGCATGTATATACAGTTCACTGGGTCAACAAGCCCTCCTCTGTCCCCTGCCTCTGTCCAGTTGATTAATTAGGTCAGTTCGGTGACGTCACGCTTGACCCGACTGCGCTACATCAGCTGTATGCACGGCACGTGCATTAGGCCTCAACGCAGTGGCACAGCTCAGCAAACACAAGGCTACACAAGGCATTCAACCAATGCTGTTTCAATGTTGGCCAGCGTCGCCAGCGTTGGCCCAAAATTGAAACAGTATTGGGTGAAAGCCTCGTGTTTGCTGGGAGGACTGCATCATATTTCTACAGATCTGCAGAAATATGATGCACGCACCTGCCCAGAAAACACAAGGTAGAGCATCATCATATATCTGTATCTCGGGATCTGTATCTATGCAGATACAGTCGTGTTATAATTATGTCTTTATAATATTCTGCCTCCATTCTCTGTCTACGTGAAAAGCCTGACAAGCAGTTCATAGTCAGGTTCACTATGTTAAAAAAAAAGTTTCGTGGGAAGTGTCTGTTAATTTTGATCTTTCTAAATTTTTTGATACTTTAGAGTGTTTTGAGTCGGAAAATCGATGTTTCTATTTTTCTCAAAAAAATGGGAATAGTCACCATTTTGTTTTTCAAAATGGCCGCTATATAAACACTATTCATACATTATCTCAGCTTCCAAGTGAGCTACAGTCACAAAATTAAAACCTAAACATACATTTTCGCACATGACATATCCATTCATAGCACTTAAAAAGGCATAAAACTCATGTTAGTGCAATTATGTATCATTTCGATATAATATTTGGGTTAATATAAAGAAAATGTGCATTTATTGTTCAGTTGGCATGTCTAGTCTACATATTGTTTAAATGTATAATATTGTAGAAACAATGTTATAGTCCGAGGTAGAAGTGACCTAACCTTGTTTTGTTACAAAAACAATGTTTTTTGATGTTTCTTATATATTTTTTTGTGATGAATTCAAATTCGATGAGTGTCAGCTCGAAAAATTTGGTCATTTTTGTAAATTCAAGGTCAAAAGTCAATTTCAAGGTAAAATATTAGGAACAAGTGAAATACCTCATTTTCATATGATTTTGACTGAGCAATCCATTTCTGAAATTATCTTGATTATTCAAGGTCATCTTCAAGGTCAAAAGCTCAATTTCAAGGTCAAGTAATAGAAAATATTTTTAACAAATTTTAAGAACAAGTGTAATACGTCTTTCTCGGGTGATTCTGCCTAGAAAATCCATTTATGGTATCATTTTGATGATTTGAGGTGATCATCAAGATCAATTTCAAAGTCAAATATGATTTTAACATACATGCTACAATTGCGACAGAGTGTGCTGAAAGGTGATGGGGAGGCATTAAAGGGGTTTGTGGAACTGAGTTAGAGGGCGATGAGAAAGCATTAAATAACAATGGAAATACATTATCGGGCGATAGGGCGGCGTTAACGTGTGATGGCACTTAAGAACCAGTAGAAAGCGTTAAAGGTAACAGAGTTGTTAAAGGGTGACCGAGAAAGGTCAAAGGGTGACGGAAAGGTGTTAAAGGGAAAAGAAAAAGTTTTAAAGTTTGATGGAGATGCATTAAAAGGAGAGGCATCGAATGGCGATGGGAAGGCGATGTCAAGGCGTTTAAGGGCAAGGAAAAGGCGTAGAGGGCGACGGAGGAGCGTTAAATGTCGACAGAGATGCGTCAAAAGACCGCGAATAGACTTTAAAAACAACGGAGAGGCGCTATGGGATGATGGAAAGGCGTTAAAGAGAAAAGAAAAATAACAAAAGTCAATGCAGAAGCTTTGAAGGACAATGGAGAGGCGTTAAAAGGCTCCACAGAGGCGCTAAATAGCGATGGGGAGGCTTTAAAGGGCAATGGGGATCGAGGCATTTAGTGCGAAGAAAAGGCGTTAAAGGGTGAATTCAACGAAGCGGCGTTAAACTAAAATCACGTTCAGGGCGAAGAAGAGACATTGAAGAACTTTGTAAAGGCCTTCAATTGCAACGAAGAGGTGTTAAACTAAATGCACCACGAAGACGCATATTATATATAAAGGGATGATGTCAATATTGTTAAAGTGCGACGGGAGTGTGTTTCCATTGGCCTTCAATGTCTCCCCATTGCCCTTTCACGTAATCCGATTGTCATTTAACGGTTTTTCGTTGCCCTTCAACACTCATTGTCCTTTAATGCCTCATCATCACCATTTAATTTGAACCCAACACAATTAAGATTACCCAGTCGAAATCACACCTAAACGAGGTATTACACAGGCCTACATGCTCCAATTTGTCGCATATAGTAAGTTAGTAAATCATTTAATAAATTCTCTTTCTTATAATACAAAGATCACTGAGAGTTTGAGAGACACATACTAAAATAAACCTTGAAATTGACCTTCTGATCCTGATGGTAATCTAAAATCACCAAAATAATATAAGAGATGGATTTTTCAGTCAAAATCTGATGAAGCAGAGGTATTACACATGTTCCTAGCTATATTTGCTAAAAATAACATTTGCTTCACTTGACCTGGAAATTGACCGTTTTATCTTGAAGATGACCTTTAAACATCAAAATATTACCATCACTAAGGCACAGATTCGACCTTGGAATTGCCCTTTCGACCTTGAAGATGACCTTGAATCATTACTATAAATGGATTTTCCAGTCCAAATCCCATGCAAAAATAGGTATTACGCATTTTCCTACTATTATTTGTTAAAAATAATATTTTCGCTTACTTCACCATGAAATTGACCTTTTGCCATTGAAGATGACCTCGAGTCATGAAAAGAATATAAGAAATTAATTGTTCAGTCGAGATCACATGCAAATGAGGTATTACCGTTATTCCTCGCATTTGCAACCGACCCCAACCCAGAATTCGACACAGGCTGAATAGATAGGTCAAGCAACTCACCGAGATTCATCAAATAAAAGGATGCGACATTTGGTGGTGTCTCGGAGCTATGACTCATTTGGGGATAATTAGTTATCAAGGGCCACAGATGCTTGTGATTGCCAGGTCCATGTAACTATGGTATATATGTTGATTTGGCCGGTCAGGCTGATTATATCCGGACCAAATGAGAGGAAGTTGGTCTCACCGCCCTGTCAAGGAGTCCTACGACCAATACAGACCTGTTGTGTCACACAACAAATACAGACTGCACAGCACTCGCACTGCATATAATAAAAATCATCTCCGGTTGGCCTCGCCGAAAAATTATTACATAAAAAAAAAATAATACTCTTCTGTCTGATTGCCAAAGGATACTATGGCTTCTCCGCTCAACAGCAGATATAATACAGGTCTCGCATCGGTGCTCAAGTATGATTTTCAACATATATATGCTACAAATTTGAGCACATATAATACATCTTCTATGTGTGAATATGACTGGATAATCTAATTCTCTTCAAATGAATAAACATGCTCAAGGTGAAAAGATCAAGTGACGGTAAGGTGTTAAAGGGCAACGAAGAGGTGTTAAAGAGCGACAGGGAAGCTTTAATGGTTGATGTGGAAAATGACAAGGCACGCATATTAATGGACTTGGGGAGGCGGCAAAGGGCGATGAAGATGCGTTACAGTGTGACTGGGTGTGTGGTAAGGTGGCAGAAGCATTAAGGGGCTACGAAGAGGCATTAAAGGGAGACGAAAAAATCACTAAATGACAATAGGAGGGCGATGGAGAAGCATTGAAGGGCGATGGAAACACACTCTTATCGCACTTTAATGCTTTTTGTCACATTTTATGTGTCTCCCTGGCACTCTTTGGTAAACGTCTTTTCTTTGCAGTTGAAGGCCTTTCCATTGCCCTTTAATGCTTCTTCCTCGTTCTGAACATGCTTCAAGTTTAACGCCTCTTCGTTGCAATTGCAAGCCTTTCTGTTGCCCTTTTAGGCCTCTTCTTCGCCCTGAACACCTCTCCATTGCTCTTTAGCTCTCCGTCACTGTTTAACGCGTCTCCATCGATATTTAACGCCTCCCCATCGCCATTTAACGCCTCTGTGGCACCTTTTAGCACTTCTTTATTGCGCTTTATTGCTTCTGGGTTTGGTCTGGTTACCCTTTAGTGCCTATCCCCGTCGCCATTTAAAGCCTTTCCGTCGCCGTTTAAACGCCTCTTCGTCGCCATTTAGCGCCTCTCTGTCGCCCTTAATGCCTCTTCCTTACTCTTAAATGCCCACACATTGCCTTTAACGCTTTTTATTGTCAGTTAACACTTCGTAGTCACCCTTGACCGCCTCCTCAGCGCCCTTTGCTACCTTCCCATCGCCATTTAACGCCTTCCCATCCCTATTTATTGCCTCTCCGTCGCAATTTAACGCATCTGCAGCGCCTCCTAACGCCTCTCCATCACCCTTTAATGCATCTCCACCAACCTTTAGCACTTTTTCTTCGCCCTTTAACGCCTTTCCATCGCCCTTTGACGTCTCTCCGTCGCCATTTAACTCTTTCTCTGTCCTCTCTCCTCACCCTTAAACGCCTATCCACCACCCTTTAACACTTGTTAACGTACTTCCTGTGGTATTTAACGCTTCCTCGTCGCCCTCTAACGCCATTCCATAGCCCTTTAATGTCACCTTTTAATGCAACCATTTCTCCTCTAATGCATTTTCATCACCCCTTAACGCCTCGTCATTGCCCTTTAGCGCCTCCTCATTGCCCTTCAACCCCTTTCGGTCGCAATTTAGCGACCTGTCGCCACTTTTTAACGCCTCCCCATTGTCTTTTAACGCCTCTCTGTCACTTTTTAACGCCTCTCCATTGACCTGTAACGCTCTGCCGTCACTCTTTAACGCCTCTCCATGACCCTTTAGCCCCTTCTCGTCGTGTGATCATTTGATGATGCTTAATCATTAAAACCCTACTAAAATTAGATTATCTAGTCAAAATCACACCAAGATAATGTATTGTACGTGCCCCAGTTTGTAGCATGTTTAAGTCATATTTGCCCTTGAAATTGACTTAGGGGATCACCTAAATTCACCAAAATCACATGAAAAAAAAGTATTACACTCGTTCCTAGCTTTATTTGTTAAAAAATGATATTTTCACATTTTTGACCTCGGAATTTAATTTTTGACGATCTCCAATTGAAATTGACCTTGACGATGACCTTGGATCACCAAAATAATGCTATAAATGGATTTTTCGGTAAAAATCCCACGAAAAGGAGGGATTACACACGCTCCTAGCTTTATTTGTTAAAAATGATATTTTCTCTTATTTGACTTTGGAATTGACCTTTTGACCTTGAAGATGACCTTAAATAAACAAAATAATTTGAGATATGGATTGCCCGGTCAAAATCACATGAAAATGAGGTATTAAACTTGTTGCTCGCTTCATTTCTTGAAAAATAATATTTGACATTGAAATTGACCTTTGACCTTGAATTTACATAAATGCCCAGATTTTTCAAGCTGGCACTAATCGGATATGAATTCGGCAGGAAAAAATATATAAGAAACATCTAAGAAATATTGTATATGTAACAAAACAAGGTTAGTTCATTTATATATAAGTCTTGCCGGCCATTTTAAAAACAAAGATGGCGGCCATTTTCAATTTTACAAAAAAATGGAAGCATCCAGTTTTTAACAAAAATGCACCAAAACAAAAATTAACAGCGACTTCCCACAAAATTACATAGTGAACCTGACCATCATGGGGGCTATCCTTTTTTGCTAGAGCCAAGCAAACACTTACACAAGACATTCAACCAATGTTCTTTCAATGTTAGGGCAGCGTCGCCGTCGTTGGCCCATCATTGAGAAACTACCAGCTCCAACAATTTTCATCGTGTTTGTTGGGTACATAGCCAGCCGCTCCGGTTATCCTGGAGGTGTCCGTGACGAAATTTTGCTGCATTAGGGGAGGGGCTGTCCAATTAAATTCTGATCAATATTATTATAAATAGTATAAATTGTATTAGAGGTAGGCCTAATCATTTGTATATTAAATACATGTAGGCCTACACGTGTGTTTGCATTTTATATTGTTTGTTAGTTGGATGGTAGTCTATATAATCTCATTCTGAAATATTATTTCACCTATTTATATATTTTGATATTATGATCTTCGAATAAGATTGTAATATAGACAGTATTCCTCGATTAAAAAACGGAGAAATAAAAATTTGACTAGGCCTAAAATAATTATAGGAATATGCAGGCTTATCGGTACAATTGGCCTGCTATTGTCATGATTGATCTACAAACACACAATATATAATACCGGTATTGTATGACAAAGTTATAATAATTGCAAAAAACTTTTACTTCAAACTTTGGACCACGGCCAGACTTTGAACATCAGACTTCAGATTTTGGACTTCTGACTTTGAATTTCACACTTCAGATTTAAGACTTCGGACAGACTTCGAACTTCAGACATCAGAATTCGAGCTTCAAACTTTGAACTTTAGACTTAGAGTTCGGATTTTAGACTTTTGATATAGGGCCTACTTTGGACAGACCTCGTCCTTCTGATTTTGAACTTTGGTCTTTGAATTTCAGACCCTTTTACAATATAGGCTACTTCCGATTTCTTCGGACTTTGGACTTCAAACTTCAGACTTTAAAGTTCAGAGTTCAGAAACCCCCACTGGGTTAAAATACTTTAAACAGTTAAACAATAAATTAAACACCATTTTCTATGACTTGGTCTTTTGATTAAAATAAGCAAAACAGCTAAGCAGCTTTAATAATTATTGTGAGGCAGCTCCATTTTAGCTGTCTGTAGAACAATAACCCAGAAGGTCGACGCAAGCTCTACTTCAGTGCCGTCAGGCTCTAGTTTAGAGATGGATGCATGTGTAGATGTTAAAAGGACTACCAAACACCATATAGGCCTAGTTTTTACTATTGCTTTACACAAACCCTATAGTTATATGTCCTTTTATATAATAAACCACTACAGCGTTTAGCGTTTTTAATTAGGTTTCTACTCTTTCCAAAGTGGCTTTTTTGCTACTGTGTAAATTTTGGAACGAAACATAGAAACATGCTGAGTGAATCGCAATAACAGGAAAATTTACTGATCGGGAAAAAATCAAGGTCATAGCGGTCACAGAAAGGTCAAATGTGAACTCAATCAAGGTTTAGCCATGATTAACCTGTATGTGAAGTTTAACTCATAGCAGTCTTGCCGTTTTGACATTGGACGTCTGTGTGGTCTGGCCATTTTTGTGATTTTGAGACATATTCTCATAATAATATAAATTTAGAATGATGGCATATGTATTTTCCATACACCACAGTAATACACATACAATATATAACCAGAATACACTTTAATTAATTGGCCAATATGATGTTACCATGGTAACCGACAGCCAATTTGAATATGCTTGTGGTGACCTCACTTGCAGATTATCGCGACCGGGTTCTAGCCGGACGGAATCATTGATTGATGAATTAGTACTTCCGCCCGGCTCAAGCCACGTGTGGCCCGGCAGCACTCTTCCATTCTGAACTACGTATGAGTTTGGGTCAAAATGTACACTAAATGCCATTTGGCTAGTTTTGGTTAAAACAGCGAAAAAATTGTGTTTACAGAGATGAAAAAAACATCAACATTAGTTGACACCTCTCCCCAGCACACAACCCTCCGACAGGCAAATAAATCACGGAGAAAAGCAAGAAAGAGAGAATTTGTTTGATGGTTGACCACAATATGACCTTGGTTTGACATTAAAGTAATGTATTTACCTTTATAGCTCAAACCCAAGCAATACCATCATTAGCACCATGTTGGAATCCCAACAGCATGGTGCATGGCAAACAAATTATTGCAAAATAGCTTTACATTGCCATGTTCTCCTCATTGCCTGTGGTCGCTGGCATAAAAAATGCCTTGCCATTCAAGTGGTTGATAGAGGCGGACGACCGAAGTGGAGTATTATGATGTAGGTAATGGTATTTAATGGAACGATAATAAATTTGGGCAAAAGAAATACACAGAACAAAAAAAGATGAAAATTATTTTATTAGCACTTTTTCCCTTCTACTTTATTACTATCACTGTATAATAATGGTAGTAATCATCAAAATATACCTGATCAAAATCTACGTGCTCTATATTTCAGATATAATGGCGGCAGGTGAATGGAATCAAGGAATATGTGGATGCTTTGGCGATTGTGGCACCTGTTGTTGTGCATACTGCTGCACACCTTGTCAATTCCAGGCTAATGCTGGTAGAGTGGGAGTCCCATGTGGGTGCTGCCTATGGTTTATACCTTTGGTTAACATGTGTTGTTTTGCTCGTGTTCGGGGTAAGGTAAGAGCAAGGAGTGGTATTCAAGGTAACTGCTGCTATGACTGTTTGGCCCATTGCTGTTGTCATTGTTGTGCTCTAGTTCAGGAAAGCCGTCAATTAGATGAAGCAGACATGGCTCCTATCACATCCAACCATATCAATGTCCATGTGATAAATGTACAGCAGCAGTTGGAAGAACAAAAAGCAATGCGGAATCAGCAGCCTGTTTACACACAACAACCTCAGCCATCTTACCCACAACAAGGGCTACATGAATACAGTATGTCCAGTGGTCTGCCAGCCATAGTACCTGTAACGTCAAACCTCCACCAAGGAGATCGTTCTGGGGTGCAGCAAGAGCACACTGATCAACATGCTGCCGATAAGAAGTAAAATGAAAACTATCAGATTATAGTCTTACATGGAACTTTTGTGTATGTGCGTATGGTACAATTTCGATACAAAGTGCTCAAAAAGGCTCATGTTGCAGGCAATCTGAACACGCTGTGTTGTTCTGGTACCACAATGTATATATGTTGGTTGGAAAATCATAACCTTTTAACATCAATATCTTTTAAAGTTATAAGTAATTCACATGTAATTCATATACAGTGATGTGGTATTGAATTGTGGCATGTTATCTTGTCGTTTGTGTTTATTATATCATTCACATTATATTTTTACTTTAATACAATGCTCATGGGTGGATTATCCTATTTAGCAAAGAGTATAATTACGATTGTATAATTTAGGTTAAGAATTTATGTAATCACACAATAACCATGATAACATGGTAACTAAAACAACTATTTTTGTGACTCTACCATACCAATTTTAATTCGAAGTATTACCTTGTATCAGCGAATATATTTTACTTTAATACAATGTTTCTTGGAAGATTGCCCTCAAAATGATACCATTAATCTATATTTCACAAAAGTATAATAATGATTGCATAAAGCGACACATTCAGGTCATAACAGTGATTTTTATTTTGGCTCAATAATAAAAATGATTATTTTGGCCTGATTGTGTCACTTTAATAATTTATATTCGACCGTTTAGTTCTGTTAGTCACACAGTAACAAAATTACTATTATTGTGACTTTGCCATACCATATTTATTTAATTTGAACCACTGCAATTACAACATTTAAATTTTGGAAACGTCTAAGACCGATGTTTTCACAAGCACATTGATAAAGTTAAGGTTATGTTATAATATGTCAATATGGATTATTTTGTACAGTTCTATTTGTTTTATTTTAATATAGTATACTATAGACATACATGTTATGCTTAACAAGTTAGTGGACAGCTAACCTGAATTAAGGCAAGTTACTTGTTTCATAAATTGTCCGGTGGCCACTATATATATTTTTAAATTTCACTCACACTATTTTCTTTATGGACTCGACCGGTTGTACAATGTCCAGCATTTCTCTGGGCACATTTTCAACCTATGCATTCGTATATTATTTTTTATTTAATATTACACCTGAAGCTATAATTTTGGGAGCTAAATAAAACACTTTCATCACCTGTATTTTATACAATATGATCTTAAAAGGTGTGTTAAGCATCCTCCATATTAAAATGGCGTCTTCCATGTTAAGAATGCGGAATTTCTTCCTGACTGATTTGACTGAATTCTGGCTAGTTATCATTTTATTCACCTATTATCGTCCATCATTTAGAAATGTTATTTATGAATTTACAGGCCTATGCACAGGAAGTATAATATTGAATTCAAACATTTTATGTGAATGTATAGCTTTGAAACCGGTTGTAATCTTGGTGATGTGTGGTAGAAAAAAATATGACGTTTTAATGCAAAACACACACATAATATGAAAAAAAATCATTAAAAAAAACTTTATCATGGAAAACATTCTGGTCAATAAAATGCAGCGCTAGGATGTGACACAACACCCTAGATTAGAAAAAGAATGGAAACATTTGTTGATTATAAAGTGACAAAATGTATACAAAAAATACATAAAAATGTGATTTTTTGAAGATGGACAAATTGAAAAAGAACCCATAAGTTTGACATTTACTATTTTGCAAAATAGTTTTTCATGAAGATATCAATAAATTATCTCGGAATATATATAAAATAGAAATGTTTTTATTTGACTACATAAGACTTGCATATTGCCAAGATAAAGACGCCACCCCCTTGATCTCCTAATTCGCAAAATAATATACTATTCATGCCTAATAAACTAACTACGAATGGAAAACTATTCTGACCTCTAAAATATTGCGCAGAGATGTGAGACGCCATAGAGAGGAACAAGAATGAGACAAAGTGACATTTGGTAGTCATAAAGTGACAAAATGTGTGAAAACGCATACAAACTATGTTTGTTGGCTTTTTTTCTGCTAGAAATATCTCCCAATTATCCAAGCAATACCAAGCAGCAAATTGAATATTTGACTCCTTCGGGCTTTTCTATTGCAGAAATATTGACACCACCCATCTTTAATCTTGGAATGCACACACTATTTTACTATTTGTCCGTAAAAATAGTTAGCATGGAAAAAAATGTCATCACGAAAAGGTTGTGCGGTGATACCACATACTAGAGATGAAAAATAAAGAAAAAGGTAACATTTGGTTATTTTAAAGTGACATGAGGTATAAAAATGACTTGAAACACTGTTTCTTAAAAATGGACAACGGGCAAAAACATACATTTAAAATTTACAATTATTCAAAATTAATGTAGTTTTTTTTTCAACAAATAATTTATTTGCAAATTACTAGGTAACATATTTGAAAAAAGCTAATTTATTGTTTTACTCTTTGAAGCTTCTCTATTGCTCAAAAGTGATGACACCACCACTGAAATTTTAAAATTAGCACAAAATCATACTGTTCCTAAAACAAATCGGACGATGTTATCCTTGTAATATTATGATTAAAGGGACAGGCCCAGGCTGAAATCATAAAAAAAATCGGTGATTTTATTTTGGTTTGTTAATATGACCATATGATGTAAACATGTCCATGGACTAGAGCTGCAAAAGTTTTTTAATTTTTCTGCTGCGCATTCACAAGTTAGGCTAGATATAGAGACGTAATTCCTGATTTCTAATTTTGGACAACCATGTCAAAAATAAGAAATACGGTATTTGAAAAAATATAATAAAATTAGATTTCCATAGATGACTGAGAAATTTTAGAAGTGTGTGAATATGTCTAGACTAGGATTCACAAACAGCAGGTCTGGCCACCTTGGCCAGGATGTGTGCGAGGAAAATTTTGCAGAAAAAAATGAGGGCCCTAATTTATGTGAATATTAATGAGCTGAGCTGATCAGGTGATGTGCGCAGTGCACGCCAGTAAAATCTTTTAAAATCTGAAATAATTTGAGGAATTAGACTATTTTGTCTAAATTTAGACAAATTATTAAATTTCTAGCGAAATCCGCCATCTTGAAAAAAGTAAGGCCACATGGATTTCTGCTAAAGTCAATGAAGTTTCCCGCTATTTCAGCAAAAACGCATGCACCTCTTTACGTACAACTTTTCTAAAAAATCTATCGGCATTATTTGTACATTTGACCCTTAATCCTCACATACCTTGAAAAAAATGAGATTTTATTTTTTAGTCCCCTAATAAATTGTAAGGTTCCATTTCTGAGTCAATTTTCGATGGACTGGCGAATCTTGATCTTACGAAAAGTTATTTGTGTGTTCCTGTAGAATGCAGGTTTGAATTGTGCGTGGTCGATCAAACGTCGGAGGTCAGCAATACCGGGTATTGGTGACAAGAAAATCCATATCAGAAAGGTGTGTGTTCGTTTCAAATGTCGGAGATCACCAATATCTGGAAGCTGTGGCGTACAGCCGCCATGTTGGCTCTGACTGTCCACTCCCTAATCCTGCGAGTCAAACTGTCCAGCCTGGGCGGCGGTTAGCAATAAAACATCATTCTAACTCCATCGTCTCTCCTTCCTTGGTTTATTGTATCAATTTAACATACAAGTTCGCTGTGCACACACTCGGATAGGAGCGATGTCCTTAGCCTGGTGGTTAGTTCTGTGGGTAGCAGAGCGGCACACCCGTCTGCTGCACACCCGTCTGCTATGCTGTCTGGATCATCAGCTCGGTTAAAAGGGCGGGGAAATTGAGTGTCAGTGAGGCCTGACGGAAGAAAGGAGCTCGTCAGCTCTCAATCCCATCTAGCCTCACCGGCCGAAAGGAAAGCTGTCGCTGGCCCCACATATCAACATGTTTTCTTAATCCAGATATTTTCACGGCTCACCTCTGTTTTGTGCCGCCATCTTGTACATATACGGTATACAAATCATCTTATCCCGTGAACATGAAACTCTGACCAATATTTGCTCAGTGCTGGATCAACCTTAACCCAGCACTAGGTCATTGTTCTCGCTGTGTGTGCAGTAACCCAGTCATGGATGTATGTATTTAGCGGAATTTATTATTCCGTTTTGGAACCACGCCGATGTGTGAAACATAATGTGGCTTGTCAACACTCCCAGCAAACACGAGACGTTGACCCAATGCTTGTCTAATGCTAGCCCACGGTCTGCGACGCTGGCCCAGCATCAAACCAGAACTGGTTCAACGCCTCGTGTTTGCTGGGCTGCGTTCAATAGCAGCTGGAAAAGTACAATTGCTCATTAATGTGGTCGTTAAGTGTTATACTGGCTAGCTTAGCTTCACTGATGAGTATTATATTTCTTATTCAAACACCTAGAACTATATTTGATAGATATCTAGCTTGATGAAAATGTATAGGTTTCACTGTGTTTCACGACTCGTTGGTGCTTATTTTCAGTCCGACAGTGTCATATGTGGGTCCAAATAACTCACTTTTAACCTTTAGACGACACTTTTTTTTAACAAATATTCAGGCTTGATATATAATATTTTTGTTACTTCCCGTAGTTGCTACATATATACGGTATTCAAAAAATAAATAAAAGCTGCACAAAACATATTTTGGGATAGCACCTGAATTTATACCACCTTCGAAAGTTTGTTTGTGATGTGCCTAACAAATACATTATGGTGTATACTGCGATAAAGAAATAACATGAGAGGTAAATTGTGCCTTCCTAATAATAAAGCTTCGGGTGTTTATTAAAAATGATCAACAGAAAATGGCAGTGAATCATAGTCTTCTATGCCAGCGACCCCTATTAGATATTATACTAGGAAATAGTTAGGCACATCATTTTCGCTTCATAGGTGGTATTAGACAAAAATAGACTACACGCCAATACTATTTTGATGGCTATGCCGAACATGCCTGTGGAAATATAATATGAGCCGGATCGACATAAAAATTGTGTTATTTATCTATATCAAATTGCATGTTTTCCACCAAATCGTGATGTGCCTAGCATAACAGTGCAATAAAAAGGATGCGTATTTTTCACCATTTTCAACTGAATAAAGTGGGTATGGACCACGCTGGCTTCAGACATTCAACATCCGTGGTCAATGGTGAGAAAAATCAAAACTAACTTTTAACACAAAGATTAAGCACAGTATCATATATTGTAAACTATTGTATAGCAAAGGACAATTAATTTAACAAGCTATCAGAAACAGCTTTGTAAATAAGTCCTCCCATGGTTCTGTTCTAAAATTCATCATCTCAAGACTTAGCTAAGCGATAAAAAGGGTATTTTCTGTTTGTCTATGCTGCACACACCAGCAGAATGTTCATGTTTGACATGAAATGCCTAAATTTTTCTGCAGGCTGTATATATTACCATGATTGTCGACAATACATTGACTTTTGATATATTTCAATGCATTTTTCTGCCCTTGTCATAGATCAAACTGTTTATGATATATCACTGCCAATAGTGAGAGGGATATAGCGCTGCCGTGCCAAGGCAAAAGGCAGTAAACTTATCAAAAATGACTTTTTTAGATAATATTACTAAATGTGTCATTATACGTTTTGTGTATGATTATCTAAGTTTATCTTTTCGTTATTGATGGGAAAAAAATCTTTATAAATTTTGATATTTTCAAAATAACATTGCTCAACAGAGCCAAAAGGCAGTATGTTACTTACTGCCATTCGGGTCTGTAAAGGCACCACTGGCATTGCAGATACTGCCTTTTGCCTCTGTAAGGATGCGGGTTTATCAAAACGAGTCAAGTAGATACTGCTGTCGCAGGCATGTACAACATATTTGCCAGAGACAGCAGACTATTTTAAAAGTTATTTAAAAGTGCAATTTTAAAATAAGGCATTTGTCGTCACGTGGCAGGATCATGTTGGAATTGTCCAGAAAGCGACATAGTCCAGAAAGGGGGCCAGTCATTTCGACACAGTGCAATTTTGAGACAGTGCAATTTCGACACAGAAGATCGGGACACTTCGACACAGAAACACCCCAAAAAATAAGTCATTTCGTCACAGCTTTGGACGTTTCGACACACTTTCTGAGAAATGCATAATAGTGTTTACTTCTAGGGTTTCATTCCATGGACTTTGTCTTAGTTGATTTTAAAATCCCATAAATTTATCTAATTTACATAAATTAGCATAAATTAACATAATTATCGCTAGAAATGCGCATATATATACATGTATGCCAGGTCGAAAATATATAACATGCCCTAACATTTCGGCAAAATCACTCACAGGTGTTTTGGTGTCTATACCCCGGGTTTTTACCCCATGGAAATCGTTTCATTATATTTTGAAGTCCACAGATCAACATAATTTATGCATAAATTAACATAAATTAACATGATAAAATACCAAAAATTAACATGATAAAATACCAAAAACTATAACATTCTCCAACTTTTCAACAAAATCACCCACATATGTAATGTTGGTGTCTATACCCGGGGTTTTCACTCCGAAGTATTAGTAGGCTTTTCACTACATTTTGAAGACCTCTGCTTAACATAATTTTCAAAAATTAACATAAATTAACATATTTAATGCCAGAAAACAATAAAATGCTAACTTTTCAACCAAATCACCCACAGAAGTGTTTTTGGTGTATATACTCAGGGTTTTCACCCCATGGAAGTCGTTTCACTTACTTTTGAAGACCTTGGATCAACCTCACTTGCATGAATTAACATAAATTAACTTAATTCAAGTCAAACTTTTTTAACAAATCACCCACAGAGGTGTTTTGGAAGTCATTTCACTATATTTTTAGGAAAAAATACCAACCTAATTTGCATAAATTTCCATAAGTTAGCATATTTAAATCCTTGCATATATACAATGCTCTAACTTTTCAACAAAATCAGTTACACAGCTGTTTTACACAATATAGTCAATATATCTCAGCAGACAATATGACCTACTGACAGTAGCACATTTTGATCTGTTGAATATTGTGTAGGCCTATGCATTGTTTAAGCAGCGCCGGATTTAACAGTAGGCCGTATAGGCAATTGGCCTAGGGCCCCCCTTTTTGGGGGGGGGGAGGGGGGAGGGGGCACTGAAACCTTCTTCCGCGCGAGCGTTCTATGCGACATGCTTATTCTCTCACAACAATTGTAGTTTTGGGGGCCCCCAGTCAGAAGTCTGTATCATAGTCATACAGCAACTAGTTGGGGGGCCACTGTGATATAATGATAATTTGCATAACATTCATGTTTTCCTGATGTCTTTGACATACAGCATCTGGCAAAGGAGCCATAATTTCTATTCTGTACCGATCGGTGAATAACTGGTTGGGGCCCCCTGTCCTTTACTGTCCAATGCTGATAATTTCCATGAAATTCACAACTTTTCCTGCATCTAGCTGGCATGGCCGTATGGGCCTTAATCCCGTTCAGTCCCGACCGCCCCCCCCCACCCCCCCCTGTGCTTTACTGCCCAATGCTGATAATTTACATGCAATTCATAAGTTGCCTTTATCTAAATGAGAAGCCCTATTAATCCATATTCTGTCCCGAGGTCCCGATTGGTGAATAACTGGTATGGGCCTGTAAACTAGTATGTATCATACAGTTACTAAGCCTGGTAGGCCTCCATTTGGAGGTTTAATAAACATGTTATCGGCAACATTGCAGCAATACAAAATGTTTTATTTTTAAGTGTTTGTATTAGGCTATGTTATAATTGGGGATGAATCAATGATTTCAAAAACTAAAGGGTAAATCTATATCTTATCAAACTCTACATCAGTGCGTGCTCCGTTTTAACGAATAATACTAATTTTAATAAGGAAGTGTATATTGCCACAGTACTGTGGCAATAGCAGAGCGAATCGCTATTTTCACCAAACCAATCAGAAGCCATCATACATTTTCGCATGTGGAGTGGCAGGGCTGAGTGGATTGCCGCCATTACACCGTCGCCATGTTGATCGGAAGGACGTCAGTCAATTAAGAAGCATTTAAGACGGCCTCAAGTGAATTTTTGGCTGCCGAAAATGTTCTATCTTGTAAATTATTGAGCGGGGCAATATGGAATTATAGGAAGAAGCATGAATTTGTGTAAATCGAAGACACCATCAAGTAAGTAATGTGATACTTTTAGCAAATCCTGTCTTATATTGTAGGCCTAGGCCCTATGTGTACACGATTTTGCCATAATGTGTGACTATGAACTGCTCTCGAAAACGCAATTCGCGCTAGACTGGACTATGTTTATCCAAGGCCACAGTGCTGTGACATTAAAATTGTTACTACCCATCTACGTGTACAAGTCCTTAATGCCACAGTGCTGTGTCAATAAAGGTTCTTACTACCCCATGTACAAGTCCTTGCTGCCACAGTGCTGGGTCAATAAGGTTTTTTACTACCCCTCTACATGTACAAGTCCTTATTGCCACAGTGGTGTGTCAATAGGTTTTTTATTACCCTTCTACATGTACAAGACATTACTGCCACAGTGCTGTGTCAATAAGGTTTTTCACTAACCCTCTACATGTACAAGTCCTTACTGTCACAGTGCTGTGTCAATAAGGGTTGTTACTACCCATCTACATGTACAACATCTTACCGCCACAGTGTTGTGTCAATAAGAGTTTCTACTACCCATCTACATGTACAAGTCTTTACTGCCACATTCCTGTGTCAATAAGGGTTCCAACTACCCCTCTACATGTACACATCCTTACTGCCACAGTGCTGTGTCAATAAGGATTCCTACTACCCATCTACATGTACACATTCTTACAGCCACAGCGATGTGTCAATAAGGGTTTTTACTACCCCTCTACATGTACAAGTCCTTACTGCCACGGTGCTGTGTCAATAAGGGTTCCTACTACCCCTCTACATGTACACATCTTTACTGCCACAGTGCTGTGTCAATAATGTTTTTTTACTAACCCTCTACATGTACAAGTCCTTACTATCACAGTGCTGGGTCAAGAGGGGTTCCTACTACACCTCTACATGTACACATCCTTACTGCCACAGTGCTGTGTCAATGAGGGTTCCTACTACCCCTCTACATGTACAAGTCCTTACTGCCATGGTGCTGTGTCAATAAGGGTTCCTACTACCCCTCTACATGTACAAGTCCTTACTGCCACAGTGCTGTGTCAATAAGGGTTCCAACTACCCCTCTACATGTACACATCCTTACTGCCACAGTGCTGTGTCAATAAGGGTTCCTACTACCCCTCTACATGTACAAGTCCTTACTGCCACAATGCTGTGTCAATAAGGGTTCCTACTACCCCTCTGAATGTGCACATTCTTACTACAACAGTGCTGTGTCAATAAGGGTTCCTACTACCCATCTACATGTACAAGTCCTTACTGCCACAGTGATGTGTCAATAGGGGTTTTTACTACCCCTCTACATGTACAAGTCCTTACTGCCACAGTGCTGTGTCAATAAGGGTTCCTACTACCCCTCTACATGTACAAATCCTAAATGCCACAATGCTGTGTCAATAAGGGCTCCTTCCACCCATCTACATGTACAAGTCCTTACTGCCGCAGTGCTGTGTTAATAAGGTTGTTTACTAACCCTCTACATGTACAAGTTCTTACTGCCACAGTGCTGTGTCAATAAGGGTTCCTACTACCCCTTTACATGTACACATCCTTACTGCCACAGTGCTGTGTCAATAAGGGCTCCTACTACCCCTCTACATGTACACATCCTCACTGCCACAGTGCTGTGTCAATAAGGTTGTTCACTAACCCTCTACATGTACAAGTCCTTACTGCCACAGTGCTGTGTTAATGAGGGTTCCTACTACCCATATACATGTACAAGTCCTTACCGCCCCAGTGATGTGTCAATATGGGTTTTTACTACCCCTCTACATGTACAAGTCCTTACTGCCACAGTGCTGTGTCAATAAGGGCTCCTACTACCCCTCTACATGTACACATCCTCACTGCCACAGTGCTGTGTCAATAAGGTTGTTCACTAACCCTCTACATGTACAAGTCCTTACTGCCACAGTGCTGTGTTAATGAGGGTTCCTACTACCCATCTACATGTACAAGTCCTGACTGCCCCAGTGGTGTGTCAATATGGGTTTTTACTACCCCTCTACATGTACAAGTCCTTACTGCCACAGTGATGTGTCAATATGGGTTTTTACTACCCCTCTACATGTACAAGTCCTTACTGCCACAGTGCTGTGTCAATAAGGGTTCCTACTACCCCTGTACATGTACACATCTTTACTGCCACAGTGCTGTGTCAATAAGGGTTCCTACTACCCCTGTACATGTACACATCCTTACTGCCACAGTGCTGTGTCAATAAGGGTTCCTACTACCCCTCTACGTGTACAAGTCCTTACTGCCACAATGCTGTGTCAATAAGGGTTCCTACTACCCCTCTACATGTACACATCCTCATTGCCACAGCGCTGTGCCAATAAGGATTCCTACTACCCCTCAACATGTACACATCCTTACTGCCACAGTGCTGTGTCAATAAGGTTGTTTACTAACCCTCTACATGTACAAGTCCTTACTGTCACAGTGCTGTGTCAAGAAGGGTTCCTACCACCCCTCTACATGTACAAGTCCTTACTGCCACAGTGCTGTGTCAATAAGG
Organism: Flabesymbios commensalis; assembly: GCA_964017125.1. Taxonomy (NCBI): domain Eukaryota; kingdom Metazoa; phylum Annelida; class Polychaeta; order Terebellida; family Flabelligeridae; genus Flabesymbios; species Flabesymbios commensalis. The sequence continues at coordinate 57,802,290 of OZ024903.1, forward strand.
GTTCCTACTACCCCTCTACATGTACAAGTCCTTACTGCCACAGTGCTGTGTCAATAAGGGTTCCTACTACCCCTCTACATGTACAAGTCCTTACTGCCACAGTGCTGTGTCAATAAGGGTTCCTACTACCCCTCTACATGTACAAGTCCTTACTGCCACAATGCTGTGTCAATAAGGGTTCCTACTACCCCTCTACATGTACACATCCTCACTGCCACAGCGCTGTGTCAATAAGGGTTATCACTAACCCTTTACATGTACATGTCCTTACTGCCACAGTGCTGTGTAAATAAGGGTTCCTACTACCCATCTACATGTGCAAGTCAGTACAGCCACAGTGATGTGTCAATAAGGGTTATTACTACTCCTCTACATGTATATATCCTTACTGCCACAGTGCTGTGTCAATAAGGTTTTTAACTACCCATCCACATGTACAAGTCCTTACTGCCACAGTGCTGTGTCAATAAGAGTTCCTACTACCCGTCTACATTTACACATCCTTACTGCCACAGTGCTGTGTCAATAAGGGTTCCTACTACCCATCTACATGTACAAGTCCTTACTGCCACAGTGTTGTGTCGATAAAGGTTATTACTACCCTTCTAAACGTACAAGTCTTACTGTCACACTGCTGTGTGAAAAACAATTACTACCTTCATTTCATCTTGTCCACATACTAAAAAGACACTTGCCTAAGTGGGTGGCGCCATAGAAATGTACATACATTTGTGTTTTATGATCCGTTAGCCTAAAGTATTATGTTTTTTTCAGGTCGTGTTTGCTTAGTATGATTTCATCCTGATGCCAGTGTTATGTGGCATCAGCGACAAAGATATTATGAAGCTTGTCCCAATGGGTAGCCAGTGTGTGCTACTGTCGGCTGATACCAAACATAACACGATAGGAGTCATTGATTTCATGAGAGGGGGATACGAAAAAAATACAGATTGTTATTAAATGATGGAGGTGTGTAACATAAATGGGAGGTTGTGAATGCAAATGCATATAGGTTATACAGTTGTATACTCTGTATTCATTTTAGCTAAACAATTAAATGTCATTGTGGAATTTACTAGCGTCACTTTTACATTACTAAGTATTGGAAATTACATGTAGGCCTACAGTCATAACTATGCCATCAAATTATATTTTGTATAGATTTTCAATGCACAATGTTGAATTACAAATACATGTTTTTTCAAAATAAAATTGCTATTTAATATACTTATACTTAAGTATTTGTTCATAAACATATTTTCCGAATGCTGAAATACTCACCAGCCAGTTGAGGCTATGATCACTGGGCTAAACAAATGTACCATTTTTTAGGTGTAAAGTGTTTGACGCTTAGGCAGCAGCTTTAATTTTCCAAACACAATGGTGAATTTTGAATAGATATCTTTTAAGCCCGCCCTTTTCTAAGGTGGACCTTTGCAATTGAAGTTCGGCGTCATTGTCGGGCGCGGCGTCGACATCGGCGTTACCATTTCCTTAGCATGATTTTCAAGTAGACCTATCCTGATCAAATTTGCTCTACGTGTTGCTAATAACCATGCAGTTCACTGACAAGTTGTTCAAAAATATTTGAGCAAAATGAAAATGGCTGATTTATCGCACAAAATAGCTAATTTTTGTTTTTTTGTAAACACAATACCTTGCCAAATTTTTCATGTTTTTTTTCATTTTCACTAATATTTAAATATTGCTTCTATGTCTTTTCAGAATGCTGAAATAATCACTAGCCACTTCACACTATGATTGTTGGTGCAGCTCAGTTTAATGGCGTAGGCATATAATGTCTTAATTAACAATGAATAAATTGATTTTTTAAAGAAACTGTTTTTTTATTTTGCGTAATAATAATCAATGTTGCTACGACTTGAAGTTGGGACATACATGGTGGGGCACAGCACTGTGATAACAAGGAATTCAAACTGTAAAGACACCTAAGTGTTACAACAACACTGCGGACTGTGTGTACAGGTGTAGTAAGAAACATTATCGCCATTATACAACATGGAGCTATAGAGGGGTAGTGAAACAATTATACTGACATTGTACTGCAATAGCCGGGTGTAAAGGGGTAGTAAGAAAAGTTATTGACATGACAGTGACATAGAAAATTGGAAAGTATAAATAGACCATACGAAACGTTATTGCCACATCACTGTGGCAGCAAGGGCTTGTGGGTGTAGAGAGACATGAATGAACCTTATTGACACAGAACTGTGGCAGTAAGGACTTGTAAGTGTAGATAAATATGCATAAACTTCATTGTCACAGCATTGTGGCAGCATTGATTTGAAAGGATAAGAAGAGATTAAGAAAGCTTATTGACATCGTACTTTTTAAGCAGCTACTTATGGGCATAGAGGGGCATTAGAAGACGTTATTGACACCGCACAGTGGTAACCGGGACTTGTAAGTGTATCATAGATATTGAGAAGCTGTAGGCCTGTTTGAACAGCATTGTGGTAGAAAGAACTTATAAGCGTAAAGAAACATCATTGCCACCGTATTGTGATAGCAAGGTGACCACGGAGGAAGGTTGGCGAAAGGGGACAACGTTTGGGGAAATTTGGTGAATGTTTGGTGAAGATTTGAGGAATTTCTCAAATTTGTCAATATCGCCATATAGTCTCCAGCCCGGTGAGATTCCCTTATTTGTCATCAACTACTGTCACACTATGCAAATTTATTCCATCTACAACAGTTGGTGACAATTGTTTTGCCAAATCTTCGCCGATTTTTTTGTAGACATATATTTGCCAATTTCATGGTAGCAGTGACTTGTAGATCTGTGTAGATGAGCACTAAGACACTTTATTAAAACAGAACTGTGTCAGCAATGATTTGCAAGTGCATAGAGACAGTAATCAACCTTATTGACACATGACTGTGGTAGAAAGGACTTAGTGCAGATGAGCAGAAAAAAACTAATTGACACAGTACTATGGCACCAGTGACTTGTAAGTGCATAGATACAGTAATAAATCTTATTGACACATGAATGTAGATGTAGACTTGACTTTCAGATGTAGGCCTACATGAGCAGTCAGAAACCATATTAAAACAACACTGTGGCAGCAAATATTTGAAAGTGTATAGAGCCAATAAAAACATTTATTGCAACGGCGCTGTGGTAGCAAGGACTTCTATAGGGTACAGAAAAAGTAGGAGACCGTATTCCCAGAGCACTCTAGCAGCAAATATTTTTTAAATGTATTAAGACAGTAAGAAACTTCATTGACAGAGCACTGTGTTAACAAGGACTTGTATGTGTTGACGGCATCACTGGGTATGAAATACTTTAAGGTGTGGACAATTAGTGGTAAAAAAATATTTTTATGTGGCGATGGGCGCTAAGAAACCTTTTTTTTATACAGCACTGTGGTAGCAAGGACTTGTATCATGTGTTTATTAGTAAGAATTGCCTAAGCGCTGTGGTAGCAAGAATTTCTATGTACGGAGAAAGAGTAAGATACTTTATTGAAACAGAGTTATGGCAGCAAATATTTTTAAGTGTAAAGAGACAGTAAGAAACGTTATTGCCACGGCAATATGGCAGCAAATTTTTTAAGTGTATAGAGACAGTAAGAAACGTTATTGCCACACCACTGCGGCAGCAAGGACTTATATGTGTAGAAAAACAGTAAGATACCTTATTGACACAGCACTGTGCCAGCGCAGATTTTAAGTGTACAGAGACCGTAAGAAACGTTATTGCCACATCACTGTGGTAGCAAGGTATTCTATGAGTAGAGAAAGAGTGAGTTACTTTATTGACACAGCACTGTGGCAGTAAAGATTTAAAGTGTATAGAGAAAGTAACAGACGTTATTGCCACAGCACTGTGGTAGCAAGGAATTATATGTGTAGAAAAGAGTAAGATACCTTATTGCCACAGCAATGTGGCAGCAAAGATTTTAAGTGTATAGAGACAGTAAGAAACGTTATTGCCACAGCACTGTGGTAGCAAGGACTTATATGTGAGGAGAAAGAGTAAGATACCTTATTGACACAGCACTGTGGCAGCACAGATTTTAGGTTTATGTCAATGGGAAAGAACGAAATTCGATAGATTCGTAGATCCGAATGTACGAGGCGCGCAGCGCCGAGGACATTTGGATCTACGAATCTCTCGTAGTTGAGTTCTTTCTTTGACTTAAAATACACAAAATAGGTGCATGTGTTCCAAGATTTGATATAGAAAATCTCAATTTAATAGCTTAGCCATTAAACATTAGCCATGCAGTAAAAACTGTATATAATGACCGACCTGGCCAATATAAAAACAGCAGATTCGTAGATCCGAATCTACTGTTCTAACAATAGACTGACGTCATTGGTGTATTTTAAAGAGACAGTAAGAAACGTCATTGCCACAGCACTGCGGTAGCAATGACTTTTACATGTTGAGAAAGAGTAAGAAACGCTATTGACAGAGCACTGTGGAAGCAAGGACTTATGTGCGTAGAAAAAGAGTAAGATACCTTATTGACACAGCACTGTGGCAGCACATATTTTAAGTGTATGGTGACTGTAAGAAACGTTATTGCCACATCACTGTGGTAGCAATGACTTATATGTGAAGAGAAAGAGTAAGTTACCTTATTGACACAGCACCGTGGCAGCACAGATTTTAAGTGTATAGAGACAGTAAGAAACGTTATTACCACAGCACTGTGATAGCAATGACTTATATGTGAAGAGAAAGAGTAAGGAACCTTATTGACACAGCACTGTGGCAGCGCAGATTTTAAGTGTATAGAGACAGTAAGAAATGTTATTAACACAGCACTGCGGTAGTTATGACTTATATGTATATAGAAAGAGTAAGACACCTTATTGACACAGCACTGTGGCGAACAGTATTAACAGTTACACAGAACCGCTGTGGTGGGGATTATCAACAACGAGAAGCTTATAAACACATCAATTCAGTAGCAAGGAACGACAAATAATATTAAAACTCTTATTAACAACAATCCTGTGGCAGCAATTACTTGCAAATGTACACGGACTGTAAGATACCTTATAGTTACAGTAATGTGGTAACATGACCTCATCCGTTTAAATATTTGACCAGAAGTGAATCTTATTGACACAGTACTGTGGTAATAAAGTATTTGCTGTGATTGGTCAGTATTGTTGTTACACCGATGCCGATTGGTTTGGTGGTAATAGCATTTCCAAAGTTGCTGCCACAGTCTGAAATCCTGAATTCTGATTGGTCTGGTGAAAATAGCCAATTGGTCCTTTAGTACCACAGTACTGTGGCAGTAGCCATTGCCAATATTGCCTTTTAATAAAATGCGAATTGACCCTCTTAATTGCTCAGAATTAATCTCCAGTAATCTACAAACCGTCAGCTTCTGGGGGCCTGAAGCTTCAGGCCCCAGACCCCCTGCCTATTGGGGCCCAATAACTATTTTGGCCTAGGGCCCTCACACCTATATCAGGCGTTGTGTTTAAGGAATGTCAGGTCCAAATATCCCTTTTGGATAAGAAACAGAGCTTTTTAAGGTTGAATACTGTCATGTAGCCAAGACCTTATATCGTTCTGGACCACACCACCCTCCTTTAAAAGTGGCTCAACTAATATACATTTTATCACAGTTCCATTTAGTTCAAACTCATGAATGTTCCTAAGGGAACACATCAGGGTCGAGAACTGCGCCGATGACCCTGATATGAGGCTGGGTGAGGGGAGACATGTTGACCATGATACATGTAAGTCTACCCCAATGAACACTATGCATCAAAACAATGCTGGTTTAATGTTGTTCCACCGGCTGCGACACAGGCTCAACATTGAACCAACATTTCTGCAATGTATCTTGCTTGATGTAAGGCCTATTGTAACCCATTGTAAGCCTAGGCTAACCAATATAGGCCTACACTAATTTTCTTATGTACGCTAGTCAATTATCTGATATGCTGACCGTTCCTTCGTAATTGATTACTGGCATACTAGAAATGACATTAAATGAATGGGGTTTTAGGCCACCTTTATGCACACATAGGTGTAACTGGACCAGGAGAACCTCCTGAGGATGGTCCTGCTAGAAGTAGTATTTGACCATTTTACTGTTGTCACTAAGCAAAAACAATACTAACTTTTGAGATGACAACCCTAGGTAAACAGTACGACACTGTAAAATATGACCGCAATGGCCGATAGCATACCTGTTCCACTCACCCCTTAAAACACGTACTGGTTAGAGAAACATTAAAAAGCTAGAGCTGGCAGTATTTTTTATAGAATACCTATGACATAAACCCTGATAAAAAAATATAAAAGCGCCTTTCAAAAATATCTATGCTGTCAATCTTACAAATATTAAAAGCATGGCTTCATGCTTACCAGTATTAATAAGGAAGAAAAAGAACAAACAAAGAAAAATATTACCTTTTAGTACAATATATATCAAACGCAAATACAGACCATCAGAAAATTACTTTTAATAAAGTACATAACTAGGCCCTACATAGGACATAATCTACCAGGTAATACTATATATAACTATATATATATTAGATAATCAGGCATAATAAGTCAAAGGAAAAAGGTTGGAAAAAAATACAGTAATAATAAAAATCTGCCAACAAACAGTTTAGACTGAGCCGAAAAATGATTGATTGCCAAATTCGTCCATTTAATTCCAGTTTGTAGATCACTGGAATGAATCTTCCAAAGCACACATATCTTAATTAACAGTCCTGTTAAAGGGACATGCCCAGGTCTAAAATTATTTAAAAATCGGTGATTTAATTTTAGCTTAATAATATGGCCATATGATGTAACCATGTCCATAGTCTAGAACTGCAAAGGTTATTATTTGTGCTGCGCACTTACCAGTTAGGCTAGGTATAGAGACGAAATTCCCATATTTCTTATTTTTGACATGGTTGTCAATAATTAGAAATCAGGAATTTCGTCTCTATATCTAGCCTAACTGGTGAATGCGCAGCACACAAATTAAAAAAAAACGTTCGCAGTTCTAGTCTATGGACATGTTTACATCATATGGTCATATTATTAAACTAAAATAAAATCACCGATTTTTTTATGATTTTAGACCTAGGCATGTCCCTTTAACCGACGGTGACCGTGTACATATAGGTAATTAACTCAAACAGTTAAAAGGAAATTATACTTTATTCCCTTTTATGTGAACTTGTCTAATACACATAAGACTATTTGTCAGGTATACCATATACATCGTTCATAGAAATATATTATTATATTGAATATAATTCTGACACTCCTTGCTCTTTTTTCGATGTTTTGTTGTGCCGGATACCAACGTTTATTGTCGTGCCATCTGCTGCTCACCCGCTTTGTACGTGGGCTGTGCATATGGATACGGTTGAGGCTGGCCAGGATAAGGCTGTGGTTGACCAGAGTAGGGATAAGCTGGGTATCCCTGTTGCTGATCATACGCATAAGCATTTGCGGGTGGATTTTGGGGTTGTGCCATCACTGCCGATGGCACTTGAGTGGTGTTGATCACTACCATAGTGGCACCCATATTAGGGCTTCTATCTGCAAAATCTAGCTCCTGTGTTTCCTGAGCCAAGGCGCAGCAGTGGCAGCAGCAGTGGACAAGGCAGTCTGTGAGCAGGTCACCAGGGATGTTGCGCCTTTGTCTTACTTTCCCACGTACAGAAGCCTGACAAAACCAATTGAGGAATGGAATATACCATATGCAGCATCCACACGGTACACCCACTCTGCCGGCATTGGAGTGAAAGAGACACGGTGTACAGCAATATGCACACAGGCAGGTACCGCAGTCATCAAAACAACCAAATAGACCATGCGTCCATTGTCCCACAGTTGCCATAATGTCCAGATATCTGTAAAATAATCTTTTCCATTAAACAAATCCCAACTTATCTATTCTGACCATTCAGTACATGTTTTTTTTTTTCATTTCAATATGTGTGGACATTTCTCTACAGGGCAAAGTTATAGTGGCTGTTGATCGTTAATAAATATCGGCCACAGCGTCATTTTATCCCGTCATTCAGATTCGAATATTTCCCTCAGCCCTAGTGGACGGTGTGCGGACAGAAAGTAACAGGGATAAAAAGTAACGGACAGAAAGAAACAGTTTTCCCTCGGACAAATGTTACAGGGATAAAAAGTAACAGTTGATAATTAATGCTTAAATAAGATGTTTAATTTATCAATTTCTCATATATTGACGACTGTTTAACAATGATCAATAAGATAAAATATAAAAATGTCTAAATTGAACTTTAAAAAACGGTGTTATACTTTTATTTTTGTTGCATCAATATAAGGCCGGCGTTTGCTACATAATGTAACCAACTATTTCTCAAGTAAAAATAATTGAAGACTATTATTCATTTACGCTTTATTTCACTCTATTTTGTTGTTATTTGTGGTGTAAAAATGACCTAATTGAACTAATATATTGTGGCCACCACATAGATGAATCGGCTATAAATCGGATATAAATCAATATATGGATACGAATCAAAAACTTTATTATAATATCGTCTTTTAGTCACTGAACGTTGTAAACGAATGTTTTCGCCTACACCCCTGAAAAATTATTCAATGCTTTTACTGTTATTTGCTATATTCGCTTGTTCAAAGTAACACTTTTTCATAGTCAACAGTATTGACGGAGCTACCAAGTAACACTTGTTCAAAGTAACACTTTTTTAAAGTCAACAGCATTGGCGGAATCACAAAGTAACACTTTTACAAAGTATCACTTTTTCAAAGTCAACAGTATTGACGGGATAACTAAGCAACACTTGTTCAAAGTAACACTTTCTTCAACACTTTTTTTTAAATAACATTTTTTCGAAGTTAACAGTATTGGTGAGATCACAAAGCAATACTTTTATCAAACTAACATTTTTTTCAAAGTTAACAATATTGAAGGGATCGCGAAAAAACACACTTTTGTTGTCTAGAAGTATTTCGGTAGGCCCGCAAATTATGTAGATTGGTTAGTGATAACATGATTTATTAATAATAGAGCATTTTAAGCACTTTCCTTTTGCTACCGGAAATCACACACATTTAAAGAAAAATCATAGCATGTTTATTAACTTGATGCGCTATAAAAGCGTCCTTTAGCGATACAGCAAAACTAATGCTTTCTTTTTG